>CM060934.1:892207706-893407706 GCA_030765085.1 Allium cepa | reverse complement strand
GCCATTGATGTTCTACCCCTACCCATTCCAAGATTCAATTATGCTCCACTTCTTCATCGCACGATTCTGAAGAGGGCGGTCTATCAAGATAAGAAGGTCCACCCATTGGATCAACTAAGGAAATGCGTGAAGGAAAAGGCGTTACGACTGAAACTAGTAGCTCGATCAGAATGCCTTCGATCCTGGAGGAGGGGGTAGAGGAATTCAAATAGCAAGAAGGCAAGGCTGTGGTGATTGCAGAAAAAGAGGAAGGTGAAATTAATAGCTCGAGTGGAAATGATTCTTTCTCTAGCGATGAGGAATTTGATACAAGTTCAAGTGAAGGAAATTTCGAATCATGTGATGAGACTCCGAGAATGAGTCCCATTCTCCTAGATTTTCCTCCCTAAGAAATTATTGCTAAAGATTCTCCCCCAACAGCCGAACAACTTCATGGTTCTCCACCTAAGGAAAACTGTGACGACCCGGAATTTCCAACAATTTAAATTGGAATTATTAATTGATTTTAAATATTTAAAAGTAAATTTTAACTTGAATTCAAGATGACAATAATTTCTTGATAATTAAATCATTGAATTATACAGTTTAAATGCTGAATTTAATAATTGAAATTGGGTAGATTTCTGAACCTGAGATTCTAAGCCTGTTTAAAATAATTTGAAGTCTTATAAAATTTATAATGATGATACTAAAAATAATAGAATGTGTGAAATTTAATTTAAAGGTAAATTTGTTTGATTTTAAAAATATATAGTTTAAAATTGAATTTTAAAATAGCCTTCCGAGGGACAGTCTCGGAATCCAACGAAATCAGTTCCATTGGATCCGTAATAGTTAGTTATTATCGGATTTCAATTTTCGTAGCCATCGGAGTTGTCGTCTGACCCTGGCAGCACGAAACGCTTAGAAACTTTAATCGATTTAAACTAGAATTGATCGTTTACTTCCGTAACTCGCGCATATGATCGAATTAGCTTCCGAAACACGATCCATTATGTTCGGGACGCGGGTAAAACCTTATAATCGCCTCGTGGCATTCCTTAAGAGGAGTTCAAAATTTTATTTGGCGATTAATGAGACGTTTTGAAGTTTTATAATATAATTAAATTTAATATAAATTAGCATGATATTTTCATCTTCCTTGTCGTGCTCAAGAAGCTTTCCACCCTCCTACATTTTTTATTCCCTTCTTCTCTCAACCTGGAACAGAAATCGATTTTTATTCTATAAAAATAATAATAGAATGAATGAAATTTCGTTCGAAAAAAAAAATCAAAATAATGTCCTCCTTCCAGTTAATCGAAAATCCTCTCCTCCTTAAATTAGTTCGCTTTTCCCTAAATCAGATTCATGAGAAACTGCCGAAGCCGGCCTAGATTCGAATTTTTACTAAGGGCCGAAGCCATCGAGTCAAATTAAATTATGGTGACGCATTATCATTCGAGTTTGAAACCCAAGGGGAGGACGTGGCCGTGCGCGCGCGATGAATCAGGAGGAGGGGTTCACGATTTGGTCGCGATCGGTGTGGAGCTCTCGAACACGAATTCGAGCATGGCGGAGAAGAAGCCCTGTTGATTTGATTCACGGTGGTGTGAATCGAGCTCGAGTACATAGCCGTAGGCGCGTACACGTGGGGAAGAAGATGCTTTATGGCCGGGTTTCTTTGGTCTGCAAATCGTGGATCTAATCGAGCGAAGTGGTAATCAGAAACTAAGGTGAGGTTTGTTTTTATTTTATTTTATTTCTGATTTAGTAAACATATAATTGTAAATGGAAGTTAATTTTGAGATGACTGGAAAAAAAGGAAAAAAAAGGGGGATTTTTATATTTACAGTGAGAAAAAAAAAGGTATAATACACATATTTATAGAAAGTAGGAATTTGTTTCTACAGTTAAGGTTTGAAAAAAAAAATATGACAAATTTGTTTGAAGTTTAATTATTAGTCTAAAATCCAAATTATTAGTTTAGATTTAAATTAATAAATGACAATTGATTATTCGATTTATTTCGAATATTAATAAAATCATATAATATGTGTACAAGGTCAAAATTTGGGAAGAAGCAAGCTGGATTTGGAATGGATGCTAATAAAAACCAAAGGTGAGTAAATCTCACTCGGTGAATTTCTATTTAAATTTAAAATGGCTAAATTTAAATAATTGGTTTGATGAATAAATTGATTGGATGTGCTATTGAAGTTTATGTGACTTTGTTTTGATTTGATCTCGAGTCAATTTGGGTTGACTCGAAGTATTCGGGTTTTTAACTTGTTTAGATTTAATGTTATCAACAAGAGAATGTTTCCATTCTAACGTCGTGGAGGGCTTAATGAATTCTGGGTCATAAAATTTGAAGTGTAATTAAAATTAATAATTAATTAGTTCAATAATTAATAATTTGGGTTAATTATTTTAGAATTTAAGGGTTTGGAATTAATTAATTATGGTCTAAGTTAATTAATGAAGTTTAATTAACTCAAAATAGTCATTGGATGGTTTGATGAATAATTACTTAATTAAATTAAAAAATATATAATTACCTTGTGGAATTAATCAAGAGATTAATTTAGACGATTAATTAAGAGGAAATTGATTTATTAAAGGTGTAAATAATAGATAGTTAATTTAAAGATTAAGATGAATTAAGAATGATTTTTATTGGTGGTTAAATTAATGACTAATTGTTTAATGAAATTAATTTAGATTAGGATAAATTAAATTATAAGTGAAAATCGTTAGTTTATATAACCAATGACGTAATTAAAGATTGAGTAAATAAGATTGATTAATCATTAATGGGTGGCTTGAGTGAAGTTAATATAAGTAATTAAAGATTAATGTAACAAAAATAGTTAATTTGTTTATGAAGTAACTAAGATTACTTATCGTTTTGGTTAAGGATAAGTAATAGAGTGGAGTTAATTAAAGACAATTACTTAAATGAAATTGAAGGATAATTAATCCAGGGTGATTAATTAAGATGAATGAATATGGAAGAATTAGTTAATTAATTTGGTTGGAGTTGATTTAGGAAGAAATCTAAGTAATCAAGGTTAGGAATTCAACTAGAATTAATTGAATTAATTTGAAATGATCAAATTTGTTGTGGATGATTGGATAGTATTGGATTACTTGAATGAATTGATATTCCTGTTATGAAATGTTGGATAACTCGAGTTGGGATGATTTAAGTTTCGAAGAGGCCGGGGTCGGGAATCGGGAAATACCCGAAACCACTTCAAATTTATATAAATTGATTTGTGAAATCAATACGATAAAATGAAACGATTTAAGTGAATATGATTTATTTTATTTAAGTTTGGTACTTAGAAATTTATATGTGAAATAAGTGTTGTCTACAGCAAATTGTGAATTGGTTAAATTGAGATAAGTTACCCGGGTTTATATAAGTTGTATGCATGTATTCCATGTTAGTTGAGTTACTCGCGCTGGTTTCCAGCCTGACCCGGGTGTTACTTTGGTGTAATGCTCGGGTCAGACCGAGTATTACAGATTTTCAGGTAGGTACGTTCTGGAGCTCAGGAGGCGAGCTGGATGGCTATCGTATAGACTGTATTTATATTATTGTTAATCTGAGGCTTGATAATTGTATATATTCAGTAACTGAATGTATGTGAAACTCAGATGTATATTAAATGTAATCGACAAATATAATATTCTTTTGTAAACTGTTATTATTTATTATTATTTTTATCCGCTGCGATTGTGAGATGTTTGGAGTTTCTCTTCTTCTATCTTTTTCTTCTTTTTCATAGCTATCTGGAATTTTCGGGTTCGAAAATTTTGGGTCGTTACTGTTGGTATCAGAGCTGAAAGGTTAAGCGAGAACCTTGGCTCTGGTGGGAATTACTCATTAAATAGAGTCTGTAGTACTCTAGAATGAGTTGAGTATGTATGTGTGTGTGTGTGTGTATATATATGAGCGCGTACTTGTTATTTTCTTATATAAAGATTTTAAATGATTTTACATAAAATATATTTTGATATATATATAAAGCAATATTTCCTTCATATAAATATTAGGTGATTGGTTGTTAATTATTGGAATTAAAATTAAGGAATAATACTATACAACCAAACTGAAATTTAATAAAGATAAGTTGAAATGGATTCAAACTGAAACTGAAGTTTAGAATTGGAATTAAATTAAGTAGGCAAAAAAAAAATACAACTAAATTAAAATTTAAGTGATTGAAAATGAAATTCTAAATCTAATACCAGAATTTGAAAAAATTGGGTTCAAAGTAATGAGGAATAATAATTAAGTATTATTTGGATAATCGGGACTTGTTACAAACAATGGGTTGTTTGAAAATTTATTTGAATTTGAAACCAAGGGTGGTTTAAAATTTTAAAATATGGCTGGGAGGGCCAAGAAACAAAAATGTATACATGTATGGATATATACGATATCAAAGATAATTTGAAATAAACTCTAAGAGGTTGAGTTTTGATTTTCCCTGAAGTGTGATGTATAAACTCTGAGTGATATAAGTTGTGAACTTATAAGAGGGAAAGAATTTTAAAGTTTGAAGCGGGAATTCAAATTGAGTAAGATTGATTGGATGAAGTAAAATTGGAATTTAACTTGGAAAGTTAAATGGTTAATTTGAATTGGGAATTTGTGTGATCTCAAAACGGGTTTGAGGTTTGAAAATTGAAAATGGATGGACGTTTTAAAATAAATTGGATAATATTATCCTATTGTTAATAAAAATCTTTAATTTGAGAATGGTATTGTATAAATAAAATAAATTAGAATAATTGAATTGTAAAGTAAACTTGTTTAAGAACTGGCTTCAAACTGGAAGATAAAATTGAATAATAAATTAAGTTTTGAAAACAAATAAAATTGTATTGAACCTTGAAATACATAGATAAAAGTGATTTAAATGGAATTTTAAGAATTGAACTCAGAAATTAAATTGATTAAAAACTTTTAATAAAGGTTAATTTGGTTTAAATGGTTAAACCAACCTTTGAGAGTTTAACTCGAATTTATATAATTCGAGATAGTTTAAATTCAAGACTTAAATTGAATTAGTTCAAAATTGAATTTGGTTTGAATTAAGCGGATTGGTGATTGAAGATGTATAAGTTTAAAATTTTGAATGGGAAATTAAGTTGGATTATTTGAAATAATTTGAATTGAAATGGGTTAAATGGATAATAATTCAAATTGATTGGAATAATTTGAAATTATAATTAAAGTTGAACAGGATTAAAATTAAACGGAATTTGATTTAAATTGGGAAGGAATCAAGATTTATTCAACTTGAATTGGGAATAAATCAAGTCCAAGGGAATTTGGGGTTATTAGTATTGGAATTGGGTCGATTTAAATGGAAATTTAAATTGAATTGTTGGGGAAGTGAACAGTTGGCTCTTGACTATTTTCAATATAAATTGTTTTGATATAAACTTATTTTTCTAAGCTATTAAATATATACAACCTTTCTTTCTTAAATCCAAATTATTTTATATACTTGTTTTACGATTATTTTTGAAGCTATTTAACTATTTTTCAACTATTTTCTAAACTAATTACTATTTTTCAATTATGTTACGAATTAATTACTATTTTACAATTATCTAAAATTTCTGAAATTATTCACCTATTTTCAATTATTATGATTAGTTAACTATTTTCTAACTATTTTACAAAACTAGTAATTATTTTCCAACTACTTATTTGTTTTTAATTTTTTCAAGCTAATTTCTAAATAAACTGATTGGAGTTCAAACTGTTATGGATTTAATACCCAATTGAGATAGGAATTGAAGTGATAATCCAAATGGGGATTAATGTAAAGGTGGATAAGTGAATGGAAAAGAAATTGATATTGAAAAGAGTAATCAAATTGGAATATTTGATTTTGAATAAACAAGGTTATATATCTTTGTTTTATTTAAGATGAAACCCCTTTGTTGAATCTATTGTTGGAAGAAAAAGGATTTTGGAAGTGTTTGAAGTATAAAAGGAATTTTATACAAGTTTATAGTGGTCCAAAGTTTTAAAATTTATATATATCGATATATATATAAAGGATCTTATGAGGATTTTGGGAAAAAGGTTTTGGGAACCTTTGAATTTGGAAAGGCTTTTGATTTTTGGGTAAAATCAAATATTGGAATTTGGAAAGCCTATTTTGAGAATTATCGATTTTGGGATAATCGATTTTGTGTGTAAAGGAGCTTTGTATGATATCATACTAGGTGTATGATTTGAAGATACTATATGTGTATAGTATAAAATGTTTTGACGATGGCTCTGGGGAAAAAGGCGCTCCCTTGAAATGAACTTCTTAGGAGTGCCACCGGGTGGTGCTGCCTTGAGCCCCAAGGAGGGGTTTCTAAAGTTGATCCTGTGAGGAGTCCGGACAAAACTAGTTCCTGAGGATTATGAGTAGTGTATACCATAGCGAAAGTCGTGTGTGCCGCTGAGAGCCAACAGTCTGCGTATGATTTTATATTGGTAGACTGCGACCTATGGTATAACATAGCGAAAGTCGTCTGTGCCGCTGAGAGCCAACATGTCTGTATTTGATTTTATATCGGCAGACTGCGACCTATGTTGGAGTGGAGAGGTTTCATTTCGATAGCGAAATCAGAGGCCGCGGGGAGCCTGCAGTTACATGGACTTTTGCTGTGACGGCAACGTAACCCAGGGATGTAACTGTGATCTGTTGTGTGGGATCCATGGCGTAATCGAGAGTCCACGGAGAGCCTGCAGTTACATGGACTTTTGCTGTGACGGCAACGTAACCCTGGATGTAACTGTGACCATGGATGGGGTGATGATTTTCAGAGCATTGTCACAAAAGATATTTCTTCTATTTTCAACAAAACTGTTTTCTATATTTTCAATAAAATTATTTTCCAAGTTTTTCACTAGGTGTTGAAACGGGTTTACCAAGTACTTATAGATTTTCAGTCCTACACCTGATCAACGTACGACTGAATTTCTGTGAGAACAAGGATGGACTGGTTGAGACATCGAGTTATAAGAAATATTTTTATAAAGAACTATTTTAATAGTATTATGTGAATTTAAAGGCATTTCTAAAAAAATTTGGAAAAAATAAGGAGAATCCAAATTGGAATTATGAAAATTTTTGGCACTCAAGAGACTTTCATAAAGTGATTTTTGCAATAAAAATTGGAAGTAAGCTAATTGGCTAAATAATTGTTTGATTGAGTATGTTAATAAAATTTAACTTGGTAAATAAATGGATTGTAAGTTAATAATGGAATTTGGAAGCGAATTCGAATTGTTAATAGAATTCGACTTGGATTTGATAATGAATTAAATAAGAAGAGATGTTGTAAAAATAAAAATCAAATAGACTGGGATCGAAGTACTGATGGGATGAATTGCAAATAAAATCCAAGTGTGACTTGAATAATATTTAATGAAATTTGCAAGTAAATTGGATATAAGAGAAGTGTTGTCATATGAAATGGAAGTGAATAATAATAGAAATGGTTTGAGTTGCAAAACAAAACCCATGTGGATAGAAATAAATTGAGAATGGACTTATATTAATAAAATAAATTCGATAACGAATTAGTAAATAAAAAAAAAATTAAAAATGGGTTGATTGAGTTAAATAATAAATGGATGAAGTCTGATTAAATAAAAACTAAAACAAAGTTGTGATTGGGATTGGATTACCAGACTTAACTTAAGTTCGGTGGCACATTAATTAGAAGTATAAATGAGTTAAGTATGTGGTTGGATATTATTTTGATAAATTGAGAAGGTGAATTTAAATTTAAAATTTAAAATTGATGGGCTAACTGAATTTAATGGAAGTAAACTTAAGTTTGATGTTGGAATAAATCAAAGTAAATTAACTTAAGTTTAAACTTTATGGAAGCTTGGCATTGAATAAGAGTAGAAGCCCATTAAATAAAAACTTGGATAGAATTAATTTGGGAAATGGTTATTAATTTATAAGTATTGGATGTGCCAAGCTGAACAAATTGTTTTGAATGGAACAATTGCGGAAATGAAATGAAATGCAATGAATGGTTGGTGAATAAATTAAAAATGAAGTGGAATTAATTACAGGATGGGTTGAAGAGTAATTTGAAATAGTTATAAACTAAATAAATACTCTATTAAGCGAATATTGACGAATTGGTATAGAATGAATCGTCGTATGGCGTAAATAAAAAGTAATTAAAATGCTATGAGTTAATAGAGATTAAATAAAATTTATTCTGAATCAATTAAAGTGAATATGAGCTTGTTTGGATTAAAAATCAATGGAATGTAAGCAATTGAGTTGTAAGCCATTAAAATTGAATGGAATGGCATATAATTTGGTTGAAAGCAAATTGAATAAGCTTTAAAATCATACGAATTGCTTATGGGAAGCGTTTGGCACTTGTTGTGTATGTAATATATGAGTTTTGCTATTGAAAGTAAGTGAAATGCTAATAAATTTTCTATATATGGCACTTACATATTTAAATTGAGTAAGTACAGGTACCTGAATGTTGTTTGGCTGGTTTGGATTGCGCTTATTGCTTAAATTAGTAAGCTGCTTGCTTAAAATGCTAAGTAAGGTACCCTACGTAATAAAAATAGGAAATATGAACTGTTTTTGCTTTTTCCGACCGGGTGGGTCGATGTATATATATTTATATATCTTGTCAAATTGCAAAAGCTCCTCCGTACAAAGGAGACTCTGCCAAAATTTTCCGAAAATTTTGGGAGTTAGAAAATTTTTGAATTTTTTTGGGAAATGTTTGCTAACGACAAAACAATTTCAAATGGGAAATTAAAGTAAATTAGTAGATGAAACTACTATGAATCAGTTATAAATGGAAGTTAAAATTCAATGCTCAAATTAAAGGTGAATTGAATTCATATGAAAATGGGAAAGACTAATTTGAAATAGGTATGAAACCTATATAAGAGAATGTATAAATTGATTTGTAAAGTTTCGATTGAATATTGTTGCTAAACAAGATGTGCAGGAAATACAAGGGAAAAGTAATTGAATTTGATTCCAAAAGATAAATTTGTATGGCCCGACAAAAAGGTACGTATTTAAATTTCTAGATGAAATTGGATTGGGTTTTTGATGTAGCCACTTGGCTTTTGTTTTCTTTTGGAATTTGGGAGCCCGCAGAGGCCTTTTGTAGTAGTACCGAGCTAGCCGCGAAAAGGAGACGCTGGCAAAAAATTTCGGAAATTTAGAGAGTTAGAAAAATTTTGAGAAAATTTTGATAATTCAAAATTTGATTTAAAATTTAAATTTAGATAACTGAGCAAAGGGATATTATTTGAAACCATGAAAGGTTTTGAGAAGTGGGTTGATGTGATAATAGGTTTTTAATAAAAGATAGTTGGTAGGGTGTTGAATAGTGAGTTTTGCAAAGAAGGTAAACAGGTATTGGTCCATTTCTCGTAATTAGTAATTTCGGGGACGAAATTCTTTTAAGGGGGGAGGAATGCGACGACCCGGAATTTCCAACAATTTAAATTGGAATTATTAATTGATTTTAAATATTTAAAAGTAAATTTTAACTTGAATTCAAGATGACAATAATTTCGTGATAATTAAATCATTGAATTATACAGTTTAAATGCTGAATTTAATAATTGAAATTGGGTAGATTTCTGTACCTGAGATTCTAAGCCTATTTAAAATAATTTGAAGGCTTATAAAATTTATAATGATGATACTGAAAATAATAGAATGTGTTAAATTTAATTTAAAGGTAAATTTGTTCGATTTTAAAAATATATAGTTTAAAATTGAATTTTAAAATAGCCTTTCAAAGTACAGTCTCAGAATTCAACGAAATCAGTTCCATTGGATCCGTAATAGATAGTTATTATCGGATTTCAATTTTCGTAGCCATCAAAGTTGTCGTCTGACCCTGGCAGCTCGAAACGCTTAGAAACTTTAATCGATTTAAACTAGAATTGATCGTTTACTTCCGTAACTCGCGCATATGATCGAATTAGCTTCCGAAACACGATCCATTATGTTCGGGACGCGGGTAAAATCTTATAATCGCCTCGTGGTATTCCTTAAGAGGAGTTCAAAATTTTATTTGGCAATTAACGAGACGTTTTGAAGTTTTATAATATAATTAAATTTAATATAAATTTGCAAGATATTTTCATCTTCCTTGTCGTGCTCAAGAAGCTTTCCACCCTCCTACATTTTTTATTCCCTTCTCCTCTCAACCTGGAATAGAAATCGATTTTTATTCTACAAAAGTTATAATAGAACGAACGAAATTTCGTTCGAAAATAAAAAATCAAAATAATGTCCTCCTTCCAGTCAATCGAAAATCCTCTCCTCCTTAAATTAATTCGCTTTTCCCTAAATCAGATTCATGAGAAAGTGCCGAAGCCGGCCTTGATTCGAATTTTTACTAAGGGCCGAAGCCATCGAGTCAAATTAAATTATGGCGACGCATTATCATTCGAGTTCGAAACCCGAGGGGAGGACGTGGCCGTGCGCGCGCGATGAATCAAGAGGAGTGGTTCGCGATTGGGTCGCGATCGATGTGGAGCTCTCGAACACGAATTCGAGCACGGCAGAGAAGAAGCCCTGTTGATTTGATTCACGGTGGTGTGAATCGAGCTTGACTAATTAGCCGTAGGCGCGTACGCGTGGGGAAGAAGATGCTTTGTGGTCGGGTTTCTTTGGTCTGCAAATCGTGGATCTAATCGAGCGAAGTGGGTAATCAGAAACTAAGGTGAGGTTCGTTTTTATTTTATTTTATTTCTGATTTAGTAAACATATAATTGTAAATGGAAGTTAATTTTGAGATGACTGGAAAAAAAGGAAAAAAAGGGGGATTTTTATATTTACAGTGAGAAAAAAAGGTATAGTACACATATTTATAGAAAATAGGAATTTGTTTCTACAGTTAAGGTTTGAAAAAAAAATATGACAAATTTGTTTGAAGTTTAATTATTAGTCTAAAATCCAAATTATTAGTTTAAATTTAAATTAATAAATGACAATTGATTATTCGATTTATTTCGAATATTAATAAAATCATATAATATGTGTACAAGGTCAAAATTTGAGAAGAAGCAAGCTGGATTTGGAATGGATGCTAATAAAAACCAAAGGTGAGTAAATCTCACTCGGTGAATTTCTATTTAAATTTAAAATGGCTAAATTCAAATAATTGGTTTGATGAATAAATTGATTGGATGTGCTATTGAAGTTTATGTGACTTTGTTTTGATTTGATCTCGAGTCAATTTGGGTTGACTCGAAGTATTCGGGTTTTTAAATTGTTTAGATTTAATGTTATCAACAAGAGAATGTTTTCATTCTAACGTTGTGGAGGGCTTAATGAATTCTGGGTCATAAAATTTGAAGTGTAATTAAAATTAATAATTAATTAGTTCAATAATTAATAATTTGGGTTAATTATTTTAGAAATTAAGGGTTTGGAATTAATTAATTATGGTCTAAGTTAATTAATGAAGTTTAATTAACTCAAAATAGTCATTGGATGGTTTGATGAATAATTACTTAATTAAATTAAAAAATATATAATTACCTTGTGGAATTAATCAAGAGATTAATTTAGACGATTAATTAAGAGGAAATTGATTTATTAAAGGTGTAAATAATAGATAGTTAATTTAAAGATTAAGATGAATTAAGAATGATTTTTATTGGTGGTTAAATTAATGACTAATTGTTTAATGAAATTAATTTAGATTAGGATAAATTAAATTATAAGTGAAAATCGTTAGTTTATATAACCAATGACGTAATTAAAGATTGAGTAAATAAGATTGATTAATCATTAATGGGTGGCTTGAGTGAAGTTAATATAAGTAATTAAAGATTAATGTAACAAAAATAGTTAATTTGTTTATGAAGTAACTAAGATTACTTATCGTTTTGGTTAAGGATAAGTAATAGAGTGGAGTTAATTAAAGACAATTACTTAAATGAAATTGAAGGATAATTAATCCAGGGTGATTAATTAAGATGAATGAATATGGAAGAATTAGTTAATTAATTTGGTTGGAGTTGATTTAGGAAGAAATCTAAGTAATCAAGGTTAGGAATTCAACTAGAATTAATTGAATTAATTTGAAATGATCAAATTTGTTGTGGATGATTGGATAGTATTGGATTACTTGAATGAATTGATATTCCTGTTATGAAATGTTGGATAACTCGAGTTGGGATGATTTAAGTTTCGAAGAGGCCGGGGTCGGGAATCGGGAAATACCCGAAACCACTTCAAATTTATATAAATTTATTTGTGAAATCAATACGATAAAATGAAACGATTTAAGTGAATAGGATTTATTTTATTTAAGTTTGGTACTTAGAAATTTATATGTGAACTAAGTGTTGTCTACAGCAAATTGTGAATTGGTTAAATTGAGATAAGTTACCCGGGTTTATATAAGTTGTATGCATGTATTCCATGTTAGTTGAGTTACTCACGCTGGTTTCCAGCCTGACCTGGGTGTTACTTTGGTGTAGTGCTCGGGTCAGACCGAGTATTACAGATTTTCAAGTAGGTACGTTCTGGAGCTCAGGAGGCGAGCTGGATGGCTATCGTATAGAGTATTTCCACTGTATTTATATTATTGTTAATCTGAGGCTTGATAATTGTATATATTCAGTAACTGAATGTATGTGAAACTCAGATGTATATTAAATTTAATCGACAAATATAATATTCTTTTGTAAACTGTTATTATTTATTATTATTTTTATCCGCTGCGATTGTGAGATGTTTGGAGTTTCTCTTCTTCTTCTATCTTTTTCTTCTATTTCATAACTATCTGGAATTTTCGGGTTCGAAAATTTCGAGTCGTTACAAAAACGATATCAACTTTGGGGAATAAAGCAACATTTATGTGGACATTGTAGAACTCATGGGAGATGATTTTGAGTTTGAGGTATTGTCTTCTCACTCCGGTCATGTTGGTTCTAGGGTTAGCCTGACTCCCATTGTAGTCACTTCCTGACCCGATTTATGAAGCTCTTTTAGGCCGCCTACGACATATTACACCCTCCACTTGGGTCAGAGGGACTCATATATGCATTATTTGGGCTCATTTTCTGCCGTTAAAGTTAGTTCATTTTTTATACATTAGGTACTATGGGAGGCTGTGGACTTCATGAAGATCTTGAACAATTTGTAGATGCACAGAGTGAGTCGAAATGGACTTCAAGCTGCCGTTGGTCCTAAGAAACTGAGGAAGAATGGAGGAGGAGAAAAGAACGGGAAGCTGAAACTCGTCGTCTGGATGACAGGGACCGAGGCAGAGTATATAGGGTGGCTATGAAAATTGGAAGACTCCCAATGATCCGGAATAGCCATCCAAAAAGTCGAAAGTAGATCATGATCCTCATCCTTTCGAGCACCGTACATCTACTTCGGCTCTAGTTTCTATCGAAATTGAGGTTTGGACTTCTACTATTCAAGTTTCTCCATCAACCCAGACTTTGTCAACTCATATTATACCTGCTTCTAGTTTTTTACGCTCTCGCAAGAGGCCTACTTATATTCTCCCATCTGGTCTACCTAAGCACGAAGCCGTGCTCCCTGGATGGTTCCTAAAGGGTGTTAAATTCGATCATGACCTATGTCCAATTCATAAGGATTCTTAATACCCCATCTCTAGGCAATTCATAGTGATTTGGATCAAGCTGAACGATGGAAGAAATTATATAAGTAGCTGGAAGACACAAACCATAACAACTATCAAGAGATCCTTTCTTTCGAATCAGAAAAGGATGATTATGAAGGATGCCGATGGAACGTGATGCCAAAATTGATCAATTGACAATGGAGAGATATGCCGCCTTTTGAGGTAGTAAGAGCAACTCTAGTTTTCTGAAGGAATTAAAAGAGGCTCACACAAAAATTATGATCATGTTCAAAAATGAAATCAAGAAAGCCCATGCTGGTGAAGTCAAGCTGAAAAAGGAGCTTGAAACTCAAGATGAGATCGTCGAAGCTCAGAAGAGAACTTTTGCTAGTCATGATGAAACCGTCGAACCCCATAAGAAGATAATTGATGATTATGTGGGAATGGTGGAATCCCAAGATAAGACCATTTCTAACCAGGCTCAAATGAATGCTTCGCTTCAAGAAAAATTTGCGCAACTCAAAGTTGAAAATGCCAAAGTCAAAGTCGAGAAGACCGTTGTGATGGCAGACTACTTGGAGCTGGAAGATGGCAAAGATGGATGACACCATCTTGAACTTATATGTCAACTCCCAGTTGCATCAGGGAAGCCTCCATTATTTGGGCCCTGAATTCCCATGTGCCCTTACAGTGGTTTAGCAAGAAGTCCTAGCTCGTTTTCGAGAAGATGGGGATGTGTACACTAAACGAGAGTTGGATGCTGCCTATCTTAGCAAAGAATCAAAAAAGGCTTTGGTAGAGGTCCGAGAGATTATTCGGGTTGAAAGTTTTTAGAACCTTGAATTCGGATGTTTTGATTGTGACAACTATATAAGTAAATAATATATGAAATAACCAAGATTGCGGAAGAAGATACTCAAAGACATATGAATACTAGATTAATATTCCAATATGTTGCCACAATATTTATATTAGGCTTAGAGTCTAAGTCTAGAGGTAGATAGATGTTAAAATCTCTCCAAATTGGTATATACATGAACTTAAAATAATACGGTGGCAAATCAAAGGAGCTACATGAAAACACTGCAGTTAGCCGACCGAATGACCCTTATCAGCCGACTGAATGCTGTGCATGGTCAAAAAATAATAAGAACATTCAACCGACCTACTTGGAACATTCAGAAGGCCAAATTATACCATTTTTGCACTCTTTATTTGCTGTTTTGATTTTTAATCGATTCAACTGGCTGAGTTGCTCCATTCAGATGACTGAGTCTTCGTAACGGCTAGTTTTTCAAGGGACACTTCATTTTAATGAATAGAAACAACTCTTGATTTAAATGTTGCTTCCGTATCTTTTCATGGCTATCTTTCATGAACGAATACAAATCTTAATCTCTATAAATAGCCATGAATTCCATTGTTTTAATAAACAGTTCTTATTCTTATTTCTAATCTATCTTGCTGTTTGAACTCTAAGCATTCAATACTTAAAAACTTCATTATGATCACGTTTTCATTCAAGAATACTTCAATGGTGATCTAATAGACTTCCTGTCTTCACGAATTATACAATATACCACAAAGGAGAAGACTATAGGAAGAGTGCACTCTAAAGACTTATCCATGCTATTAAAAGAGCACATTTTATCAAATAGTTTTCTGTATTATTGAAGTCCTATTCGGTTTCTCAAGCGGTTGAAGTTCTATTCTGTTGCTTAGGCGGTTGAAGTCCTATTCAATTGCTCAGTTGGTGTTATATCCATTCCTCTAAGTTAAGTGAGGGTTGATAGTTAAATTCCAAAAGGAGTCTGGGACTGGACGTAGAACGAGAAGTTCGAACCAGTACAAAAATCTCTGGTGTCATTTACTTTATTACTTTACATTTACATTTACATTCTACATAAGTAGATAGTTTATTTAATATTCCATATTGCATGATCCTTATTCACTTTCAAAAGGGAGCGAGAAGCCATTGATGCTGGTGCAACTACAGCTGCTTAAGCACTATCAGAGCCTTTCAATTCTGGGCTTGGTGAATCGTCCAAGCAGCCTCATGATGAGACAACAATCATTCCGGCTTTGGCCAGTGCTGCTTTGTTGTCTGCCTCTTTAGTAGCTATCTCTGAAGCCATGGATGGTCTCGAAACTACACACAAGATTGTGCAACCAAAACAAGGAAACTGTAGGGAGTATGAGGTTGAGATTCACGGTCACACTTCTGATGCAAGTACCTTCCTGTTTCTCTCAAATTTGAGGATTTCCATCTCATTCCGCAAGAAAAAGATGAATTGAATGCTTTCCTTTTTGAACTTATAGGTCCATCTTCCTTGCCCGTTGAACTACCAATTTCTCCAGTCTCAAGGCCTACTTCTTTTACAATCGCTTCAACGCTTATTTCTACAGTTGCTTTGATCACCATGCCCGTGTTTGGCTCGCAACCAGGTCGGAATCTGAGAAGGTCATCATGTTGCATGGCCTGGATGACCCGTTTGTATCTCTAAAGGGCGATTTAGTAGCAGCTAACACTCAAGAGCAGACAGACCAAGCTAGCCAGGAAAAACTTAGTAGTAGGTGGTGGCAGTAAGAAGGAAAAGGTTAAGGGGAGAAAGTCTTCGAGAAGCTCTCATAAGTCCCGCAAGCACAAGACCAAGAGGGGTCTTTCAAGGGAGGCAAAGAACAATGAGGAGACATGGGCACATAGCCTATAATCGTATCTCTGGCAGCGATATGACTCCCGATGGGGATGCCGAGGGAAAGAAGAAACTCTCGACCAAAGGCGGGAAAGGTAGTGGTGGCAAGAACCACTGATGGGCTTATATGACAATGGAGCCAGACTTTGTAACATTTTGATTTGTTAGACATGTAATTTGTACAAGTGCAGAGTCTGCACTTATAACTTTTGTTGTTGTAGCATCTGTACTTTTTTGTTGGTTGATATTATGTGGGTACGTACCCTGCATTTTGACTTTGTACCGAAAATGTTATAAGAAATGAAAAAGATTAATGTTTTTACTTTTATCTCTTCTGTGTTCTTTGTTATTTATCGTGTACTTAGCTTTTTTTATTCCACTTATGTGTGTACATGACACGATTGCTTGTTCTGCAATTTCTATACTTCATATGGTCATGTTGTATTTTATGGTCTACGTCTTTATTTCTGTAATGTCACTCATTATGTATGCATTTTTTCCAGATTTATAACTAGATCTGCTGTGATTGCCAAAATTCTTTGTTCGGCGAAACAGAATTGTGTAGTAGGTTTCCTTTCAACTAGATGTCGGTATATATGTGGCCCATACTTTATGGGGTTATTTTCTTCGAATACTTGATAAATGACTGGTTAGTCCGAGTGATTCCTCGTGTCTGTAGCTGAATCTACTTTGTGGTTCCTATCTTCGGGTCTTGTGACTCGAACGTCTCAATTCCAGAGATTTTTTCCGTTAACGATCAAAATTCTTTGCCGATCTCTATTTGTGCGACATTGCTGGACTCATGTCAATTACTTTTGATAATGGGAGTGGATCCTCGTTAGTCCTGCAATAGACGAGTTTTATAGTGTTATCAGGACAATATCGATACTTACAAGATCTTAATGGCTTGTTGATGATGCTGGAGAAATATCAAGTAGTGCTTGTGCAAAATGTGCGGTTTTTAATATTTCACGGCTTACGAAATGCACGTCTTTTTGAGAGTGCACGACTTATGATATGCAGAGTGAACGACTTACGAAATGTGCGACTTTTGGAGGGTGAATGGCTTATTAAATGCACAGCTTTTTAAAAAATGCATGGCTTACGAAATGCATGGCTTTTTAAAGGTGCGCGGCTTACGAAATGGGCAGCTTTTGATTTTTATTCAATTTACTTTTGTTGACTTAGCGAGTAGGCGCAGCATACTTGGGTGTGGTTTTACTTCCCTAAGCAACTAATGAATGAATTTTAAGTCAGTTTACTTTCACCGACCTGATGAGTAATTTTTATGAACACGGTTTTATTAGTTCAAGAAGCTAAAGAGATTTTATTGATGAAATGGAAAGTAGAGCAAATTTTGCCTATTTATAATGCCCCATTGTAGTATGGCGACTTATTTGTGAAAATAAGAAATACATAGATAAAAGCCCTTACCAGTCTATTTTCATGCCCCTAATCTCCGAGCTTTTACCCGATTAAGTAAGGCGTTCCCAGTTGGTCTGAATGTTCTTGGAGCCGAATAGATCCATTTCAGGATGAGATCTCCCAATTTGAAGGTATGGTTGCCGACCTTGGAGTAGAAGTACAGTGTCACCCTTTTCTGGTGAGCCGTGGTCCCTAGCTCGGCTTCCTTATGTTTCTCATCAATCAAATCTAGTGACTCAAGTAGGACCTGCTCGTTCTCTTTTTGATTGAAGTGTCATTTTCGTTAAGAAGGAACTTCTAATTCAACCGGGATCATTGCTTCGCATGCATATGCTAGGGCGAATGGCGAGTGTCCAGTTGTTGACTTGTTCATCGTTTGATAAGCCTAGTGCAAGTGGGAGCTTATCAACCCAATTTCCTTTGGCTTTCATTAGCCGTTTCTTGCTGGTGGACTTGATGATTTTGTTTATCGCCTTCACTTTCCCATTTTCTTGAGGGTGTGCCACTTGGATAAACTCTTTTCGATGCGGAAATGCTTGCAAAAGTCCTTAAATTCATCGCTTTCGAACCAAGTCCTATTGTCAACGATGATTTTCTATGGTACTCCAACCTGTAAATAATATTTTGAGTGACAAAATTAATCACTTTCTTAGTGATAAAAGTAGCCAGTGGTTCCACTTTGACCCATTTTGTGAAGTAATCAATAGCAACAATAACATATTTGGCCCCTCCTTTAGCAATTGGGAGCACGCCGATCATGTCAATTCCCCAGATTGCAAACGGCCATAGGCCAACCAATGGTGTATGTTATGTGGATGTAGTTTTCTGTATTTTGGTGAATGTTTGGAATTGCGCACATTGCCTGGCGTAGTCTACTTGGTCATGGTTGATGGATGGCTAGAAATAACCGTATCAGAGAATCTTCTTTACTAGAGTCTGCCCTGCAATATGGTTTCCACAATCGCCTTCATGGAATTCCCTAAGGATCTTTTTGGCCTCGTTGTTGGTTACACATTTGAGTATAGGAGTACATAATCCCCTCCTATAAAGAATTCCATCCTGCAAGATGAACCGGTGTGCCTTCTGGAGTAGCTTCTTTCCCTCATTCCGATCCCTAGGGAGTATACCTTTAATCAGCATCATCATGATTGCTCTTCCTCTACGGTTTCCATAATCCAGTCGATACCTATATCATCTATGATGGGTGATGTAAGTATTTCGACTAGGGCTAGTCCCATTGAGTGAGCATCTCCGAAATTGGCTAGTTTGGCCAGATGATCCGGCTGCATATTCTGTTCCCTCAGAATGTAACCCAAAGTGTATTGCTCGATTTCCTACAGCCATTCTGATGCTTTTGACAAGTAAGGGTCAAGGTTGCCCTTTGCATGGTACTCCCCTTTCACTTGAAAGATGACTAGATGAGAATCACTGAGATACGCATAGCTTATAATCCTAATTCTATAATGATTTTTAATCCTACATCAAAGCCTCGTATTCTGCTTCATTATTGTTGGTAGGAATTTCTAGTCTCAAAGCATAGTAAATATATCGTCCTTCGGAGTTTGGGGTACCACCCCTACACCTGAATAGAATTTATTTGATGCAACATCGACAAACAACTTCCACTGTGCACCATATTCGAAGTGCTTTCTTCTTCACCGTCCCAATTGGTAAATATAATGATGAAATCTGCCATAACTTGTCTGTCGATAGCTCTTCAAGGATGTTAAGTGATTTCGTATTAGCTTAACTTGATATTCCATTTCAGAAGTTGACCTAATGTCTTTGGGTAATACAACACCTGTTTCAGAGGTTGATCCATTGACACCTTGATGAGATGAGCCTGGAAGTATGGTCATAGCTTCCTTGACATAATCAACATGCAATAGACGAGTTTTTCCAACTTCAGGTAATTCTTTTCAGCTCTAGCGAACTGCTTACTGATGTAGTAGATGGGTCATTGGACCATGTCCTCTACGCATACCAATGCTGCACTCAGAGCATGGGTTGATACGGCGAGGTAAACAAACAAATCTTCCCTATTTATCAGCTTAGATAAGACCGGCGGGGTTTTTATATGATGGAGTAATTCTTCAAAGGATGTTCGATAGGTTTCGTTCCATTCAAAATTCTTCTTTCCCTTCTTTAATGCATAAAAGAATGGTATGCATTTGTCAGCCGCTTGGGAGATGAATCAGCCCAAGGCAGCGATCTTATCATTTAGACTTTGCAATTCTCTTTTGGTCGTAGGGGATTTAACATGACATAGGGCAATAATCTGTTCTGGATTAGCTTCAATTCCTATTGCATTCATGATGAAACCAAGGAATTTGCCAGAAGCGACATCGAAAGAGAAATTCAACGGGTGAGCTTCATTCCATATTTCTGTAGTATTTCGAACATCTCTGCAAGGTTGTCTAAGTGATTCTCTAATACGCGTGATTTTAAAAGCATCATCCATGTATTCTTCCATCGTTTTTTCGATCTGATCTTTGAACATTGTGTTTACTTATCGTTGGTAGGTTGCCCCTGTGTTTTTTTAGTCCAAAGGGCATAACTCGATAATAATATAATCCAAGGTCGGTAATGAAACTAGTATTCTCTCGATCGGTTCATGCATTATGATTTAATTGTATCCCTATTAGTCGTCCACAAACGATAGTAGCTCGTGGCTCGCCGTAGCATCGATAAGAAAATCGATCTTGGGCAATGGAAAGCTATCGTTGGGCAGGCTTTGTTCAAGTCTGAGTAATCAGTGCAAGTCCGCCACTTTCCATTGGACTTCTTTACCAAAAATAGATTTCATACCCATATGCGGTAGTTACACTGTGGATGAAGCCGTTTTCCAACAACTTATCCACTTCCTCTCTTAGTGCAGTAGACCAATCTGGTCCCAGGGTGCGCCTCTTCTGCCACACTAAGTGTACTATGGATCGATATTAAGTGCAAGATATGCTATCTTTGGTGATATCCCATAAATATCGGAGTGAATCCAAGCGAATATGTCCAGATTGGCGCGAAGAAACTTGATTAATTCTTCTCGCGTCTTATTTCCAAGATGTGATCCTATTTTTATTACTCATGTCGGATCACTCATGTTTGCAGGGACATGCACCGTAGTCTCTACCAGTGCTACCCATTCCTCCCTTGAACTTTTCTTTCTAGGATTGATAGCCTCAGCGAATCGGCTGTGGTCCTCTAGCGAAGGGCAGTTCTGTAGTTGCTATGCTGAAAATTCACGAATGTAGAGATTTTTCTCCATATTCTTTCATTTTTCTTTCTTGTTTCCTGCAATTCAGCATTGTAGCATTCCCCTTGTGACATTTTGGTCTCTCTTTATCTTTCGAACTCCATTTTTCATGGGGAATTTCATAGCGAGACAACATCGTGCTAGGATAATTCAGAAATCAGTGAGGGCTGGCCATGACAAGAATGCATTGTAGGCCAGCATCTCATCAATTATCATAAAAGTTTGGAAGAGAATCACACTTCGATCTCTTATTCCAAGTTCAATGGGCAGATCGATTGTGCCTACTTGTAATAGTGGATGGCCCGTGAATCCTTGGATTTTGGTGCAGCACGCAAAAATATCCTTCATGTTAAGCTTTATTTGGTCGAATGTATGTCGAAATAGAATGTTTACTGATCCTTGTATCTTCCAACACCAGTCGCACGATAGTGAGTCCGATTCATATCGTCACAATTGGATTTAAAATTGAAGCTTCTATCCTTCACTATCCGGGTTTTGGAAATTGATGTCGTCATTAAAAATACTTTACTGTTTAGCAGGGGTCCGTCTTCAATTTCAAAGCAAGTTTATTTTGGAGCATGTCTCCAACCAACATGTTGGCGATTTGCATAGCCTTCCATACAAAACTTCAAAGGGCGTCATTCCTATACTAGTCTGAACTATTATTATAGGAAAACACCACTAAATGTAGGTGATTTTACCAAGATCCACCAAAGTCCAATACACAAGCTCTCCATAAATCCTTGAGTACCTTATTGACTCTCTCTGTCTGCTCATCCGTCTAAGGGTGATTCGCAGTACTCTTCTTACGCTTGGTACCTAACACCTCCTGTAGACTCTTTCAGAATTCTTTAGTAAACAAAGCATCTCTATTACTGTTTATACTACTAGGAATTCCATGCAGTCTAACTATATTCTTCACAAACAACTTAGCTAAAACAGGTGCCATCCTATTTGACTTAATTGGAATGAAATGGGAACTCTTGGTCAACCTGTCTACTATGATCCATATACTTTCATTTCCTTTATTTGAACTTGGTAACCCTTCTATAAAATCCATGTATATCGAATCCCATTTCCAAACTGGTGCTTCCAAAGGTTGAAGTAACCCACTCGACTTTTGATGTTCGGCCTTCACTTGTTGACAGTATGCACAATGCCTAACCCACAAGCCAACATCTTCATACCTTCCCAACAGAAGCTCCTCTTCATATCTTGATACATCTTAGTCCCTCCAGGATGAATCGTTAATTTGGATCGATGGCATTCCCTAAGAGCATCTTTCCTTAAGTCATCAACGTTCGGAACACACAACCGTCCCTTCTTTCTCAACCATCCTCTCTGGTCAGTACTAAAATCCTTTAGATCATCGATCTCTGATCGAACCTCAAGCCTTCTGATCCTCTTGAGTAATAGTAGATCCTTTTTTTGCTTAGAAGCAATCCTTTCGACCAATATCGATCGACTTTCTAAATAGGACAACATAGCGGTGCTCTGACTAGAAGTAGTAGTCGATCTATAAGCTTCTAAATCTTTTTATTCTGCCAACATAGCTAACACCACATTCCGATGTCTCCTGCTAAGAGTATTGAAAATCTATTTCCTTTTCTAGGAGTATACTCTATACTGAAATCATAAGCTGCTAAAAACACTAGCCACCTCTACTGTCTCATATTCAACTTCTTTTGAGAGAATAAGTACCTTGAGGACTTATGATTTTGTATAGCTCAAATGTTCCCTAAGAGATAATGTTTCCAAATCTTCAACGCGAAAATCACCGCAGCCAACTCCAAATCATGAGTAGGATATCTCACTTCATACGGACTAAGCTGTCACGAAGCATAGGCAAAAACTTTGCCCTTCTACATCAACAAAGCTCCTAATCCACTCCCACATGCATCGGTGTACACCAACAACCCTTGGTTTCCGTTTGGAACCACAAACACAAGTACGTTGGTCAACAAATGCTTTAACTTAAGGAATGCTTCCTCACATTTTCCAGACCTAATAAATTTCACATACTTCCTGGTTAGCTTAGTCAAAGGTGCTGCTATCCGTGAGAAATCCTTAATGAATCTATGGTAATAGCCAGCAAGTCCAAGAAAACTTATAATCGCAGTCACCGTCTCTAGTCTTTTATAGTTGTTAACAGCTTCGATCTTATCAAGATCGACTATCAATCCCTTCTTTAAAACCATGTGACCAAGAAACTTAACCTCTTTCTTCCAAAAATGACACTTAGAAAACTTTTCTTTTAGCCGATGCTGCCTTAACGCCTCAAGCAGTACTCTAAGATGATCTTCGTGCTCTCTTCCATCCTTCGAGTATACTAAAATGTCGTATATGAACACCAACACGAACCTATCCAAGTACTCTTGGAAAACTTGGTTCATTAGATCCACGAAGAAAGCTAGTGTGTTCGTTAACCGGAATGGCATCACTAACCACTCGTACGAACCGTACCTAGTTCGAAATGTATTAATGGAATACTGTCCTCTGCCACTCTTAACTAATGGGAATCTGCTGCCAAATCCAACCGGGAAAATGCTCTGGGTCCACACAACTGATCAAATATATCATCAATTCTCAGCAAATGATACTTATTCTTAATTGTCTTCTCGTTCAACTTACAATAGTCGATACACATCTTTAACGACCCATCCGGTTTCTTTGGAACACTGTGGCTGCTCCCCAAGGCGAATTGCTTAGTCTAATAAAATTCCTCCATTTTACATCCACTAGCTACACCTTCAAATCATTCTTCTCAGTAGGTGTCATCCTGCTAGCTGGTCTACTTACAAGTTCATCTCCTGGTACAAGATCTATCCAAAATTCAATGGCTCGTTTCGATGGTAGTCCTATAATCGGCTCAAAAACATCTGCAAATTCTCTTGCTAGTCGAACCTGAATTAACTCTTCTCCAACTTCCATAACACTTAACAAAGCACAACCACTATGGTCAGAATTCTCCAATGAGAATATGATTCGGTTATGAGTATCAGGGTGTCACAATGATATTTTTCTATCCTGGCAAAATATCCTAGCCTCATAGTTACCCAACCAACCCATACTTAAGATGATCCCGAAATCTACGAAATCAGAAACATATAGACTGCATGCAAATTTATGACCTAACAAATCAAGTTATAATTGGTCACATCTCATCCCTAGAGCTACATACTCTCCTATCAGATTCGCAGCCCTTAATGAAGTAACAAGGTATGTGGGTTCTGAACATAATGTATCAACCAAACACTAATATATAAATGAATGTGATGCACCGGTATGAAATAGTACCCTAACTCGTATACTTTGAATCAATAGCATACCTTCTATCATAGTCTTTCCTTTTTCAACTGCAGTTGGCCTAGCAGAAGATGCCCGAATAGAAAAGACCTTTCTACTGTCCGCCCTTACTGGTTCTTGATACTGATTTTTATAATGCCCAACTTGATCACAGTTGAAGCATTTCACACCCTTCTTTTCTATAGCCTCGTTCCCTTCCAGGCTCCCGTCTTCTTAAAGAACGTGTTCTTCTTTCCCTGAGAACCTTGGGTTTCTACCTGCTTTTCTTTTCCACAAATAGTAAGCATTTCCTCATTTCGGATTGTCATCTCCATAATTATATTACAAGGATTACAGAGATATAGCAGGTTACCCAAGCAATCTCTGGTCTCAATTATCGAGTGAACTTCTCATTCTTCTTGATGATGGTATCTATGGTAGCAGACCCATATTGGGACAACTCATCAAACTTAGTAGCATGCTCAATTACCGACATCTCTTCCTGCATCAAATCCATAAACTTTCTAAGCAATGCCGACTTGGAAACTTTAGACAAAAACCTCTGCTCGAATGTCCTTCAAAACTCTACCCTAGTCAACTCTTCCTCAGGAACTCCGGAAGTAATGCTATTCCACCAATGAAGTGCTTCCCCTTGCAATTGCCTAGAGGACAGCCTCCTATTTTTCTCATCATTCACCAAGTCACCGAAGATTCTCTCGCAATGCAGCAACCAATTCTTCACGTTTACAGCATCCTCCTTCCCACAAACAGCTTCTTACCAAGACTGGTGTAATCTCTTCTCAACTTAGCATAATTATTCCTATTTAGAGCTATAGGATTAGCTCCTCTAACATGCCCAGCAACTCCAGCAGCTACTCTTGCTTGCATTAGATTGATGAAGAACTAATACATTGTCCCCATATCCATTGGTGGATTCCAGCGCCCACATTAGCATCTGCATTTTGGTTAGTGTTAGCCCATCGAATCGAGTTCCTCCTGGTGGGTCGAGCATTTTTGTTGGTTGTAGTGCTTCCCCCATCGAAATTTCCTCTTCCGTTTCCTGCCTCCATATCTTCTTTCTCGTGAATCTGCATACGAGCCTTAGTAAGACACAGAAGTACAGTCTAAGAGAGTGATGAATACATTCTTATATATATATATATATATCAAATACAAGCATGTAGCTATAGCATTAACCCAAATCGCAATCTTATTTTCTAATTCATTGGATTATGTCTTGAAAAATCTTTTCGGTTTAAATTTCTTTTAAGTTTACTTAAACCAATGCTGTTGTCATCCATAGTTATTAATCATCGACGACCAAATACGGTAATGTTAGATACATTGATATAACAAAAACACATGGATATGAAAAAAATTTAAAATCATTAAACAACTTTCACTTTTCATTTCAAATCATTTCAAATTCATTACATAATCCCACATTCGAGAACCACATTTAGAGAAAATATAATTATTACAACATACACCAAGAGCGACATATGAAGATGCCCCTTTGGATGATCAGAGTATATAAAACTAGGCAATTAAACAACTTTGCCTTTACAACAAAACATAGTGGAATCAAAATTGAAAAGAGCTCCTAATAGCTACCCTACCTCCTACATATCTCCGGAAGCTTATTCATCTAAGGAGAACCTGAAAACCTTAACTCCCAAAGTATTCAAAATCAACTGAGAACCCGAGAGTTTATGTGAAAAACATAAACTTTGAGTCAAACATGAAGCCTGGTATGAATAATGACCAACCATCTCAAACCATTTAGATATCCAGTGAGACCACACCGCTTAGCGAAATGAGTTTTTCCCTTACTAGTATCCACCAAAAATTTACAATAACCATATATTGTGCTCCTGATGCACACTGGTCAATACATAACAATTCAAAATATTATGATGATATGAAAACAAGTAAACCAATTCTGGATTTCACATCCCCATTCATTTTGACTATCTGTCTCATTTATAGTTTCTAGGGTCACTATTAACCTATTAGTTTTCATGGGCTGACTGATTAATAGCCTGTTTTAAAGCTTATAGACTCTTTATTTGGTTTCATAGTTTTCATGGGATCATTAAGAACCTATTGGCCCCTTCTAATAACTTTATTATTTCATGGGTTCTCCCTGAACCTATTGGTTTCTCCAGTAACATCCCTCGTATCCTAGTTTTCATGGGTTGACTAGGAACTTGTTGACTTCTGTTGGTAACTTAATCCAGATACAGCTTTCATGGGTTCACTACAAACCTATTGGTCGCTGCCAATAACTCTTTCAAATCATAGTTTTCATGGGTTTACTATGAACCTGTCTATCTGACAACCTCTTTAATTAGTATTTAGGCATCTTATTTTCTGGTCCACCTAACCTCTTGGATGAAATTCTACTCCTACAAGAGTTAACTCAATTTATATTTACTAGTAGGTCAACCTAACTAGTTATTCTACCCTTTCTCCTAAAATACAGTTATAGGTCCATTTTACAGTGAATATGTTTATTAGAAGAAGCAAACATAATAACACCAACATCTATGGTTTAATATCCTTGTAAGCATTTTCACATGAAACATGGTTAATTCCTTTAACCTATTATTTTATCAAGGAAAGCTTATTCAAAAACTTCATATTTAAAAAGCAATTTTAAAAACCCTTTATTATGCCATGATTTTCCTTTTAAAAATGAGATTGGGTTCATTGTTTTGAAAACTAAGGCTTTCGAAACCTTTAATTTTTACTTTCGAAACCATTGGATAACCTCCTTTGAAAGCATTCAAATCAACTATCATATGCCTTTCGAAACACTTTAACCATTGATTTCGAAACCTCAAAATGTACCTTTGTAAAGCATTACTTATTAACTCTTAGAAGAATAGCTTCGAAACCATTGGATTTATCCTTAAAGATATCTTTTGGGTCAAACTGAATATAAGAAAAAGCACCCCCTTTCGAAAACATTAACCTTCATATTAAAGAACTTAGGAAAAATTGATAGCTTCGGAACCATCCTTTTGGAATCTTAAAACATTTAAGTACAACATTTAGAAGGATAGCTTCGAGACCCCTTTCGAAGCCATTGCCTTCGAAACCGTTAAAAACCTTCAAAAGCTTTAGGAAGTGGCTTATTTCATTTATAAAAAAGCTACCCTTCGATCTAGTTGATGACTTTAATCCATTCGAAAGGATAAGGTCGGCAGCAGGGTTTCGACTAGATTAAAATTACCCCTTTCGAAAGCATTGAATTAAAACTAGGAAACTCATTCAAAGCATTCTTTTCAAGAAAAAAGGCAGCAACATATGCAAAAGCTATTTAAATGGGTTTCAACTCCTTCGAAAGTATCCTTTTGAAAACAAGGCAACCACATATCTTTGGAGAATAAAACAAAGGCCTCGCCCCTTTGGAAGCTTGGTTTCGACATCATACCTTCCATTCTTCAATCCACTATGTACCAACTTATTGATACCTTGTGTATTAGTTTTGACTTTATTGGTTTCAAATTAGTTGAGGCAGAAGTATATGGTCAAAAGGTAGCCTATGAAAGCGGCGAAATAACAGTTCTAGGTAAAGACTATTTATGCCTTTTTATGTAACTGCTTTTTAACTAACCTGCCTATTTGTAAACATATAATTGGTAGCCATAAAATTTTCAAATTCTTTCTAAAATAAAACTGTTTTAATTATTTTAGATCTAATTAAAATAGTCTAGCAAATAAGCCCTTCCTTAAGATAAACTAATAAAACATTCAAGTCCTTCTTCTAAAATAATTTAATTTTCATAGTAAATTACTTAGGAAAAATACCAAAAAAATAGAAATTCAATTTTAATATGTTATCTAACATATATAAATTTCAAATCCAAATTCTTTATAATATAGCCGAAATTAATTTCTAAACCAATTATTCATATTTTTCTTTGAAAATTCATAATAAATTTTCCATAGCTTGAAAAATTATAAAAGTTAAAACCCATCTCCAAAATAATGTTTTACATAACATATATATTCCTCATGGCATTTGAAACACAATATAAACAAGCTTCTCCTTGAAACTGTATATAACATATATCATTCTTGGTTGAATATAACATATCATGAAGTCCAAGCTTATCATCATCAAAAATCATCAAAATGGATTAAACTTAAACCCAAAATCAATTGATCATTAAAAACCAAAATAGAGACGGTTTTATTAGGACAAGGAACTTAAGATTTGATCTTTGCTTAATTCTCCTTGTTTGGTTGCTTAGCTTTAATTTGGTTTCCCCCTTTTCTTCCCTATGTAATGGTCGGCTTGCTCCTCTTTGATTTACTTTTTAGAGTTAGGAAAAATGAATGTGAATAGAAAGTGGAAATGAGGTTATAAGGGTAATGGGAATATGGTACGGTTATTACCCATAAGGTCCATGTTTTATTCTTTTATTAATTGTCTAATAAACTATTTCCATAAACTCATTCTTTGTATTTAATTAAGCATGGATTTCAATTTACATTTTCAAATATCAATCCCTTTATTAGTCTAGTATTTACATTATTATATTTAATTTATCTAATTAAATCTCGTGAATGGCGTTATTAAAAATTAGGGGTATTAAATGTCCTCTAGTGGAGTTTTCATTTCTAGGTTCAGTCTGCAACAGGTGCTTTTGAGTGGGTGGAAAAATGTTTTCTTCCATCACGATCCTTAGACCTTTGCCTATTTGTCTTCTTTTCTTCCATTCAAGCCAAAAAATAGAATGCTCTTGCTCCATAGTAGCCTCGACTTCAAGCACCATTCTGCGAGTAGTTAGTGATTGGAGCACTAAGAGATTATCTATCTTCTCCATAAGAACCTTTTGGCAGTTTGCCATTTTTTGGTTAATTTCTTCAACCATCTTGTTCAATCCTCCCTTAGTCACGACTTCATACTGTGTGGAGGATCCTAGAACCTTATCTCTAGAGTTAGCTCCTAACAACAGGTTGTTGGGGTTGTTGACTTCAATTTGCTGAGGGTTTATTTATTCTCTAGCAATGGTAGCTCCTACGGATCTTTCGAAGGTAGTTCTCTTTCTTCCTGGTGCCATTTATTCTCAACAATAAATCTACCAAGTAGAGATTGAGGATCTAATTCTGAACCATCTGATCCAAAGTCGATAGCAAGATCTAATTCTGAGTTCAACTCTCAGTGAAAGCACCAAAATGTTAATCCAAAAAATGGATCAACATTTTGGATTGAGTGTGAAAACATCAACCATGTTCTTACAGAGTAATAATATAGAAAATAAATGTAAAATGAGCAGAAATAGTAAAAAGACGAGAAGATTTTTATAGTGGTTCGGCTGTTAATGAACCCTACGTCCATTTTATAACTTTCTATTAACTGATGGTTGACAAATTGAGTCGAATTACAATATGATTGAATCTTCTAAGTTAGATCAAGTCACAGGTACAAGAGTTCACTGGAGAATCACAGTGAACCCCTAGATGACTATTGTGTAAGAGGAGAAGAGTGGAGAATAATCTCTGCAGAGTTCCAACAGCCAGTTCAGAAGACCCTCTTTATGTTGCAAGTAGGATTATATTTATAGGGGTTGGAGAGCTATTGGGCTCGGCTTCTTTTCTAGAAGCCTACACTTGATGATATAAAGGTTCTTAAAGAATTTCATAGCGATCCAACTTAATCTGATGGATCGCTAACGATCCATAGGGCATGGATTGCTGGCGATCCATGTACTTGAGGCATTTTTGGATCGCCTCCTTTGGGTTGCATTCCTTGCCTCATGTAGTTACTTTCCCAGTAATTTCATAGCTAGTTGCCTTGTTTTGATGATGATTCATATACAGGTTGGGTTGTACTATGATTGGAATCAGATAAGTGTTTGCTTCTCGAACTACGTTGCTTGGAAGGCTATGAAACTTGGCATACACCGTATAAAAGATATTAACTCGCAATGCAAGAGATTTGAACGACTCATGAGGAGTCCTTATGGATCGCTAGCGATCCATCCCGTTAGGTAATTTTTATGTGCTTCCTCTTGAGTCTTTCTTGGCCTATTCTTCAGGTCCTTTTGGTTGATTCTTGAGTTGTTTTGACTTGGCCTACATGTTCTAACTCCTATTGAATTCTGCTGGGTACTTTATAATTTAATGACTTAGACAATTTAGATTTGGTATTTTATAATTTATTATATATAAATAATTTCTAACTTTAATTAATTTTTTATAAATTATTAAATATTGTTTTAAGACAATCATCACATATACAGATGGAAAATGCATACACCGTAGATGCAAATCCCAACTTCTATATACATATACAGTAACTATGTACACTCTATGAGATGTTGCACATGCACGTTATACACATACTAGTATATAATGATATACTCATATACAATATAAAATCCTTTAAATTAAATTCACTAATTAAATAAATCAAAATAATTAAATAAAATATGATTTTGTTTAAATCAATTAGATCGGATCTAATATAATCCTTAGACTTCATAGGCTCATTATTATCCAAAATAGGATTTTTTTTTTAGAAATCTACCTATTTCACCTGCTTTCGATTAGCATAGTTCTAATAGTGGTATTAGAGCCTTAATGTTTTATGTGGTCTAAATTAGCAACTTTAGGGCTAACCAATAAACCCTACCTATCATTTGGGTGTCTAGAATAGTAGTGTCTAAGCTTGGGATTGGATAATCAAGTATTTTCCCTCTTTGACTACTGGACTTGCTTCATGAAGGATTAGGTCCAAAAGGTTAACCTAATTATAAAGGCCCAAATTAACTTCGGCGTTGGGGTAGTTTTCAAGTTCCATTTTAAATATGAAAAATATTTTGAACTTAAAATTTAAATTTAAAATATAAAATAAATTTTTAAAGGTAATAAAATATTCTTCGAATACTTTTGAAATAAATTAAAATTTTCAAAATCACTTAATAATCCAGTTAACTATAAATAAATAATTGAAAGTTAATTAATATATATTGATATATGTATATATGCACATACATATATGTATGTAAATGTTATAGTTGAACACATGTATATATCTTAAATTTTTATGTACATAAATAAATATTTCAAATTTATTAAATTATTTAATTAAAAATTGTTTATAATTAATTTGAAATAATTATTAAATAATTTAATTAAATTTTAACAAATAATACATGCATACATACATAATGATATATGTATATAAAAAGATAAATGTTATAGTTAATATTCATTTTGAATATTTTAGGATGAATAAATTAAAACTTTGAATTTTTAAATTATTTAATTAATTTATTAACTAACTTAATAAATTAAAGGCAATTAAATAATATTTAATTAATAATATACAAAAGAATATTATACAAGTTAATTAAATCATAAATACTATAAATAAATTAAAATTGTATAATATGAATCCATAATAAGTGGAACTGTAAGAAATCAAACTTAGATTTAAGGAACAAGTACATGCGTATTGTATGCATACGTGATTTCAGATGTGTCCGACGCTTTAATCATGAGGGTATTTCATAAGAAATACATTGTTCTATAAGTCGACATCACTCATGTGTGTGTATTAATGATTATGAATCTTTAATATATGAGTTATCCATTACCATTTACATATTAATAGATTACTTGCATACTCCTTAGTTGTTTTGCTTCCTCAAGCTAGAGATGTTGTGTGTAATATATGGACTAGGTGAGGTAAGACAGATGCATGTATTTATTGAGATTCCTCAAGGTACATGCATTATACTTAAGCTGTTGTTAAATAGTGGGTACGAATGAATAATCTCTCTTGGTTTATTGGGCTTCCTCAAGGCCAAGATGAGACTAGGACAAAAACCACTTATTTGGAGTTGTATATGATATAACCAATGAGGTGTTATCCATCACATGCATACCTATGATTTGTTGAGCTTTCTTAAGGTCGGAATCCTAAGATAAGTGAGTCCTAATACCCATTAGAGAAATTGAAATTTTTTCATGTTTTCTATTAGGGTTTTAAGAAAACATAAAGGTCTGGTGGGAGCTTATTAGATAAATGAAATTTAAGATTTAACATTTCTAATATTATAAGAATATATGTTATAAAAGTTAAAATAATCTATAAATAAAAGTTAAAATAATCTATATAAATCTATGTAACTAGTATAATTAATAAACATTTATTGGTTTAATTATACAATGAGCCAAATTAAGATAAACATAGAAATATATAATAACTTACCTATAATCTTTTGGCATGTTGTCACTCCAAGACCCATGCAAAAGCTAATTTAAACACTACTAAAATAACCGTGCCTCGGTTACTTAGGTGTTAATTTGTCAGACTGTGTACTGTCTTTCATGAATCTTAAACTCTAAAAACAATGCAAGAATTTGGATATTTGATGCATCTTCGATAAGATATAAATGGTATATGATGAATAGTCATGATTAGTAATGTTTGAAACTTCAATAAAATTCATTTATCAAAAATAAGCTAGTAACCATGATGCAAGATCGTGTATTCACTATGACTAATTACAATAAGGATCTGGTTGCATTAGATATAGCACTAGACAATGAACTACAAGATGTACAAACGAATTCAGTCCCTAAAATGTCTATTTGATCAGTTTACATAAAGTGTAATTTTTGATATCCTTAAATGTTAAGGATGACTGAATGCATTATTATAAAGACATCATTATAGCTTTGTAGTAAGGATTTACCTATTGAATGGTTCGATCATTTGGAAAGGAAAGGAAATGTACGAAAGTGGATATATTTAGGTATAGTTAGGTTGAAGAGAGTGAATGGACATCCCTGCTTTATGAAGAAACATTGGAAACAAGAATTGCATAAAATACTAAAAGATACTTTATATGGAATGAGAAATGTGATTTTTATTCCAAATGTATCTTCATATTGAAAACTATTTTCGATAAAAGTTATTTCTTTGATTTCAAGTGTGACGACCCGCCTTTCTCAACCCAGAAAGACATTTCATCATTAAGAAAGAAAGGGATAGAAATAGAAAAGAATAGAAAGAAAGAATAACAACATCAGAATCTCACAGCGGAATGGAATAAAATATAATACATCACATAACTATTATATAGTTATACATACATCAGAGTCATACAATATCACATAACAAAACTGTCATATACATATATGTCCATACATACATCCAAAATACAACATCACTAACTACACAGCGGAACTACATATATAGATACATACGTCTAGTCTTCCCCCCAAAATAGCTTCTCCAGAAATCAACACTTCCAATACCTATCACTTGGCTGCTCATAAAAATTTGAGTACCCAAGAGTTTATGAAAACACAAAATATAAACTCCGGGTCAGACATGGGTCTAGTATGAGGAAACAGGATAAAGTTGCTTAACTTTGAAAATCTTTTGAAAATAAAGGTATCACGTAAGACTCCCCACAAATAAATACGGGTAAGTTTTTACCTTACGCTAACCAAAACATTTTATAGGTAATTCTGTGATATTATAATAGTGTCTAGGGTTTTCAAGTAAATAGAAAATAGCCGAAATTGTTACATCTATTAAATTCCATCTACTAGCCACGAAAGTGGGTAATACAAATCAAAACCGTAGGGAAAATGGATTTCCAACAATGGCAGGGCTACTGGGGTACCGCCCGTCACAGTACGGGGCCTAGATCACCATACCGAGGATCACTCCCGACCCCCTACAACACAAGGCTAGAACCATTCCTTACTGAACAGTCCCGAACAAGATAACCCAGCAGTTGTGGACAACAATTGCTCACACAGCCGAAATAAAAAGGGACATCTAGACAGGGGAATATCTTGTCCTGCTTGGGCATGACCCACCTAACCTTGCTGCATCTCCCCTGTTTTAGCTATTCCCGGTTTATGAGGCTTGAGGCTACAATTACCTTTATTGAACATATCTTAGAATGCTCATCGTCCGCCCGACGATGTGTTGAAAGCATACAATCCATACAAGTTCGTTCTGGGTTCGAACGAAACCGAAGGCATTATCTCGTTACACCCATTTTGGAATCACCCTCAAAGTCAAGGACAATAACCCTTGCATTCTGAAACACCATCTCGATTCACCATTTGATAAGTCACGACCTATCGTTTAATTTGGATCGATGTGGTTTTCGGAGAATCAAGATTGATTCTACCAATCCTGGTCTCATCGGATCCAAACGCCATTATAAGGGCCAAGTTGTCTATTTAACTTAACAGTTCTATTTAATATCAAGAATTAACATAACAGATATAACAGATAAATCAAATACAGTTATCACAGATATCCATAATATATCACAACATATCACAGAAATATCATCAAACAGATATCACAGTCAATCAAACATGATCATCAATGCATACCAAACAGTTTGGATTTATTTTACTTAATTGATTGCTTAAGAATAAACTATTTTATTCTGCTTAATTAATTTCTGATTAATTAGCTGATTAATGATCAATTAATTAATTAGTTAATCATTAATTATTAATTTATTAATTATCTAATCTTTAATTACTTATTTAATTAATTAACTTCTATTCATTAACTGTTACTTAATTACTCAGTTAATTAATTGATTCATAATTATTAATTATTAACTTCCTTATTAATAATTACAATCTTATTACATATTTACTTATCACAAATTTATTTAATTAATCATTATCTTCCTTCACAATCCTTACTTTACTAAATTTTTAATCAAATATTAACTTAAACTAACCAAGATTTATTCCCTTAATTATTCTTATTCATTGTAAATCAAATACTTAAGTATTTAAGTAAAAACAAACAGACTCGAGACAAAAACTAAGTTGACCCGAGAATTTCCCAGGCAAAACTCGAGTTGGTCTCGAGCATTTCTATATTTTCCCCGTGTCCCTCTCTCTCTCACTCTCTCTTCTTCTTCCCAGTTTATTCTCATTTTTTTTATAAAGTTGTAAATCGAACTGCTGTAGCTACTTTCGTATACGACTCGGAGGCAACCAAAGGAACACTCGAAGCGACCTCACAAAGCTCCTGAGCAACCCACACGCGATAACCCCAAAAAACCAAAACCACGGCACTGATCACCACCGTGCACGTGCACGGTGGTTCGCGTTGCCATCGGCGACTCACACCAACCCCCACAAACCACAAAACGTCACGACTTCCAAAATCCAAACCCAAAACCCTACGAAAATTTCCAGATCAAAAAATGACCGGATGCTCGAACACGAACCAAGAACGCCTCGTCGTAAATTTCCTCGCGCGGCCACCATCCATCACCGGAGGTGATGAAACTCCACCAATACCTCGATCACACCCCTCCCTAACTCCACCTGAAAGCTCGGCCAACTCGATTTACATATGATGTCGAAATCAATTATTTACAGAGCATCAAAATTTTAAGCACTCAAACCCTATTTTTGATTCAAACTCGAAATATATGCATTTGAAAAATAAATTGACATTTTTCTGGTGCTAATACAACTTCAAACTTGCTTCATAGGAAATTTCATTAATTAAATTTTGTTGAATAAACCAATATTGATAAAAATCAACTTTCGACTTCTCTAGAAACTGCACCTCAAACTTTGATCTAAAAATTATCATTTCACTTTTAAAAATCCTAGCTTCGTATGTTTATTTAATATATAAATTCGAATTATCAAACTAAAGTGTTTGAATTTTTATACATATTGGTTTCTTACTGCAAACATAAATATACAGAGTCCATGTCTTACTGTAAAGCATCAAACAATTATCTAGATTTCTAATTGAAGATTAATCATCCTATCATGTTTTCAAAATCATAGTTTAAATGGTTTAAAAAATAAAGTATAAATCTTTATCTATTTTCCTTGTTCAGAAATCTAAAATATTGAAAATTAACCCATAGTGGAACTTCCAGTAACAACAGTTAACACAGAGCATTTTACATTCAGTATAACAGGCATAAGGTTATCTGATCTAAGCATCTGGTTTAAAATTTCAAGAAAATATGTTTACTCACCAAAAACAATTTGAACAGAAGTGAGGTGTTGAAGAACCTGCTGTTGAAATTTCCCTGAAACCTTCCTTTGTTATTTGCTGTTGAATTAAATTTTGTTTGCAAAGCAAATAGATGTTTCTCAGGTTTGTTTTTAAGTTAAAGTTTGTATGAACTAATGATATATAGGTGTGTATATATATAAATGCTTGAACAAAACAGATGATAACTGGACAACCTCCATTTTTAACCAACAAGAATTTTTGTGTTAAATTTACTGCAATATGAAATGATTTTGTGATCTCGGCTGCATGTACTTGTTAACAAGAAGTTATGCTAATTAATGCTTATGCTTTTAATCATGATAGAAAATAATTAAATGTTTACTGACAGTTGCAATTTTGTACAAAGATATTTATCATTTCGGCCAAACATGTGTTGCAAGATACAGATTTTAATTTTTTTCTTTTTTACTGGACAAAGATGTTTGAAACATTTTCAATTGTTCAGTTTCATATTTGCTTACATGTAATGAATGCTTCATTTATGCTTAACAAGTAATAAATGTTTCAGATTTCTATTTTGTTTTGTACAAGTCAAGATTTTCCCATTATTAATTTGAACTGAAATCTTTTGTTTCTTATGCATAAAACTGTATACAGTACATATATTTATTATTCTTAGTGAAACCTGATTTTAATTTTGTTTTTATTTGTTAAGTAGAACTATATACAACTTGTCTTGTTTTCTTTGCATTATTTCTTTTGTATATACAGGTTATATTTTTCAAACTTTCTGATATGATTGCTTAAAAGCTATTGTTAACATATTTGTTTATTTATATTGTTAGTTATATTTTATGAGAAATTTGTATACATGTTCATATGATCTTTTTTAACATTTTTATAAAGGATGTTGTGTTGTACAATTTGAATTTTGAAGATTATTGTTTGACTAAAATACTTGTATTTATATATTTCGAATTATAATTTATATTTGTATATTTATATTTTTAGCTACATCTTAGTTTTATAATTGTGTTTTATACTAGTTTTGTATGTTTATACCTATATTGTTTTGCACTTCCATGTTTATGTTTAATATTTCCATGTTTGTTTATTTTTAAACTTATCATTTTAAAAACTAAAATTGTATTCATATAAATTATCAAATAATAAAATATTGAATCTTTGATTTGATTTTATTGAATAAGACAGATTTTGCTTTAATGGGTTAAAGCATTCTATTTTAAAATTTTCAAATCAAAACTTTCTTTTACAAACATATATAACTGTTAAATATTCAAGATCTCATCAATTTAAACATTGACAAGCTTATATTTAATTTAAATTAGATTAAATATTTATTAAAATATGCTGTCAAAAATTCCGGGTTGTTACATTCCTTCCCCCTTAAAAAGATTTCGTCCCCGAAATTTAAACAACAGTTAATTCAAAAACTTTTTATATTGACAATCCAAACATACATATCATTCATACAATAGCAAAAAAACAAACAGTCTATTCTAACAAACATCACTAGTTATCCGAACATAAATCCGGATAATCATTCCTAAAACTATCGAGAGTTTACCAGTTACAATCTCTGGGATCCTCACTCCATTGCACTTTGACGAGTTCCACCAATTTGTTCCTGAGTTTCTTCTCGTCTCGGTCCACAATCTGAACTGGATTTCTGACCACAGTTAAATTGGGTTCCACTTCCAAATCTTTTTGAACTACCGGTTCCACAACCAATGAGGGATCATGAACAAATTTCCTCAAATGCGATACATGAAACACATTGTGAATCCCAGACATCCGCTCTGGTAATTCAATCCTGTAGGCTACAGCTCCAATTCTCTCCAACACTCTAAATGGTCCAATGTATCTCGGAGCAAGTTTTCCCGTCTTTCCGAATCTTATAGCACCTTTAATTGGGGAAACTTTAACAAAAACCAAGTCTCCGATCTCAAATTCCAATGGCCTTCGTCTTCTATCCGCATATTTCTTCTGACGATCTTGAGCAGCTTTCATCCTTTTCTTGATAAGCTCCACCTTCGCAGAAGCTTCACGAATAAGATCGGGTCCGAGCACAAGACGATCTTTCGATTCAATCCAACAAGATGGAGATCTACACGGTCTTCCGTATAAAGCTTCATAAGGAGCCATCTTAATACTTGCTTGATAACTGTTATTATAAGAAAATTCCACTAAATGAAGATGGTCTTCCCAAGATCCTCCAAAATCTAAAACACAAGCCCGTAGCATATCCTCAAGAATACGATTCAGCCTCTCTGTCTGTCCGTCCGTTTGAGGACGATAAGCTGTACTCAATCTCAAATCTGTTACCATAGCTGATTGCAAAGCTTCCCAAAATTTGCTAGTGAAAATAGGATCACGATCACTTACTATGCTGACTGGGACACCATGCAATCGAACTATCTCCTTCAAGAAAATTTCCGCCAAAGAAACTGCAGTACGGGTTGCCTTAACTGGTATAAAATGGGCACTCTTAGTTAAACGATCTACAATAACCCATATACCGTCATTTCCTTTCCTAGTTCTTGGCAAACCATCGATAAAATCCATCGAGATCATTTCCAATTCGGAATTTCCAGAGGTTGCAATAACCCAGCAGATTTCTGTTGATCACCTTTAACTTATTGACAAATGGCACAACTGTTCACAAATCTAGCAACGTCCTTCTTCATATTCGGCCACCAGAAAGCTCTCCTCATGTCTTTGTACATCTTCGAAATTCCAGGATGAATATTCAGTTTGGAACAATAACTTTCAGATAACACTTCCTGCCTCAACTCCTTATCGTTTGGAACATAGATTCTCCCGTTGATCCTTAGCGTTCCTTGGTCATCAATTTCAAAACTAGGACACTGACCCTTCCTGACTCTTTTGATGATCCTCCTTAACATCTTATCAGATTCTTGCTTGCTTGAGATCCTTTCAATAAGAGATGGAACTACTTTCAAAAGAGATAAAACTACATTCCTACTGAGAGCATCAGCTACGACATTCTGATGTGCACGTAAATGTGCATATTTTTACCACCATATTTATTCTATTTAAATTAAATAAATGATCATATTGGGTATTTTAACTTGTTTTAACCAAAATTCATATTAATTCCAAATTTTCACATATTCATCTTCATATAGGGGCAAAACGGTCATTTAAGTGCATATATTTCTTTGAGAAAAATTAATTGAAATTTTGTATATATTTTTGTAGAAAATTGATCTCAAATAGAAGTGGTTTCATGAAGATATGCATGCACAAAATTAATACAAAGGAATGAAGATGGAAATAATTCAAAGTGAAGAACATGGAGGACCCCACCTACCCACCTACCTTAATGTACAAATTAAAGGCTAATGCACATGCTTTTGGACTTAATGGTTTCATGTACACTTAATGGGGGATTAAGACATGTTAATGGTTACTTGGCCTCCACACTTCCTAAGGGGCATTTTGGGTATTCCCCAAAAATATGAATTAGGGTTTCATACATGTATAAATACCCATATGTTTCATGTAACATGATCTCTTCTCTTAGTCTCTCTTAGGCCTCTTCCTCTCATTAGTCTTAGGCTCAAAATAAACAGAGCTATTCTCTTTCTATTTTCATGGCTACTTAGCCATTTTGTTATTCTCATGTAATTTCTTTTTTTTATGCAATTTAATACATGCTCTTTCCTTTTCATGTTCATTTACTTTCATGTTGTAGTGTAGATCTCTTCTCTTTTATGCAAGTAGAATAGTTTGTTCATTTAATTTTGCTCTCTTTTTCTTTTCTTATTCTTTCATGTTGAAAGCTACATTTGTTGTTTTGGTGACAAATATGAGAGGCTAAACCCCTTCAATTTAGGGGTAATGAAGCTCTCTAATCATGTAGCTTCAACTTAATTTGATGTTTATGCTCTCTTTTTGTGCTTAATGAGAATGATTGAAGTGGTTTAATGATGTTGTTTAGCTTTGCATTTGATAGTCTATGTTGTTCATAACAAATAGGCTATGCTTAAACAAACAAAACACAAATTGCCTCTTCATCTACATATGATTATGGCAAAGAAGTGAATGTAACGACCCGCCTTTTTGGACAGTTTAAACCGACGATCAAATACACATGTCGATTCCAAACCATTAAAAGGGCAGATAGTTATTGGGGTAATTTAGAAAAGAAAAGGAAGGGAAATAAAGGAAATGAAACAACACAGAATCTCAAAGCGGAAGGCTAAAGTATAATAATAAAATAACAGTTCATGAAGTTGTTAATTAAATGAATACATTTGAAATGAATACATTTGATTATTATTATACAACATTTATCAGAGTTACATACACAGCAAATATCATACAATAATGCAGCGGAATGGAATGAATATAATAGTAGTAGATAATATACCAAATCTTCGTCTCCGTCCTCCAAGGAAATGATCTTCAACCTAAACTGAAAACTCAGGACTGACCCGAGCGTAATGAAAAGACAAACACTCGAGTCAGGACTAAATATCCTTATGAAAGTTAAATCAATCGTAAATAAATTTGAGTGTAACGGCGTCGGAGATGTTTACGGGGTTTGACATCTCCTATCCAGTGTCAACGTGCGTGCAATAACTCAAGAGATGTTACGGGATTTTCCATCTCTCAAGGATCCGTGAAAATATCTACTATGTAGTAATATACGCTAAGTAGATAATGCCTATCAGTAATATAAAGTATCAAAATAGCGTTAAGGCGTTACCATAATCCCCCTTAACACATTTTTATATTCCCAAAAGCATATACAAGACCGTAGTTTCCCCAAACCGGAAGTCACCAGAGGGCAATCCATATACTCAAGGTACAAATCAAAACGTAGTGGTCGCGAATAGGATAATCAGTATGACAAGGTACATGAGGCAATACCAACTAGGATACTAGTAGTTGCGTGATCCGGACTGATGTTGGGCATAGCCAGCAGCTACCCCAACACCGTGAAACAACACTCCCAAATCAAGGGGTGCACCCAAATCGCATCACAAATGTAATAGATATGGTATCGAAGAAGTGTGTCCGCTAGAGGTGGCGAACCTCAATGGCCCGGCGCGGCTCCTGTTTTAGTCATGTCAGGGGTCATCCAATAATCGTTCTCCTTCTTCAGTCAACGCGTTCACCAAACCATCCACTTCATTCTGGATCAACACTCCGCGTATAATAGTTATTAAAGTGGTTTTCGGTATCGACAGAGAGTATGTCCATATCCGATCCCGGTCTCTTTAATAACTACGTATTATTACACCGTTGGCTCTTTTACATTTCAAATCGATTCATAATTGATATCAAATATCATGTTCGCTTTAAAAATCAAATCCATTTCAAATATCATTTTATATCGCTTTTACATAGTAATATTCAAAGCCCGAATTAAGGTTAAATCTTTAAACAAATCAATTTTTGAATTTAAATCAAATCCCAATTTTTAAATTTCAAAGTCTCGACTTATATTATTTAACAATTTCTTTTAACCAAATTTATTTCAACATTCCAAACCCAAATTTCGATAAATTTGATTTCTATAAATTTATGTCTATTTATAACCTTTAAACAAAACATATAAATAAATTTCAAATCGACGATTTTAAAATTATTAATTTAGCCAATTCGGTGTCCGTATATAATTTTCTATCCTATGGCCAAGTAATTATTTATTTCAATTAAATGTCAGGGATGAGCATATATTACTTAAATTAAATCACAGTATCATATGTATGCATAACAGGATATATATAAGCAAATAAACATCCAAACATTCAAACATCAACCAATAACATCCATCGAAATACATCGTCCAATAGGCAATACAATTCAAGGCAACTTCATAGTTATCGATGTCGGGTGATTAAATTGCAATTCAATTTCAATTTCAATTTAACTGTCAAATTTAAACTTCAACGATTAATTCGAATGACAATCTATATGGCCATTAAATTTTTATCAAACAACGACAAATAAAATCATAACACTACATAATGACAAATTTAACTAGCATAAAGATATTTAGTACGTTGTGAGCGTTATAAAACACTCACCTTGATTTTTCGATTTTAAATCAAATCGAACGACGTTCGATTTAACTCAAAATTTCCTCTAACTCCAAATGATTCCAATCCAGTTGCAAGGCGAAGAGATCGTCGATACGATTCCAATGCAAAAAGTTTCGTCCGAATCCGACCTCGTATGGAAAAGATATGATTTTTACAAGTTTACACGATTTTATATTAACTAAATTTACAACCTTCTTTATAATTTTACCTAACTCAAATCTCAGCCACCAGATCCCTCCTCTGCAAATCTCCACCGCTCCTTCTTTCTTCCATCTCACGTTCATTCTACAGGAAGAAACCGAACAACATGAACCCATAAGCCATCACCTAGGGTTAAATATTGTGACCACCACGATCAACTTCAGGCCGATCAACGACCATGGTTTTGAAGCTCACGACGAAGGCTACCTTCGGCTGTAAGATGGTGGAACTCGGCCTCCTATTTTACCTCGAAAAACGTGAAAAACGCAGCAGGTTTGAACGTGATTTCCCGTCGATCCGTGGCTCCGTTTTTGATCATCTCCGTATGGATTTGAAGCTTTCATCGTGCTCTACAACTTTGTAGTTGAGAGTTTTTGCTAATTGTTGATGGATTGAGAGGAAAATGAGAAAGAAGTTTCGAATTTCGTGGCCATTGATTCAGGAAATGGCGGCTAGGGCTGAAGTCAATTAGGGTTTCTGGATTAAAATAATAATAAAACTGCCTCGGTTTGCGTGCGTATTTATATAGGTAGGTCCAAAATCATCCGAACTCCAATCGAGACGTGCCGCCAGGCGTTTATAAGGTTTTACCCCCATTCCGGACGCAATGGAACTAGTTTCAAGGCCTAATTCGATCATATGTGAGAGTTACGGAAATAAACGATCAATTTTAAATTAAACCGATTAAACGATTTTCTATGCGTTTTGGCTTGCCCCGGACAAACGGTAAATCCGTTTGACTTGAATTTGAAATCTTACAATAATATCACATTACGGATCCAATGAAACTAGTTTCGTCGAAATCCGAGACCGTTTGAAAAATGACTATTTTTAACTCGCCAAATTAATATTAAACAATTTCAACGCGTTTCGAGCTGCCACGGTCAAACGACAACTCCGATTGCTACGAAAATTGAAATCCGATAATAACTAACTATTACGGATCCAATAGAACTAGTTTCGTCCAATTCTGAGACTGTTCAAAAATTGGCTATTTTTCAGGCGATAATTAAATATTAAAATATTCAATTTTCACAAATAAATTTTAAATTCAGTTTTAAAAGTTCTATAACATCACTATAACTCCAATATGATAAAATAAAATTTTACAAATCATTTTTAATCATATTAAACCCGTTATTCAATTTATCCAATAAATTCCAGTTTTAAAAATCTTATTAACTCTATTATAATCCCAATAGATTCAACATTTATTATTATTCCAAACGACTTACAATTTTTTTTTTCTAACACTAAATCACGAAATCTTATTAAATTAGCTATTTTAATTATCGAAAATTTACGGGTCGTTACACTCTCCCCCACTCAAAACTTTTCGTCCCCGAAAAGGAAAAGAAGGGAAAAGAAACTAAGTATAGAATTCAACATTAGATATATTTTATTCAAAGTTACCATCTTATAAAATAATGAAATTCCATTTATAAGGTCATAACTATGCTTCCACTAAGTTACTCCGAACGGCTTTCTAAACTTAAAAGATAATTATCAAAACAAGTTATAAAAAAAAAATCTAAAAGTTGAAAAATTTTCTAACACCCGGATTTATGGAAAAATTCGGCAGAGTCTCCTTTGCGCGGCTCGATCGGAAAAAATATAATAGCATATATATCACAAATACACATCTCATCTCAATGATGAGGCATCCCATATGTGGGGAAACAACATATAAATATCACCAATATCATATAAAACCGTAAGCGTACCTTTTATTTAGCATTTATTAGCATTTTACTTACATTATGCGTTTAGCGTAGAAGCGAACTCCACAACGAAGCGCAACCCCTTTGCTACCTACTACAATGCTCAATAACTAAGTTAGAACCATGCACAAAAAGATAGATCGATATATTTAGCGTACACAACATATATATAACATATTTAGCTTCAAAACTGAGATTTCAATTTCTGGACAGCAAACAAATCTTAGCTTTAGGTCACCTAAACGGTAAAATTTGACAACAGAATCTAAACAAAAGTTGTTGCATTCATTTCAGGCTTTCCGGAATGTCCAAAATCATCGAATTTGGATCATCCGTTCAAAAGTTATGGCCGTTTTACTTAGGGGAAACGCTTCAGCCTGGGCAGTGTTGCGCAGGTCTGTGACGTTCACTCGTGGTTTCGACCTTCTAAACGGCATCAAAACACAAAACACTTAAAACAAAAGTTTTAGCTTAAGTTCTTAGCTTTCCATAAAGGGCAAGATCATCAAAATCCGATAAACCAGTCAAAAGATATGGCGAAAATACTAAGGTTGTATGCTTCAGATTTTTCTTATTTTTTTTTTTTTACACAGGACAGCGAGTAACATTCAAGTTTTTAACCTAGTAGACGAACGAATTTCTCAAGACACTCTAAATAAAAGTTGTGCTATAGTTTCTAAGCTTTTCGGAAAGTCCAAAATCGTCGAATTCCGTTCAGCCATTTAAAAGTTATGGTTGTTTTCATTTTAGCATGTATTGGACCATTTTGGATTTTTTTTTTCTTCCAAAATTTTGCTTTTATTATTTCAAAGTACAAACCATCAAAACATCAAATTTTCTAAAGAACAATCATAAACACAAAGCTATTTATTTTCTTATTCATCCACACAATAGGTTTACATTCAATTTGTTTCCGATTTATTCAAGTTTGTTTCATTCATATTTTAAATTAAAGTCAATTTGCTTCAATTTAAATTGAATTCCATTATATTTAATTTCACTTTGCTTCGAATTTGAATTTTATTATTTTAAAATTTTATTCCCTTTATTCAATTCCATTAACACTAATGAATTCTACTTAATCAATTATCATCCATCTAACAACCAATGCATATCAAACATTAACATCCATCCAAAATCTACACTAAATCAATTATACATTTCCAAGTCAACTTTAATTTCATACACTTCCAAGCTTATAAACATTTAGTTATATTCAAATTTAATCAGTTTCCATTTACCAAATCTATATTTCATAAATTTTAAATTTTATTCATTCACTTATATATATCATTCATTTTACCGCTTAAATTTCTTTTATATTTACAACTATCAATTAGATCTTCACATTTTATTTTCATTCTCACACTGGTATATTATTTCTCTTCTTATCCTTATTAGCATTTTAAACCTTTTAAGTATTTGGTAAGTTATAGTTATGCAAATAGAATGTAGTTAAACAACATACAACTTCTTTCCATTTAAAGTTGAATTTTCAATTAATTAATTCTTAAGTCATTACTTAAATTTCACTATAATTTAATTTCACATTTTCATTCACATATAGTATTTCCATTTTATATTAACATAATTGTGAATCACCTTTAAATGTTAATTTGAATTCCAATTATTTACTAACAATTTTATTTATATTTGCAAACCATTAATTAAATGCATATTTCATTATTCAAACCTATACTTGTATATTATCCAATTAACAATTCATATAACATTTTTGAACTTCTTAAATATTTTGGTAAGTTATATCTATGCTATAGAATGAAATTTAATACTATGCGAGTTTTACAGTTTCAATTTTATTTTAAGTTCATAATTTCCTAATTCTAAGGATTTCTACTTCAATTGATATTTTCACGTAGCTCTTAGGTTCATTTCACAATTCAGAAGTTCCTTAATGATTCAAGTCTAAATTCATTTCAATCATAAAAAAATATCATTAATTATTAAAGAACTTAAGAATTCCAATCCCGGTTTCATTTCAAATCAAGGTTTGAAATAATATATACTTATATAATTTATATATCAAATCATACTATAGAGAATGCAAAACAAAATAAAATTTGAGTCAAAACAAGGTTTAAACAAGCTATTAAGTGGTCTCCCCCACTCGGACTCTCGAAAATAAACGCCAATGATGCGTGCACACATCATCGAAATCATTTTCTAGCGTCAACAGAAGGGAATATAACACTTATCATAAAAAACAAACCTCGAAAACAATTTCAACTCAATTATACTATCATATAATACCCATATTATATTTTTCAAATTCTTGTAAGTCAATCTCAAACACCGGAATTTAAATTCCCAAATCCAAGTTAAAATTCATTTATATTCATTATCAATTGTGTTTACAAGATTTCATTTTCCTAAATCCATTGTTATTTAATCAATTGTTGTAAATATTGACTGATCAAACAATAACGATAATAATCTAATATTATCATCTCCTAACAATCAATTCAATCAAAATGAATAAATATTCAAATAGTTCTTTTATATAAAATATATTCCAAAATGATATTGTGTTGGTTTGTCCTATTCGAGTGTTTAGAAATTCCTATCGACGCCTTGGCGTCCCAAGTATCGACCAGAATTCATAAATACTCAACGGAACAAATTAACACAATATAAAACCATTTTATATCAAATAACAAGTACGCTCTCTCATATACACTCAACTCATTCATATAGTTTACCTCTATTTCAATGAGTTATTCCCCACTAGAGCCAAGGTTTATCGCTAAACCAAAGCTCTGATACCAACAGTAACGACCCGCCTTTTTGGACAGTTTAAACCGACGATCAAATACACATGTCGATTCCAAGCCATTAAAAGGGCAGATAGTTATTGGGGTAATTTAGAAAAGAAAAGGAAGGGAAATAAAGGAAATGAAACAACACAGAATCTCACAGCGGAAGGCTAAAGTATAATAATAAAATAACAGTTCATGAAGTTGTTAATTAAATGAATACATTTGAAATGAATACATTTGATTATTATTATACAACATTTATCAGAGTTACATACACATCAAATATCATACAACAATGCAGCGGAATGGAATGAATATAATAGTAGTAGATAATATACCAAATCTTCGTCTCCGTCCTCCAAGGAAATGATCTTCAACCTAAACTGAAAACTCAGGACTGACCCGAGCGTAATGAAAAGACAAACACTCGAGTCAGGACTAAATATCCTTATGAAAGTTAAATCAATCGTAAATAAATATGAGTGTAACGGCGTCGGAGATGTTTACGGGGTTTGACATCTCCTATCCAGTGTCAACGTGCGTGCAATAACTCAAGAGATGTTACGGGATTTTCCATCTCTCAAGGATCCGTGAAAATATCTACTATGTAGTAATATACGCTAAGTAGATAATGCCTATCAGTAATATAAAGTATCAAAATAGCGTTAAGGCGTTACCATAATCCCCCTTAACACATTTTTATATTCCCAAAAGCATATACAAGACCGTAGTTTCCCCAAACCGGAAGTCACCAGAGGGCAATCCATATACTCAAGGTACAAATCAAAACGTAGTGGTCGCGAATAGGATAATCGGTATGACAAGGTACATGAGGCAATACCAACTAGGATACTAGTAGTTGCGTGATCCGGACTGATGTTGGGCATAGCCAGCAGCTACCCCAACACCGCGAAACAACACTCCCAAATCAAGGGGTGCACCCAAATCGCATCACAAATGTAATAGATATGGTATCGAAGAAGTGTGTCCGCTAGAGGTGGCGAACCTCAATGGCCCGGCGCGGCTCCTGTTTTAGTCATGTCAGGGGTCATCCAATAATCGTTCTCCTTCTTCAGTCAACGCGTTCACCAAACCATCCACTTCATTCTGGATCAACACTCCGCGTATAATAGTTATTAAAGTGGTTTTCGGTATCGACAGAGAGTATGTCCATATCCGATCCCGGTCTCTTTAATAACTACGTATTATTACACCGTTGGCTCTTTTACATTTCAAATCGATTCATAATTGATATCAAATATCATGTTCGCTTTAAAAATCAAATCCATTTCAAATATCATTTTATATCGCTTTTACATAGTAATATTCAAAGCCCGAATTAAGGTTAAATCTTTAAACAAATCAATTTTTGAATTTAAATCAAATCCCAATTTTTAAATTTCAAAGTCTCGACTTATATTATTTAACAATTTCTTTTAACCAAATTTATTTCAACATTCCAAACCCAAATTTCGATAAATTTGATTTTTATAAATTTATGTCTATTTATAACCTTTAAACAAAACATATAAATAAATTTCAAATCGACGATTTTAAAATTATTAATTTAGCCAATTCGGTGTCCGTATATAATTTTCTATCCTATGGCCAAGTAATTATTTATTTCAATTAAATGTCAGGGATGAGCATATATTACTTAAATTAAATCACAGTATCATATGTATGCATAACAGGATATATATAAGCAAATAAACATCCAAACATTCAAACATCAACCAATAACATCCATCGAAATACATCGTCCAATAGGCAATACAATTCAAGGCAACTTCATAGTTATCGATGTCGGGTGATTAAATTGCAATTCAATTTCAATTTCAATTTAACTGTCAAATTTAAACTTCAACGATTAATTCGAATGACAATCTATATGGCCATTAAATTTTTATCAAACAACGACAAATAAAATCATAACACTACATAATGACAAATTTAACTAGCATAAAGATATTTAGTACGTTGTGAGCGTTATAAAACACTCACCTTGATTTTTCGATTTTAAATCAAATCGAACGACGTTCGATTTAACTCAAAATTTCCTCTAACTCCAAATGATTCCAATCCAGTTGCAAGGCGAAGAACTCGTCGATACGATTCCAATGCAAAAAGTTTCGTCCGAATCCGACCTCGTATGGAAAAGATATGATTTTTACAAGTTTACACGATTTTATATTAACTAAATTTACAACCTTCTTTATAATTTTACCTAACTCAAATCTCAGCCACCAGATCCCTCCTCTGCAAATCTCCACCGCTCCTTCTTTCTTCCATCTCACGTTCAATCTACAGGAAGAAACCGAACAACATGAACCCATAAGCCATCACCTAGGGTTAAATATTGTGACCACCACGATCAACTTCAGGCCGATCAACGACCATGGTTTTGAAGCTCACGACGAAGGCTACCTTCGGCTGTAAGATGGTGGAACTCGGCCTCCTATTTTACCTCGAAAAACGTGAAAAACGCAGCAGGTTTGAACGTGATTTCCCGTCGATCCGTGGCTCCGTTTTTGATCATCTCCGTATGGATTTGAAGCTTTCATCGTACTCTACAACTTTGTAGTTGAGAGTTTTTGCTAATTGTTGATGGATTGAGAGGAAAATGAGAAAGAAGTTTCGAATTTCGTGGCCATTGATTCAGGAAATGGCGGCTAGGGCTGAAGTCAATTAGGGTTTCTGGATTAAAATAATAATAAAACTGCCTCGGTTTGCGTGCGTATTTATATAGGTAGGTCCAAAATCATCCGAACTCCAATCGAGACGTGCCGCCAGGCGTTTATAAGGTTTTACCCCCATTCCGGACGTAATGGAACTAGTTTCAAGGCCTAATTCGATCATATATGAGAGTTACGGAAATAAACGATCAATTTTAAATTAAACCGATTAAACGATTTTCTATGCGTTTTGGCTTGCCCCGGACAAACGGTAAATCCGTTTGACTTGAAATTTGAAATCTTACAATAATATCACATTACGGATCCAATGAAACTAGTTTCGTCGAAATCCAAGACCGTTTGAAAAATGACTATTTTTAACTCGCCAAATTAATATTAAACAATTTCAACGCGTTTCGAGCTGCCACGGTCAAACGACAACTCCGATTGCTACGAAAATTGAAATCCGATAATAACTAACTATTACGGATCCAATAGAACTAGTTTCGTCCAATTCTGAGACTGTTCAAAAATTGGCTATTTTTCAGGCGATAATTAAATATTAAAATATTCAATTTTCACAAATAAATTTTAAATTCAGTTTTAAAAGTTCTATAACATCACTATAACTCCAATATGATAAAATAAAATTTTACAAATCATTTTTAATCATATTAAACCCGTTATTCAATTTATCCAATAAATTCCAGTTTTAAAAATCTTATTAACTCTATTATAATCCCAATAGATTCAACATTTATTATTATTCCAAACGACTTACAAATTTTTTTTTTTCTAACACTAAATCACGAAATCTTATTAAATTAGCTATTTTAATTATCGAAAATTTACGGGTCGTTACAGTGAATGTTGAAATTAAAATTTGATGGCTTATATTTCTAATTAATAGTTAATAGGCCATGCTTAAAATAGATTTTGCTTTCATCTTAGTTGTCATATTTTATGAGATTTAAAAGTGTATTAGTGGTTGTGTTATAGTTTGATGGTTTATATTGAGCTAATTAATAGCACAAATATACCATACTTATGATAAGCACATCAACTAATTCACTAATGACAAGAAAAGAGAGATCATAACTTCATTTTGTTGATTTATGTGATTTAGAGAGTGGAAATTGTCTCTAAATTGTCATTTAGCTCTCATATTTTTATCTATTTTTCTTTTGCTAGTTTTTGTTAGTTTCTTACATTTTTAGCTAATCACACTTTCAAGTTTGGTTAATTTGATTGAATAGAATTTTAAAATCATCAATTCCCTGTGGATCGACACGTATTCCCCGCGTGCTACAATCGTACACCGTGCGCTTGCGGTTATTTTTAAATTAAATTCGTTCGATGGTTTTCTAAACCGATAGAATTTCCGTCGTACGAACAAGTTTTTGGCGCCATTGCCGGGGAGTTGTTTTGATTTTGATTTTCTATTCTTCGAATTATTTTTTGTTTAATTTTTGTTATGTTTTAATTTGTGTGTTTGTTTGCATTAAAAAAAAATCGTGTTGTGTGTTTGTTGTTTGATTTTTTTTTTGTTTGCATTTGTTTGTGTTCATTACTTATTTTCTGGTTTCATTTTCCATTTGCATCTCTAGAAAAAAAAAACACACACAATTTCAAAAAAAAAAACTATTTTTATTCCAATTGCCATCACATTTACATTTTCTATATTAGTGTTACAAAGTTTCCTTTTCTTTTCTGCTGCAATTACACTGTTGCACTGTTGCATTCTCCCCTCTGTTCTCTGTTTGCATGTCACTGCTCCTCACCCATTTACACTACAAACTGTGCAGTGCTATCTCCCCTTCTTGCCTTCACTAACCTGAACCTCTGCATTGCTTTGCTTCCCTCATTTCTACCACCAAAGAACATCACTGCTCCACCACTTTGCTGTCATTCCACCAGTTCTGCCTCCGCCATTCACAGTGATACAACAACAACCTCACACCTTACATACACCACAATACAACAAGCAACTGCAACTTACAAAACCATCACTGCATACAAACTTCAACAACCCCAAGCAACAGTTGCGACCAACCACTCCCCAGTCTACACCCCTAGCCACCATTGCATATAACATCTGAACTTCACCCCATACAACCCTGCACACCACTTCCCTGCTTCTCAAAAATTGTCAACAATCCCCAGTTCAACAACACCTCCTTCTCATACTTCAAACCAACCATCCACCACCATTTCAAAACACCTTCACTTCACCACTATCCACTCAACTGCTAACTGGATAGCTACTGCCTACTACAGTCTTTTCCCATCACCAAACCATCCACTGACCATCTCCTTCTATCACAAACACAGCAACTTCACCCATCATACAACATACATCTACCTCCACCATCCACCATCATACAACAGACATCCAATACTCCCCACTACTACACAACATTTCACTTCTTGCTACATTCTCCTGCTGTGCACTCTTCCTCCAACCATCACGCAACTTCAACAACCCCTGATACATATACAACGTCATCCCCTCAACAGACTCTACATCCACCGCTTCAACAATACAAATACCGTCCACCTCCTCCATCATTCAACAAATTTCAATATCGACCATCGCCTGAACATCTCACCACGTTTCCAATCCATATACAAACTGCTCACCATTTCAACTGCCTCATCTCAACTCCTCACCACAACATTCCCTCACGTTCTTGACCACCTTGCAACTACAAGAGCAACATCGTATGCTTCCACAGCCCACAGTCCTTAGCCGAACATCACCATAACAGCAGCTACGACATCCCCTGAAACATCTCCACCAACCCCAATTCGACATAAACATACAGCCCCCCATCCCAATACTAACTCACCGCTGTGCAACTTCCCCAACATCTTCCTCCCTTTTTCAATTCACTTCCCAGACCATCCACGAACTCCGCTTCCATCCCCTCAACCTCTGCAATCGCCTCTCGAACCAAATCACCACAACCTGATGGCCATCACCACCTCTACCCATCTCTGACATCCCCTTCACAATCACCATAACGCTGTCTCAAACACCCTATCACCATCATAGTGTTCTTCCATCACCAAGCCGCACAGTTCCACCCATCTCCCACCATCTTCAAAATCAACTCCATAGCAATCGCCATCCCTCAACCTTTAAACCACTCAAGCATCACAGCACTGTCGCGACATCACCATGCTATCATCTCCTCAACCTGGCTAATCGATCTCAACCACTTCGAATCCCACGAACCGAACATCGCCTCAAACTCGCGAACACCTCCTCTTGCTTCACAACATCTCCAATTCGCAATTTTCCCTGAACACAATCTCCTAAATCTATAACTAGTTCGTAATTGCTTTGACTCAATTTTGGTTTGGCTGTGTCCAAGTTTTAATTTGATTCGAATTTTTTTTTTACCTGGCAATCGAGACTTTTCTTTTTATTTTTTTTGTTTATCTGTGACTTGAATTTGGTTTGGGGATATAGGTTTGTTACTGGAACATGATCTTGATTGTGTTAAGTGGGCTGGGCTTTGTGTTGAACGATGTTAGAGTGGTAAAAAAAGGTCTGCCTTTGTTTACTGAAATTGTTTTGACAATTAATTAGTTTTGTTTTAACTCTTCTTTAAAAAAAAGAAAAAAAATCCAAAAAAAAAAACAAAAATTCTTGCTTTGAGTTTGCTTGTATGTTGCTTTAAGATTTCTTGTGTATAGTTGTCTTGAGTTGTAAGCATTTTCTTTTAGTTTCGTTTCTCTCTTCTTCTTTTTTTTCTAAAAAAAAAACAAACTATTTTTTTTTTAAGTAAAACACAACTTTTAAGTTTGCTTTCAAAAAAAAAATTGTATATATCTTAGTTTTTAATTTTCAGGTTGCCAAAGCAGGAAATAAAGGAAGAATAGCTTGCTGAAAATTGCTTTCTTAGCTAGCCAAAATAAATTGCTCTGCTTGCTAAAAAATTCTGCTTTCGTTTCTTTTGAATTGAATTGTTGGTTGCTTGCATTTGCATTTTAAAAAAATAAAAAAAAAATTCATTCGCAGTTGCATTGTTAATACACGTTTAGTTTCTGTTCTGCATGTCATCTTAGATTTTGATTAATAATAACGGTTAGACATCGATAACACTTAATTGTATATTGACAATTTGCCTTTTTTTGAACAATTTAATTTCTCGGTGTCTACGCTACGGCAGAGTAATAACCATTTATAAATATTACGGTGATTCGTAAATATTATAGTGGTTGTTCCTCTGAAGGTATTTAAACCTTCGGCTGCATTGCTACGGTGATTCGTGGTGCACCGATAAATCCTGCCCGTTACCTGGTTGAGAACTATCTTGTTTATCTAAGACAATTTGTGAATATACAATTTTGGGTTAACTTAGGATAAATCATTTGTAATTAACCCTTGCATTCACTTAGTTGCATTAGTTCATGCATATTAAAAAAAAAAAAAATTCAAAATCCAAAACTAAAAAATTGTTAATATTTCTTAACTTAGTTTTTTTTTCTTTTCTTTTGAAAATTTTCAAATCAAAATTCCAAAAATCAAAAAAAAAAAAAATTAAAATCAAAAATCCAAAAAAAACTTTTCAAAAAAATAAAAAATTGAAATCCAAAAACAAAACAAAAATCAATTTTCGATTCTGAAAAATAGATTCTACTTGTAAATATTTTTGTTTATAAAAAAAAAACCAAAAAAAAAAAATCTTGAAAATGTCCGTGTTTCCTTTTTCTTACTCGCTTGAATTTAACTGCGGAAATCAATATAATCCATATGAGTTCACTCCAAATTCGTATGGATATTTTAACAACTTTTGTGTAAATAATTCAAATTCTGAACAACAAAATTTTCAAAACGATGACCAACGTTCGACTCTTGAAAATAGCATTGAAATGATTTCATCTTTACTCGAACTTTCTACACGACAAAATCAAGAGATAAATGATTTATGTAATTCTGATTTGTGTAATAACTCGAGTCGAGGATTTCAAAATTTGAATTCAATTCAAAATTCAAACGATTACGATTATAACCCATGCCAATTTAATTTCGAACTCCAAAATGAATTCCAAACTCAACATGAAAATGGGAACAACTTTTCAAACGAATTTGGCAATGGGAATAATCTTAACCATGTTACGAGTGAAAATTTTTGTTCTCAACAAATCCAAATCGAAAATTCTCAATTTAATAACTATAAATTGGATTTTGTTGAACAAATGAATGAAATTTACGATGATCACACGGATTTGTTGTTTGAAACTTACATGAAACAACGTGAACAACAAAATCAAATCTCAACGTATGATGAGTCAAGTGATAATCCATCTTTTACCCAAATCGACGATTTTCAAATAACAACTTTTGAATTTGATAATGACGATCTTAATCAAGTTGTTGAAAATACGGTAATTGAGTTGGATTTCAATTCTTTTGAGGGTGCGAAACTCGATTTAAATTTCGATCTTCCTTTTTCTGAAAATTTGAATACAACAACTTTGAATTTTGAACTTGATTTATGTAATAAAGTTGTTGATAATCCAACAAAGGAAGACGAATTTAATGAACACGAATTTTTTGGACTTTTGGATGACGAGTTGTTAAATTCCGAAGGGGAAGATGAAAATCACCATTTTGATTTTGAAATCAATAATTGTGAAAATGTTTTCAATGATAAGCTTGAATTTCAAATTGGTGAAAATAAATTTGAACTTCAACCAATTGTTTTGTCGACCCTAAAAATCATCGAAAATAAAACAACTCGTACGATTTTTAATAAAACGACATTCGTTTTTCCAAATCGACAATCAACTTCAAATTATTTTACGATTTGGTTTTTCGTGCTTAAGCCGTGTCTCACGCATTTGACGAGACAAATGAATTGGTCTTTGGAAGACCGTTTCATTTACTTTTTGACTATATACTTTCTCATCTCTTGTAAATAATAATCTTTCATGCAAATATTAGATTTTTATTTTATTTTTCTCCTTCCACTTGGGTTGACTGTGGGGACACAGTCAAAATCAAGTGTGGGGGGAGACTCATTTTCTTTTTGATTTTTCATGATTAAATTTTCATTTTTTTTCTTCCAAAACTCAAAAAAATATCAAAATTTTAAAATACAACTTTTTTTTTAGCATTTTGATTTATTTTTAGAGAAAAACTATAGGATAAATATATGGTTTTGGTTTATTAAATTGAAATTTTTGAAAATTTATTCGTCTTAACAAAAATAAAAATGAAGTTTGATTATAAATAACAATGGTTTAACTGGTATATAGGAAGGTTCATACGTGTTAATTATGAAATACATCCTAATTGAAAATCTTTGTTTTAAAAGTGGTGAATTTAAAGTAAAGGATATAACATTTTTTTTGTCTTCTAAGTTAAATGGTGCTAAGATAATTTTGCAAAACTCCCTCTCAAAAAAAAATAATAATAATAATAATAATAATAATAACATCCAAGTATTCACTCTCATTTAAAAGTCCTCACGGTTATGCAGGGGTGATTACTTGGAATTTTTGATTATGTGCTTTCATACTCATTTAAAAGTCCTCACGGTTATGATGTATGGAACACATGTATGTAAAAAAAAGACTTAATAACAACCACCTACGGTCGATAGTGTATGCATGAAAGTGTGTGCACTCGCCATGCTCTATACTCCCCTCACATAAGCCCGAAAGGCAGTGCATGGGTGGTATATCTGGCCTCAGTTTACCTGAGCTAGGTGTGAAATTTTTCTTGCAAATAATGAGAGAGCAAGCAATTGAAATCCTAGCACTATTTTTACTTATTTGATTTGATTTGTTATTGAAAAGAAATGAAAATACCACTTTGATGAACTTTGATAATCAACAAAGGATTCATTTTATAATTATACTTTGTTATCAACCGAAACAACGAGTTAAACTATAGTCTATTCGTTATGATAACTTGATTTTTATTTGAAATTTTGATGAGTAAATGACTTAAATTTCAAGATAATAACCAAAACCTATATTTAACTTATTCGTGTCAATTTAAAAATAAATCCTTCATTTGTAAATATTTTCAAAATTTTGCATTCATCTCTTTGTAAATATATCTTGCATTTTGTAAATATTTTCATCCTGCATTTGGATTTTGTGGGTAGTATCCGCTGAAAACCCTCACGAGACAACACTCGTCCTACTGGGGACACCCAGAGGTTTAACGGCTTGTTGCATACGCTCAATGCAATCGTGCTTCCTACGAAAACGGATTTATCTTAGTTTTAGTTTATTCGAGGACGAATAAAAAGATAAGTGTGGCGGTATTTGATGTGCACGTAAATGTGCATATTTTTACCACCATATTTATTCTATTTAAATTAAATAAATGATCATATTGGGTATTTTAACTTGTTTTAACCAAAATTCATATTAATTCCAAATTTTCACATATTCATCTTCATATAGGGGCAAAACGGTCATTTAAGTGCATATATTTCTTTGAGAAAAATTAATTGAAAATTTGTATATATTTTTGTAGGAAATTGATCTCAAATAGAAGTGGTTTCATGAAGATATGCATGCACAAAATTAATACAAAGGAATGAAGATGGAAATAATTCAAAGTGAAGAACATGGAGGACCCCACCTACCCACCTACCTTAATGTACAAATTAAAGGCTAATGCACATGCTTTTGGACTTAATGGTTTCATGTACACTTAATGGGGGATTAAGACATGTTAATGGTTACTTGGCCTCCATACTTCCTAAGGGGCATTTTGGGTATTCCCCAAAAATATGAATTAGGGTTTCATACATGTATAAATACCCATATGTTTCATGTAACATGATCTCTTCTCTTAGTCTCTCTTAGGCCTCTTCCTCTCATTAGTCTTAGGCTCAAAATAAACAGAGCTATTCTCTTTCTATTTTCATGGCTACTTAGCCATTTTGTTATTCTCATGTAATTTCTTTTTTTTATGCAATTTAATACATGCTCTTTCCTTTTCATGTTCATTTACTTTCATGTTGTAGTGTAGATCTCTTCTCTTTTATGCAAGTAGAATAGTTTGTTCATTTAATTTTGCTCTCTTTTTCTTTTCTTATTCTTTCATGTTGAAAGCTACATTTGTTGTTTTGGTGACAAATATGAGAGGCTAAAACCCTTCAATTTAGGGGTAATGAAGCTCTCTAATCATGTAGCTTCAACTTAATTTGATGTTTATGCTCTCTTTTTGTGCTTAATGAGAATGATTGAAGTGGTTTAATGATGTTGTTTAGCTTTGCATTTGATAGTCTATGTTGTTCATAACAAATAGGCTATGCTTAAACAAACAAAACACAAATTGCCTCTTCATCTACATATGATTATGGCAAAGAAGTGAATGTTGAAATTAAAATTTGATGGCTTATATTTCTAATTAATAGTTAATAGGCCATGCTTAAAATAGATTTTTCTTTCATCTTAGTTGTCATATTTTATGAGATTTAAAAGTGTATTAGTGGTTGTGTTATAGTTTGATGGTTTATATTGAGCTAATTAATAGCACAAATATACCATACTTATGATAAGCACATCAACTAATTCACTAATGACAAGAAAAGAGAGATCATAACTTCATTTTGTTGATTTATGTGATTTAGAGAGTGGAAATTGTCTCTAAATTGTCATTTAACTCTCATATTTTTATCTATTTTTCTTTTGCTAGTTTTTGTTAGTTTCTTACATTTTTAGCTAATCACACTTTCAAGTTTGGTTAATTTGATTGAATAGAATTTTAAAATCATCAATTCCCTGTGGATCGACCCGTATTCGCCGCGTGCTACAATCGTACACCGTGCGCTTGCGGTTATTTTTAAATTAAATTCGTTCGATGGTTTTCTAAACCGATAGAATTTTCGTCGTACGAACACATTCGCTTTCCCCGGAGTGTACAGAATGTCCAAATCATAAGATGCAAGAAATTCAACCCACCGCTGCTGTCTCAGATTAAGGTCTTTTTGAGAGAATAGATATTTCAACGGTTTGTGATCCGTGAACAATTCGAATTTCTCTCCTAAAAGATAATGTCTCCAAATTTTCAAAGAAAAAACAATGGCTAGCAGTTCAAGATCATGCGTAGCATAGTTTTTCTCATGAGGCTTCAACTGTCAACTAGCATACGTAATAACCCTTCCGTTCTGCATCAGAACTGCTCCCAAACCAACAATACAAGCATCAGTATAAACCTCGAATTTGCTCTTCCCATACGGAATAGCAAGTACTGGGGCACTAGTTAGACTTAGCTTCAATTCCTGAAAAGCTTCTTCACATTGAGGTGTCCACTTGAATTTTGTTCCTTTCCTGGTCAGCTTAGTCAGATGCGAAGAAATCTTGGAATAATCTCTGATAAATTTCCTGTAGTAGCCAGCCAATCCTAGAAAACTGCGAACTTCCATCGGTGTCTCTGGCTGTTTCCATTCCAGAATAGTTTCAACTTTTGCCGGGTCTACAGAAATGCCTTCACCAGAAACAATATGCCCTAAAAATTTAACTTCCGATTTCCAGAAATGGCACTTCGAAAACTTCGCCTTTAACACATTCTTCCTCAGAGTCTCCAATACAATCCATAAATGCTCCATGTGCTCCTCTTCGGATTTGGAATAGACCAAGATATCATCAATGAATACCAGCACAAACTTATTCAATACATCCCTAAAGACTCGATTCATGAGGTCAACGAAATAAGCAGGAGCATTGGTTAATCCGAAAGGCATAACCAACCACTCATAGAAACAATTCGATCCCCTAAATGCAGTCAAGGGAATACTGTCTTCAGCTACCCTCAACTGGTGGAAACCTGAAGCTAAATCCAATTGAGAAAAGATAGAAGCACCATGCAACTGGTCAAAAAGATCATCGATGCGAGGAAGAGGATATTTATTACGGATAGTCACTTTGTTCAATTCTCTATAATCCACACAGAACCTCAGTGATCCATCCGATTTGGTCACAAACACCGCCGCTGAACCCCAACAAGAAAAACTGGGTCTAATCAATCCCTTCTCTAAAAGATCCTGAGCCTGCTTAATCAACTCTTCTCTTTCCCTAGGAGCCATTCTCCTACTGGGCTGAATCACTGGCACAGCTCCTGGAATCAAATCAATGTGGAATTCGATTTCTCGATGTGGTGGCAAAAACTTAACTTCTTTAAAAACATCAGCAAAATCCTGAACCACATCGATATCTTCAACACTCTCTTCAGAAGTCTCAATTCCATGCAAAAGACTGCTCAAGTGAATTCCAGAATTATCACACGACACTCTGGCAATTCTACCCAGATCAGTTTCCAATGAAACTGTTCTTTCATCACAATTCAAAATGGCTTTATACTTATCCAGCCAATCCATACCCAAAATAAGATCAAATCCCTTAAAATTCAACACATACGGGTCACAAGAAAAACTGTGGGATAGATAAGAGATCTTCAAGTCCTTACAAATAGTGTCTAATTTGGTCACTCCTCCTATAGGATTAGATACCAAGATAGGACTATCTACTGAACTAGGGGTAAGAGAAAACTTTTCAACAGAGTCCAAAGAAATAAAACTCAAGGAAGCTCCTGAATCAAACAAAACTCTAATATATATTCCATCTAAAAGTAAAGTACCTTCTAATACTCCTTTGCCCATCGAAGAAGAAGATGGTCCGGCTTCCAAAGCAAAAACTTTATTCTGAGGTGCCCTCTGCGGAAGTGGACAAGTCTTGATCATGTGTCCTAGCTGATGACAATTAAAGCACAAAGATTTCTGAACCATAGCTGATCCTGGGCCACTCTGATGCGGTTGCTGTTGTTGCTGCTGGAATCCCTTCCTAGGACACTTATTTGCCAAATGTCCTTCCTGATGACAAATGTAGCACTTTCGAGGTCCGATGTTATTCCCAGGTTTCTTCTTATTCGGCTTCCTCCATTTAGGATCGAACTTTCGCTTATTTGGATTAGTGAAATTCCCACTTGATGTTGCAACTAGAGCCACCATCTTCTTACTCATCAAACTTTCATACCTCAATGCCATATCAATCAAATCAACAAAAGATCCCTTTAGAAGCACTGTCAATTTCCCATGGAATTCAGGCCTCAACCCTTGCACAAATTTCTCATTCTTCTTCAGAGGAGTATCGATGAGTCCTGGTCCATAACAAGAGAGCTCGTTGAATCTAGTTTCATACTCCGAAATAGACATACTACCCTGCTTCAAATACAGAAAATCCTGATACAATTGGGTTCTCCCTGCCGTTGGCACAAACTTCTCTTCAAACAACTCCTTGAATCTGTCCCAAGAAATGTCATCCTCAGAAATATTTGCAATAGTTGAATCCCACCATGCTGCTGCACCACCTTGCAACTGCCACGATGCCATATGCCTCTTACGCTAATCAATCAATCTCATGCTCTCGAAAATACGTTCGCAGGAGCGTAGCCAGTCTTGAACTTCAATTATTGACTCCAAACCTTTGAATGGTTGCCCTCTAAGATGTTTGAAATCCTTGCATAAAGCTGCAAAACTAACTTGAGACGGTACTGGATTGACAGCCTCACTAACATTCTGACTCCGTCCATTATCTGTTGAAGTACTGGCCCTAACTCTACCTCTGCTTCCTGAACTCATGTCGGTCACCTGAACAGGTAACTCAACAATTTAGATATATATATATATATATATATATATATATATATATATATATATATATATATATAATATGAAAATACAAATACGCACTCTCAAGATAAATATAACTTAAGAGCCTAGGTACCCGCTCTACCTAGCGCTCTGATACCAACTGTGACGACCCGCCTTTCTCAACCCAGAAAGACGTTTCATCATTAAGAAAGAAAGTGATAGAAATAGAAAAGAATAGAAAGAAAGAATAACAACATCAGAATCTCACAGCGGAATGGAACAAAATATAATACATCACATAACTATTACATAGTTATACATACATCAGAATCATACAATATCACATAACAGAACTGTCATATACATATATGTCCATACATACATCCAAAATACAGCATCACTAACTACACAGCGGAACTACATATATAAATACATACGTCTGGTCTTCCCTCCAAAATAGCTTCTCCAGAAATCAACACTTCCAATACCTATCACTTGGCTACTCATAAAAATTTGAGTACCCAAGAGTTTATGAAAACACAAAATATAAACTCCGGGTCAGACATGGGTCTGGTATGAGTAAACAGGATAAAGTTGCTTAACTTTGAAAATCATTTGAAAATAAAGGTATCACGTAAGACTCCCCACAAATAAATATGGGTAAGTTTTTACCTTACGCTAACCAAAACATTTTATAGGAAATTCTGTGATATTATAATAGTGTCTAGGGTTTTCAAGTAAACAGAAAATAGCCGAAATTGTTACATCTATTAAATTCCAGCTACTATCCACGAAAGTGGGTAACACAAATCAAAACCGTAGGGTTTCGTAGGGAAAATGGATTTCCAACAATGGCAGGGCTACTGGGCTACCGCCCGTCACAGTACGGGGCCAAGATCACCGTACCGAGGATCACTCCCGACCCCCTACAACACAAGGCCGGAACCATTTCTTACTGAACAGTCCCGAACAAGATAACCCTGCAGTTGTGGTCAACAACTGCTCACACAGCCGAAATAAAAAGGGACATCTAGACAGGGGAATATCTTGTCCTGCTTGGGCATGACCCACCTAACCTTGCTGCATCTCACCTGTTTTAGCCATTCCTGGTTGATGAGGCTTGAGGCTACGATTACCTTTATTGAACATATCTTAGAATGCTCATCCACCGCCCGACGATGTGTTGAAAGCATTCAATCCCTACAAGTTCGTTCCGGGTTCGAACGAAACCGAAGGCATTATCTCGTTACACTCATTTTGGAATCACCCTCAGAGTCAAGGACAATAACCCTTGCATTCTGAAACACCATCTCGATTCACCATTTGATAAGTCACGATCTATCGTTTAATTTGGATCGATGTGGTTTTCGAAGAATCAAGATTGATTCTCCCGATCCCGGTCTCATCAGATCCAAACGCCATTTTAAGGGCCAAGTTGTCTATTTAACTTAACAGTTCTATTTAATATCAAGAATTAACATAACAGATATAACAGATAAATCAAATACAGTTATCACAGATATCCATAATATATCACAACATATCACAGAAATATCATCAAACAGATATCACAGTCAATCAAACATGATCATCAATGCATACCAAACAGTTTGGATTTATTTTACTTAATTGATTGCTTAAGAATAAACTATTTTATTCTGCTTAATTAATTTCTGATTAATTAGCTGATTAATGATCAATTAATTAATTAGTTAATCATTAATTATTAATTTATTAATTATCTAATCTTTAATTACTTATTTAATTAATTAACTTCTATTCATTAACTGTTACTTAATTACTCAGTTAATTAATTGATTCATAATTATTAATTATTAACTTCCTTATTAATAATTACAATCTTATTACATATTTACTTATCACAAATTTATTTAATTAATCATTATCTTCCTTCACAATCCTTACTTTACTAAATTTTTAATCAAATATTAACTTAAACTAACCAAGATTTATTCCCTTAATTATTCTTATTCATTGTAAATCAAATACTTAAGTATTTAAGTAAAAACAAACAGACTCGAGACAAAAACTAAGTTGACCCGAGAATTTCCCAGGCAAAACTCGAGTTGGTCTCGAGCGTTTCTATATTTTCCCCGTGTCCCTCTCTCTCTCACTCTCTCTTCTTCTTCCCAGTTTATTCTCATTTTTTTTATAAAGTTGTAAATCGAACTGCTGTAGCTACTTTCGTATACGACTCGGAGGCAACCAAAGGAACACTCGAAGCGACCTCACAAAGCTCCCGAGCAACCCACACGCGATAACCCAAAAAAACCAAAACCACGGCACTGATCACCACCGTGCACGTGCACGGTGGTTCGCGTTGCCATCGGCGACTCACACCAACCCCCACAAACCACAAAACGTCACGACTTCCAAAATCCAAACCCGAAACCTTACGAAAATTTCCAGATCAAAAAATGACCTAATGCTCGAACACGAACCAAGAACGCCTCGCCGTAAATTTCCTCGCGCGGCCACCATCCATCACCGGAGGTGATGAAACTCCACCAATACCTCGATCACACCCCTCCCTAACTCCACCTGAAAGCGCGGCCAACTCGATTTACATATGATGCCGGAATCAATTATTTACAGAGCATCAAAATTTTAAGCACTCAAACCCTATTTTTGATTCAAACTCAAAATATATGCATTTGAAAAATAAATTGACATTTTTCTGGTGCTAATACAACTTCAAACTTGCTTCATAGGAAATTTCAATAATTAAATTTTGTTGAATCAACCAATATTGATAAAAATCAACTTTCGACTTCTCTAGAAACTGCACTTCAAACTTTGATCTAAAAATTATCATTTCACTTTTAAAAATCCTAGCTTCGTATGTTTATTTAATATATAAATTCGAATTATCAAATTAAAGTGTTTGAATTTTTACACATATTGGTTTCTTACTGCAAACATAAATATACAGAGTCCATGTCTTACTGTAAAGCATCAAACAATTGTCTAGATTTCTAATTGAAGATTAATCATCCTATCATGTTTTCAAAATCATAGTTTAAATGGTTTACAAAATAAAGTATAAATCTTTATCTATTTTCCTTGTTCAGAAATCTAAAATATTGAAAATTAACCCATAGTGGAACTTCCAGTAACAACAGTTAACACAGAGCATTTTACATTCAGTATAACAGGCATAAGGTTATCTGATCTAAGCATCTAGTTTAAAATTTCAAGAAAATATGTTTACTCACCAAAATCAATTTGAACAAAAGTGAGGTGTTGAAGAACCTGCAGTTGAAATTTCCCTGATCCCTTCATTTGTTATTTGCTGTTGAATTAAATTTTGTTTGCAAAGCAAATAGATGTTTCTCAGGTTTGTTTTTAAGTTAAAGTTTGTATGAACTAATGATATATGGGTGTATATATATATAAATGCTTGAACAAAACAGATGATAACTGGATAGCCTCCATTTTTGACCAACAAGAATTTTTGTATTAAATTTACTACAATATGAAATGATTTTGTGATCTCGGCTGCATGTACTTGTTAACAAGAAGTTATGCTAATTAATGCTTATGCTTTTAATCATGATAGCAAATAATTAAATGTTTACTGACAGGTGCAATTTTGTACAAAGATATTTATCATTTCGACCAAACATGTGTTGCAAGATACAAATTTTAATTTTTTTCTTTTTTACTGGACAAAGATGTTTGAAACATTTTCAATTCTTCAGTTTCATATTTGCTTACATGTAATGAATGCTTCATTTATGCTTAACAAGTAATAAATGTTTCAGATTTCTGTTTTGTTTTGTACAAGTCACAGATTTTCCCATTATTAGTTTGAACTGAAACCTTTTGTTTCTTATGCATAAAACTGTATACAGTACATATATTTATTATTCTTAGTGAAACCTGATTTTAATTTTGTTTTTATTTGTTAAGTAGAACTATATACAACTTGTCTTGTTTTCTTTGCATTATTTCTTTTGTATATACAGGTTATATTTTTCAAACTTTCTGATATGATTGCTTAAAAGTTATTGTTAACATATTTGTTTATTTATATTGTTAGTTATATTTTATAAGAAATTTGTATACTTGTTCATATGATCTTTTATAAAATTTTTATAAAGGATGTTGTGTTGTACAATTTGAATTTTGAAGATTATTGTTTGACTAAAATACTTATATTTATATATTTCGAATTATAATTTATATTTGTATATTTATATTTTTAGCTACATCTTAGTTTTATAATTGTGTTTTATACGAGTTTTGTATGTTTATACCTATATTGTTTTGCACTTCCATGTTTATGTTTAATATTTCCATGTTTGTTTTTTTTAAAACTTATCATTTTAAAAACTAAAATTGTATTCATATAAATTATCAAATAATAAAATATTGAATCTTTGATTTGATTTTATTGAATAAGACAAATTTTGCTTTAATGGGTTAAAGCATTCTATTTTAAAATTTTCAAATCAAAACTTTCTTTTACAAACATATATAACTGTTAAATATTCAAGATCTCATCAATTTAAACATTGACAAGCTTATATTTAATTTAAATTAGATTAAATATTTATTAAAATATGCTGTCAAAAATTCCGGGTTGTTACATCAAGGTATTTTCTCTTAAATTTTCGATTGTGAACTAGTTACAATGTATGACATAAAAATCTATAATAAATGATTGAATGTAGCTTCACATTTTATATGCTATTATAGTAATGGTCAAGGTAGTGAGAGCTTACCATATAATATTGCTTAATTGACGCATCAAGTTACAAAAAATTATTTTCGTAAACATACAAAATATTATTTAACAAATAACTATTTTTGGTATTGACTGAAAACAGACATACTTTTATTTCAATATGAATACGAGGAATATTCGTTATTAGGTAAACCAATAACAATAGTATTTGTATTCATAACAAAAGTGATGCGCTAGAAAATACAAAAGTATCTAAAATTTAACAATTATTTCAAGATTATGGATTAAGCCGCAGCTTTGGAAAATCATTCTTCAATCATATAATTATAAATCATATGGCACTGGTGAATTGTATCCCAAACGATTAAGGACAAAACAACCATCCAGTGAGAGAGACAAAAGAGTTGGCGAACTCTTTGAATGGATACATATAGATATATGCAATTTTATGTCTAATGATACCAAAACGGTTCCATATTCTTCTTTACTTCACCGATGAGTTATCACATACATGAACATGTGTATTTTATACAGATGCAGTATGTCTATGATAAGCCTACAAAATATAAATGGAAGTAAATAACTGTCACGACCCGACTTTCACTCCCAGAAAATCGCGTCATGAATTAAGAAAGAAAGGGATAGAAGAAGAAAAGAAAGAAGAGAAGAAAGAAACAACACAAGAATCTCAACAGCGGAAACGAATAAATTATATTAATAACAAAGTATTACATAGTATACATCAATTATCAGAGTACACAGACATATACAACACATACTAGACAGTTATAAACACCTGTCTAGTTATTACAACTCAATACAAACAGAACACTCAGAGACCAAACACAGCGGAACTATATAACTATACGCAGAAGCCTCCTGCTCCATATGCTCCTCCACAATTCGTCAAAGCTAATCCTGAATCCTAACCTGAATTCCCTTGACTACTCATAAAAATTTGAGTACCCAAGAGTTAAAGAAAAACAGAAATAACTCCGGGTCAGACATGGGTCTGGTGTGAGTAACAGGTTAAAGTTGCTTAACTTTTAAAAAAAAAACTTTGAAAAGAAAAGGTATCACGTAAGACTTCCCACACATAAACATGGAAAAGTTTTTACCTTACGCTAACCAAAACATTTGATAGGAAATCCGGTGATATTATAATAGTGTCTAGGGTTTTCAAATAAAATACAGAAATAGCTGAAATGCTTACATCTCACATTCCAACATAGTTGGGCACAACTAATACGTACGGCACTTATTGGATTTTGGATTCCATCAATGGCAGGGCTACTGGGGTACCGCCCGTCACAGTACGTGGCCTAGATCACCGTACCGAGGAGCCACCCTAACTCCCCTGCAACACAAAGCCGGACCCGTTCCTTACTGAACAGTTCCAAATAAGACAACCCCGACGGTTGTCATGATCAACCGTCCCACACAGCCGAAATATAAAGGGACCTCTAGACAGGGGTAAATCTTACTCTCAAGTGGGGGCTACCCACGAAGCTTTGCTGCACCTCCCCTGTTTTAGCCATTCCCGGTTGATGAGGCTTGAGGTTACGATTACCTTTATAGGACATATCACTTAGAATGCTCATCGTCCACCTGACGATGTTCTGAAAGCATTCAATCCATACAAGTTCGTTCCGGGTTCGAACGAAACCGAAGGCATTATCTCGTTACACTCGTTTTGGAATCACCCTCAGAGTTAACGACAATAACCCTTGCACTCTGATTCACCATCTCGAATCTATAAGTCCTATTCCGTCAAACTCATTACGGAATCACCCACAGAGTTATACTGACGTATAGCCCTTACACCTCGAGTCTTCACTTGCTCCATTTGGATTAACGACCTAACGTTATTTGGAATCGATGTGGTTTTCGGATGTCCAAATATGGAAACCCGATCCCGGTCTCATCGAAATCCAAAGCGTGTCTTTTAGGTCCAAGTTGTTTTAAGTTTAAAACAATTCAATTCATTATCTAAATATACACAGATAGATAATTCACAACACAATAGATAATCAATCTTATCATTATCAACAGATAATTATATCAAAATCAGATAATCCATATTATCATCCAAAAGCAACCAATGCATCCATATCACAATCACTACTCATCTCATAACTGAGATTACAAACCATACCAGTCAACCAATACCAACCATCAAACATAAGCAAATAATCTAATGATCACACCTTCAATAATTAATTTAAAATGAATTAAATTAATTACTCAATCTCCAATTAATTTAAAATGAATTAAATTAATTACTTCATCATTAAATTTCTACTTAACTTAACCATCCATTGATTTCAAATCAATTTATAAATCATCATTTCAATATTCATTTCAGTTAATCATTACCGATTAACTATCTCTAATTACAATAAGTAATTAGCATTTAATATTAATCACACAAGTTAATTATATTAAACCCTACATATATATTAATCACCCTTGATTAATAACCATTCAGTAATTAACTACATTAATTACTCAACCCATAATTAATTATTCTTAATTAATTATCTAAATTAATCCCCTTGATTAATTTCAAAGTAATTTAAATCCAAATTACTTCTATATCTTTAATTACATCCTGTAATTATTAATTAATTACTTCCTTAAGTAATTACAAATTTATTAATTACATAAATAATTATCAAACCATCCATAAATGTTTAAACCAATTAAACTTAATTAATTAATCTAAACAAATCACATTAACCTTAATTAATTACATTAAGTAATTAATTCACTAATTACTTTCATTAAGTAATTAAACCTAAATAATTGATTATTAATTAATTAATCTAATTAATTATTAAAATTTAATCACATTAATTAACTGTTAATGACTTCATTAACATTTCTTAATTACTTAATTAAGAAATTAACTTATATTAATCATCATTAGTTATTAAGTAATTAATATTTAATTACTATTTAATTAATCTCTAATTATTAATTAACTAAGTGTTAATTAAAATCTTAATTACCATTAATCACTTGATTAAATAAATCTTAATCATCAATTAAAATTTAGTTAACCATTCTTAATCATAGATTAATTAAACTTAATTAATTAATCTCAAATTAAATTAATTATCATTAATTATTTAATTAAACTTCCACATTATTAATTAATTAAATAATTAATAATCAACTTAATTACCTTAATAATTAATGAATCCCATCATTAACCTTTTATTTATCCTTTAGATAAACATTTCTTATTAAATCATGCGTTTAAAAACAAAATGTTTTTAAATTTACATTAAATTCCAATTAACATTTCTTTTAAACTTAAAATCCAAATTTATTTAAAATAAGATTTTAAACAATACCAATCTTAATCTTATATGTTTACAAGAAACATATACGTAATTAATAAATTGAAAAGGATTTAAATTTCAATTCAAATCAAATTCAAATCAATTTTAAAACATCTTTAAATTTTAAAATTGAAATATAACTCCCATTTTCAATTTAGTTTAAACTCTTTAAAACTCTTTCTACCATTTCTCCTTCAATTCAAACGTAAATCATTTGGAAGCAATTTAAATTTTAAATCTTTATTTTAAAACTGAAGCTTAAAAATTTAAATCCAGATTTTAAACTCAGTTTTGAATTCATTTGAATTCCTAATTTAAATACTTAACCTCTTACTTCAAATGCAAAACAATAATGCATTTTATATTTGAAGGTTTAAAATCAAATTTAAATTTTAAAAACATAAATGTTTTCAAATATCTGACAAATTAAATTTGAATTCATATTCAAATTCCAGGTTTAAAAATCTAAATTTCAAACTCCACTTGAAATTTAAACTCCCCTTCTCATTTTAAAACAGAAACAGTTTTCTGTTTTTTTAAAAAAAATCAACTTTGAGATTTTCTGAATTTAAACTATTTCAAAAGACCAAAATTTAAACTTATTTAAATTCATTATTAAATTCAGTTTTCAAAACTACAAGTACAAATTTTGATTTGTCTTTATTTCATATATTTTACAAACTGGAAACAGTTCCTGTTTCTTTTATTTTTTTTTTCTTTCTTTAAAACCAATTTCAAATTTCTGCATTTAAGTTATTACAGAAAAATAATTCAAACAAGTTTGAATTCATCCTTAGGTTTAAGTTTAAATCCTAAGCTAAACTCCAGATTTAAATCTAAACTTAACTTTTAAAAAAAATTTAAAAACCAGAACAGAACAGCTCTGTTTGTTAAAGTCTGAAACAAAAATGGTATACTCGAGTCACCATAAATTTTGCTTCGAGTCAGAAGCTTTCATGCTTCGAGTTTTCTCCCATATTTCCCGAGACCCACCCGAGCAACTAACCTGCAACCCAAAAACAACCAAAACCTGCACAACAGACCAACCCACCACCATCACAAACCTGTCAACACCATCACTGTGCACCACCTACCCATCTCAGGCCATCTCTGATCAACTTCTCTGGCCATACCCCTACGACACAATCCCCAACAAAACACTCCAACACTCAAGAATCCAGAATTCTACTTGAATTTAAATTCAAGTTTTTAAACCCAAAACCTGAAACATTAACTTCTGCAGTGCCAACCTGACATCACTAAACACTTCCACCTCCAGCCACCATCATCACACACCATACTCCGGCGAAAGCTTCACCACTACACCATCTACGAATTCCCAAAACATCTTAGAACTCGATTCACCCTTGAAGCCACAACACCCCAACATATTAACCCAGGTGAAACTAGGTTATATACTATCATTTCCCAATCTCTTCACCAAATTTTATTTGTAAACCAATTTGATATTTTTACTATAATATATGATAGATATCTATCTCCAGAAGCAAATTCACTCAGATCAATTGCAAGCTTCAATTTATTTTGGCCAAAGTGAAAAATACAGTTTGGAACTGCCTATTATATTTAACACTGTAAATTTTAGTTTTTGTTTAAAAGTTCTTGAATTCACTTAATGATCCTATTCATGAACTTGAAACATGCATTCATGATACCTACATCTTCTAATTTTTACAAAATTTAGTTGTGTATTTATGCTTCAGACAACTCAGAACTAAAGCCTGTAAAAAACTAAAAAAAATCATCTTATCATGGAATGAGCAAATTCCATTCAAGTGCTAATACAAGATAGTAATCAGATCAAGGAAGAAAACCATTTATCAAATTTAAACTTAAACTATGATAATCAGAACATTGGAAATCAAACATGCATGGCATTTCATATATACACAGGCAGATAAAAGAAAACAGATTCAAAGATTTAACTTAACAAGAAAAACAAGCATGCATTCCTACTTAACTTTATTTAAATTTAGTGTTACTCACCTCTATTCAAAGTGCAGAGCATATGTCAACTTGCAGATTCCAAATTATGAAATGCAGACTCCCTTCTTGCTTTACATGCTTCAGTTTTCAACATGCAGGTTCCAGTTTTGAAAATTGCAGAGCACATTCCAATTGCAGAGTATCAGACTTGAAAATAAATGCATGCAGGCTTGTTTGTATTTTGAAGAATGCAGAGCTTTAACTTGATTAATAATTGATGCATGCAGGCCTTAAATCTTTGATTGTAGATGATATGCAAGGCTTCAGATCCAAACACATGTTGCAGACCTCATTTTACAGATGCTAGAACATGCAGGTCTGAACTTTGGGGAATGCAGTTCTTTATGCTTGAAATTTGCAGAGCTTCTTTGTTTGAAAATGATATGCAGAGCTTCAACTTGATGAAAATTGAAATGCATGTTTGCTTCTCAATGGTACATGCAGGTTTGTATATGGTTGAAGAATGTAGATTTGTTTTGAAACAGAGGAGTTTGAAAAGAGGAGCTACAGGCTTTAATGAAATGCAGATTTGAATTTTGAAGAATGCAGATTGTATATGGATGTGAGAATGTAATTTGGTTTTCTTTTTATCAAGGAATGAGAAAAGAATATGAATGAAGAGCAAGATGGTATGAATGTAGATTTTCAGAAAATGAATTAAAAGAAAAAGAAAATAAATTTGACACTTGTAAACATAGAGACACTTGTCTTTTAAGCTTTAATATTTACAAACACTTGTTTTTATGAATTAAATTGATGTTTAATTAAAGTAAATAAGCATTAAGCCTAGTTAATGAATTCTTATGCAAAATTATGTATTAAATAATTCTAAAAAACAAAGAAAAACAATACACAATTAAATCATTTGAAAAAGAAACTTTTAAAACAAATTTATAAAAGAGGTTGTAACATAATTTTAATATACAACTTGAATTAAAAATGAATTTTAAACTAATTAAAACATTTATCTCATATTTAAAATCATATAGTATTTAATTAAATATTTTTGAAAAGCTCAAATTAAAAATAAATCAAAATTTCTATTTACAAAACATATTAAAATTTTACTATACTAATTTAAATAAAACAAATTGTCTATTTAAAATATATAAATACATATACATTATTAAATAGAAAACAATTTGTTAACTTATCAAAAATAATTTCACAAATTAAATATTTAAACAAAGAAGATTATTTAAATCAATATCAAATTTATTAACAAAAATATCAATTCAATATAAATTTAAACCCAGATTATTAAATTTACATTGTCCAAAATTCCGGGATGTTACAATCCTTCCCCCTTAAAAGAATTTCGTCCCCGAAATTTAAAACAAAGGCAATTTAATAATCTATTTACAGATTTTATTTTAAAACACGGCATATGTTAAACATATGCCAACAACCAAAGCAATCAATTCACATAATCAGAACAAATCTAGTTATCCAAAAGAATTTTGGATAAAATCTTCACGAGTTTCCCTGGTATATATATATCGGGATACTCGCTCTATAGAATACAATCAGTCAATACTACTATGCTATAGAGCTCCTAGCAACAATTCTATACAGAATATCAGACTACAAACGAGTCTGACACAACAAACAAACCATCCTAAACTGCTGGTTCTACAACCAGAAATATCAAACACGAACTCCCTCAGAGATACGTGAAACACCCTGAATCCCAGTTATCCAAACTGGCAATTCAACTCCAGAAAACCAAACACTGATCTTACCAATCACAGAAGAAACCAAAACACTATGGAGCTAGCTTCCCAAACTTATAGCTCCTTGAATCAGAGAAAAACTTAACCAAAATAAGATCTCCAATTCCAGAATCCAAATTCTCTGTCTCTTATCCATAAAAACTCTTCGGACGATCCTGGGCTACCAACATCCATCCTAATCAGCTTAACTCTTGCTGATTCCAAAAGAAACAGACTGAAGCAAAACAATCTAATGATCTCCTCAACATCACTCAAAAACCAAGAACACAAACCCTGCTTCTCAACAACAGAAGACAGAACAACTTCTTCTTCACATCCAGAAAAGAAAACAGAAACATCCCAAACTGCTTCCGCTGCACAACTCCGATCCGAAACAGAAGAAAATGCTGACGAAGAGCACAAGCACAGACCAGACAACCCAGCACAGAAATATGGTTCCACATATCCATTAGAAAACTCAGATGTTCCTCCCAAACCTGAGTTGCTCACCAACTTCTATCTCAAGGAACCATCCATCTACTAACTGAATCACCAGCTCCAATCCTGGAAAGAAAACTCGATCTCCAGATGTAGACAAACTCTAACTTCCAGAAGACATCCAGACAATCTCCAACAAACACAAGAGAACATACTATCGCAAGTCACTTTTGCGATCAACTCAGCCTAAATCCAAAGAAACTGCTCTTTCTTTACCAAACAGAAGAGCTTATGCTGGCTTAGCCAACTTACCAGAGAAAAGATCCACTCTGATGCTTCTGAACTCCACTTCAGAAAAACTACCCAGCCAGAAGACTCCCTATCGACTCAGAACACTCTGCTAAACTCAGCCACATCACCGAGCAGACTCACTTCCTACTCTTGTTCCAAAGAAACATCTTCGGAAATATCCATAGTCACTGCATCTCATCACGCAGCTACTATTTCCTGAGATATCAAGATATCATCACTTACTTGCTTCTGTCCAACCGACAGATCAAAACTCAATTCTGCACTTCGAAGATGAACTCCGAACCTTAACAGGTTACCTTCAGAGATCGATGAAGTCTTCATCACAACAGAACTCACTCGAGACGGTATTAGGTCTACAGTCTCGACAAATACACTTCCAACATCATCCATCAAACTCCAACCAATGGTAGTTGTGTTACACACACTTCTACCTCATCTACCTTTATAACTTACATTGGAAAAAACCCGAACAGGTAATCCAACAAATAGGTAGAACCAATAAATATATATATATACATATAAAATTACAAATACGCTCTCTCAAGATAGACACCATTCCAGAGTCTAGGTATTCACTCAACCTAACGCTCCCTAAAGAAAAATACACTTCAGAGCCTAGGTATTCACTCAACCTAATGCTCTGATACCAAGATGTCACGACCCGACTTTCACTCCCAGAAAATCGCGTCATGAATTAAGAAAGAAAGGGATAGAAGAAGAAAAGAAAGAAGAGAAGAAAGAAACAACACAAGAATCTCAACAGCGGAAACGAATAAATTATATTAATAACAAAGTATTACATAGTATACATCAATTATCAGAGTACACAGACATATACAACACATACTAGACAGTTATAAACACCTGTCTAGTTATTACAACTCAATACAAACAGAACACTCAGAGACCAAACACAGCGGAACTATATAACTATACGCAGAAGCCTCCTGCTCCATATGCTCCTCCACAATTCGTCAAAGCTAATCCTGAATCCTAACCTGAATTCCCTTGACTACTCATAAAAATTTGAGTACCCAAGAGTTAAAGAAAAACAGAAATAACTCCGGGTCAGACATGGGTCTGGTGTGAGTAACAGGTTAAAGTTGCTTAACTTTTAAAAAAAAAACTTTGAAAAGAAAAGGTATCACGTAAGACTTCCCACACATAAACATGGAAAAGTTTTTACCTTACGCTAACCAAAACATTTGATAGGAAATCCGGTGATATTATAATAGTGTCTAGGGTTTTCAAATAAAATACAGAAATAGCTGAAATGCTTACATCTCACATTCCAACATAGTTGGGCACAACTAATACGTACGGCACTTATTGGATTTTGGATTCCATCAATGGCAGGGCTACTGGGGTACCGCCCGTCACAGTACGTGGCCTAGATCACCGTACCGAGGAGCCACCCTAACTCCCCTGCAACACAAAGCCGGACCCGTTCCTTACTGAACAGTTCCAAATAAGACAACCCCGACGGTTGTCATGATCAACCGTCCCACACAGCCGAAATATAAAGGGACCTCTAGACAGGGGTAAATCTTACTCTCAAGTGGGGGCTACCCACGAAGCTTTGCTGCACCTCCCCTGTTTTAGCCATTCCCGGTTGATGAGGCTTGAGGTTACGATTACCTTTATAGGACATATCACTTAGAATGCTCATCGTCCACCTGACGATGTTCTGAAAGCATTCAATCCATACAAGTTCGTTCCGGGTTCGAACGAAACCGAAGGCATTATCTCGTTACACTCGTTTTGGAATCACCCTCAGAGTTAACGACAATAACCCTTGCACTCTGATTCACCATCTCGAATCTATAAGTCCTATTCCGTCAAACTCATTACGGAATCACCTACAGAGTTATACTGACGTATAGCCCTTACACCTCGAGTCTTCACTTGCTCCATTTGGATTAACGACCTAACGTTATTTGGAATCGATGTGGTTTTCGGATGTCCAAATATGGAAACCCGATCCCGGTCTCATCGAAATCCAAAGCGTGTCTTTTAGGTCCAAGTTGTTTTAAGTTTAAAACAATTCAATTCATTATCTAAATATACACAGATAGATAATTCACAACACAATAGATAATCAATCTTATCATTATCAACAGATAATTATATCAAAATCAGATAATCCATATTATCATCCAAAAGCAACCAATGCATCCATATCACAATCACTACTCATCTCATAACTGAGATTACAAACCATACCAGTCAACCAATACCAACCATCAAACATAAGCAAATAATCTAATGATCACACCTTCAATAATTAATTTAAAATGAATTAAATTAATTACTCAATCTCCAATTAATTTAAAATGAATTAAATTAATTACTTCATCATTAAATTTCTACTTAACTTAACCATCCATTGATTTCAAATCAATTTATAAATCATCATTTCAATATTCATTTCAGTTAATCATTACCGATTAACTATCTCTAATTACAATAAGTAATTAGCATTTAATATTAATCACACAAGTTAATTATATTAAACCCTACATATATATTAATCACCCTTGATTAATAACCATTCAGTAATTAACTACATTAATTACTCAACCCATAATTAATTATTCTTAATTAATTATCTAAATTAATCCCCTTGATTAATTTCAAAGTAATTTAAATCCAAATTACTTCTATATCTTTAATTACATCCTGTAATTATTAATTAATTACTTCCTTAAGTAATTACAAATTTATTAATTACATAAATAATTATCAAACCATCCATAAATGTTTAAACCAATTAAACTTAATTAATTAATCTAAACAAATCACATTAACCTTAATTAATTACATTAAGTAATTAATTCACTAATTACTTTCATTAAGTAATTAAACCTAAATAATTGATTATTAATTAATTAATCTAATTAATTATTAAAATTTAATCACATTAATTAACTGTTAATGACTTCATTAACATTTCTTAATTACTTAATTAAGAAATTAACTTATATTAATCATCATTAGTTATTAAGTAATTAATATTTAATTACTATTTAATTAATCTCTAATTATTAATTAACTAAGTGTTAATTAAAATCTTAATTACCATTAATCACTTGATTAAATAAATCTTAATCATCAATTAAAATTTAGTTAACCATTCTTAATCATAGATTAATTAAACTTAATTAATTAATCTCAAATTAAATTAATTATCATTAATTATTTAATTAAACTTCCACATTATTAATTAATTAAATAATTAATAATCAACTTAATTACCTTAATAATTAATGAATCCCATCATTAACCTTTTATTTATCCTTTAGATAAACATTTCTTATTAAATCATGCGTTTAAAAACAAAATGTTTTTAAATTTACATTAAATTCCAATTAACATTTCTTTTAAACTTAAAATCCAAATTTATTTAAAATAAGATTTTAAACAATACCAATCTTAATCTTATATGTTTACAAGAAACATATACGTAATTAATAAATTGAAAAGGATTTAAATTTCAATTCAAATCAAATTCAAATCAATTTTAAAACATCTTTAAATTTTAAAATTGAAATATAACTCCCATTTTCAATTTAGTTTAAACTCTTTAAAACTCTTTCTACCATTTCTCCTTCAATTCAAACGTAAATCATTTGGAAGCAATTTAAATTTTAAATCTTTATTTTAAAACTGAAGCTTAAAAATTTAAATCCAGATTTTAAACTCAGTTTTGAATTCATTTGAATTCCTAATTTAAATACTTAACCTCTTACTTCAAATGCAAAACAATAATGCATTTTATATTTGAAGGTTTAAAATCAAATTTAAATTTTAAAAACATAAATGTTTTCAAATATCTGACAAATTAAATTTGAATTCATATTCAAATTCCAGGTTTAAAAATCTAAATTTCAAACTCCACTTGAAATTTAAACTCCCCTTCTCATTTTAAAACAGAAACAGTTTTCTGTTTTTTTAAAAAAAATCAACTTTGAGATTTTCTGAATTTAAACTATTTCAAAAGACCAAAATTTAAACTTATTTAAATTCATTATTAAATTCAGTTTTCAAAACTACAAGTACAAATTTTGATTTGTCTTTATTTCATATATTTTACAAACTGGAAACAGTTCCTGTTTCTTTTATTTTTTTTTTCTTTCTTTAAAACCAATTTCAAATTTCTGCATTTAAGTTATTACAGAAAAATAATTCAAACAAGTTTGAATTCATCCTTAGGTTTAAGTTTAAATCCTAAGCTAAACTCCAGATTTAAATCTAAACTTAACTTTTAAAAAAAATTTAAAAACCAGAACAGAACAGCTCTGTTTGTTAAAGTCTGAAACAAAAATGGTATACTCGAGTCACCATAAATTTTGCTTCGAGTCAGAAGCTTTCATGCTTCGAGTTTTCTCCCATATTTCCCGAGACCCACCCGAGCAACTAACCTGCAACCCAAAAACAACCAAAACCTGCACAACAGACCAACCCACCACCATCACAAACCTGTCAACACCATCACTGTGCACCACCTACCCATCTCAGGCCATCTCTGATCAACTTCTCTGGCCATACCCCTACGACACAATCCCCAACAAAACACTCCAACACTCAAGAATCCAGAATTCTACTTGAATTTAAATTCAAGTTTTTAAACCCAAAACCTGAAACATTAACTTCTGCAGTGCCAACCTGACATCACTAAACACTTCCACCTCCAGCCACCATCATCACACACCATACTCCGGCGAAAGCTTCACCACTACACCATCTACGAATTCCCAAAACATCTTAGAACTCGATTCACCCTTGAAGCCACAACACCCCAACATATTAACCCAGGTGAAACTAGGTTATATACTATCATTTCCCAATCTCTTCACCAAATTTTATTTGTAAACCAATTTGATATTTTTACTATAATATATGATAGATATCTATCTCCAGAAGCAAATTCACTCAGATCAATTGCAAGCTTCAATTTATTTTGGCCAAAGTGAAAAATACAGTTTGGAACTGCCTATTATATTTAACACTGTAAATTTTAGTTTTTGTTTAAAAGTTCTTGAATTCACTTAATGATCCTATTCATGAACTTGAAACATGCATTCATGATACCTACATCTTCTAATTTTTACAAAATTTAGTTGTGTATTTATGCTTCAGACAACTCAGAACTAAAGCCTGTAAAAAACTAAAAAAAATCATCTTATCATGGAATGAGCAAATTCCATTCAAGTGCTAATACAAGATAGTAATCAGATCAAGGAAGAAAACCATTTATCAAATTTAAACTTAAACTATGATAATCAGAACATTGGAAATCAAACATGCATGGCATTTCATATATACACAGGCAGATAAAAGAAAACAGATTCAAAGATTTAACTTAACAAGAAAAACAAGCATGCATTCCTACTTAACTTTATTTAAATTTAGTGTTACTCACCTCTATTCAAAGTGCAGAGCATATGTCAACTTGCAGATTCCAAATTATGAAATGCAGACTCCCTTCTTGCTTTACATGCTTCAGTTTTCAACATGCAGGTTCCAGTTTTGAAAATTGCAGAGCACATTCCAATTGCAGAGTATCAGACTTGAAAATAAATGCATGCAGGCTTGTTTGTATTTTGAAGAATGCAGAGCTTTAACTTGATTAATAATTGATGCATGCAGGCCTTAAATCTTTGATTGTAGATGATATGCAAGGCTTCAGATCCAAACACATGTTGCAGACCTCATTTTACAGATGCTAGAACATGCAGGTCTGAACTTTGGGGAATGCAGTTCTTTATGCTTGAAATTTGCAGAGCTTCTTTGTTTGAAAATGATATGCAGAGCTTCAACTTGATGAAAATTGAAATGCATGTTTGCTTCTCAATGGTACATGCAGGTTTGTATATGGTTGAAGAATGTAGATTTGTTTTGAAACAGAGGAGTTTGAAAAGAGGAGCTACAGGCTTTAATGAAATGCAGATTTGAATTTTGAAGAATGCAGATTGTATATGGATGTGAGAATGTAATTTGGTTTTCTTTTTATCAAGGAATGAGAAAAGAATATGAATGAAGAGCAAGATGGTATGAATGTAGATTTTCAGAAAATGAATTAAAAGAAAAAGAAAATAAATTTGACACTTGTAAACATAGAGACACTTGTCTTTTAAGCTTTAATATTTACAAACACTTGTTTTTATGAATTAAATTGATGTTTAATTAAAGTAAATAAGCATTAAGCCTAGTTAATGAATTCTTATGCAAAATTATGTATTAAATAATTCTGAAAAACAAAGAAAAACAATACACAATTAAATCATTTGAAAAAGAAACTTTTAAAACAAATTTATAAAAGAGGTTGTAACATAATTTTAATATACAACTTGAATTAAAAATGAATTTTAAACTAATTAAAACATTTATCTCATATTTAAAATCATATAGTATTTAATTAAATATTTTTGAAAAGCTCAAATTAAAAATAAATCAAAATTTCTATTTACAAAACATATTAAAATTTTACTATACTAATTTAAATAAAACAAATTGTCTATTTAAAATATATAAATACATATACATTATTAAATAGAAAACAATTTGTTAACTTATCAAAAATAATTTCACAAATTAAATATTTAAACAAAGAAGATTATTTAAATCAATATCAAATTTATTAACAAAAATATCAATTCAATATAAATTTAAACCCAGATTATTAAATTTACATTGTCCAAAATTCCGGGATGTTACAATAACATAAAGTGAAAAATGAAATAAAAGAATTTGATTTGATCAAATAATTGAGTATATCAGAAAAGAGTTCCAACTATACTTAAAATAAATAAGATTCTATCTTAAAGAACAGTCCTCCATGATACATAATGATGTATAGATCAGAAGTAATCTGCCTTTGCTGGACAAAGAACGATTGATAATGGGTGAACTTGAGATAAATTCTTTTGTAAAATCATATACGTAAGAGTAAGTATATAAGGTTAAAATTAATTTCATCAAGTATTGTTTATGAGATCATACAAGAGAAATGTTTGTAAGAAACCTCTACATATTCTAAGTCAATGAGTTGACAGGTTACGTAAGTCAATAAGATGCATATAATATTCGTTTATAAGGGACCTTTTGTAAACCACCCAATTTAGTTTAGGATCGATGATTTATTAATCTATGTTATGAATATAAGTTTCGTTAAGTAAAAACCAAATTAGTTCTATATATAAGCTGATTCATTATATGAATACATATTCAATTGCACTGAGAAATGATTGTTGTTTCATGAAACATCAACTTCGTGGCAAAGGAATTTCTTTTAGATAATATTAATTGTAAAATGGATATGGACATAATCAATAGATAAAACTGATTACGAGGGATAAAATGAAATTAGCCAAGCCAAACAAATTAGAATCTCGAATAAGAATTCTCACACATTAAGAAGAAACCACGAGTTTCTTATCAATAATGAGAATAGAATTTCCTCGGTTATCAATAAAACTATTATGAATATTAACTCTACCATATGGTACGATCCTGAATAGATTCTAAGTGTAGTATCAAAACATGATTTTGATAGTTGTACTCAAAGGGATGTAACACATCCATCACGAATGTGCCTTCTAGAAGAAGATTAATATGGTTGGATTATGGTATACTACATTGATAAGAATAACATTGTAAATTTTAATTATTGAAATTAGAGTAAAAGATTCATTATTTAATGTGCTTGAGTTAATTCAGATTTTACATGCAAAATTATTAACCGGTGCGACTTTGAGTTTCGCTTACCTATATATTGAAACGGAAAATTCTAAATAATGATTTAGAATAGACTGTTTGCAATCAAAGTGTCTTAAAGTCAACGGAAGCGATATTGAGTCTATAGATTTCAGATATAATATAAGAACTGATACGAAAGTATCCTTTGACAAGAATCAGAGATGAACAAGTATTTTGATAGAAATATCAAATAGTTTGATATTCACTCAAAATATAGAGGTATCATGTATATGTATGAAAGAATATTAAAGATACTAAAATATTTCTAAAACTATAAGTAAACAATGAACTTATGACTGTTAAAAATGTACTCATGTTAAAATAATTCTACCATAGTTGTTTAATTTTCGATATTGGATTTGAAAATGACATCTTTTATAATCTGTATAAAAGAACAATGGGATACTTCCGTAAGATATACAGAAACCATATTAAAATGTTTAACGCAGAGCATAAGAGATGAATTCCTTATGCATTGGTGGTATGTAACGACTTGCCTTTTTAAACGTTTTAAGCAGACGCACACGTCGAACTCAAACCATTCAAAAGGATAGATTGTTATGGGGTAAATAAGAAAAAGAGAAAGAAAAAAAAAAAAATACAGAATCTCGCAGCAGATGACAAAATATAATAATCAACTAACAGTTCATGAAGCTGTTTACAAATAATTTTGATTGTACTTATACAATACAGAATCAGAGTTACAGACAACAAGAATAAATAAATAAATAAATAAATAAATGCAGCGGAACACATGATGTGATGGAATAAATATAATAATAATTGTAGTACAAATCTTCGTCTTGGTCCTCCAAAAATAAAGTCTTCAACCCTGAAATGCTCAGACTGACCCGACCGAATTGAAAAGACAAAACACTCAAGTCAGAACTAAAAGATCTTATATAAGTTAAATCAACGGTAAATAAATATGAGTGGAATGGCATCAGAGATGTTTACATGGTTTGACATCTTCTATCCAGTGCCTAACGTGAGTGCAGTAACTTAAGAGATGTACGGGATTCACATCTCCTAAGGATCCGTTAAACCATCTACTATGTAGTACAATACGCTATTATAATATGTCTACAGTAAACTAAAAGTATTAAAATAGCGTTAAGGCGTTACACATATCCCCCTTAAAACATTTTATATATTCTCATAGTCTATACAACGCTACTCCGAGAGGCTTACACAAAGGGTACCCCATAGGTATGGTACAAAACAAAATCGTAGAAGGTGCTCTAAGGCATGTGAACACGACACTCGAGGCAATGCCAGGGTAGATATACCAATTGCGTATCCGGACTGGTGGTAACACATAGTAGGTACTACTGCCCATTCGGAACACATTCCCAAATCAAAAACCAAAGGTGGCCACCAAATCAATCATAAAGCAACATATATAGTATTGACGAAATGTGTCTCATAGGAGAAATGATCTGGCTTGGCCTGGTGCGGCTCCTATTTTAGTCACATCTAAGCTGACTCACGTTATTCAGGGTCACTTCATACCTCATACAGAAATCGTTCACCAAATCATCCTGCTTTATTTCTGGAATCTCCACCACGTACACGATTGTTAAAGTGGTTTTTGGTATTGGCAGAGAGTATGACAATATATGATCCGGTCTCTTTAACAACCAGTCGCTTATTACACGCCGAATGGTTCTTTTACATTTCAAAAGTCAATTCATAATTTATATCAAAATATCATATTCTCAAAATCATATCACTTTCGAAATCATGGTCACTTTGAAATCATATTCACCTTTTAAATCATATCGTTTTCGAAACCATAATTTCTTTCAAAAATCATATTTCCAAACAGGTTGAGTGCTTACTTCAAAATCATCATATTCAATTGATTATAACATTTACATCCCAACTTCAGGTTATAACATCGTTAACTGTATTTGCTTTTAAACCAATGAATTTGAAATTTAACAATTCCCTCTACTTAGTCTGAAAATTTTGAAAATAGTTTAAATGATTATAAATAGTTAAAATAGTTATAAATAGTTGAAATACTGTAAAATAGTTTAGCTATAGATTAAAGATACTATTAAATGATTTAGGATAGTTAATGAATTTTAAAATAGATTAGATATAATTAAAATAGAATAAATAGCTTTAAAATAGATTAATTAGATTTAAAATAAGTTAAAATGGGTTAATTTGTTCAAAATAAATTGGAATGGTTTAAAATAGGTTAAAATGATTTAATATAGTTAATAGAGGTTAAAATAGTTCAAAATCTTAGTAATTAAAGTCATAAAATGGTATGTTTTTTAAACAGTTTATATTAAAACATCAGTATGAAATTTATATCAATTCAAACTATTTATTACATTTCAACACATTTAGACTATTTTCAATTTCCAAAACCAAATTTCAGATTTAAAAATTACAATTCCCAATAAATTATTTAATTCAATATCTCTTCCAATCCATGTTCCAATATCACTTTAAATTATCCCAATTTCAATACATTTCAAAGTTACATTTTCAACAACTCAAATAACTCAATTCTAACAAATTTCACTTATATCACAAATTTGACCTTTAAAATTTCAATTTAAGTTCTTAAAACAATTCCTTTGAAACAATTCACATTTGACATAAAACTTGATTTTTCAATAATTCAATTTATATAAATCAAATTTTATTTCCAAATATCATTTAGTTAAGTTCAAAAATTTTAAGGATTTAAATCAATTAATTTAACCAATCCGGTGTCCGTATATAATTCTCTACCCAAGGGTCAAGTGATATGGACATTTATCATTTCAATCCGCAGTTTAATTTTTTACAGTTATATACCATTTCAAACCGCAATCCCGAATTAATATAAAATCCATAAAATCGCTCGACTCTATCATTTTAATCCATAAGGATTTTTCCTTAATCTATAGATCGTTTGGGTATATATCATTTCAACCCATTGCGATTTTTTTTCAAATAAAATTTAGGGAACTTACAGAGTGATAACATTTTATAAATCAACCATAACATCCAATCATCCAATATCAGGAATCAGACATCCATCACAATTTATCATCCAATTCAACAAATAAATTTCAACAATTAACAAATTATCAATAACAGGAAATTAACTGACAAGTTAAATTCAATAATAAATTATTTAACAATAAATTCAAAATAACTGAAATGATGATTTAACCATAATAAACAGCAATAAATAAATTACTAATCACATAACAAATTTAATTTAACTAACATAAGAAATTTTAAAAGTTGTGAGGGGGTTAAAACACTCACCTTTGAATTTAAATCGAATTTAAATCCAATAAAAGACCAAAATTTAAACAGTCTCAGAATTTGTCCAAATGAGCATCAGAATGTCCGAGATTACGAAACGATCCCAATGGAACAAACCACGCGTGAATCGAAACTCGTATGAAAAAGTTATGATAATAAGAATGATTGAATTAGGAATTTAAATAAATTAAAAATAAGCTACTAATGGAAATCGGCCATGTCCCTCTTCACTTCTTCTCATCAACCCTAACCTGCTGATCAAAATCGCGGTCGACAACGTGAAGCCACCGAACCATGCCGTGCCGCGTCCTCCCCCAACATGCTTCGGCCGCCTACGACCCAGCCCACCACCTACACCTCGCGAAGGCCCTCCCCTCCAAGCATCGTATGTACAAATCCCACAGCCACCGCCAAAATTTCATGACCAAACTGAATTTTAACACCTAATCCAACAGTCAACTCGCGAAACCAACCACACAGATGCCCTCCACTCGTCCCCCTCCACGTGATTGGAACCTTGATTTGACGATCAGTCGAAGGTCATCAACCACCAACAAACAGCCGAGAATCACTCCATGAATTCCGAAAACACAGAAACCCAATTCGAAAATTATCTGCAAATTTGACTTGTGCACGACAAATGCTTCAAATCAATATATAATTTGATATGGTTTGAGGAGTTTGAGTTTGGATTTGAATTGGAAATTGAATTTGCAATTTGAAAATTAGGATTTTGTTTGTCTGCCTTTGGAAAGAGGAGATGAGAAAGTAATGTATGCACAGACAAATAAAAATAAGAAGTAGCTAGGGTTTATAACTAGCAGTTTATTGTCAAAGCTGAAAATAGAAAGAACGGACAAGATTTGATTGAACGATAAACGACCCGAAAAGCCCGTTCTGTCTCCTGAACGAAAATGGGTCATCCCATGTATTAAATAGATGTTTTCAATATTTTTAAACCCAATGGAATAGGTTTCAAGTCCAAATTCCATCGTATGAAGAAGTTATGTTAAAATTAGTTTATTCCAAATTGATTTCATTTAAATTGATTCCTAGGCGTTTCGAGCCCGTACGACCAAATGACAAGTCCGATCGCTACGAAACTTGAAATTCTATGATAATTCACTGTTACGAATCCGATGAAACTAGTTTCAACGAAATCTGAGATAGTTACCAAAATGGCTATATTTCAAGTTAATTGATCAAACTAATATTAAATTAATTAAATCACATTTTAATTCAATATTTATTAACTAACGAATTGCATCATTTTTGATTACTCGGACATTTATAATAATTCAAAACAAGTTTACACATCAATACTGTGTTTAAATTTTTACTAACTACAGTATTCAATTTCGACTGTAATTAAATCCAACTAATTATAATTTAATTCCAATAAACTGTTTTAATTTAATTTCAACCTTTATATTCAACCAATTATAAATATAATAACATAGTTAACATTTTTTTTGCATTTCATTACATTAATGTTCCAATTTCCATCTTTTATTGTGTCAACTATTATATTTCAATTTTATCGGATTTTTCAATTTTACACATTTTTTTAATTTAAAAATCCTATTAAATTTATTTCTTGGTTACATTATTTTATTAATCAATTGTTACCTAATGAATAATATTAACATTTCTATTCATTTTGTTACATTTACAAATTTCAGTTATTGTCTTAATCTCATTAATGTAACATTAAATTTCCTCGAATTGTAAATGATTTCCCATTTCAATTTAATAGACTAAATAAATAGGTAACACATAATAATTATTACCCTTAACTTTTAATCACACTTGTAAGGGTTTATTATTTACAATCAACTATTATAATTACTTACATAATATTGATTTTATTCAATTATTATACTATTTCATTAATTAATTCCACATTTACGTTTGTTTTCATATATTCAATTTATAACCAAGTCTACATTTAAATCATTCAATTGATTGGAACTCCATTCAAATTGTTAATGATTAACTTTAGTTAACAATGTTACATTTAATTTTAGTTGCATTTCATTTTTATATCACAAAATTTTATTTCTCCCAATTTTTAATCACAAAAACCCTATTAATTTAACTATTTATAATTATCGAAATTCACGGGTCGTTACACGGTATAAATTATCAGATATGCTACGTAGTCTATTATATCACATTTCACTTATGTACATGGTACACCAAGCGAATATCAAATTTGAATTAAGATAGCTAAATAAAAGTTAAGAGTATTCTCAAGTATTTGCTAAATACTAGAGAACTGTTTATGGAAATGATGAGCTTCAGATTAAGAATTATTCAAACTCAAACCTTATATGCGTTATCGAGTATAATATTTGATACATAATTCAAATTCAACCTTGGTTAAAGGGTTTTAAGTCAGAAATGTACCAACCAAAGGTTGTGGTTGATTCAACCAAAAGGCTAAGTACAATGCGTTGAATAGCGCTGCAACAACACTATATATAACCATTGTGCAAATTTATAACTTAGCTATGGGTGATTCCAAATGTTTAAAATCACATGACTAGCAAAAAATACTGCAATGCAGATTTTGGAAGAACGTATAACTCGCTAGAATTTAAGAGACATACTTTAAAAAGGTCCACATGATAAAGGCGGATAATCTGCGTCAGATAGAGTTGATTAGCAAAGTAGATAGCTAAAACAATATAATATATCCATTTATGAAAGGGCTAACTAGATCAAATTTAAGAAAACTGATCGATGGAATGAGAATAGGATTCCATAATTGACCCCAAATAAAAGTGGGAGATTAAAAAATTTAGGACAATGATCTATAATCAATTATATTGTAACAACCCACATATTTGTCGATTCTATATTTAAATATTTTATTTAAATATTTTATCAATACTCGGAATTTAGTCCGAAAAGCTACTTTTTGCATACGGTCGAATTAGGACTCGGGACCACTCCCATTGAGTTTAAAATGCCATTTGCGACCTTTTTGAGTATAAGCTTCGATATGTTTGGAGTAAGTTGATTTTTGCTACTTTTTCACTTAGGGTTTTGATTTGGGCTGAGCCCACTTATGTATTCAGTCCCAACCCCTCTCCTCTTCATTCGCTTCTTTTCTATTTTCCTAATACTCAAGCTTTTATGTTAATGGAGAGTGGAAGAGGAAATTAAAACTCCAAACCCTAGTTTTCTCTTGCAAATCAAGTTCTAGCTCCAAACTAATAAAAGAACTCATTGGTAAGCTTCTCTTCTTCTTCTCCAACTCAATCTCTAATCAAAATTCAAAAATTTCCTAAACCTAACTTTGGGAATGATCTTCTTTTAAAGCTTTGAATCAAGCTTCTTGAGTTGGATTTGAATAGTGGTTGCTTCTCCATTGATTTCAAACATCTTCTTCAATCGTTCGGGTTCAAAGGTGAGATTTTTAATCTCACATCTAGGTCTATGATTATCTTCGATTGTTAGGTATGAATTCCTAACACATATTCATGTGCATTTGGATTTGGTTTAGATTGATTTGATGTATATTCCAATTTTTAGTGTTTCGAGTTCAAATCTTCAAAAATCATAGCTTTGTAGTTTGAACTTGTTTTTGGTGATGCGTCGAAGAGCTTATAGGACCGGGTAGTCGATTGGCATAAATCCCTAGTGACCGTGCTCGCCCGATTGCATTTTGATGAAGATTGCATCTTCATTTCATAGGCTGGAAAACAGCCTTGGTGCCAGTCAGTCGACTGGACCCTTGAGTCAGTCGACTGGCTGTAGCACATAGGCATTTCGAAGGCAGCTAACAGAGGCTCGGGTCCACTGTTTTCCTGCATTCAGTCGACTGAAATTTTAGGTCAGTCGACTGACTTCAGGAAATTATTTTTCCTTGCTTCTGGTTCAGTTGACTGGACCTTTGGGTCAGTCGACTGACCTGCACCAATTTGCCTTATTATGCCTATTTGTGCATATTTTTGCTTGGTTTCCAAATTCCATCGACTCGTGTTATTTCCCACTTGTTGTTGTTACGACGTTAATGACTTCTATTTTTGGAATTTTTGGGAATATCCATTTTGATGGATTCGGATCGATTTCTTTGGATTCTTATTCACATCTTCGTATTTGAATTTTAGTGATTGATTGTTTCTACAATCATTTTTGTGTTTTGTCACTTTAAAAATACAAACGTTTCAATACTAGTAGTAAATATCAAAACTCTTTCCTCAAAACAATTTCAACTCTATTTTCAATACCAAATTCGTTTATAAAACCGTCTTCCAATCTATTAGTATATACAAACCTTTGCCTCACTCGTATGAGAAATCTAATTAAACGACTTAGTAAAACGAGCGGTATGAAACACTTGCGTTTACTTCGTCGGTTAATTCTTGGACTTGTTCGATTGAATCTCTTGTGACAATTTCCTAGTGGAGATCTACAGTTTGTTCGTAAATATTTAAGTTAAGCAAGTGGTTATAGGACATGAAGCTAAACTCATATATTTACTAGCTTAGTGTAATTGACACTTCTCGTTGATCATGACGATCATCTTTGTGATTTAGACTAGCAATGTGCGATGTCTCTTTGTCTGCGAGGGAGACTAAACCCCGTTTTGTGGAGTTTCGACTCAAATTAGTGGGGTAGCAACCCATGGTCTTCGGGCCGTTTGTGAAGCTTCGGCTCAATTTGTGATAGTTAGCAACCATGGAATTAGCGTTCCGTTTGTGATACACGTGTTGGCGAGCTTTATGCTCCCGTTTGTGATAGGCCTCCCCCTCTTTGTGATTTCTGGATTTCTGGAGATGATTTCTAGAATTTGTGTTTCACCATTTTTCGTGATTTCCATCGATAACTTTATCGATATTTGTGCATTGGTGAATTTGTGTGTCATTGACTTTTGTGATTGACATTGACATTATCGTCAATATTTATGGTTTGGTGAACTAAATTAGGAGTATGACGTTTCTGTGATTCTTGTGTAGATTTTGTGATATTGATTAATTACTTGTTGATTTTCAATTACTTATATATATATATCACATCTTGGCATTGTGATTATTATGTGTTTAGTCATATCTCTTATTCTATATCGTTTTGTCTGATATTTATAGTTAGACTGATCCGTTTATTATTTTCTTATTAAATAATACTCGGGTCAGACCGAGATGTTACAGGTGCTTCTGCTTGACTTCTCCCCAGGGATTCATTACTCTGACTTTTGGCAAACTACTTAGATTAGTAGTTTATTTTGTTGTAAACACTTGAGATATAGACTCATAGTTGTAATCTTTTGTATAGCACGTGTTGCTATTCTTTTGTATTATTGTGGATCTTTTTGACCACTACTCTGATATACACTTCCATGTGTTAATTATGTATTCATATCTTCTTCCGCCTTTGTGATATGAATTATCTGTGACTGATTTGTGTTATGCTTATTTCTATATTTGTTTCCGAAGATTATTATAGCCACTGTGTAGTAGCTTTGTGTTTGTATCGGTATGTCGGATTTCCTCTTGAAATAAAATGCATGTTATACTATCTGACATATCGGTGCTCGCGCAAAGCAATTACATGGATGGTCGCTCCTCAACAGCCTTATTCTCCGTGCTAGTTGACAGCATTACATCGTAGTGTTCTTGGCTAGCGTGGGTATAGAGGTGGGGCGTCACAGCTTGGTATCAGAGCCAAACTTCGGAACAATATGGAATATTATAACAAGGATCATCGTCCTAAGTCTTTCTTAGGAGTCGTGCTTTAGGATTTTATTCGAGTCTTCGCACCGATTCATCCTATTTTCTTTTATGATTCCTTGTTTTATCTATCAAGATTTGCTTGATAATCATTAGTGAATAATCTTCTTCTTGTTCTTCTTTCTTTCTAAAGGAAGAGAAATGTCTAGACCAGGCCGTCCCAGAGCCGTACCATCTAGCACTCCGCCCCAGGATGGAGTTTTTATGACTGCCCAACAGCTTCTTGATTTAGTGACAAATGCTCAAGCAGCTGGAGCTAACCCGGAACCTACTCACCCAAAGTCGGGATTTTCACGCTTGTGTAGCGATTACACTAATTTGGGTGGGGAGCCATTCAAAGGTTCCGAAACTATTATTGAAGTACAGGCTTGGCTAAGGTCATGCGATCGAATCTTTTCTCGCATGAATCTTATTGACCTTCACCGAGTTCAGGTGGCCTCTAGTATGCTCCGAGAAAGAGCATTAGACTGGTACAAGCTTCTTATTTCTGAGATTAATGAAGCGGATCTCACCTGGGAGCAATTCCGGGAACGCTTCGAGTTGAAATTCGTACCAGAAGCTGAGAAGGTGACTTTGTCTCGCCGTTTTATAGACCTTGTTCAAGGTGAATCTTCCGTGGCAGATTATGTCGCGTCTTTTGAATCTCTCTCCAAATATGGGGTTGAATACATCAACACCCCATTGAAGAAAAATCAGAGGTTCGTCTATGGCTTAAACAAAAATCTCAAGAAGCCATTACTTCTAAAATTAGAAGTTTCTTTCGACCAACTCATTGATATCGCTCTTCGTCTTGAAGAGGCGGATAAGGAGAATGATGTTGAAGTGGTGGGTTCCAAACCAAACTTCAACAACAAGAAAAGGCCAAACCAATTCAAAGGCCCTTATCCCAATAGGAAAGGGAAGCAAGCAACCTCTATGGTAAAGACTTCTTCCTTTGGTCATGGGGAATGCTATAATTGTGGTTCGAAGGACCATTATGCGAACAAGTGCCCAAAGTTTCTCTCTTGTCGCTACTGCAAAGTTCCCAGTCATGTTATATCTTCATGCCCCAAGCTTCAGGGCAAGAAGGAGGGAAAGTTAAATGTTTCTCAAGCCCCTGGCAACACATCTCGTGGCCAAGGTATTTCTCATTCTATTCTGGATGGAATTATTTTATTTCGTGATCATCCTATTCGAGTTCTTTTTGATACGGGTGCGTCCCATTCTTTTATATCAAAAGAACTTGTTGATACTTTTTCTTTGGATGTTTTGTGTTTAATGACTTCTTTGAGAATTGCGAATCCGGTTGGTGGATCCGCGACAATCTGTTTATTGTGTAATGATGTCGAGATTATTTTGTGTGATTTTTCTTTCCGAGCCGATTTTCATGTCATGCGTTATTTAGGCTTTGGAATGATTTTGGGAATGGATTGGCTTAATCGTTATGAAGCTCACATCCTATGTCCTGAGCGGACTATTTATCTTCGACATCCACTATCTGTTAATCAGGTTTCTGTTATTCTTAAAGATTCGGATTCCGCTTTGGTTGCATCTTTATATTCTTTAAACCCTCGTGATGACGATGATGACGATGAGGGTGATATTATTTCTCTTATTCACGTCATTTGTGAATTTTCCGATATATTCGAGCCCGTTTTAGGATTACCACCTAAGCGAGCAATTGAGTTCGGAATTAATCTTATTCCTGGAGCTCAACCTATCACTCGTCCTCCTTATCGTATGTCCAATAAAGAAAACGAGGAGATGCGTAAGCAATTATCTGAATTGGAGACGAAGCAATTTATTCGCTCTAGTTCCTCGTCTTGGGGAGCTTCGGCTATTTTTGTGAAGAAATCCGATGGAACACTTAGGCTTTGCGTTGACTACCGCAAGCTTAATGATCTTACTATCAAAAATAAATATCCTTTACCTCGGATTGATGATTTATTTGACCAACTTAGTGGTGCTAGAGTCTTTTCACAATTGGACTTGGCTATCGGTTTTCATCATCTTCGTATTGCAGAGGATAGCATTCCTTTGACATCGTTCCGTACTCGTTATGGATCTTATGAATGGCTCGTTATGCCATTTGGTCTAACGAATGCTCCGACTTATTTCGTTGACCTTATGAATAGAGTTTTCAAAGACTTCCTCGACCGGTTTGTTCTCATCTTTATCGATGATATTCTTGTGTATTCTAAAACCGAGGAGGAGCATGAAAAACATCTTCGGATTGTGTTGGAAACTCTTAGGAGTAATCAATTAAAGGCAAAATTTTCTAAATGCCACTTTTGGCAATCTCGTGTGAAGTTTCTCGGTCATATTATTTCCGAATCCGAAATTTCCGTGGATCCTTCAAAGATTGAAGCGATTCAAGATTGGAAGAGACCGGAGAGTGTGACAGAGATTCGTAGTTTTCTCGGATTGGCGGGCTATTACCGCCGTTTTATCAAAGACTTTTCTAAGATTGTCGTGCCTCTCACTGGCTTGACGAAGAAAGGTGTTAAATACATTTGGTCGGACAAATGTGAAACTTCTTTTCAGAAACTAAAAGAACTCCTTTCAGATGCTCCTATTCTTGTTATTCCCGAGGGGAATCAAGATTTTGTTGTTTATACCGATGCTAGTCGCGTTGGTTTGGGTGCCATTCTTATGCAAAAAGAACGTGTTATTGCTTATGCTTCTAGGCAATTGAAGCCTGCTGAGACTAGATATGCCACTCATGATTTAAAGCTCGCGGCTATTGTTTTCGCCCTTCGTGTTTGGCGTCATTATCTTTTAGGAGAGAAATTTGTTCTTTACACCGATCATAAGTCTTTAAAGTATTTATTCTCTCAAAAGGAACTTAATTTGCGTCAACAACGTTGGCTCGAATTTCTTGCACCATATGATCTTGATATTCTTTATACTCCCGGTAAGGGAAATCGTGTTGCCGATGCACTTAGTCGCAAACAACAAGCGGTTGTTTCTATGATGATATCCGAATGGAATGATCTCGAGATATTATCCTCTTGTGAGATTCGAGACCGTGTCTCCGATTTATGTTCATCACTTGTGTTATGTAGCCTTGAGGCTCATCCTTCTCTTTTAGACCGCATTCTTGAAGCTCAAAGGCTAGATCCCGAAATGGCTCTTCTTGGCCCAAATATTAGGGATAAAATTGATATTGAGGGATTGAAAGAATTTGATATCGATTCTCGTGGCGGCATTCAAAAATTTGGTAGACTTATCGTGCCAAATATTAGTGATCTTCGTAAAGATATTTTAGAAGATTCACATCGTTCTAAATTTACCATTCATCCCGGTAGTAGTAAAATGTACGCGGATATGAAGCGATTATATTATTGGAAGGGAATGAAATTTGATATTGCTAACTTTGTTAAGTGTTGCATGACTTGCCAGCTTGTTAAAGCCGAACATCAAAGGCCCGGTGGGTTATTGCAACCTTTAGAAATTCCAATTTGGAAGTGGGACCAAATTTCCATGGATTTTATAGATGGCCTTCCCCGTTCTCGATCGGGTCATGATAGCTTATGGGTGATCGTTGATAGACTTACTAAATCCGCCCATTTTATTCCCGTTCGGTCTAACCGAACCGTTCCTCTTTTGGCCAAGCTCTTTATCAAAGAGATTGTTAAATTGCATGGAGTTCCTACTTCTATTGTTAGTGATCGTGATCCATTGTTTACTAGTGGTTTTGGAAGAGTCTTCAAAAAGCTTTGGGAACGAAGCTCAATTTTAGCACTGCTTATCATCCTCAGTCCGATGGACAAACTGAGCGTGTGAATCAAACTCTTGAAGATCTTCTTCGTTCTTGTGTGCTTGATTTTGGTGGAAGTTGGGAAGATCATATTTCACTTGTTGAATTCTCCTATAATAATAGCTTCCAATCTAGTATTGGTATGGCACCTTTCGAGGCCCTCTATGGAAGGCCATGCCGATCTCCTTCTTGTTGGCTTGAGGCCGGTGAGAAGCTGGTTTTAGGTCCAGATTTTATTCGTGATTCCATAGAAAAGATTGATCTTATTCGTCATAGGATGAAAGAAGCCCAGAGTAAACAAAAATCCTATGCCGATAACCGGAGAATGAAGTTAGAATTTTCTATGGGAGATCTTGTATTCATTCGTGTTTCACCTATGAAGGGTGTTGTACGTTTCAGTCGATCGGGAAAATTGGCGCCTCGATATATTGGGCCATTTCCTATCACCGAACGTATTGGTTCCGTGGCTTATCGCCTTTTATTACCGGCTCAATTTTCTGCTATCCATGACGTGTTTCACGTTTCTCAACTTCGGAAATGTCTTTGAGATTCCGATTCTATTCTTGAGCCCGGTGTTGTGGAAGAGATTGAAGTTTCACCTAATTTAACTTATGAGCAACATCCTATTCGTATCATTGCTTCGGAAGTCAAACGACTTCAAAATAAAGATGTTCCGCTTGTTAAAGTTCGATGGTCTTCAAATCCTAAGGATTGTTCTTGGGAGTCTAGGGAATTCATTGAGCGATCACATTCGGACTTGCTTTCCCGTGCTCTTTAAGGTGAACCTTTTATTTCAAAAATTTCTTTTGTGTTGAATATGCTTTTATGGTTGTTACCTTGTGTTCTCTTATTAAATATTTGCGAGGACGCAATTTCTTTAAGGAGAGGAGTCTGCAACAACCCACATATTTGTCAATTCTATATTTAAATATTTTATTTAAATATTTTATCTAAATATTTTATCAATACTCGGAATTTAGTCCGAAAAGCTACTTTTTGCATACGGTCGAATTAGGACTCGGGACCACTCCCATTGAGTTTAAAATGCCGTCTGCGACCTTTTTGAGTATAAGCTTCGATATGTTTGGAATAAGTTGATTTTTGCTACTTTTTCACTTAGGGTTTTGATTTGGGCTGAGCCCACTTATGTATTCAGTCCCAACCCCTCTCCTCTTCATTCGCTTCTTTTCTATTTTCCTAATACTCAAGCTTTTATGTTAATGGAGAGTGGAAGAGGAAATTAAAACTCCAAACCCTAGTTTTCTCTTGCAATCAAGTTCTAGCTCCAAACTAATAAAAGAACTCATTGGTAAGCTTCTCTTCTTCTTCTCCAACTCAATCTCTAATCAAAATTAAGAAATTTCCTAAACCTAACTTTGGGAATGATCTTCTTTTAAATCTTTGAATCAAGCTTCTTGAGTTGGATTTGAAGAGTGGTTGGTTCTCCATTGATTTCAAGCATCTTCTTCAATCGTTCGGATTCAAAGGTGAGATTTTTAATCTCACATCTAGGTCTATGATTATCTTCGATTGTTAGGTATGAATTCCTAACACATATTCATGTGCATTTGGATTTGGTTTAGATTGATTTGATGTATATTCCAATTTTTAGTGTTTCGAGTTCAAATCTTCAAAAATCATAGCTTTGTAGTTTGAACTTGTTTTTGGTGATGCGTCGAAGAGCTTATAGGACCGGGTAGTCGATTGGCATAAATCCCTAGTGACCGTGCTCGCCCGATTGCATTTTGATGAAGATTGCATCTTCATTTCATAGGCTGGAAAACAGCTTTGGTGCCAGTCAGTCGACTGGACCCTTGAGTCAGTCGACTGGCTATAGCACATAGGCATTCCGAAGGCAGCTAACAGAGGCTCGGGTCCTCTGTTTTCCTGCATTCAATCGACTGAAATTTTAGGTCAGTCGACTGACTACAGGAAATTATTTTTCCTTGCTTCTGGTTCAGTCGACTGGACCTTTGGGTCAGTCAACTGACCTGCACCAATTTGCCTTATTATGCCTACTTGTGCATATTTATGCTTGGTTTCCAAATTCCATCGACTCGTGTTATTTTCCACTTGTTGTTGTTACGACGTTAATGACTTCTATTTTTGGAATTTTTGGGAATATCCATTTTGATGGATTTGGATCGATTTCTTTGGATTTTTATTCACATCTTCGTATGTGAATTTTAGTGATTGATTGTTTCTACAATCATTTTTGTGTTTTGTCACTTTAAAAATACAAAGGTTTCAATACTAGTAGTAAATATCAAAACTCTTTCCTCAAAACGATTTCAACTCTATTTTCAATACCAAATTCGTTTATAAAACCGTCTTCCAATCTATTAGTATATACAAACCTTTGCCTCACTCGTATGAGAAATCTAATTAAACGACTTAGTAAAACGAGCGGTATGAAACGCTTGCGTTTACTTCGTCGGTTAATTCTTGGACTTGTTCGATTGAATCTCTTGTGACAATTTCCTAGTGGAGATCTACAGTTTGTTCGTAAATATTTAAGTTAAGCAAGTGGTTATGGGACATGAAGCTAAACTCATATATTTACTAGCTTAGTGTAATTGACACTTCTCGTTGATCATGACGATCATCTTTGTGATTTAGACTAGCAATGTGCGATGTCTCTTTGTCTGCGAGGGAGACTAAACCCCGTTTTGTGGAGTTTCGACTCAAATTGGTAGGGTAGCAACCCATGGTCTTCGGGCCGTTTGTGGAGCTTCGGCTCAATTTGTGATGGTTAGCAACCATGGAATTAGCGTTCCGTTTGTGATACACGTGTTGGCGAGCTTTATGCTCCCGTTTGTGATAGGCCTCCCCCTCTTTGTGATTTCTGGATCTCTGGAGATGATTTCTAGAATTTGTGTTTCACCAATTTTCGTGATTTCCATCGATAAGCTTTATCGATATTTGTGCATTGGTGAATTTGTGTGTCATTGACTTTTGTGATTGACATTGACATTATCGTCAATATTTATGGTTTGGTGAACTAAATTAGGAGTATGACGTTTCTGTGATTCTTGTGTAGATTTTGTGATATTGATTAATCTCTTGTTGATTTTCAATTACTTATATATATATATATATATCACATCTTGGCATTGTGATTATTATGTGTTTAGTCATATCTCTTATTCTATATCGTTTCGTCTGATATTTATAGTTAGACTGATCCGTTTATTATTTTCTTATTAAATAATACTCGGGTCAGACCGAGATGTTACAGGTGCTTCTGCTTGACTTCTCCCCAGGGATTCATTACTCTGACTTTTGGCAAACTACTTAGATTAGTAGTTTATTTTGTTGTATACACTTGAGATATAGACTCATAGTTGTAATCTTTTGTATAGCACGTGTTGCTATTCTTTTGTATTATCGTGGATCTTTTTGACCACTACTCTGATATACACTTCCATGTGTTAATTATGTATTCATATCTTCTTTCGCCTTTGTGATATGAATTATCTGTGACTGATTTGTGTTATGCTTATTTCTATATTTGTTTCCGAAGATTATTATAGCCACTGTGTAGTAGCTTTGTGTTTGTATCGGTATGTCGGATTTCCTCTTGAAATAAAATGCATGTTATACTATCTGACATATCGGTGCTCGCGCAAAGCAATTACATGGATGGTCGCTCCTCAACAGCCTTATTCTCCGTGCTAGTTGACAGCATTACATCGTAGTGTTCTTGGTTAGCGTGGGTATAGAGGTGGGGCATCACATATATGATTTGTTATACATATCTCTGTAGGCAATCTTTAACGTAATAAAGGTATTTGATTTCTATTATGACTTTGTTATACAGTGAAATAATTAATTAAGTAATTAATTTAAAGTATATAAAATAAAAAACCCTTAAAAAATAGGTTAAGTGATAATAATTATAAGGAGTTGTAATCATGAGAAACTTATCACAAAATAATATTACATATTATTTTAAATATTCCCGCTCAAGATGTTTCGAGAAAGGATATCGATAAATCCATTGAGAGTAGAGTAAGTAACACTCTCTAAATGTTAGGCCATGTATTACACATGACTATGGAGGCACCAAAGGGTTACATTATGATAGTTATTGGATAACTATAGAATGACTCACTCCAGAGTTTACTATTAGTTAATAATAACAAAGGTCAAACAGGAAATATCGAAGTGACGACATTACACAGTTCTCTCGACTTAAGGATACTTTTGAACATCAATGTGAATACATTACTTTTATTATAGTAAAATCATGGCAGGACATCCATCGAATCACTATAATTGGGTCTGAGTTAAAGCATTGAAAGTGAAACACTATTCGATGGAGATATGAGGTTAGTATAGTCAACTGTAATCAACTCAAAGTCAAAGTTCTGGCGAGAGCAATATGATTAATAATAAATGTTACTCTTAAACCAAAGGCTTTTTGTAGAGGATAAACAAGTTGAATGTGGACAATATTTTATTTTTGACCATGAAGGATCCAGGCCAATCAATAGTGGGTTAAATGGTGAATTTAAAAAAAAACATTTTGGACCTTTGTTGGGCTATAAACTCTAATTGATTTTAGATCAATCTAAAATTTGTTTCAAATAAAATGTTACTTATTTCATTTATTTAAAAGGATTTTAATCAGTTGATTTATTAAATAAATCAATTTTATTTATACATAGAACAAAGTATACAAAATATACTTTCGTATGTATCTATGCGCAATAGTTACTTATTTTGTATTTTTATTTTGGTGAGTGAAGTGTCAAATTATTTCTTAAGAGATACTATTTTATATGTCATAAACGTCATGAATGCGCATTTATAAAATTACACCTTCTACTATTGATTTAACCAAATTTGTATTTGGTTTACCTATGAGTATATTTTTACTACACTTATGCAAGTGTGGTGCAAGTGCAACATATGAATAGTATACATGGTTAACATGTACATTTGCAGATGTTAGGATTTACACCACAACGGACATGTTCGTCCTTTATATATGCCTTTTTCCATGGTTTTATTGTGATATTATATAAAATAGTGATATTATATATGCATCTTAAATTTTATTTTGCTAATTTTATATGCTTTGAAATTAAAAATTAAAAATTTGAAAAGTAGCTTTGGCTTAGGAAGAATTCAAAATTTGACCCATTATTTTAAATAAAAGTCCTTTCGTAAATTTTGAATTGAAATGACATATATATATAGATAAAATAATAATAATAAATCTATATTCAAAAATAATGTATATAACTTATATTTATAAAATAAATTCATAAATAACTAATATATGTAGTTTACTTATATATATAACATGTTATAAAATTGTTTCTAACTAATTAAATGAGTTTCAAATTTGATTTTTTTATAGATAGCAGAAAGCAATTCAATATAATGTTGTTATGAATGCTTTTTTGCTTTTAAACATTAATTTCTAAAAAAAAGAAAATAATTGATTGGACAACATAAGAATATATAAACTCATTTTATAAGATACCAGATCTAAACCATACTAACACGATGTAAAATATAATTAAAATAAGATTAGATAATTACCTTATGAAGTGCCTAAGATTCACACCTTGAATGATTGAACAATCCTAGAGTTAAGCGTGCCAGCCTCTGGATCTTGCTATGATCTAGAGATGAATACCGCCTTGTAATAATTTGATTTATTTTTTTTGATTTTTTTTGGGAGTATTATGGCCTTGGAGCCATGGAATTTTTGGTTGGAATGAACAAGAGAGAAAAATAAAAAAACAATGATAAATTTATGTGTTTAAGTAGGCATTTAATAAGAGGAAAATGATGAGGACTTTTCTCTTTCCCTTACTCATTTATTTAATACCATTTTAGAATAATTTTGAACAATCAAATCTATCTTGCCAAGTTATTTTTTTAGTTGGAATAAACCAGAGGAGGACATGCAAAACAATGGCAATTAATTTCTGCAAATAGGCACTTAAGAAGAGTAAAAGGCGAAGGACTTTTCTTCTTTCTTTACTCATTCATGTAATTCCATTTCAAAACAATTTTTGAACACTCAGACCCTACCCCTCCTTACACCCTAGGTCGGCTATGGTGTGGCTTCAAAAGGCCTTCAAGAATCCCAAACCCATTCAGTAGTTAATCGATTTAAAACAACTTAAAATATTTTTTGATATCTTATCGATACATACATATACAAGTTTTATATACGCATTTCAATAAATACTGATGGCATTAAAAATTAAAATAAAGATTAATAATTAATATTTCATAAATAAAAATTAGTTTAATAATTATAAATTAATTAAATCATGTCGTGTTTCAAGGTATTCAATTATTGGACATATGGTATATGCAGCCAAAAAACATCGAGAATGGACATATGGTATGCGTAAGAATAGAAAAAAGCATTCATCCATTGCCAAGGAGATATATAAGCAACTATTGTTGTATTTGATAGAGGACTTAAATAGGAAAGTGGTATAAAATGCCGAAATTAGGAATGTAAATCTTGGATTGCATAGCTATGGCTCTAGATCAAAGGCAGATCATTGACATGATCTGGTTTATATTTATTTATTAAATTTATTTAACATTTAAATAAATTAAAATAGGCTTATAAAATAATTTACTTAATTTAAACTTTAGTGTGAAGAGCAACATAGTGAGCCTACATCATGGCAAGTCTATTGTAGGACTCACAAGATTGAGTCATCGAATGGGTTTACCCTTAATAGCTGAGTAGAGTATGCTTCAATGGAGTTTGTGGTTAATTCTTAAAACTTAATTTAAGTAATACTCATACACACACGTATAAAATTCTAATGAACATGTAAAATTCAAAATAGGACCAATTCCAAGCTAGGATTGAGGAGCTTCGGAGTAAAGCCATGGAGATAAGAAGAGAAGTGGATAAAGAGGTATTTAACGCACTCAGTAGAGCTATTGCCAAAAGGGCGAATAGTGATCCTAATTACAACAATATTCCAAACGTAACAGCTTAAACCTTCATTATAGATATAGTAGTAAATGCATATATACAAAAACCATAGGCATATATGTATATAATATAGAATGATAAAGTTAGGATTATGCCTTAGTGATAATTTTATAATTTATTGTAAATTATTAACTCTGTAATAAAATCTCATTCGAATTAAAATGTGTTTTTCTTTATATATACTTGTTATAATGTGTTACATTAATTAATTATTTATTTCAAGTCTATTGAATAGAAAATCTGTAAATGATATATTTTGTGGTAGTAATTACAATGTGGTATAATTATGAGAAATTTATCACAATGAAAATAGACACATCGATTTAAATAATCCTAGTTAATATGTATCGAGATTGGATATTGATATATCAGTTGAGACTATAGTATAAATTGTTCTCCAAATGTTGGGCAGTATATTACTAATAACTGCTGCGGGCATCAAGGTTACGTACTGATAATTATTGGATAACTATGGAATGATTCACTCGATAGTTTTCTATTGGTTAATATAACTAAGGTCAAATAGAGAATTTCAAAGTGATAATATTTGATGCAGCCCAGCCTAATGAAGAAGCAGCGCAATCTACAGAATCAATGGACTTGATGTGCTCAAGGGGCTTAGGTTTCTCACGACCTAGTGAAGGTCGCTCGCCAGTACACTCTACAACGAATTTGGGAGGGCAGCGACCTAGTGTGGTGGTAGGTCGTCCAAACGACCTAACGAGTTTTGATCAATCAAGCCCAAGCGACCTAGCGAGCAATGTTCATTCGAAGCGACCCAGTATACCTTTTTCCTTAGGTCGCGAGGCTTTAGGTCGCTCTAGTATAGGTCGCGAACGACCTAATTCAAAATGCAGGTTGAAAACGCTGATTCTTAAGCCGCCTTGAAGATAGGTCGCTCCAATGTAGGTCGCGTAAAGAGTTTCTGTTGCTATGATGAGATAAGTCGCTTATTACTTAGGTCGTAACTCGTGTGTGTTGTACTGCTGTTGGGTCGTTTGTTGTAACGTGCGTCTTATGTCATTCGTATTGTACATATTGAGTCGCTTGATGTAAGGTCGTTCTGATGTATGTTGTTAGGTCGTTTACCGATGTAACTATGTGTTGTGTTGTTTCTGTTGATGGCTCGTAAGTCGTAGGTCGCGACCTATTATAGGTCGTGGGACGTGTTAAGTAGGTCGTGTGTTGTAAGGTCGTGAACGACCTAGTGTGCTGTTGTGTTGAGTTGTACTCTATAAATAGAGAGGTCGGGTCATTTGTAAGGTAGTTAATTTTTGAATGAAACTTTGTTTGAGTGCTTTGCGCCTCTTTTGAAATTGGTAGTTGAGTGTGATCTCCTATCTCCACTTTCGGTATTCGAGTGCGCTCGAATCAATGATTGTTGAAGCCAATTCACGGTATCAATTGCGCTTGATCAACGTTCGAAGAATTGTAGATCTTCTCTCACGGTATCGTGCGCGATCAACGTGTCGAAGATAACTAGAATTCGGTATCTTTGAAGATGAGCCATATCAAGATGAAGATAGACATAGTAGGAGATACATGCGTGATCGAAGGGATGATGATGGTCGGGATCGATATAGACGTACATTTGATTTTGATGAAGAGGGTGATAGAGCTAGCATTCATTATCGAGATCGAGACCAAGTTCGAAACTCATATAGGGATGTTGAGGATGACCGACGATGGAAGTCGGGTATGAAGATGGAAATTCCAGAATTCAAGGGTGGAATAGTAGCTGAAGAATTTCTTGATTTGTTGTCTAATGTTGAAGAGATTTTTGACTTCAAAGAAGTTCCTGAGCATAGAAGAGTTAAGTTAGTTGCTACAAGGTTGAGAGGGAGAGCTATGGCATAGTGGCAACAAACGAAACTTACACGGGAAAGAATGGGGAAGTCAAAGATTGAATCATGGGAGAAGATGAAGAAGCTGATGAAGGCTACATTCTTGCCTTACAATTATCAATCACTCATGTATCAGAGGTTGTAGAATCTGAGGCAAGGAACGAAGACTGTTAATAATTATGCTGATGAATTTTATCAACTGATTGCCTGAAATGACATTATGGAGACGGAGGAACAGTTGATTGCTAGGTTTGTTAGAGGGTTGAGAACGCAGATTCAAGATATGGTGAATATGTTTGATCCGAGATCCGTTGCAGAAGCACATCAGAAAGCACTTGCTTGGGAGAAACAAGGGAGACGAGGAGGTGGTGTGTTTCCAAGTTACAATACTCAGAACAAGGGTGCTAGTGGGAGTTCCAATGTTCCTAAAGTTATCAGTAAACCAGTTGTGAAAGAAGTTGAGAAGGCAAAGGTCAACAACAGTTTTAAATGTTATAATTTCCAGGAAGTGGGCCACAAGAATAATGAATGTCCGAAATCGAAGAAACGAGCTATGATTGCCGAAGCAGAAGGTGAGGATGTTGGTGAAGATTATTCTAGTCCAGTTGAGGAGAATGAACAGGATATCGCGTCGGGAGATGAAGGATGTAATCTAATGATGAGGAGATCATGTTTAACACCAAAGCAAGGGGATGAGGCTAGTTGGTTGAGGAGTAATATCTTTCAGTCGACATGCACTATACTGAGGAAGGTTTGTAAATTTGTGATTGACGCGGGAAATTGTGACAATATCATTTCTACTGAAGCTGTGAGAAAGTTGAAGTTAAAGACGGAGAAGCATCCAAATCCTTACAAATTAGCGTGGTTGAGGAAAGGAGGAGAGGTGAAGGTGGACAGGCGAGTACATGTTCCATTTTCTATTGGGAAGATGTATAAAAACGAGATCTGGTGTGATGTTGTGGAGATGGATTTTTGTCACTTGCTTTTGGAAAGACCATGGCAGTATGACCGAGCAGTGCAACATGATGGTCGAACCAACAGCTACAGCTTTATGTTTGAAGGTGTTAAGATCATTTTAGTTCCGAAGAAGAGACAGCAAGGAGAGAGCAAGTCAGAAGAGATTGAGGAGCTAAAGACTTTGTTGACTTTGAAGGAGTTTATTGAAGAAATAGAGGATAGTCCAGAGGTGTTCTTGTTGATTGGACATGAAGCTAGTGAATCTGTTGAAGTTCCAGAGGAAGTAAAGCCAGTATTGAAGGAATTTGAAGATGTGTTTCCTAAAGAGTTGCCGAAGGAGCTACACTGTTGAGGGACATTCAACATCAGATAGATCTTGTTCCAGGAGCAGTGTTACCTCACAGGCCACATTACCGGATGAGTCCTAAGGAGCATGAGGAACTGAGAAGGCAGGTGAAGGAGTTGTTAGAACAAGGGCGCGTCTAGGAGAGCTTGAGTCCTTGTGCAGTGCCAGCCTTATTAGTGCCGAAGAAGGATGGGACGTGGAGAATGTGTACGGACAGTCGGGCTTTAAACAAGATCACTGTGAGATACAGATTTCCTATGCCGAGGTTTGATGATTTGATTGATCAGTTGAGTGGGGCTGTTATGTTCTCGAAGATTGACTTGAAGAGTGGATACCATCAAATTCGTATTAGACCGGGTGATGAGTGGAAGACTGCTTTTAAAACAAGGGAAGGTTTATACGAATGGCTGGTTATGCCGTTTGGCTTATCAAATGCTCCGAGTACTTTTATGAGAGTAATGAACCAGATTTTCAGACCGTTCATTGGGAAGCTTGTAGTAGTTTACTTTGATGATATTTTAATCTATAGTGGGAGTATGGAAGAGCATGTCCAACATTTGCGAGAAGTGTTATTAATTCTACGACAGGAGAAATTTTATGCTGCAACGAAGAAGTGTGTGTTCATGACGCACAGTGTTTTGTTTCTGGGATATGTTCTGTCAAAGGAAGGCATTCAAGTGGATGAAACTAAAGTGGAAGCTGTCAGGAGTTGGCCACAACCCAAGACAATTACTGAAGTGAGAAGCTTTCATGGGTTGGTATCTTTTTATTGAAGATTCATTCCACACTTTAGCAGTGTGATGGCACCTGTGACCGATTGCATGAAAGGAAAGAAGTTCGTGTGGACAGAGGAAGCAGAGTTAGCTTTTGAGAAGATTAAGACACTTTTGACGTCAGCACCAATTCTAGTATTGCCGAACTTTCAGTTGTTGTTTGAGTTACATACTGATGCTTCGAAGGTTGGGATTGGTGGAGTTTTGAGTCAGAAGGGAAGACCAGTTTCTTATTTCAGTGAGAAGTTGTCTGGAGCCAAGTTGAGATATAGTACTTATGACGTGGAATTTTACACGATTGTTCAAGCTGTGAAGCGCTGGAGATATTATCTGTTTCAGAAGGAGTTTGTTCTTTATACGGATCATGAATCTTTGAAGCATTTGCATGGGCAGGACAAGATTTCAGCTAGACACGCTTCATGGGTCGTGTATCTACAGCAGTTTACTTTTGTTGTAAAACACAAATCGGGGGTGACGAATTGTGTAGCTGATGCTTTGAGCAGGAGGAATCACTTGTTGACAACAATGAAGGTTGAAGTGACAGGATTTGAACTATTTCTAGAGTTGTGTAAAGAAGATCCTTACTTTACGAAGATTATTGAGAAAGTCAAAGATGGGAGTACTGATGAGTTTGTGTTGGTAGATGGATTCTTATTCAAGGGGAATCAATTGTGCATACCAGAAGGAAGCTTGCGAATGAAGATTGTAAAGGAGTTACACGAAGAAGGCCATGTGGGTAGAGATCGCATATTGCAGTTGATTTCTCAGTCTTACTATTGGCCCTCTATGAGGCGAGAAGTTGAAAAGTTTGTGTGTAGATGTCATGTTTGTCAAGTTTCGAAAGGGACGACTACAATGCAGGATTGTATATGCCTTTACCTGTTCCTACAAAACCGTGGGTAGATGTAAGCATGGATTTCGTGTTGGGATTGCCGAGGAATCAATAGGGAAATGACTCTATATATGTTGTGGTGGACCATTTCTCGAAGATGGTACATTTTGTTGCTCGTAAGAAGGCGGCAGATGCAGTCCATGTGGCACAGTTGTTCTTTAGAGAGATCTATCGCTTGCATGGTTTACCAGAATCTATAGTTTCAGACAGGGATACCAGATTTCTAAGTCATTTCTGGTTGAGTTTGTAGAAGATGGTTGGAACGAAGCTGAACTTTAGTAGCGCCTATCATCCACAAACAGATGGATAAACGGAAGTGGTGAACAGGTCATTGGGAAACTTGTTGAGATGTCTCGTGAAGGATAATATGAAGAGTTGGGATGTGAAGTTCTGTCAAGCAGAGTTTGCTCATAATCATGCTATCAACCGTAGTACGGGTTTCAGTCCATTTCAGATTGTATATTCGAGCTTGCCAAAGGGGCCGTTGGATTTAACGATAGTACCACAACCGAAGGGGACAGTTAAGCAGGCTGCTGATTTTATTGATGGATTGACAGAATGCCATAAAATCGTTCAGGAACGATTGGAGAATTCGAATGAGAATTATAAACGATCTACGGATCTGAAGCGAAGAAGTGTTGAATTTAAAGAAGGAGATTTAGTGTATGCTGTACTAACGAAGGATCGTTTTCCAGTGGGAGCATACAATAAACTTAAAGCTCGAAAGATTGGTCCTGTAAAAATTGTGAAACGGATCAATGAAAACGCTTATAGGTTGAAGCTGCCGGAGGATGTGTACACTTCTGACGTGTTTAATGTTAAACATCTTATACCTTATTATGGAGATGAACAATCCAATGGGGAAGAACTTTTAAATTCGAGGACGAAATTTTCCCAACCTGGGGAGGATGATGCAGCCCAGCTTAATGAAGAAGCTGCGCAATCTACAGAATCAATGGACTTGAAGTGCTCAAGGGGCTTAGGTTGCTCACGACCTAGTGAAGGTCGCTCGCGAATACACTCTACAACGAATTTGGGAGGGCAGCGACCTAGTGTGGTGGTAGGTCGTCCAAACGACCTAACGAGTTTTGATCAATCAAGCCCAATCGACCTAGCGAGCAATGTTCATTCGAAGCGACCCAGTATACCTTTTTCCTTAGGTCGCGAGGCCTAAGGTCGCGAGGCCTTAGGTTGCTCTAGTATAGGTCGCGAACGACCTAATTCACAAAGCAGGATGAAACCGCTGATTCTTAAGCCGCCTTGAAGATAGGTCGCTCCAATGTAGGTCGCGTAAAGAGTTTTTGTTGCTGTGATGAGTTAAGTCGCTTGTTACTTAGGTCGTAACTCGTGTGTGTTGTACTGCTGTTGGGTCGTTTGTTGTAACGTGTGTCTTATGTCGTTCGTATTGTACATATTGAGTCGCTTGATGTAAGGTCGTTCTGATGTATGTTGTTAGGTAGTTTACTGATGTAACTATGTGTTGTGTTGTTTTTGTTGATGGCTCGTAAGCCATAGGTCGCGACCTATGATAGGTCGTGGGACGTGTTAAGTAGGTCGCGTGTTTTAAGGTCGTGAACGACCTAGTGTACTGTTGTGTTGAGTTGTACTCTATAAATAGAGGGGTCAAGTCATTTGTAAGGTAGTTGATTTTTGAATGAAACTTTGTTTAAGTGCTTTGTGCCTCTTTTGAAATTGGTAGTTGAGTGTGATCTCCTATCTCCACTTTCGGTATTCGAGTGCGCTCGAATCAACGATTGTTGAAGCCAATTCACGATATCAAGTGCGCTTGATCAACGTTCGAAGAATTGTAGATCTTCTCTCACGGTATCGTGCGCGATCAACGTGTCGAAGATAGCTTGAATTCGGTATCTTTGGAGATTAACGAATTTGGGCATTCGGTATCTTTCAATCCATCGATTTATATTGATTCATCTAATCGTTCTTTGATTAGTTTGACACGAAATATTCATTTCGTCGTCAATTCGTATATCCGCTGCGTCAATATTGGGCAGTTCTCTCTATTTGAGTATATTATTGAACTTCAGTGTGGACACTTCACTTTGATTATAGTTAAATTATGGCATAGTGTCTATAGAGCAACTATATTTGGGTCTGAGTTGAAGCATTGGAAATGAAACACTGTTCAATAAAGAAATTGTCTCCTCGATTATATTGGTTTGTATCACGGTCAACTTAATCAACTCAAATTCTCTGGCCAATGCAGTTTGATTTATAATGATTATTATAATTATTGAACTAAGGACTTTGTGTTTGGATTATACAAGTTGAATGTGGACGATAATGGGATTTGACCGGAAAAAATTCCATTAGTCATAATGTGATATATTTTTTATGAAGAGAATTGATGTAAATTATCGTCACTACTAGGATCGCTTAAAATAGAAAAATTTCATATTACCAACATTGTGTAAGCAATAAATTTAGTCAAACTATCACACTACAAGCGAAGGTGACATGTGAACACCAATATTAGAATTGTTTGATATTAATCATTGCTTGAATTTACACATATGAGTCACACAACTGCAAAATTGAATACTCTGAATTACCACACTATTTAATTAAATTATAATTGTAATAAATTAATTATATTAGCTAGTATTTTTGAAATATCAATTATAAAACTTTATTTGATTAATTTGAATTATTGTTTAATAATGTGTATCTATAATATTTATGTACGTACGTATCAATATACAATATCGATCAACATTTAAATTGGATTTAAAATGTATTAATATTGATTAAATTTGGAACTTCATTTGGACCCATAAACCCATAGGTATGGCCAACCATGACAAGGAGGGGAGGGGTATGATATTTGTTTGAAGTATGGGTTCTGATGTAGTAAAAGGAAGAGATAAAAAATGGAGATCTAGATCTCTCTTTTCACTCTTTTCTTTTCTTATTTAAACTATACATCACCTTCAGTTTCTACTTAACTTTTTGCCTCTCTTCTTCCAAGCTTTGGCCATAAGGAATTGTCCACCCCCTCTCCAATTTTCAAAATAAAATAAATAAAATACAATATATATGTGTGGTGATCTCTTTAGTTAGCCGTGTTTCTAGAAGAGATATGATTCGATCCAATGGGATTCTGATTCAACATTCAAGGTGCAATATCATAGCAAAATGTAAGTAATGTCTAATCAATATTTACTTATATATATATTCATCTATGTCATCGTATATGTGTTGACTTATACCATATTTTATCTCGAATTTATATATTTATTGCCAAATCTATATACACATACTTAAATAAAATAAAAATTAATATATGTGCTATCCCTTTTGGACATTTTATTAAAAAAATATTTTCAGAATTTAAAATGTATGAAAATAATTTTAAAATTAAAAAAATTGATTTCACAATTTGTTGATCTATACGTATATACATTATATATATATATATATATATTATAAGAAAATTGTATATAAAAAACATATATATTCTATAATTAAATCTGGAAGGAAAATAAAATAAATATATATATATATATATATATTTAAAACATTTTTAGATCAATATGTACTGAAGAAAGTTATATATAAATAAACTTTATAAATGAAATTCTTGTGGGTTTTAATTTTTTTTAGAAATGTTATATAAAGTCTGTATGAATTTATATCTCTCTCACACACACACATATAAATGCATGTGCACGCTCACATGGATATATGTATGTATGTATGTATATCCATGTACGTATATATGTATATGTATATCAAAGTTTAAACTAGTTGGGATTTAAAAAAATTATTCTATTTAAAATGGTTTTGGCTGAAAAGGGACATATTTTAATTTTTAAGCATATTTTTATATCTACTAATTGATGTTTTATAAATAATTTTAAATTATATATATACATATAAATAATTTTTCGAAAGTTTAAAATTGTTATATATCTATATAATATTAATTTTTGAATCTTGAATCTAAAATTGATTTTTATTTTGATTTAGATTTGTTTTTAAATTTAAATACAACATTTGACATTTTGGTTATTAATTTGAACTGTTTTGAATTAGTCTAAATCATTTAGATAAATACTATAACACATACACACACAAATATGCACATGTGTGTATGTATATAAAATGCATATAATAAATGTACAACAAATATGTATATAAAGGGGCAAATGTATCCATTGCATTATATCCCAACACTTAAATACATGCACGTTAGGCTATGTACACATTATTTGTTACACGTACACTATATACGTAAGTGTGTGTTAGAACCAAATAATATTATAAATAATAAATCAAATCTTTATAAACTAAATAAATAAAACAAAGATTTTAATTTAAATTATCTAGATTGGATCTAAACTAATTTAAACTTTACTGTCCTAATAAGATCTAAAATGGACAAAAATTGAAATTCACCCATTTAACTTGCTGCATGCAGGTCCAGTTCCAACAATGGCATTAGAGACCAATAGCCTATGCATTCTAAATTAGTATTATTAACTTGTTAAAGCCTATCCATTTAGTTGGGTGTCTAGAAAAGTAGTGTCTAAGATTGAGTTTAAATGGTCTAGTACTCTACCCTACCCAACCAATAGCCTGGCCTGAAAGGATGACGTAAGCATAAAGGTTATCCCAATATAAAGGCCCAATTTGATTTAAGGCCTGGGAATAATTTTCAAAATATGTTTTGAAATTAGAATTTATATTTTACATTTAAAATGTTAAGTTTGAAATAAATAAAATAGTATTAATGTTATAAAATAATTTTCAAAATATTTTGAAAAATAACTAATTATTTCAGCAACAATAATAACAATGATTAATTAAATTAATTAAATAAATGATTAACTAAATTAAAAACATATATAATGATATATGTAAATTTATGTATAAGGTAATGGATAAATAATTTTTGAAATTAATTAAAACTAATTAAATTATTTTCAATTAAATAAATTAATAAAACGTTAATTAATAAATAAGAATATACATGTATTATGATATATGTATATTATCATAATGTTATAGTATACAAATTCAATTTTAAAGTGTTTAAAATGAACAAAATAAAGTTAATTCTGTTCAAAATAAAATTAAAGGGGTCCAGTTTCAACCCCGCTTAATCTGTTCAAAATAAAATTAATTAAAATTTCAATTAATAAAATAATTCTTAGTTAATAAAATTAATATAAGATCATACAAAAGAATATTATATGAGTTAATTAAATCTATATGCTATTATATATGAATTAAACTTATATAATATGATGGTATAATAAAATGTTGAATTATAACCAAACCCAAATTAAATTAAGGAATAAATACGTACGTATAGTACATATACCATGACTACGGATGTATCTGACACTTGAATTGTGAGGGTATTTCATAAAATATATTATTTCATTAGTCAGTATCACTCAAATTAGTATATTAAAGTTTATGAATCTTATTATATAAGTGTTTTCCTTTACCATTGATATATTAATAAATTACTTGCATACTCTATAGTTATTGAGCAAACTCAAGCTAGAGATGCTACACATATTATTATTAATATATAACTGGGCATGTACGATATATGTCTGTATTTGTTGAGCAAACTCATGTTACGTACATTTATACTTAGGATGTCCTGAAATGGTAGATACGAGTGAATAATCTCTTTTAATTTACTGATCCAACTTAAGGTCGAAATAAGATTGGGACAAAGAACAAGGGTTACGAGTTGTTTATGATACAATCGGTTATCCATTGTTCGCGAACCTATGATTTTTAAGTAAACTCAATATCAGAATCCCAAGGCATGCAAGTCCTAACGCCAATAGAAAAATCAAAAGGTTTGTAGGTTTCCTCTTAGGGTTTCGAGAAACACAAAATTCTAGTGCGATCTTATCAGTAAAATGAAATGTAATGTTTAGCCTTGTTAATATTATAAGTGCATCTGCGGTGTATAAATTAATAAATCAAAATCAATAAATTTGTACAATTAATATAATTGATAGAATGTTTATTAATTAAAATATACAAGTGAACTGAATTAAGATTAACAAACAGAAATATAAAATACACTTACAAATAAAAATTTCAAGTTGTCATTTTCAGGACCCTTGTAAGAGCCTAATTATATAACTGCAAAATATGTTAGTAACTTGATCACTTATGTGTTTATTTGCCTTAGACTATATATTGTCTTTTATCAATTTCGTACTCTTAAATAATACAAGTATTTGGATTTTTGACCCACATTCAGTCACATATAAATGTTATATGGTGAACAGTTGCAATTCATAATACATGAAACCTAGATGAAATAAGTTCATTCAAAATGAGCAAGCAAACCATAGTGCTGGATTGCTTGTTCAATACAACTGATTATAGTAAAGATCTTGTTGTGTCAGACGTAACACTTGACTAAGGTGGATCAAAGAATTTGATCACGGAAAGATTAATTTAAACAGCTTGCGTAAAGTGCAACTTTTTTGACGTCCTTAAATGTTAAGGACGACCAGATGCATTTTTGTAAAGAGTTCATTATGGTCTTGTAGTAAGGACTGCCTTTGGAATGGTTCGACTATTTGGAAAGGAAATATAATGTATGAGATTGGATTTAACTTTAGGCATAGTTTGGATGAAGGGAGTGAATAGTCACTTTTACTTTATGAAAAAGCAAAGAAACCGTGAATTGTATAAAATAATAATATATACGTAAAAAGGAACAAGAAATACGTTTTTTATTCCAAAATATATTTTCATATAGGAAATTGTTTTACGAGATTTATTTTTTTGTGTATAAGATATCTGATCTGAAACTCTCGGCTGTAATCTAGTTACAGTATATGAAATAAAACTCTGTAATAAGTTGTTGAATGTAGCATCATACGCTATAATAGTAATGATGGAAATAGTAGGACCATACTGTATAATGCTTCATAGTGGATGCATCAAGTTAATAAAAATTGTTTTCATAAATATACCAGATATTATTTATGAAAAGTAACTGTTTTCAGTATTGACTAAAAATAGACATAGTTTTATTTCAACATGAATGTTATAAATATTTGTTATAAGACAAAACTATAGTAATGGTATTTATTTTCATAAAAAAAGATGACACATTAGAAAATATAAAAGTATTTGAAATTTTACAATTATTTTAGAATTATGGACTAAGCCACAGCTTTAGGAAACAATTCTTTAATCATATGATTATGAACCATATGATATGGGTGAATTGTCTCAAATGATTAAAGGAAAAGCACCAGTTCAATGGGAGGGACATAAGAGTTATCGAACACTTTGGATTGATACATATAGATGTATGTAGTTATAATTCTAACGATACCAAAATGGTCCTAAATACTTCTGTAACGACCCAGAATTTCGATCATTAGATTTTTGAATATTTAATTTATTTAAATATTAAAATGTCGGTATGAAAGGAAAAATAACTCAAATATCAAAATGTATGGATTAAATTAAATTTAATATCTAAATTTAATTGTAGAGATTATTTAAATCTTTGAATTGTGAATAAATATTTAATGGTGATCTAAATATCGAGAATACAAATTTGAATATGAATATTAAAACTTTGGTTTTGAAAGGATAAATAACTAAGGGTTTAAAATATAGGAATATTAACATATTCGAATTGGATAATGTAACGACCTGATTTTTCGACGTCCAAAAATCGACATTGATACATCCACTGTATCCAATGCCGCACGGTCGAATGCCGAAAAATCGAAACGTTAAGGTTTAAGAAGAAGAAGATACAAGAAAAACAGAAACAATAAATAGAATCTCACATTTCGCAGCGGAACAATATACAATAGATAAATGAATATCTTTAAACCAAAACACTGTATCAGTTTATACATACATTATCAGAGTGTACATCAACACAACAACGAAAAGTAAATATTACATATACTAGTGATATGCCTCGCCATTCAGCTTGGACTCCAGATCTCCACAGCCACTTTTCTAACTTCGCTCTAGAATAGTTATAACCTGACTCTAGGCTACCTGTGTGGAAAATTATGGGCACCCAGAGTTTAGAAAGGGAACAATAAACTCCAGGTCAGTCATGGGACTGGTGTAAGATCTTAAAAATAGTTATTTTCACAAATAAAATGAAAGAAATCCGCTATGCTTTTTGGAAAATGAAACTACCATAAGGCCTCCCACCGCACACATAATGCAGACGCAGAATTGGAGAAGATTTCTCATTATGATAGTCAAACATGCTTACTACGCAAAATCTTTTTTAATATTATCATTAGTGCATAGTGTGGAAAACATTTCGAGAGTATAATATTAATCTTAGCCAGCATAGGCATTTCGCATTATGCCTACTATAGCTAACATGTTCAATAACAGGTTACTGCCACATTCCATGGCAGGTTATACAACTAAAACCGTATAGGGCGTATATTGTTTCTTTGGATTTCCAACAAATGGTCAAGCTAAGGAACTTCCTACTGCCACATGGGTACGCCTCTGGAGGGATGCCCCGAGAACTTAACCAGCTCTCTGCCAACACAAAGCGTAGTTACCTCTGTAACTGGGTAACTACTACACGAGTATGCCATCCCCCGGTTGTTTGCGGCCTTTATTCAAGGATCCTCAACCACAAAGCAACAACCACAAAGTATAATAAATTTGCAGCAACAACATAGGTAAAATATCTGGGCTCCATACCATGATACTACCCTTTTCCAGAAGGAAATGACATACCCTAAAGGGAGCGACCCTCATAACATTTGCCGCATCTTTCCTGTTTTGACCATTTATGGGTTGTGAGATCCGACGAAGTCTCGTCCACAAAGCTACACTTTTCACAAATTCATGCTTTGATCAACAAATGATCGGCAGCACTTTGTATGCCACATTACCAATTTGGGAATATATCACTAGTAACCATCAACTAAATAACCTCTGAGCTTGTACGTCCCAGTGAAGGGTGTTAAGCTAAGAGAATAAATTCTCCGCCACCAACAAAAATGTATTTGATAGAAACCAGCTTTATGTCTCAAAGTGTAATGTCAGACACACATCCATACAAGTCCGTCCTGGGATCGAATGGATCCGTAGGCACTTCAAAGAATCCCTTGCAATCCGGATATTCACTAATCACGTCCGGAATCCCCATCACAAAGGGTGATAAAATCTCTATACCAAAGCAACCCGGTGCAGAGACATTCGACGGGTAATCCTTTCGCTTTCGAAAATATGCGGTCTTCAACATCGTCTTCAAATGCTATGCCATTTCATCGTATCATTGTTCGGAATGGGTTTATGACACAAAGTCCTTTCCTGGCTAATTCGAATAATGAGCGCTTATTTTTTAAAAAAAGTGTTACATTCAAATTTCAACAAATCACAACAATTTCCACTTTGAACTTTTAAACAAAAAGATCCATCACAATAACAAAGGTTCGATGTGGTTTTCGAATATCCATTTGGAATCCGACCCCCGCTCGCATCGAAATTCAAATGCCATTTAAAGGCAGATATTGATAGTCGGTTATTTACTATCAATCAATATTTACACAAATACCATATTTTAAATAATTTTTCCCCAATTATATATATATATATATATTTAAAAAAATATCTTTGCAAGATCTAATTTCAACACTTCAACCATTTGAAAAAAAATTCCAAATCATTTTTCACCTTTCAACCTTTTGAAAACAAATTTCAAATCAATTTTCACACTTCAATCCTTTGAAAACAAATATCAAATCGTTTTCGTTATGCGGAATATATTTCCAAATACTTATTCATTTCCATTGGAAATCTGCCGAGTTTAAATACTTTGAAATAATTTAAATCACTTATCCAAAATATTCTGGGAGACATTTAAAATAAAACTACCTTTAGTTAAATATTAGTTACGGAAATATTATACTAATTATCACAAAAATAATACTTCAAGTCCAAACTAATTTTAAAATAAAATTAGTAGATAGAGTATAAATATTTAAATAACTATTTTCTAAATCAAATATCAATTTAATCTTTAAAATAATCCCTTCTATGCTTAATTAAATAAATCTTTATTTTAAAGATTTAAAACAATTCCCAAAATAATTTCTACAACAATATTCTTTTAAAACCAAATCTATAACTTTTAATTTTATTTCAAAAGCTATTTTAAAAATATACTCGGCTTTCCAGGGAATGTACACCTTCCATTCAAAAATGGTTCATTCAAATCAATTTGTAAATCCTTCTGGATTTATTTTAAATTTACGTTCCAAATCCTTAAATTCCTTTCCACACTTTTAAAAAATAAAACAATATTTATTTTTAAAAAAATTTCCCTTTCTTTTATAAAATTCCATTGTAATTTAAATTTTCAAGTATCCATAGATATACGATTTTCAAATCGATTCTCAAATATTCACTTTCAGCACCATATCAATTTTCCAATTGATTTCCGAATTTATTTCAATTACTAAATCAAATCCCAAATTTATTTTCCAAACATTTATTTCAAACACCAAATCGATCTCAGAATTGATTTCCCAAAATTTATTTTTAAACACCAAACCAATTTCAAATTGATTTCGAAAATTATTTTCTTTTGAAGTAAATTCCTTTATTTCTTTCAAAATACTTAAAATTCGTATTTTAAATAAATTCTTCACTCTTTGGATAATATTACCCGAAACCCATTTATTAAGTCTTTTTCCCATATTTTATTCAATAGCATTCAAAAATAAACTTTATTCTTTTTAAAATTCCTTCTTTTAAATTTATCCAATTCTTAAAAAATGAATTTTACTATAAATTTTCAACTTGAACTTTAAAAATCAAAACTTATTTATTTTCGGTATCTAACGATACCAAAAATATATTCAGCTAAACTATAGCCTTCAATGATTTCAATCACAAAGAAAATCACACACAGATTTTAAATGATCAACACATAACCATTGAAACAAAATCAAATGTTTTGAGGAATCCAGTTGGATCCCTCCAACCTGTTTTCCTACATCCACAGATGTTAGCACAATAATTAAATACCAGTTCCACTTCAAGGTGGAATATCGCGGTATATGGGATTTATAAAATATCATCCGCTATTATGCGACGCATAGGGTTGCATCCGCTATATAATGCGGGAAATCAATCACTCCAAATACATATATAATACCAATTCCACTTCAAGGTGGAATATCGTGGTTTATGGGTTTAATATAATATCCTCTGCTATTATGCGGCGCATAGGGTCTAATCCAACATAACTGATAATAAATTATCATCCAAGCATAAAATCAACAATTTAAATTTAACTATTTAAAATTAAATCGGAAAATCCGATTGAGTGAGAAGATCTCACCTTTGCTCCTTTAGTTTGTAATCCATTTCCAATTCGACTTGTTTTTTCCACAATTTTGACCTTGTATAAATATTAGATGGTTTAATTAATTTTCGAAATAAATCGAGCAATTCAATTTTCATTTTAAAATTTTAATTCAACTAATATTTTAATTTTGAACTAATGATTTAATTTTTTTAAAACAAAGAATTAAATTTTAAACAAATAAGTAAATTTTAAACTAAATTCCCTTTGAAAGTCCTTTAGTAATTTAAATAATTAAAAAAAATTATTAACGAAGTAAATTTCTTATAATCCATTATTTTAAAAACAAGCTGTTAATTTTCTTCTACAAAAATCTCTTAAATCATTAAATAAGCTAATTTTACAAGTTAATTTCCTTAAATCAGTTTTCAATTTGAAATATATATATATATATATATATATATATATATATATATATATATATATATATATATTCTGTCTTACTATAAAAAAACCTACATGTATATATACAATCCTATTTTTTAAAACACCATTGATGAAATTTTATTAAAGATAAATGGTTACCTTGCTGTTCACATTTACATTTAAATCTAAATAAATAAAAACAACATTTATACCTCACGAACAAAAATCGACTCGAGAAGAACCCCACCATCATCGGTCGAGCTCGCAGGAATGCTACCGCCGATCATCTCATCCACCACCACGCCCGGCCACATCGACCCCCTTCCCTTACAACCAATCGTGTGCCTGCTTGCGACATCCATCGTCGCTCTGACGTTGCCACGCCAATACGAAATCACGCCGCCTTATCGCGACCCCGGCAAATCGAACCGCTCCACCACTTCCTCCTTAAACGCCGTCGCGATCCATAGACCTCGAGCCTCCCCTTCTGTTACAATCGATTCATCGTCCCCGATTTTTTGTGAATGGCGAAACTAGAAGCTATTAATCGTTTTGAATTTTAGGCTCAGCTTGATTTTTTTCTCGAATTGATTTAGGGCTTTCGATTAAAACTGAGAGTGATGGAAGAGGAGGCGCAATTTAATTTTGAAAGGAAATCTTTTCTTTCGGTCATTTTGATTTGAAGAGTTGATTTCTGTTCGAAATTATCTTGTGTGCATTTTTTTAATATGCGTATAAGAAAATGTAGGAAACGTGTCCTTAGAATCAGAAGAGGAGAGACACTTGTACGCAAATATGGAAAGGAAATGGACACGTGCTAACTATAGGGTTCGATGAAAATATATTATTTATATTTAAATTTGAATTCAAATTTTAAATCGTCTAGAAACTGCAACTCAAAATTTTTTTGAACTCCTATCGAGATGTGGCGTCAGGCGTTCATAATGTTGTACGCTCATTCCGAACAAAATGAAAAAGGTTCTAGGTCCAAATTTGATCGTATAGAGAAGATAGCGTTTTGAACCCAGTTATTAAATTTATTTCGATAAATCTTCAGCGCGTTTGCTTATCTTATGGCCACACAACAACTTCGAATGCTACGAAAATTGAAATCCGATAATAATACAATATGACGGATCAAATGGAATTGGTTTCGTCGAAGTCCGAGACTGTGCCTCGGAAAGCTATTTTTAAATATCGATTTACACGATATAAATTCAAAACTGAACAAAACAGTTTCAAATTAAATTTTGAAGCTTCCATTATCTTCAGTATTATCAATATAAATTTTATAAGCCTTTAAAATATTTTTAATTAGCTTATAACTGAAGATTCAAATTTTTATCCAACTTCCATAAATTAAATTCAATAATTTAATTTCCAAATCCATAGTTAAATCTGAAATTCAAGTCAAACTATCATTCAAACATTTAAAATCTATTAAATATTTCAATTTCAAATGTTAATATTTACGGGTCATCACATCCTTTCCCCCTTAAAAGAATTTTGTCCCGAAATTACTAGTAAAAGAAGAATGATCCTCAACTCGTTTATTATTTTTTCAAATTCAAATAGTTTTTAACAACATCCAAAACAAATCTTTTTATTCAAGACTCACTCACTTCAAATAACTTTCCAAAGTTTTCCATGTTTTCCAAACAACCTCGTTTTCTTTAACAATTCAAATTTAAATTTAAATTCAAATCTTAAATTTTCATAATTTTCTCAAAAAATTTCTAACTCCCTAAATTTTCGAAAAATTTCGCCAGCGTCTCCTTTGCACGGCTAGCTCGGTACGACTACAAAATGCCTCTACAGGCCCCTATATTTCAAAAGAAAACAAAAGGCCAAGTGGCTGGACAAGAAAATTATCAAATTTCATACTGAAATTCAAATACATACCTTTTCGAGCAATTCAATTTTATCTTCGAAATCAAAAATCCCAATTCCATTTCCTTTATAATACCTGTATGCCATTTAACAACCATATCCAGTTTCTATATTCAAAAAATCATTTTGCACATTCCACTACAAAAGTTTGAATACTTACTTCTTATACCATCTTTACTTTATTATTGAAGTTATATATCCATTTTCATTCAATCTTACATTTTCAATGTCATTTGAATTCAATTTACACTTTCAGTTCCATTTGGATTCAATTTAACTTCTGGATATTGAATTTTATCAACTATCTTTTATTCACAACTGATTCATATCACTATTTTAAATTAGTTTCATTTACTAATTCATTACAAATTCCAATTCATTTTATCTTAAACCATTTTTTTATTTTCACCTTTATTATCTTTAGTTCACTTCGAACTAATTTTACAACTCCATTTTATTTCGCATTTTTCAATATTCAGTTTCAATTCCAGTTTTATTCTTTTGCTCATTCTCGAAAATTTATTTTCAATTCACCATTTTGGTTTATAACCACTTATATTTAAACTGGATTTCGAATTCCATATGAATTTAAGTCACCTTTCATTTACAATTATTGAATTCAATTCATTCCAAACCATATCTATTTGGTCATTCCTTTAATAAATTTCACTTACTAATTTTATTTTAATACTTTGCTTTACAAATCAAGTTCAATTCCAATTCTAGTTCTATTTGCCTACAAATTCGAAATGAATTTGGATCCCTCCAACCTGTTTCCCTGCATCCACAGATATTAGCACAATAATTAAATACCAATTCCACTTCGAGGTGGAATATCGTGATATATGGGATTTATAAAATATCATCCGCTATTATGCGGCGCATAGGGTCTCATCGGCTATATAATGCGGGAAATCAATCAATCCAAATACATATATAATGCCAATTCCACTTCAAGGTGGAATATCGTGGTATAAGGGTTTAATATAATATCCTCCGCTATTATGTGGTGCATAGGGTCTAATCCAACATAACTGATAATAAATTATCATTCAAGCACAAAATCAACAATTTAAATTTAACTATTTAAAATTAAATCGGAAAATCCGATTGAGTGAGAAGATCTCACCTTTGCTCCTTTAGTTTGCAATCCATTTCCAATTCGACTTGTTTTTTCCACGATTTTGACCTTGTATAAATATTAGATGATTTAATTAATACTCGAAATAAATCGAACAATTCAATTTCCATTTTAAAATTTTAATCCAACTAATATTTTTAACTTTGAACTAATGAATTGATTTTTTTTAAACAAAGAATTAAATTTTAAACAAATAAATAAATTTTAAACTAAATTCCCTTTGAAAATCCTTTAGTTATTTAAATAATTAAAAAAAATTATTAACCAAGTAAGTTTCTTATAATACATTATTTTAAAAACAAGCTATTAATTTTCTTTTACAAAAATCTCTTAAATCATTAAATAAGCTAATTTTAACAAGTTAATTTCCTTAAATCAGTTTTCAATTTGAAATATATATATTTATTTTCTATTTTACTGTAAAAAAACTACATGTATATGTATAGTCCTCTATTTTAAAACACCTTCGATTAAATTTTATTAAAGATAAATCATTACCTTGCTGTTCACATTTACATTTAAATCTAAATAAATAAATAAAAACAACATTTATACCTCATGAACAAAAATCGACTCGAGAAGAATCCCACCATCATCGGTCGAGCTCGTAGGAATGCTACCACTGATCATCTCATGCACCACCACACTCGGCCACATCGTCCCCCTTCCCTTACAACCAATCGCGCGCTTGCTTACGACATCCATCGTCCTTCTGGCGTTGCCACGCCAATACGAAATCGCGCTGCCTTATCGCGACCCCAGCAAACCGAACCAATCCACCAATTCCTTCTTGAATGCCATTGCGATCCATAGACCTCGAGCCTCCCCTTCTGTTTTCAATCGATTCGCCGGCCCCATTTTTTTGTGATTGGTGAAACTGGTAGCTATTAATTATTTTGAATTTTAGGCTCGGCTTGATTTTTTTCTCGAACTTGATTTAGGGCTTTTAATTAAAACTGAGAGTGATGGAAGAGGAGGCGCGATTTAATTTTGAAAGGAAATCTTTTCTATCGGCCATTTTGATTTGAAAGTTGATTTCTATTCAAAATTCTCTTCTGTGATTTTTTTTAACATGCGTATAAGAAAATGTAGGAAACGTGTCCTTAGAATCAGAAGAGGAGAGACCCTTGTACGCAAATATGGAAAGGAAATGGACACGTGCTAGCTACAGCGTTCAATGAAATTATATTATTTATATTTAAATTTGAATTCAAATTTTAAAGCGTCTAGAAACTGCAACTCAAAATTCTTTTGAACTCCTATCGAGACGTGCCGCCAGGTGTTCATAATGTTATACGCCTATTTCAAACACAATGAAAAAGGTTCCAGGTCCAAATTTGTTCGTATGGAAAAGATAGCTTTTTGAACCCAGTTATTAAATTTATTTCGATAAATCTTCAGCGCGTTTGCTTATCGTATGGCCACACAACAATTTCGAATGCTACGAAAATTGAAATCCGATAATAATACACTATGACGGATCAAATGGAACTGGTTTCCTCGAAATCCGAGACTGTGCCTCGGAAAGCTATTTTTAAATATCGATTTACACGATATAAATTCAAAACTGAACAAAACAGTTTCAAATTAAATTTTGAAGCTTCCATTATCTTCAGTATTATCAATATAAATTTTATAAGCCTTTAAAATATTTTTAATCAGCTTATAACTGAAGACTCAAATTTTTATCCAACTTCAATAAATTAAATTCAATAATTTAATTTCCAAATCCATAGTTAAATCTGAAATTCAAACTAAACTATCATTCAAACATTTAAAATCTATTAAATATTTCAATTTCAAATGTTAAAATTTCCAGGTCGTCACAGATAATTTATATTTGAATAGTATTTTAAACGATCAGAATTTATAATTGGATGTTAATTTTAATTGATCCTATTTAACTATTTTAAATGAAAAAATAATAACGACGAATTCATTTATAGTTTAATTGTGGTAATAAACATTTCGAATAAGTTATCAAAAAATAAAATTTTATTTTTACGACCTGGCTTTTACTGATGTGTTTTTAAATTATTTTATTTTACTTTTTCATTATTTTTTATTTGGAAAATATTTATATTTTTTCCTTTGATGATTTATTACCAAATAGCAGTGTTTTTATGATTTTTCAAAATTAAACAACCAGTGTATGTTATTATTATTTTAGGGTCTTTTTGCTGTTCTGAGCATGAACGTATTTTTGTTTTGTCGTTTGGAGTTCATATACAAACAGAAATCTGTATGGTGGAACGTCGAAAATTTAATACTTAAAATCTAACAGACCAAACATACACATAACACATTTCTCTGATTCATTTTTCTTTGCCTCCCGCAATTTTCTGATCATACCAAAAAGAAGAAGAAGAAATAAAAATGAAAACATTCGTGTGTAAACCTTCTTACACCCGCCTCGCTCTTGTCTCCTTCCGTTATACCATTTTGTTTCTTTAGTTCAAAAATTTAAAAGCAAGAAAAGGACGGCCGAAAGAACAGAAGAAAAAAACCATAGTTGAAAAAAAATTCGAAATTAATTGAAAAAAATAAGGAAATTTCTAAAACTTGTTTCTTTGGGTTGAATCGGGTAGTTCATAATCTTGTTGAAGGTGTGAAGGTTGTGGGTTTAGTTTACACTGGTCGTCGAAGGCAAGAAATAGGCTAGGGTTTGGGTTTATTTAGTATAGGCGTCGATTTGGGAATTAGAGGATATTTTTGGACTCGGAGCATGGAGGGGCAGCCACAGGTAGTTCGTGATGCTGTGCGGTCGCCAGTTGCAAATCATGACCATTTATTGTCGTGTTCTACCTTGAAGTTAGTTTTTTGTGAGGTGGTGCAGGTCGAGCATGAAGGAGAAGAAGAGGTTAGGCTCGGGAACAGGAGACTAATGGTGGTGGTCTCATGGTGCAGCATGGAGGATTGGTGGAACTCTGGCGAATTAAACTCTGCGGTGAAATGTCTAGAGCAGGATTTCATTTGAAAGAGGGAGAAGAAGTAAATGGGAAGGATTGTTTTATTTATGGGTAATTAGTTATTAACTAAGTAATTAGTGTGTTATAATTATATTATTTAATTCAAATCTTATAAATTGTATAACTTTTACATACGAGGTTCGATCGAGACGTAGCTTTTTGCATTACGCATGCAATGGAAATACATTGCGATGGAATCAGTTTTTCTGAGTTTGGAGCTATTGGAATTTTGCACTAACTGTTCGATTTTAGACGATAACCAGAATGCTTCGACGAAAATTGGATTGGTCAGTTAAACTCACACGTTTGGTTAATCAGTTATGTTTTATAGTATATAAAAAAATTTATTGCCTATTTGGATATTATATCTGCTAGTTGTTAGGTTGGATTAAATTATCATTTCTGAAAATAGATAATATATGAAGTGATGATATGGTATTGATTAAACATAATTACCTTGTTGAATAATAACATAGTTAATTTAAGTATACTATTTTGGTGTTGTCTATTTGGGCAAATAAACACCGTCTAATAAATGTAAGAGTTTATTTATGAATGACAATGGTTAGTTGAATAAATCCATGTTCTGTTATTATATTAGTTTGGACATTTATTTAAGTTTCAATTGATTGTTAATTATGGATTGGTTTACATATATGCTTGATTATATAAATATCGTCAATTAGATTTGAGAAGTTAAATTAAATGTAATGGTAGCTTGTTTAAATACCATTGGGATCGCCGAGCATTTTCTAGATTTAAAAATTATGGATCTGATTAACTTCTAATGTTATAAATTGGAAGAAAATGTTTTAATTATTACTATATATACAAGGAATTTTGTCTAATAATTATTTATAAATGTTTTGTAAATTTTTTTCTTTGTAAGTTAATTATTATATTATTTATAGTGTTTTAAAATTAATTATTTTATTAATGTTTTTGAAGATAATAATTACTTTATTCTTAGTTATTTAAAACTAGATGATTATTCCATAAAAAATATTGTTAAAGGTAACTAATTTTGTTTAAAAGGTTGTTTAAAGTTATTGTATTTTATTAAACTATTGGAAATCTTTAAGAGTTATGTATTATTATATTATTAGAAAAGTTTAAAAGTTTATTTATTTTACTATTAAAAATGTTATTATTAAAAATGATTAAAGATATGTTTTATGATGTTTAGTTTTTATTTATTATAATTAAATAACAAATTGCTATAAAAGGATTTATTTTATAAAAAATGATTTATGTAAAGGAGTTTATAAACTCGGAAAGAGGATTGGAATTGGAAAAGAAGTTGGATTCTGAATGATTATGGGGAAGAGGATTATAAATGATTAGTAACTAAAAGGGAAGTTTTATAAATCGGTTAGGACATTATAAAAGAGCATTTTTATAAATATAACTTGGCGATTTATAAGAAATTCTATAAATGTATTTTGGGAATTTATAAAGAAGATATTTTAAAATAAAAATAAAAGTTAAAAAAAGGGAGGGGTATTTTGGGATATTTATGTCTTTGTTTAAAGGATATTTGTGTTAAATCATTTTAATATGATCTTGAAATAAGGAAACCTTACTATATGGTCGTTAAGACGCTTATACCATTTTATAAATATATGGGAAGTGTTCTTCAAGTTTCAAAAGGAATGATTTGAGAATTTACTTATACCATTAAGATACGTACAAGGTTATATTTTCTATGTATAGAAATATTGTGTTTTTTGAATATACTAGTCATGTTGAGATAAGTATATGGAAGTGATTTCCAAGTATTTGAAGATGTTTTCTAATTAATGGAAGGATAATTTGTGTGAGGCTCAATTGGTTCCATTGGAATTAAAATCTATGTTTAGATGTTTGTTATTTGATAGTTAAATAACCAACAATCAAATCTGGACCAAACCGTAATTTTGGAAATATTTAGGAGAAACAAAGGAACTATATGGTGTAGTTACCATCGGTGGTGCTATAGTATTCGTATAAATTCGTCTCGTTTATCTAGGATAAATGGCAAGGAATTCCATAAACAAACAGTTAAGAGGTTATCTCCGCTCTTACTTTGACTATTTATTTCCTTAAGAACTGGGGTTGAGCTTACTGAAAACTATCTAATGTTTTTTCAAAGAGACCGGGTCGTATATGTTATCCGAAAACCACTTCAGTCCAACTCAATAGTATCGAAGTAAAGACATCTTGGAGATGATGGAATTGAAGAAGGAGCTCTTTGAAGTGTAGGGGATGCTTGCTAGTAATCCCGAGGGTGATTCCAAAAAGGATGTAGTAGAAGTTGTGCCTTCGGTTCGTTCATCTCCTGAACGACTTGTATGGATGAATGCTTGCATTATGTTATCGATTGGAAGGCGGTTTTAGCATTCCAAGTGGAAAGCCGTATATAAAAATAAAATGTAGCCTCAAGCTCATCAACTGGGAAATGACAAAAATCGGTCATGCAGCATAGCCATGTTGTAGGATCGATTTCACCCTAGAGGGAAGGCGATAGAGTAATACTAATAATAACAAAAATTAATGCGGAAATATATAAAATAATTGTAGCACAAATAATAGCATAATAATAAAAGAACAGATAATAGCAGAATAATAAAAGAAAAAATAGAACAACACAGATTTACCCATATTTGACAAAATCCTGCCCACGTACTATCTCAAGGTTTCTACTAGAAATTAAGTAGTCAGACGCTTACACATGTAAACTTACGACACCCGCTATCGATTAGCCTTACTCTGCGCTCAAAACCCTACCACAACTCAGCCATTGAGTTGCAAATTCTCGAATTACATCATCGTATTTCGTCACCTAGTCACAAGACAAGAAAATTACACTAGTTAAAATAAATCACAAAATAAAAACAAATTAAAAATACAACCCTATATAACCACTAAAGCATAAATAAAAATAAAGACCGACCAACTAATGTTAAATCAATGAGACATCTCTCTTCCTTTTATTTTCGTGTAAAACTTCGGCCGTTCCCTTTTCCTATTTTATAGCCACCTTGTTTCTTCCTTGATCTGGATTAGGGTTTTGGAAACTGAGGCCGCCAATTCAAACTGTTTGATTGAGTGATGATCTTTCTTCAGTTTGCTTCATCAATCAACTTGTGGCTTTGATTTGCATATGGTTGCTCCAATTTGTCGAGCTTGAATATTAGGATGAAATATGGTACGTGACTTTCTTTTCCGATTTCGATTTTTGCTTGACCTAGATTCGAGTTATTGGTTTGATTTATTTCAGTGATTAGCTCTGGTATTTTTGTTGAATTCGAATGAGTTGATTTTCCGATGATAATTGGGTTTTTATAGGGATTAAATCCCCTAAATATACATTCGTATATTTCATTTGATTTCATCACTTTGCTATGCTTGGCCATTTATTTTCGATTTGATGCCTGTGATAATTCTAACTCGTTCAGTTCATACTCGGTTGGATTTTGGTCCTATTCTATTTCTCCTATAACTTCGGTATTTTGAATTTCTGGACTTGTTCAACCATACGTGTTGCTCCATGAATTTGAATTTGTTGTTCCATACGATTCCTTATGTCCTCTGATTGATTTCTTTTGTCCTATTCTATTTTGATATATACGACTCTCTGATTACTTGATTTTGTTGAAAAACTGCTGCTCATCTCCATGTATACATACATATACATATACATATGTGTATATGTGTGATTCTAACTTGTTCGTGTTACTGCGTATACCTCTGGTTGACTTCACTGCAATTTTTCTACTCCTTGACTGTTCGAACTGCCTCATTGATTTTTGAATCATTTAATCTGTTTTCTCGACTATGCTCATTGCTATTGTTAATCCTTGAGATGATGGTTTTGATGACAACAACCTTAGAATAGGATTATAAAATATAAATACTAATATTATAGTTTAGAAATATATGTATATGCAGGATTTAACCATGTAGGTACCAAGAATGAAGACTATGCAGTATAAAGATTCAAGATATTAGGATTGAAGACTCATGAGTATCAAGATTATCAAGAGTTCAAGATTTCGAGAATAAGTAATTTAATTAGGAATTTTGTTAAAACTCCTAGAAAAGCACTGGCATCTTAAAATCCAATTTATTCGTGGAATGGAATCCACTTCGAGCCTGTTAAAGGGATGGGACCCTAAGTAGGATGGAACCTACGAAAAATCTAGTAGAACATTGTTTTGTATCCACTAACTTTTATTCAAAATATTTTTACAAAATTATATCTTTTTTTCAAAATGATTTCAAAACCTTCCTTTTAAAAGAATCAAAAACATCTATCCTGGTTTTAAATATTTTTAGCCTCAAAATAATCTATATATTCAAAATCAAATTATCCTTAGTTCTAAACTATCTTTCAATAGTAATTTATTTAACTTTTAATATTTATACTTAGATTTAAATATAAAATTATAGTAAAATTTTATATATACCAAAATATTATGCTCTATATTTATTTATGTATTTTATTTAAGTATATTTATAAAAGTTTAAAATAGTTTTAACATAAGATAAAAGTTATTTTTAAGGAAAAACAAACCACCAAAATTTCCTTTGGGATGTCAACATACTCAAGATACCCATGTGGACATAGTGGCAGTTGATTTCAAAAATTTGAATTTAAAAAGAAGTGTCTATTCGTCATATTCCTTCACGAATGGACATGGCTGTTGTTCTTCTATAAATAGGGGCTATTTTTAACGAATTTAAAATCATATTTTTCTGGTTTGCACTCCTCTTCTTCTTCCACATTTCTTTATACATATTCTTACCATTACTCTGCCGAAATCAATATTGAATCCAACTAGATCATTTCTAGTTTGATTCTCTCACTATCTCAACAAGATCTCAGTGCTATTCAGAGCTATAGACTTCTTTGTAATCAATTTAGCAATAAAATGTGTGATTGTAGCCTTGGAAATCAATCAAGCGAGAAAAGGTGTGATTATGGCCTTGGAAATCAATTAAGTTAGAAAAGGTGTGATTGTAGCCTAAGAAATCAATTGGGTGAACTTGTTTCCCGTAAAATCAAGTATCTCTACCCAGAGGATTGTGAATCAGGAGGGTGTGCCTTGTAGCCTTGAAATCGAGGGTGTAATTGTAAATTGCTTTTGAAAGGAAATCCGTACTTGTGTGCGGGACTGGATGTAGGGTAACTCCGAACCAGTATAAAATCCTATATGTTCTTTCCTTTATTGCTTTTACTTTATTTCTGCATCTAAGTTTGTTTCTGTGATCATATCTGTGTCTGAATATTGCGTACATTTGTGTTCAAATTAATATAAACTAAAAAAGATTTAGTAATTCCTTTAAACACTATTCACCCACCCTCTAGTGTTAATCCTAGCCTTAAGATCCGTATTCCGCATTTCTCACAGATGTTGCATAAAACTTTTCCACCTTAGTGTGTTGATACATGTGTATGTATATATTTTCATATATGCATACATGTGTGGTTTAATTCTTCTTTGCACTTGTACATGTTTTGATTTGAGACGGCATACACATACACATGTATATATGAGCACATCTCCAGATTTGGTTGCCTTGTTTTCATGTTTGCTTATGCACTGGCCTGTTCTTATTTCACATATCTGTCTGGTGCATTTTGTTATAGAAGTCTGTTTCATATGATCTCTATTGAAATCTTTTGTACATATTGTTGTATTTTCTTGTAACATTTCTAAAGCTTGTTGTCTCATGCTTGATTTGAAGTCTGGTCTCATGATCAAATTGCTTTCATGCCTGAATGTAGTTTATGTACGCTTATGTCTGGTCTGGTTTGAACCGCTATGTTCATTAACATGTCTTAGAAAACTGCCTTGACTTGTTTCTGAAGTTTGGTTCATGTGTGGTCTGGTTGGAGCTTGTTGACTTGTTGGGTTGCTCTAACCTGTCAAGGTCCAATGATGAACTTGTTTATTTGTAGTGGTTCGGTTTGGTTACAGTACTAGTTTTGGTCTAGGTTGCATCGGCATGTATGTGTTGTGAACTTCTTGTTTTTCCACTTCATGTAGCTTTCATACTTATCCAGTGATTCTTTGGCATCATCCTTTATACATGTTGAAGTGTTTATTAATGGCCTGGGTTCCTTTTGAAGTTTGGTCTTGAGCTTGTTATAGTCTTAGCTCACTTTTTTTTTATGTTTGGTTTTGATGTCTGACTGCATGTATATAAGTATACATGTGTGCAAACATATGCGTGTGTCTGTGTGTGTTTATGTGTGTGTGTGTGTGTGTTTGTGTGTGTGGGGTCATGTTGATGTATATGCAAGCTCAATTTTTGTTGCTATTTGATGTTGAGGCTTTCCTCAGTTGACTTGTACATAGTTGCATATCTTGGTTACCATGTTTGTATTGCTTCGAGTTTCATATCCATTTCCTTGTTCACCTGATGTGTTGACACGCTTATGCACTTGTTAACATGGTCTGGTTGGCCCTGAATTCGGTTTCACATGTTGATTTACTGGCTTGTTGTCATGTGTGTTTATATTGTTTGCTTTGACTGCTTTCTTTTTGAAATCCATTTAGGTTGTGTGTGTGGATCTGTATTCTTGTTGAATTTTATTTGTATTGCACCTGGGTTGAATCCAGCTTCGGCTCGGGGTTGACCTTGTGCACGCCTATCCTTGCAGTTTTATGAAGTGTATATCGGTGTGCATGGCCTTGTGGCATGTAAATTTGATACGCTGTGCATGTCACAAGTTGCTCGTGTATGATGTATTCAAACGAAAATAATGACGAAAAACCAAAATAACTGAGGCAGACAATATTTTCAAAAATGCACATTTTATTGTACACTGTGAAATGTTTCTTTTTCAATTTTACTGCGTCAATGTTTATTTTGCAGATAATTCAGATGCTGGATACAGATTAGAATATAGTTGAAGAACAAAAATGAGTGAACGAGTGATATGTAGTGAGGTGCAAATGTAAGTGACAATTGTATAGTGAAAAATTATGTTGTAATTGAAAAATGTATATGTAGTGAGGGCTTAAATTTGTACTATACAAAATTATAATAAAATACTTGTTGGAATAAAGTATTTGTTTGAATTTAAATTTTGTGTTATTTATTTTATTCAACAAATATTTATTTAATCATGTGAAAAATAAAATAGTACAATAACAAATACATTTAAATGAATATATATATATATATATATATGTTTATTATCATCAAACCAAAATCTTATGCTAGCATGTTCAACTATCTCCCCCTTTTGATGATAACAAACATATGTTTAAGATTTTTAATTTACTAAATGTATTTAGTCATTGAGAACTCTATTTTCTCTCCCTGTTTGAATGCTCCCTCTCTACAACAAAGCTTCCTCTTCATATATGCATGAAAATAAATAAAAATATGCAAATGAACCTACATGAAAATAAAAAATAAAAAATTTGACTTTTATTTGCCAAAATCTTAACTTTTCTCTCTCCCTTTTGTTATCAGCAAAAGTATAGCAGTGTTAGAAAAATAGAGATAAAGTGATAGACATTAATACCTAATCGAGTATAAATATTAAATTTCAACAAAAAATTAAACAAAGATCATAAATACTTTGTTAGGCGTGTTAGAAAATCAAATCTACGATTTCGATGACAACAACTATACAATGGAAATCGTATACGCATATATATTTCTATATATAGGTACTTGCTAGGGTAACATCACTAGAAAGTAAACAACAAGGCTCAAAGAATGTTATAAGAGACTACAAGTTGATAGGATTAAAGAAGCAATAGAAAAGATGCACAAAACAGACATGCACAGATTACAGACGTCTGGAAGAATCCTATGGAATGAAAAACAGACAAAATCAGACGTCTGGTAGTTGCACTCAGATGTCTGAAAATCTACTATATATAAAAAAATAGTATCAGAAGTCTGATACAAAAACCATACGTCTGATTTCAAACACAGAATTTAAATTCAAACTACAACTGCCACATTCAAATAGACATCTCTGCTTCTCTTCGTTGCAACTCTTCATCATCAACAGAAGCAACTATAGAGCACTTGTTAATGGATGCAACTACTCAAGGAACCTCTCTACAACAATATATATCATCAAGAATCAAGAAGAAAACTTAACTTACTTACTTACGCTCTCTATTTACATACTCTATTATATATTCTTGATCTCTAATAATCTATATTTGTATTTCACTCTTCCATATATTCAGTTCTTTAGAGACAATACTCTTTAGATATATAGTGGAAGCATTTGTACTTATTAGTCAATATCTGTGTTATAGAGTGACAAGAACAATTTATTGTAACCAAGCTTATTCCTCCGGGCGAAGCGAGGGTGTTTGATAGTCGAATTCCGAAGGGGAGCTTCGGGACTTGACGTAGGATAGAAGGTCTGAACCAGTATAAAATCCTAGTGCGCTTATTCTATATTTACTTATATTAGTATTGTTTTAGTTTCATCATATATTTTGTCACATATACTTGCATATACACTACACGATCCACCCTGTAGACTTTCAATTGGTATCAGAGCAAGGTTAGATCAAAATACAGTAACAAGTTCTTTGAATCACTATAGCATGGCAAGTATTTTTCAAGAAGGTCAATCCACAGCACGATCTCCACTTTTTAATGGTTCTAACTAAGCATATTGGTCAACACGTATGAGAATATTTATGGAAGCTAATGGATTAGAAATTTGATTAGCCACCCAAAACAAATATGAAGCACCTGACACTGCTATGAACGCATGGAATGATCCACAAAAAACCGCATCTTCTAATAATGCCAAAGCTATGAATGTTCTATTTTTTTCACTAGATAAGAATGAATTTTCACGTGTCATGTTATGTAACACTACATATGATATTTGGCGTACCTTACAAGTTACACACAAAGGCGGAAAATTATTTAAACAAACTAAGATTTCAATTTTACAAAATCAATTTTCATCATTTAAAATGAAACAAAATGAATCTATAGTAGACATGTACTCTAGATTCCAAACCATTCAACATGTTTTAATGGCACTTGGAGTCAAATTCACAAATTTTGATTTAGTATCTAGAATACTCAATTCTTTAACTCTAGAGTGGTAAAGAAAAGTATTAGCTATCGAAGAAGCTAATGATCTCTCAACACTCTTAGTTGAAGAATTGACAGGAAATTTAATGTCCTATGAAGCTAATTTGCAGGCACGAAAAGAACAAAATTCGGGAAAAAAAGAACATAGCATTCCGGATAATGAATGAAGACTCCGACTTAGACGAAGAAGAAATTGTATTTATTGCCAAAAACTACAACAAATTCAAGAAGTTTAGGATAATGACTAGATTTCAAAAAGGAGGAAAATCGAGCTCAATAAACCAAACATAAATCAAATGCTATGAATGTGATCGGTTTGGACATATGAAGAAAGATTGTCCCAAGCTCAACAATGATAAAAAGAAGAACAAATTTGAAAAATTCAAAAAGATTAAAGCATTCAAAATAACATGGGATGACTCAGATTCATCATCATCATTAGACAGTGATAGCGGTAGTGACGGAGAACAAGCCAATATGTGCTTTATGGCACAAACTAAAGGGTATGTCCCAAACTTAGTTATGATAAATTATTAGAACTTAGCATGGAATTAGATGATAAATTTAGACAAATTTAAAAACAGAACAAAGAACATATAACCAAAATGAATAGATTAGAACTTGAAGTAGGAACGTTAAAAGATGAAAAATATATTTTAGAATAGGAACTTGAAATATCTCAAGAAAAAATTAAAAATAGTTTGATTGAAAATGAAACTATAGTTATACAATTTGATAAAACTATACTAGAAAAGGATGACTTGTTAAAAGAAAATATCAACTTGAAAAGTAATATTGAAACATTGAAAACTTAGAATTAAAAGAAAAATTAGATAAAATTTCAAATAATATTTCAAAATATAATAAAGGAAAACAAGATTTGGAAAACCTTATCAAAACTTCAAAACCATCAGGTAATAGAAATGGAATAGGATTTAAAAATATTCCTAAACAAAAAGGGAATAATATTAAGAAATATAGTTATATTTATCAAAACACTAAATGATCACTTAAGTCTAAAACGAATACCGAAAATATAAAAATTTGGATTCCTAAGAAAAATAATAATTTGATTAGACAAAAGCATATTAATAATTTTTTTATAAAATGTAGTCTATAATAAAATTTATGTTCATAAAGGTACCAAACCTTCTTGGGTATGGCCGCCTACTCCTTCTAACATCTAGGACCCTAACAAAGTATATGGGTACCAAGTAAATCATCTTTTATTTTACCGGCACCCAAAATAAAAAATAGAGAGAAATGGATATTTGATAGTGGATGCTCCAAGAATATGGTCGGAAATTCAAAAATGTTATCAAATATAACATACATCGATGGTGGAACATTAACTTTTGGAGATAACTCAAAAGTATGTCGTGGGCATTGGAGAAGTCATCAACTCTGCTATTTCTAACTCTCCTATTATTACAAATGTTTTGTCAGTAGAAAATCTAAAACAAAACCTACTTAGTATTAGTCAACTATGCAATAAAGGTTTTCAAACCAATTTTGAAAAAGTAGATGTAACTTTTTCGACAATAACAAACAACTTATATTTGAGGATTTTAGAAACAAAAATATTTATGTCTTAAACATGAATATAAATCGAAATTAAAATTTATATTTACTGCCAAACATGACAATCCATGGTTGTGGCGTAAACGATTTTGTCGTATTAATTTTAAATATACTAATAAATTAGCAAAATATGAGCTAGTTGGAGGTTTACCTAAAATAAGTTACAAAGTAGAAAATTTATGTGACGACTGTCAAATTGGAAAACTAAAGAAAAGCACTTTTTAATTTAAAAATAATATTTCTACAAAACAACCATTGGAATTATTACATTTAGATTTATTTGGTCCAACTCAAGTACGATCTATAAATCACAACAGATATGTTTTCTTAATAGTTGACGATTTTTCAAGATATACATGGACTTTATTTTCAAAACATAAAAGTGACACCTTTGCTATGTTTAAATTTTTTGCTAAAAGAATTAAAACACAAATGGATTTGAAAATTAAAAATATTCGAAGTGATCATGGTGGAGAATTCGAAAATGATCTTTTTACTAATTTTTGTAATAAAAAAGTTATAAGTCATAATTTTTATTTTTCCCACTTACCTCAACAGAATGATATAGTAGAAAGAAAAAATCATACATTACAATAATGTGCACGAACACTATTAAATAGTGGTGGTCTACCAAAATATTTTTGGGCAGAAGCTATTGCCACTGCCTTTTATACTTTGAATCAAGTAACCTGACGACCTATGACTAAACATAATTTTTTTGAAATGTTTTTTGGAAGAAAAGCTAAAGTATCATACTTTAAAACTTACGAATCAAAATGTTTTATCTAAAATACAAAAGATAATTTAGGAAAATTTGATCCAAAGGCCGATGAATGAATCTTTATTGGATATTCCGATCTTAGCAAGGCATATAGAATTTATAAAAGAAATAACACAATTGAAGAAAGTTTACATGTTTCGTTTGATGAAAATCTTCTTAACCACCATACTAATGACGATGAAGAAATAATTCCAATAACAAATACAACAAATTCTTTTAATAATGAGAAAAATGCACGAAATAATACTTTAGTATCATCTCCTAAAATTCTTAAAGATCATCCAAAAGATAATATCATCGGGGATCTCAATTCTAAAGTAACTAGAAATCAACTTGACCAAATAAGTCATATAGCATTTGTGTCGAATTTTGAATTGAAAAATTATAAAGAAGCTTCAAACAATAACTTTTGGATAATAGCTATGCAAGAAAAATTAAATCAATTTGAACGCAATAATGCTTGGGAATTAGAACCACGACTAGAAAATCAATCGGTTATAAGAACAAAATGGGTATTTAAAAAAAAAACAAAGCAGATGAAAATGGAAATATAGTTAGAGATGATGTATGTCTAGTTGCTCAAGGTTAGAATCAAGAAGAAGGTATCGACTATGGCGAAACCTTTTCTCGAGTAGCAAGACTCGAGGCCATATGTAAATTACTCGCTTTTGCAAATCATCACAATTTTAAACTATTTCAAATAGATGCCAAAAGTGCTTTTTTAAATGGTTTTATTAAAGAAAATGTATATGTTGAACAACCTCCATTGTTTGTTCACGAAAAATATCCCGACCATGTTTTTAAATTACAAATATCTTATATGGTTTAAAGCAAGCCCTCTGTGCCTGGTAAGAATGCCTTAAAACTCACTTAATTACATCTGGTTTTCAAATAGGTAAAATCAATAAAACTTTATTTATTAAACGAGAAAATAACGATATTTTAGTTATACAGATTTACATAGACGATATTATTTTTGGTTCGACTAATGAAAATCTTTGTAATCAATTTTCAAATATTATGAAAAATGAATATGAAATGTCTCACATGGAAGAATTAAATTTCTTTTTAGGTTTACAAATAAATAACTTGAAAATGGAATCTTTATTCATCAAGAAAAATATTGTAACGATCTATTACGACATTTTGAAATGGATAAAACTTCAAGCAAACCAACACCACTGAGTACTAATGTTCATCTGAAAAAAGATGATAACGAAAAATATTTCGATGAAAAATTATATCGTAGTATGATTGGCTCCTTACTTTATTTGACGGCTATTCGACCCGACATTATGATGAGTGTATGTCTTTGTGCCCGATTTCAAGCAGAACCAAAAGAATCTCACCAAAGAGCTGTTAAACATATCTTACGATATCTATCTAGTACTTGAGATTACTGTTTGTTTGACCCTAAGGGATCAACGTTTGAACTAGTTTTATATAGTGATGCGGATTTCGGAGGATGTAAAATAGATCGTAAGAGTATTAGCGGAATGTGTCACCTTATCTGACAATCATTAGTTTCATGGTTTAGCAAAAACAAAAACTGTGTCCACTTATTTACTTGCGAAGCTGAATATTTTTCAACCGCTCTAGCATGTGCACAAGTGATATAGATGCAACAAACACTTACGGATTTTGGCAAGTTATCAATAAATCACCAATATATTGCGATAACACGAGTGCAATAAATCTAACAAAAAACCCTTTAAATCACTCGCTTACTAAACATATGATAAACGACATCATTTTTTACATGACAATGTAGAAAAAGGAATTATTACATTAGAATACGTAAATACCGAGAATTAAAAAAGCGAATATTTTTACAAAACCACTAAATAAACTAACATTTGTTAAATTTCGAAGTGCTCTAGGAATATGCTCTCTTAATGATATTCTAAACTAATACTAAATTTTTTATTCTATTTTTGACTAGAATTTTTTTTATCTACAAATTCAAATTGTTAACTCATTCACCTTAAATTTTTTAGGTGGTTGTTTTCTGAAATTACCTATAAATAATTTGTAAAATCATATATAAATACTTTGTACAAAACTAAAAGTAACAAATATATATATATATATATATATATATATATATATATATATATATATTTCACATTTTTACAACAGAAAATATAAGAATGTCTTCTGATAACTCTCATCTCTACTTCTCGACACCAACAACGGATAGCTCAGCGTTATACACCCCATCGCCTTCCAACTCTTACACCAAATTAGGAATCGACGTATAGGTGGTCCTCCTATCACACTGGATTCACTCTCGATAACAAGAAGTCCAAACGATCTCTATTTGTTTCTCCTAACACCAAGAAGAAAATTAATGAGATACATTATTATCAAAAGAAACAAATAGATCTGCAATGAGAATTATATTTTAAACAAAAAGTCATGGCACGACGACTAAGTTTTCTGGAGCAAGCAGCGATAAAATTTTGTAATTCACGGAAGAATGATGTACACGAACCACTTTCGATTCCTTGCAGTTCTTTGGATCCCTCTACCTCGTATCTACACCTTTGGATCCTTCACCAAGGCGATTCTCTGGTTTCTTGAAACCCACAAACGTGGAAATATATGGTCTCCACTCGAGCCATGGAAGGATGACAAGTCTGAAGATCGCAATGCTCTATCGCCATCTAAATAAATTAAATAATTCTCCTTGTATTTTTATCTATATATATTTGTAATCCTGTTTTACAAATCATAGAACTATGTTATATTAAAAATAAAAGGCCGAAAAATAAGCAACGCCCTTCAAAATTAGGCTATTTTTAGACAAATTGGTCATTTCAGACGTGTGAACATTGCGATTAGACGTCTGACACTCTGGTATCACACAAATTTTAAACCATCATGCATATATCAGACGTTTGACATAACCTTCCAGACGTTTGAAAATTACCTCTGCCTAATAAAAAAAGGAAACCGGTCTATTTTAGACGTCTGAACTATGAACCAGACGTCTGAACAAATTCTCTGTCTCCATACTCTAAAAATTCAGCTCATTTTTCAGATGTCTGATATTATAGCCAGACGTTTGAGAAAACTATCTACCCTATACAAATTAACATTCGATCTATTTCTGACGTCCGACGATACAAACAGACGTCAGATAATTCTCTATGACTATCACAATTTACAAATCGATCAAATCTAGACGTCTAACTCAACCAACCAAATGTCTGATTCTAATTATTATCTTCAAAATAGGTTAAATCAAATGTTTGATTTATCTTCCAGACGTCTGAAATTCAATCGACGTACTTATACACCCTGATAACGTCTATTTTCTTTTACTTCTCTCACTCCATTTCAATTTTTTCTACTACAAAACTGATTTCTTAATTCTAAAAAAAAAAATCTCTTCCAAACTTGATCAAATTCATTGGCTCCTCAAATGAAAAATCCTAAGATCTCTAAGCGAAAACAAGACCAAGAAACTTTCTTTAATCCCAAGTTTACTCAGATGATCAAATAGAACGATGGAAGAATCGTGTACCGCATTTTCTCCAGAGATATTCAAAACAAGAAACTCCATACAGATCCATTTTATAATTTACTCAAGTTCCCAATGTATGAGCGTGGGTATAGAAACTTCGATATCTTTTAATCCCAATAACATCCAAATTGATCTGTTGGACATATTTCTCCTCTATGATAATCTAGATAGCATGGGAGTTTGGAACATTGAAAACGACGATAATGGCTGTGGTATTACGTTTATATAATAGGAAGAAGTCTCGGATGTTTTGACACCATCGAAGATTTATATAATATTCTCGATATGCGTTTCAAACTGAGAGACAATATCACACATCAAATTTGGGAAGATAAAATGCCTATGTTCGCATCTAAATACCTAAGACCTAAGGCAAGACTACTAACTCGAATGATTATCAACTCTATCATTCCTCGACTTGGTAGTCATGAGCAGATGACGGAGTTAGAGCACAAGGCCCTGTATGCAATATTCACCGAAACAAGGGTAAATTGGGCTAAATTTATATTTGACGAGCTCAAATACTCGATCATGCCCATCGATTATCTGCCCCACATATATCATGAGACTTCTACATGCTCAAAACGTCCCCTCCTATTTATCCACTTTTGAAGAAATTTCTCCAAAATATGCTTCTACAAAATTTTTCTCACTAATGCACCTTCGAAAAATCCTCCGGAGTTTACATCATTTGAAGAGTGGACGCAACGTCATCAAAACAGACAAGCTGGGCCTTCACATCAAACACACCTTGAACTATCTCAAGAGGTGAAACAACATCGCGAGACTCCTCCTCGTGCAACATTTGACTATACATGCCAAGACGATATTTGGAGACTCGCACAGAGACGAATCCAAATGAGAGTATTTGAGACCTAACTCTCCAAAATCAGCTTATTTTGTCTCGAAATCAAAAATTATTGACTAAGCGCATTGATAGTTTTGAAATGTCTTTTGTTTCTCACCTAGCCATAGTTGAAACATAATTTCAACTTTATTATCGGTTCTAAAAGAGGTTCTTCAAAGGGTTCATGGTCCTACACCACCTTAAGAAAATTGGTCAACCCTAGTTCCTTCTCCTCCTTCGAAACATTTCAAACTTTTTAAGGAGAACAAACCTCTAGAACAAGCTCCGACATCTCCTACAAAGCAACCTAGCTCTTCCAATATTAAAGATAAAGGAGATGATCAAGAAAAAGCTTCCCCAAAAGACTCTTAGATTTTTAGGACTCCATCTTATGTATAAAAATGATAAAAATCTATGAATGTAATCGATTAATGTAATTAATGACATTTCTCTTTCTATTGTGTTATTCCTATGTATATTTTTATCTTACAACAATTGATAAATATTTAATGGAGTGGTTAAAAAAAATCCTTTTTGATAATGCCAAAGGGGGAGAACTAATAAAGCTCACAATAAATTATGGAAAGCACATAATCAGGGGGAGATTTATAAAACAATATATAAGTACATTGTATAGTTGTCATCATCAAAAAGGGGGAGATTGTTAGGAATTCAAATCTACGGTTTCGATGACAAAAATTATACAATGGAAATTGAATATGCATATATATTTCTATGTGCAGGTATATGCTAGAGCAACATCACTAGAAAGGAAAGAACAAGGCTCAAAGAACGTTACAAGAGACTACAAGTCGATAGAATAAAAAAAGAAATAGAAAAAGATGCACAGACGTCTGGGTGCACAAGCCAGACGTCTGGAAGAATCCTCTGGAACAACAAACAGACGAAACCACACGTCTGGTAGTTGCACTCAGACTTCTAAAAATCTACTATATACGAAATAAATAGTATTAGACGTATGATACAAATACCAAACGTCTGATTTCGAACTCAGAATTTAAATTCAAACTTCAACTGCCACATTCGAATAGACATCTCTGCTTCTCTTCGTTGCAACACTTCATCATCAACAGAAGCAACTATAGAGCACTTATTAATGAATGCAACTACTCAAGGTATAACAACCCGAGGTTTTGCGCAAGTTGACTATCATCATTAGGCGATAAAATCTACTGGCTAATTGCTGTTGGGCGTTTTAATTGGTTGAAATTCTTTCAAAAATTTGTTAAAGGGATTATGTGGGCTTTAAATTAAATTTTTGCCCACGTTTTATTCTTGGTGTTGGGTTGTATTAAAGTGAATACCTGTTCCCTCATCCATTCACTTCTCTTCGAAACCCTAAACAACAAAAACGAAATAAATGGCAGCTTCAATTTTCGTTGCTCGTTCGTTGCTCGTTTTTTCCTCAAAAATTAGGGATTCGTGAAATTCGAAGGCGTCGCTTTCTGTTGATCGATCGAAATGATGATTTCGTCCCTTGCTTTATCGATCGATGATTCCTTCTCTCTGTGCACGGCTCCTTCAATTTGCGTCGTGTTTATCTGTTGGAAAAAGGGGGTTTTGGTTGCGAATTGGAAATGCGCTCGTCGAAATAGGGTGAGTGATTTTCACTCACATTCTAATTCGAATCTGGTTTGATTTCTGACTTGTTCCAATTTTGTTTACTTGATTTCTTGGACTTGTTCGAACTTGCTGAATATCATTAGTTTGAAGCTGTTACATGACTTTGGCCAGTTGATAATTTGTGATGATATTCTGACTGCTTTAAACTGCTACTTTGCTTGATTTTGTCTTAGCCTTGAACACTGAATCCCTGTATATGTATGTGTTCTTGGGAAGCTTTTGTTGATTTCCTTGATTGCCATGGCTTCGATTTTGAGCTGTTCGATCTTTTCATGGTCACCGCGTCTCTGACTTTGGTTGATTCATGATTGTGACTTCATTTGAATTAGTTACACTATTTTAGTAACTGCTGTTAATAACAGTTTCTTTGTTCGAACTTGCAACTACGTTTTGATTCGAACTCTCTTGCTTTGATATCGGCTTACACTGCTTGCATATCCACTTATACTTTGTTGTATCATGCTTGATCTTGGCTACACTATCCACATGAGTTCATTAGTCTTTACTGTGCATTTTGTAGTGTTGCGGTGTTGTTTCATTTTCTTCTTGACCCTTTTATATTTGAGCATGTTGCATAAGTGTAGCATATCCAGCTCGGTTGTCTCGACCACATTTGTTTTATCTGTTCTACTTGAGTTTGTCTTCGAGACAGTCTGCAGTTGATTTCATGATGCACAGTCTTCATGTTGCATTATATAGTCTTCACTTTGATTCCTTGTTGCCAGGCTTGAAGTCTTGATAGTATTGAGCTCTGTAGCTTCTGGGTTGCACCATGTGACCAAGTCTGCTTTGTCGATTTGTATTTGCAAGTTTAGGGTTGCCTCTGGACATCAAACCATTGATATACTTTTTCTTTTTGGTTCCACTGTATATATATATGTGCTTGCTGTCGGTTTTTGGTGCACTTGCTCGCCTCTATTGCTTGCCATTTTGAACTGCTGCACTATTTTGTCCACTGCAGTATATTACCTGCTAGTTACTAGGCTGCCCACTTCATGTTGTATGGATTAGTGCAGTTGCATTTTGCATCACTTCTACTTTGTTAACTTCAGATTGTGGCCTGGTGAACTGTTTTAATATAAGTCTGTAGCTTTTTGTTGGACTGGATTTACTTATTATCTTGTAATCTGGTTCATCCCATAATAGTTTGACCAGATTGCATGTGCATATACGTATGCCACTTTATTTTCTGTTTTGATCAAGTTCATTTGAAAGCATTTGACATTGATTTCTTGTTTCTCTGACCCGTTTGGGTTTGTGTGTACATCTGAATTTTGGCGAGGTAGTGCACGTGAGCGTGTACTGCAGCCAAATCAGAGTTGATGTTTTAATTGATAATTTCAATTGCTTGAATTATTTCATATGGCCAATTCAATATATTTTGAATTGTATTTTGATTTGGTTTAATTTGATGATTTTGTTGATATCTAATTATCTTTTTGATAATTAGGTTATGTGTTTCTAATTACTTATTTAATAATTGGATTCTGCTGCTAATTGCTGTTTAGATAATTCTGTTATTTTCTACATTATCTTCATTGATAATCCTTTTATTTATCTTTTTTAATGATTTGAATTTGTTGATTTGTTATTTAACACTGTTACGTGTTACATTTACCGTTATCCGATTTCCTTATTAAAGGATTGGAAAGGTGAGAATTTTGTGACGGTCTATTTGTTATTTAATTATTATTGCTTCCGTGCATTAATAATTGAGTTTGAATTAGACTGACCCGTGTATTATTTTCTTTTGAATTAATACTCGGGTCAGACCAAGTTATTACAGGTTGTAGATATCTCGCTTTTGGTTGCGTCTTGAGCTATGAAGTCTTTTCACATCTTTTGGAGTAGTCACTGTCATTTTTAGGATGATATGTATTCATATATATATTATTTATAATAATGTACTTGTATATGTAACTTCCAGGGTCGACAGTTGTAGTTGTATCACATGTGTTGTATCACATGTATTCTAACTGACTTCAATTATATATATGAGATTTTATATTATCCGTGTTTCGCATTTAGCTTACCTGTGTTATTATTATATATATTGTCCTAAACTATTATGAACCATCGTAGTTCATTTTATAGTAGAATTGAATATGTCGATGGGAGTAAATAAACATAGATTAAAGAAAGGAATATATACCACTCCTATCGAGATAATCAATACTCGTGTAAGGCCTAACTACGGATGGCCGCTCCTATCCAGCCTTATTCTTCGTAATAACAGACAGTATTTCTTTTAATACTCTTTGTTATTGTGAGTATAGAGGTGGGGCGTCACACAAGGAACCTCTCTATAACTATATATATCATCAAGAATCAAGAAGAAAACTTACCTTACTTACTTACGCTCCCTACTTACATACTCTATTATATATTCTTGATCTCCAACAATCTATATTTGTATTTCACTCTTCTATATATTCAGTTCTTCACAAAAATAATCCTTAGATATATAGTGGAAGTATTTGTACTTATTAGTCAATATCCATGTTATAGAACACATATTTGACAAGAAAAATTTATTGTAACCAAGCCTATTCCTTCAGGCGAAGCGAGGGTGTTTGATAGTCGAATTCCAAAGGGAAGCTTCGGGACTAGATGTAGGATGGGAGGTCCGAACCGGTAAAAAATTCTTGTGTGCTTATTCTATATTTACCTACATTAGTATTTTTTTTAGTTGCATCATATATTTTGTCACATATACTTGCATATACACTACATGATCCACCCAATAAACTTTCAAGGTGCATATTCCACTTTAAAGTGATAGGAGTGATGTCATCATATAAAGCCATATAGTTGTGTCTATTTGTGATATATTTATATCTGGAATTTGAATATCTACTAACCATGCATTACCGTTAGGACATTTAAACGAGATTAGTAGTATTTCGAATTTTTATAAAAAAATGAATTTCAAGCATCTTCTAACCATGCATAACCATTGAGGACTTTTAAAAGGGATTATAATTAACTCTTCTATTTAATATATCAGTTTTGATATGTGTCCCATACATGCATAACCGTGAGGACTTTTAAATGAGCATGAAAGCATATATACAAATATTCCAAATAATTCACCCATGCATGACCGTGGGGACTTTTAAATGGGAGGTAATACTCTGGATGTTTATATTAAGAAAAAAATAAAATAAAAACGAATAATTTTCTATTTAAAATACCACATTTTGACATACTATATTGGATTTTGATGAGTGATGGTCGCTAGAAATATAATAGAAATAAAGATGTTCATGGAATTTTTACCAACAAAAGTTATTATAAATATTTTTTAGAATAAATAATTTTACTAAACATAATTTCTCAAGTCATAAATATAATTAATATCGACACTCTTCATTTACATTTCAGTCACTATTTATGTTTTGATAATCACTAGGGAGTAAGATTAGTTAACAAAGGCGTTTAAGATCAAAATCAAAAATATAGAATCAAATTTCTAAAATGCCCAAACTGAGACGAAGTTGAAAGAACTATTTTCTGGAAGGGGTTTTGTAAAAATGTCTGCCAATTGAGAATCAGTTGAAAAGAAAAATATGTAGATATTTTCTCTTAAAATGTGATGCAACTATTGAATGTCTCTACATAAAACACGTTCCAATATTAATTTTTCTATCAACTAGATTACCAGTGTAATATGCATCTGAATTCCCCTTTAACTCAAAATTATTATCAGTTGGACATCATAGACCATATTGTGAGGTTGCAATAAATGCCTTAAAATCCTTTAATAGCTTTTAAAATGTGATTCCTTTGGATTTGAATTTGAAATCATGCAAATAAAATACTAGTGAACATAGTGTCAGATCTAGAAGCAGTAAGATGAACAACTATATCCACATGTACCTAGAGTAATCATCAACCAATAAAACAACATCATTAGTCCAAACAAATCTAAATGAATTAGTTCAAAGACTCTAAAGACACTTATAGTGTTCTTGGCATAAAAAGATAATTGGCCAACAATTTTTCATAAATCAGAATTATAATGAACATTCATTAGCACATAACTGACTGATCAGAATATGGTGTTGATTTTCAACATTTAATATATCGTTCAAGATAAATGTACCATTACCTATTTTACCTTCACGATAATTTTTCATTGTTACCCATTGTGAATCTGCCACCTTTGTACTAGGCTAAGGAACTTTAATTTGTCGCCCACTGTGTGCCTGGAATAGCCAGAATCCAGGTAACACTGTTGTTGTTCCTTAACCTGCCACCACACCTACACGAGAAAGGATTTTGTGACCTATATAATTTTTTAGGTCCATGGTTGTTAGTGACAACAGATTTTGAAAAATAAGTTTGTGTGGACCCAAGACAATTTATATTTGTTCCTTTTGGCATCCGTATTTGTTTGACTTTAAGGAATTTTACATTTATGCCTTTGGGAACCCAAATTGGTATGTTTTTTACGTGTTTGGATCTATACCCGCAATTATTGTGATTGTGTCCGGTTTTTCCACAAATTGTGCACTTGGAATTGACTTGATTAATTTCGCTTTCAACACGTTCAGATTGATTATACCCAAGTCCTTGTCTAACAGTATTGACTGTTTGTTTTCCTAATAACATATTTAGCGATCTTTCTCCTTTGGAAAATTTTCCTAAAGCTGTACACAACTGTTGGACTTATGTTTTGAGATACTCATTTTCATTCAATAACAGAGTGCACCTCTTAATCGAATTTTCTCGTGGTATTCTGAATTCTTTCAAAACCAGAATTTCATTTTCAAGTGATTTAATTTTAATTTTTGATTTTTTATTCTCTTCTTCAAATGATGGACACTTATCACACTTAAGACTCCTGATTTGATAGTTTTTAACCAATTGATCAAGCTATTTATCTAATTCTATCAAACTATCTCTTTGTGATTCAATTTTAGCGTATTTCTCCCTATGTCGTTCAAAACAGTCATTTACTTCATGAACATATATAAGTAATTCTAAGTGATTAAGTTTTGATACCTCGCTTGGCTCATCATCACTGTCAATTGTTTCTCTTTGAAGGCACAGATTTCCTTTTTCACTCTCATTGCTAGTGCTTTTATCACCTTCATCAATTTCATCCCAAGTGGTTGTAAAACTTCTCCTTTTTGGTTTCTTTCCTTGGCTGAGTCGATTCTGTGGATAATTGGGTTTGATATGACGGGTTTGTTGCACTTGTGACATATGATCTCCTGCTCTTCTGGGTTGTCTAGAACTTTGACTATTCTACTTTTTAGTTGTTGATTTAGAGCTCGATTTCCATACTTGTGATTCCACCTTTTGAATTTTTTTATTACTAGCACCAGTTCTGCTGCACCATTATCATCATCTTTACTTTTGGTTGTTCCTTTGAGAGCTATTTTTTTCTTTTGCGTATCACCTCCTTCGCGTTCTTCCTTGAATTTCATTTCTAGCTCATAAGTGGTGATATTTCCAATGAGTTCTTCAACTTTGATTTGTTTCAGATCTTTCGATTCTTGAATGGCAGTAACTTTTGCTTCAAAATTTCGTGGAAGGACTTTGAGGATGTTTCGGACTATTTCTAATTCTATGTATGGTTTTCCAAGAGCTTTTGATTTGTATACGAGATTAGAAAGTCGTCCATACATTTCTTTGACATTTTCATCCTTGGCCATTTTGAAGTTCTCGTATTTGCTACTAAGTATGGCAAGGCGAGATTCTTTGACTTGAGACGTTCCTTCATAAGTCACTTCAAGTGTGTGCCAAATTTCTTGCGTAGTTAGATAATGCAAGACGCAATTAAATTCAGTTTAATCCAATGAACAAATAATAGAATTCATAACTTTAGCATTATCATTCTATAATTTTTTTCTAGATCTGTCCATTGATCCATCGTTTTTCAATTTCCAGATTATCTACCACTGTAGTTGGTGCCCTATACCCTATCTCAACAATATTACAAGCATCAATGGTTTTTACAAAAAAATTCATTCTATTTTTCCACTAAGCATATTCACCATTCAACATAGGTGGTCTAACTATGGACTGATCCTTAAGCAAAAGCATTACTAAAAGAAGCCATTTTAAAAAATCAAAATTTTTTAAAATAAAAATTCATTTTTGAAAAATAAAATTTTAAAACAAAAATTGGTTTTTGTTCCTAGCTCTGATACCACTTGTAGGATCGATTTCACGCTAGAGGGGGGTTAATTGGGTGATACTGATAATAATAAAAATTAATGCGAAAATATATAAAATAATTACAGCATAAATAATAGCAGAATAATAAAAGAACATATAATAGAAGAATAATCAAAACAGAAATAAAACACATATTTACCTAGCTTCGGCAAAAACCTGCCTTCGTGCTGCCCCCGCCTTCGTGCTGCCCCTAAGATTTCTACTTGAAATCAAGTAGTCAAATGCTTATATACGTAAACTTACGACACCCGCTATTGACTAATCTAACTCTATGCTCAAAACCCTACCATAACTTAGCCACTGAGTTGCGAATTCTCGAATTACACCGTCGTAGTTCGCCACCTAGTCACACGACTAGACAATTACATAAGTTAAAAGAAAATACAAAATAAAAACAAATTAAAAATACAAAACCTTATACAACCACTAAAGCCCGAAAAAAATAAAGACCGGTCAACTAATATTAAATCAAGGAGACATCTCACTTCTTTTTATTTTCGTGTAAAACTTCGGTCGTTCCCTTTTCTTATTTTATAGTCGCCTTGTTTCTTCTTTGATTTGGATTAGGGTTTTGGAAATGGAGGCCGCCAATTCAAACTTTTTGATTGAGTGATGATCTTTCTTCAGTTTGCTTCATCAATCAACTCGTGGCTTTGATTTGCATACGATTGCTCCAATTTGTCGAGCTCGAATGTTAGGATGAAATTTGGTATGTGGCTTTCTTTTTCGATTTTGATTTTTGCTAAACCTAGATTCGAGTTATTGGTTTGATTTACTTCATTGATTAGCTCCATTGAAGTCTGTTATCTGTCTGGTGCATTTTGTTATAGAAGTCTGTTTAATATAATCTCCATTGAAGTCTTACTGTATATATTGTTGTATTTTCTTGTAGAATTTATGAAGATTGTTGTCTCGTGCTTGATTTGAAGTCTGGACTCATAATTAAATTGCTTTTATGCCTGAGTGTAGTTTGTGTACACTTCTGTCTGGTCTGGTTTGAACTGCTGTGTTCATTAACATTGCTTAGAAAACTGCCTTGATTTGTTTTGAAGTTTGGTTCATTTGTGGTCTACATGGAGCTTGTTAACATGTTGGGTTGCTCTGACCATTCGGGGTTCAATGTTGACTTTGTTTGTTTGTAATGGTTCGGTTTGGTTACAGTACTAGCTTTGGTCTAGGTTGCATTGGCTTGTATGTGTCGAGATCTTCTTGTTTGTCCACTTCATGTAGTTTTCATGCTTGTCATGTGATACTCTAAGCATCATCCTTTGTATATGTTGAAATGTTTGTTGATGGTCTGGGTTCCTTTTAAAGTTTGGTCTTGAGCTTGTTGCAGTCCTGGTTCACTTCCGTTGTATGCTTGGTTTTGACGTTTGACTGCATGTATATATGTATACATGTGTGCAAACATATGTATATATGTATGGTCATGTTGATGTATATGCATGCTCCAATTTTGTTACTATTTGATGCTGAGGCTTTGCTCAGTTGACTTGTACATGGTCACATATCTAGGTTACCATGTTTGTAGTGCTTCTAGTTTCATATCCATTTCCTTGTTCACCTGATGTGCTGATACACTTATGCACTTGTTGGCATGGTCTGGTTGGCCTTGAATTCGATTTCACATGTTGATTTACTGGATTGCTATCATATGTGTTTGTACTATTTGCTTCGACTGCTTTCTTCTTGAAATCCTTTCAGGTTGTATATGTGGATTTGTATTCATGTTGAATTTTATTTCTATTGCACCTGAGTTGAATCCAACCTTGGCTCGGGTTTGACCTTGTGCTCACCTGTCCCTGCTGTTTTATCAAGCGTATATTGGTGTGCATGGTCTTGTGGTATGTACAGTGATACACTGTGCATGTCACGAATTGTTCATGTATGATGGATTCAAACGAAAATGTTGATGTACAACCCAAATAACTGAGGCAAACAATATTTTTCAAAGCACACATTTTATTGTAAACTGCGAAATATTTCTTTTTCAATTTTAATGCATCAGTGTTTAATTCGTAGGTAATTCAAATGATGGATACATATTGGATATAGTTAAAGAAAAAATGAGTGAACGAGTGATATGTAGTGAGGTGCAAATGTAAGTGACAATTGCATAGTCAAAAATTGTGTTGTAATTGGAAAATGTATATACGTTGTGAGAGCTCAAATTTGTACTTTTCAAAATTGTAATAAAATATTATTGGAATAAAATATTTTTTGAATTAAAACTCTGTGTTAATTATTTTATTTAGCAAATATTTATTTAATTATGTGAAAAATAAAATAGTACAACAAGAAATACATTTAAATGAATATATATAGATATATGTTTATTATCATCAAACAAAAATCATATATTGGCATATTCAACGCATGTGGGTTGCTTCCATCAGGGTATGGTCATCCCAAATCTAGATCGATGGCTATCTACTCATCTATGCTTCAAGACCTGTTGAAAAAGGGTTAATCATATTCGGTACTACTAGTCAGGTGGTAGGCCAGTCTTGTATGGCAAGGTACAAGTTGCTCTTGTCAGACCCACGTGCATTTATCTAGAGATGTACCATCGGAAGGTAGTTTCTTACCTTGTCAAATTATAAAATCCATTCTCCAATACGAGCCTTTACAGTTTTAGTTGTACACCTAATATGGTGGAATTTAATTAATATAATAATTTCGACAATGATTAATAAGTATTTGTATCCTAAACACTATTATAATATTAGAGAATTTCATATGAAATGGTTTGGTCATCGTAAGGTAAAAACCCGTCTATATTTATGTGCGGTGTGGTCTTATGAAATACTTTTGATTTCAAAAGTTTTTTGTTTAAATTTAAAATCCAGTTGGATGTTTTTCTCATGCTGTTCACCAGATTGACTCGGGTGTTATTTTATTACAATGCTCGGGTTAGACGGAGCATATTACAGATTTAGTTTGGATGCTTTAGAGTTTCAGGAGATGAGCTGGAGGCCCAGAGGCATATTCGTGTATATGACTATTTTTCAACTGCATTCATTGTTGTATTTATCAGCAATCATAAGGACAGATTGTTACAACTGTCTGGGCTGAAATAGGTTAGTATACTTTGATTGATGTCTGTATATACACATATATTACAGTTTGTTTTTATGTAAAGATTTGTTGTATATTATAGATTATTTGTTTTGCTATGAGATTCTGTATTGTTTAGTTTTCTTTCTCTCATCTCTTCTTTCTCCTTTCTTCCCTTTAACTATCAGTGTTTTCGACACTTGATGTCGGCATGACATACAATGGATGTATTATTGTCGATTTTTTATGGTCGAAAATCCTGGTTTGTTAAAGCTTCACTAAAATTCACTAATGAATCATCATAGAAATGTACATGTGTATTTGACACACATATAATATACCTGTAATAAGTTCATATAATATAAAATGAAAGTAAGTAATGTAACATGCAAAAGGAAACAAATAATTCAATTTGATGGAATAGGTTATACATTGAAAACGATTCCAAAAGTACCTAAATGACTAAAGATTCAATCTCAAAAGTCACCCCTGCTTATGATACATAATGTTCTATCGATAAGAGTTTTTAAGAAACCCCTATATATCATAGTTCAAGAAGTTGGCTGACTGTGCAAGCTAAAAAACTTAACATTTCATGTAACGACCCGCTGTTTTTGGACTATTCGCATCTGCACATGTCGAACTTGAATAATTCAAAATACCGAATTGTTAATTTTAAATTTGGCAAAACTAGATATACAGTAAATAAATAATCACAGAATCAAAAACACAGGGTAATAATATGCAGCGGAAGTAAAAGAGATAGTAGTTCATGAAGCTACTATATAAATATATATAAGATACATCAGAGTTTACAACAGAAGAGAAATATGATACATCAAGTACAAATCAGAATACATCACTGGAATCATCGAATACTGAAAGCAGAATAGATGGCTAGATCTTCAAGTAAAGCTCCAACTCCAAAGGTGAGCCCCGAATACTGGTATACTCAGTCTGACCCGAGCGTAAAGCAAAACACAAAACACTCGAGTCAGGATTAATATTCTCATATCAATAAATCCAACTCAAGTGAAAAAGCAATCGAAATATAAGTAACTCAAAGGATGTTGGAATCACCATCCTCTAAGGATCCATTAAACTATCTACTATGTAGTAGTGTACGCTAAATAGATAATGTCTATCAGTAATATAAAGTATCAAAATAGTGTTAAGGCGTTACCATTATCCCCCTTAACACATTTTATATAGATGTCATAGTCTATACAGCACTGTAAACTCCACCGTAAACTAGTGGGCTATTAGGGAGTACTCCATAGGTATAACACAAAACAAATTCGTAGTGGTCGCGTATATAGGGATATAGTATGACAAGGCACATGAGGCAATACCCAAGGTAGTGAAACTACCGTTCGCCTGATCCGGACTGGTGAGAACGCATCGCCGCAGCGATCGCAACACCGCGAAACCACACTCCTGAAATTCCGAGGGTGCACCAATCGATAACAAGTAATGAGTAGTAGTTACGAAGAAGTGTGTTCGCTCGAGGTGGCTAATCCCATTTGGCCCGGCACGGCTCCTATTTTAGTCATTTCCAATTTGACACAAGTGTCAAGGCTATCCATTATCGTTCTCTTTCTTCAGTCATCACGTACATCATTCCAACTACTTCATTCTGGATCATCACTCCGCGTATAGTTATTAAAGTGGGTTTCGGTTTAGATAGAGAGTATATCCAAAACCGATTCCGGTCTCTTTAATAACTTTCGTAATTATCACACCGATTGGTCGTTTAGTAAATTTCAAACCAAATCAATTTCATTTTCAATTAGAATTTATAACCAACATTTCATTTGTCTTTCACTATCAATTTCCAAAATTTACACTTCAAAACTACCAAATAACCATTACGATGTCTTATAATTCAATTTCAATTTTTATTTAAAACAATTCAAGTATTGATTCAAGTTCGTATATAGGTTTCATTCCGAAATCATTTAAATTATTTAATTTTCATTCAAATCAATTTAAATTCATTTATCGATTTCATTCAATATTCGCTAAGCTAATTTATCATTTAAACAATTTTCATTTTAAATTTCCAATTCATTAAATCGATTTCTTAAGTTCAACTTCATTATATCAAAACTTCAAATTGAAATAAATTAAATTCGTCAAATCAATTCTTTAAATTACAAGTCTTACGTTAATTTCAATAAATCCTATTCATTTCAATAAATCACATTTTATTTCTTGTTAAAGAAATTCAATTTTCACTTATTTATTAACTTCGTTACAAATTCCAACTCAATTAATAAAGAACTAAATTTCACATAATCGAGGAGTTTCACTTTCACTTATTAACTTACTTAAATAATTTTCCCAAACTTTAATAAATAAAGAAACTCAATTTCATTTATTAACGAAGTTCAAATCCAATTATTCAAAAATTCAATTTCTCTTATCAAAGAATTCAATTTTTATTCAATTATCAAATAATTAAATCTTATTCAATTATTGAATAATTTCAGACATAATTATTTAATAATTTCAAAACTTAATAATTACAAACTTAATTATAAATTCAAACTTAATTATAAATTCAAACTTAATTATTAAATCATTTCCACTTAATTATGAATTCAAACTTAATTATCAAATCATTTCAACTTAATTATAAATTCAACTTAATAATTTCTAACTTAATTATAATTCCAAACTTAATTATAATTTCAAATTTAATTATTAAATGTTTTCAAACTTAATAATTTCAAAACTCAATCATTACTAATTCCAAATTATTTATTAATAATTCCAAATTTAATTATTAAATAATTAAATTTCAAACAACGTCCTTTCATCAATTACTATGTTAATATTTGCTTCATATTTCAATCTTTACATTTTCCTATCAAAATTCAAATTCCAACTTCATTTCAAAACTTATTCTTTACTCGAAAAAATCATTATTTTATTTTTAAATCAAATTATTGACCAATCGGATTTATTAAATTCTCTATCCTAAGTCAAGTTCATTTGGGTATATATCATTTCAACCCGATTCCAATTCAATTCAAATCAAAGCATAACAAAAGGGAACTTGCAGCATGATAACTGGGATGGTGTCAAAGTAAATAAATAAGCAATAACAAAAATCAATAACAATCCAATAATCAATTCAAATAATCCCGAAATAATCGTATTAATTCACATTGTTATTGGTGCAAATTAATATTATTATTTCTAGAATCTACATTATCATTTCATGTAGATTAAAGATTATTATATTACGGTCATTCACTTATCATCTATTTACAATTTCCTACATCATCAATTTAAAAAACATACATTCAATGGTTCAAGGTGTAATTAACCGATTCTACGAGTCAATTAATTTAACATTTAAAGGGGGTCATATTATACAAATGTCATTTAAATCAAATTTACACATATGTCGTTTCAAATTTTTTTTCTATCCTACGTTAAATTAAATTGCATAATATTTATCACTTTATACATTTCAATTTACATCCAATATAAACAACAAACAATCAAATAATCATCAACTAAACTGGATTATCATCGTATAACTAACAGATAATGGTGTCAGATGTCACAGGTGAACTGATACAGGTAATAGCATATATAACAGTGTAAATAGCTAACAACAATATATTGCAATTGCCGTTTCAATTGAAATCAAATTTAATAAATAAAAGAATATTAATCGTGAGTGATGTAGGATCTAGATTAACCCTAGAGGGGGGTGAATAGGGTTATAGAAAATTTTCTCGATATAAACACAGAAACAAGCTGCAGAAATAAATATGCTGAAAAGTAAATCACACACAAAATTTACCCAGCTTCGGCAACCCCTTCCTACTGCTGCATTCCAAGATTTCTATTAGAATTAAACAGTATCACGCTTACAAACACTCTACTAGACTCGCAGACCCTTTTGCTCTCGCTCACAAACACTCTACTAGACTCGCAAACATTTGCTCCCGCTCACAAACACTCTACTAGACTCGCACACACTACTCCCGCCTATAGAGTTTCATTTACTTGCAAACTCTGCTCCCGCCTATAGAGCTTTGATTACTCGTAAACACTGCTCCCGCCTATAGAGCTCTGCAAACTCGCACACCCTGCTCACTGAACTAATTCTAACTAGACAATCTGACACTACCTAAACCCTAGGTGGTGATTTACAACTCCTTTGACTCGAAAAATAAAAACAACAATTATAAGACAAAAATAAATAACCCTAAAATAAAACACTAAACCCCTTTTATAATAACAGGGTCGGCCCTTTGTTCTTTAACCCGTTCCTTTATTTTCTTCTGTAAAAACTCGGCCTCCCTTTCGTTCCTTTTTGCGCTTGAATTAGGGCTTGTGTCCTTGATCCAAATTAGGGTTTTATGCAAATTGAAGCGCCGACCTTTGATACTGTTCGACTTCGATGCTCTTTAATTTGCTCACCACGGCTGCTTCGTTGATCGAATTCCGGTATGTAATTATATCCTTTTGCTTTTATTGATTTTGTGCTTTTTGGAATTCGATGAATTGATTGCCGACGATGATTGGGCTTATATAGGATTCGAAATCCCATTTTTGCGTTCGTATTTGTTCATTTGAATTTGTCAAATTCTTCATCTCTGGCCGCTTGATTATGCTTCGATGATTGAGATGTTTTCTGACTTGTTCAAAAAAGCGTATATTATCATAACTTGATGGTCACGGCTTTAACTTGGTCAATTATGACTTGTACATATGCGTATATATATTTTCATTGCTTGTACATTACGGTGTTGATTAATTTCGTGGTTTTCACTGGTTGACTTCGACTTGGATTTTGTGATGACCACCGGCTTTGACTTGGTTATATATTTTGATTTATTGGCTCAGTCATTGATACTTTTAGTGGTTTGTCGAAATCACAGTGGCATTTGTTGTTTGATCTGTATATTTGCCTGAGTCACCCTGTTTCACTGTGTACTGCCTGTTCATGTATGTTTGCATCGACTTTGTTGTTGTTTGGATCATTATGCTTCAAATTTTGTAGTTGGTTCATTATGCAGTCTGCATTGAACTTTGAGTTGTAGTCTCGAGCTCTGTCTTCATGTAGCTTGCTATGTGCATTCATGTGCTTGCTGCTATGTTGGTGGCAATCTTGTGTAAGTGCTTGTGTCATCACTTGTTTGCAGTGACATTGTAGTTTGCATTGAGCATTTTGTATGCTTGAAACTTTGGTTTTACAGTTGCACTTGATTTTGTTGAGTTTTCACTGCTTCACTGTATATTTAGGTTGCTGCACCATGTTGTTTGCTGTGTTTACCGTGTTCATGTTTGTCGTGCTTGTAGTCTGGTCCATTGAGTTTGATCATCCATTGTAGCTTTTGTGCATTTCTCTGTGTGTTCATGTTGCTGGACTGGACATTTGCCGAAGTCTTCATTTTCATACTGATGTTGTCTCTGACTTAAACTGTCCATTGCACTTACTTGGTTGTTGACACTGTGTTATTTGGATTGCTGAATTTTTCATGTAACTGCTGGCTTGTTCTTGCATTGATGTGCATACTCGTTGAACTAGTTTTCTTGTGCACTGTGCTTTGACATTGTATTCATCCCTGTAGTTTGTGGTCTTTCATGATGTATTTTCCTGTTGACATGTGCATTTGGTCTGCACTTGTGTATGTTCTTGAGTTTCAGTAGTTGTACTCATTGTTTCTCGGCGTTGACTTTTGGTTCTTCATGCATGTTCTCTTTTCATTGCTTTGTATCATTCTTTTGTTTGCCTGCAGACCATGTTGCATGCATGTTCGCATATTGGCTTGTTAGTTTTCATGAGTGATCTTGTTGCAGTTGCTATGCCTTGCTTGGTCTCTGTTCTTTGTTCATTGGTCAATGCTTGGTCATTGCACTGCTGAACTTGATTCACTTCATGTATGGCTGTTCTGATTTGTTGAAGCTTTGAACTGTTTAATTGTTTCATGCATTGTTGTAACTGTGTTGGACTTGTGACCTGCCCTCTGTTGAATCCAGTTTTTCAAAAACTCGGGTTTGACCTTGTGCTCGAGAGTTGTGACTTTTATGTTATTGCACGTGAGTTGAACCCAGTTTTTCATTTGGGTTTGACATGTGCTCACCTGTCCCTGTAAATCAATCAAGTGTATATATCGGCGTGCACGGCCTCGTGGCATATACAGTGATACACTGTGTATGTCACAAGTTGTTCGTGTATGATGAATTCAAATTTAAATTATGACGAACAACCCAAATAACTGAGGCAAATCATATTTTCAAAATTATCTTTTATTTTTGAATTGAAAAAATTATTTCTTTTTCAATTTTACTGCGTTTGAAAATATTTTTACAGATTATTCAGATGCTGGATTCAAACTGGAATGCAGTTAAAGATAAATACGAGTGTGAGTGATATGTAGTGAGGTGAACTGTAAATATGAAATGTGATGTAATTGTAATCAAAGTTGTATAGTTATAGTGAGAGCTTGAAATTGTACTATTCAAAATTGTAATAAATATTTGTTTGAATAAAATATCTGTTTGAATTCAAATTCTGTATAATTTATTTTATTCAACAAATATTTATTTAAACTGTGAAAAATAAAATAGTATATTAACAAATACATTTAAACGAATGTATATATGTTTATTATCATCAAACAAAAATCATATAAGCGCAAAGCGCATTTCAACAATCTCCCTCTTTTGATGATAACAAACGTATATTTAAGATTTTGAATGTATTAAATGTATTTGATCGTTCAATTTGCTCCCCCTATTTAGATGCTTCCTCTCTACATGATACTCCCCCTACATATATGCATACAAATAAAAATATGTAAATGAGCCTATATGCAAATGGAAAATTATTTGACCTTTGCTTGATTCTATTTGACAAAATCTTAACTTTTCTCTCACCCTTTTGTTATCAGCAAAAGAATAACAGTGTTATAAAAATAGGGATGAATTGACAGACATGAATCAAACATTTAACTCAATTGAATATAAATATCAAATTTCAATAAAACTCATACAAAAATCATAATTACCCTTGTCAGACGCATATTCCACTTTCAGAAGTGATGTGGATAAAATCATCAAAAAATCATACAGTTCTGTCTATTTGTGGTATATTTATTTTGGGAAATTTGAATATCTACTAACCATGCATAACCGTTAGGACTTTTAAATGAGATTAGTAGTATTCTAATTTTTATTTAAAAATGAAATCAAGTATCTTCTAACCACGCATGACCGTGAGGACTTTTAAATGAGATTAGAATCAACTTGTCTATTTAATCAATTAATTTTGATATGCGTTCCATACATGCATAACCGTAAGGACTTTTAAATGAGCATGGAAGCACATAATCAAAAATCCAAGTAATTCACCCATGCATAACCGTGAGGACTTTTAAATGAGAGTGAATACTTTGGATATTTATTGTTATTGAAGAATATAATAAATTGAAGCAAAGATAATTTCCTTTATAATAATTAATTGAAGAACGAATAATTTCCTTTGTAAACTACCACAAATTTACATGTTATATATGATTTTGATGAGTGATGGTCGATAGAAAGATGATAGAAATAGAAATGATCATGGAATTTTTACCTAACAAAAAGTTTTTATAACTCTTGTTATGAAATTCTAAAGAAATTTTTCTAAATATATCGTCTTGAGTAATGTATGACAAATATCGACACTCATCACTTTTTCAATCACATTGATCTTTTCGATAATCATTAGGGAGATAGATTAGTCAAAATTTGTCATTTAAAATCAAATAAAAATGACTAATCTGTAAATATGGTCAAACATGATTTTCTCGAGGGGTTGTATGAGAAAAATTCCGCTATTTGAGAAATTATTTCAAGTGAAAAATATGCAGATATTTTCTTTGAAAAAAAATGATGCAGCAAATGAATGTTTTAAAGATTAATCACGTTCTACTAGTAATTTTTCTATCAACTATATTACCAGTGTAATCTGCATCTGAATTTAAATTTCACTCAATATTCACTCGTTGGATGTCAAAGACCAGATTGTGAAATTTCAACAAATTATCTCATAATTGTTTTCAACAATTTTTAAATGAAATTCTCTTGGATTTGAATTGAGACTAGTTACCAATCAAACAAATATCATATTGTCAGTTTCAGAAACAGTTATATTGATGAGTAATCAACAGTCAATCAACATCATAATTATTTCAAAAACCAATTTCTTGAAGTTTCAACAATTTCTTAAAATCCTTTTTAACAGCTTTCACATGAAATTTGAAAACATGCAAATTTACAAGCAGTGACCAAAATGTCAAAACAAATATATCTACGTGTAGCATGAGTAATCAAAGATCAATACCATCATTTGACCGAACAATTTATATGGATTAGTTCAAAGTTGAAAATCTGATTGGTCATCATTTAAGCACAAATCAAGGTCATAAATAAGAACAAGTCATGTAGGATCATATCAAGTAAGTCTGAATCTGTCAACCATCATAATTACTCCAAGTAATTCTATTTAAAGATGATTGGTCAATATTTTGAAAAAAGTCATAGAATCAAAATCATCATCTTTTGTTCATCTCAATATTGGCTGATTTTTAATTTAGGGTATGGTGCAAATAATCACATTTAATATATCGTTAAAAACAATTTTACCTGATTTACCTTTACGATAATTTTTCGTTGTTGTCCATTGTGATTCTGTCACCTTTGTACTAGGCTAAGGAACTTTGCTTTGTCGTCCGTTGTGTTTCTGGAACAGCCAAAATCCAGAGAACACTGTTGTTGTTCCTTAGCCTGCCACCATACCTACATGGGAAAAGATTTATGTGACCTATTTATTTTTATAGGTCCATGATTGTTAGTGGCAGAATATGAAAAATATGTTTGTGGAGACCCAAAACTATTTATATATGTTCCTTTTGGCACCCAAATTTGTTTGACTTTCAAAGATTTTATATTTGTGCCTTTTGGAACCCAAATTGGTATAGTTTTCACGTGTTTGGGTCTATACCAACAATTATTTTGATCATGTCCAAATTTTCTACAAATCGTGCACATTAAATTGACTTGATTAAATTTTGTGTTCTTTTTCCTATGACTATAATTTTCAACACGATGTCCAATTATTTCAGATCGAGCAAGGACACTTTTACCTTTTGCATTATCATCATCATGTGATTTCCCAAAACTTAGTCCTTTTCTATTGTCAGCAAAAATTTGATTTCCCAATAGCATGTTGAAAGATTTTTCGCCTCTTGAAAAGTTATTCAAAGATTTCTCCAGATTTTGGACTTTGCTTTTTAGTGACGTGTTTTCAGTTACAAGTGAGGTGCATCTATTTATGAAATCCTTTTTCCTAGTGTCGATGTTTTCCTTAAGACTCAAGTTTTCTTTTTCGAGATTCTCAGAGTTATTCTTAAGTCTTGTCAATTCTGAATCTAAAATTTTACATTGGTTACATTCTAGGTTTTGAATATTTTCAAGTTCAGTTTCTAACCTAGAATTTTCATGGGCGAGTTTCCTCCTTTCAGATTTCAGTTTTTCAATTTTTGATTCAAGACTATCAATTGTTTTAGTAAGATCTAAGCACATAAAAACAAGATCTCTATAGGAATACTCACCTGCCTCACTAGATTCCTCGGAGCTTGCTTCAGAATCTGATTTTGCCATAAGACACAAGTTAGCCTCCTCTGAGCTGCTATCCGAAACTTCATCTCCTTCTTCATCATCCCAAGTTGCTACAAAGGCCTTCTTTTTCTTTTTCTTTCCTTTGTTGTTTTTGAGAAGTGGCATTTTGGTTTGATGTGGCCAGGCTTGTTGCAGTTATAACACGTCAGTTCATTATCGGAATATTCAAAATCTTTTGGCCTATTACAACTTGTTTTCTTCTTGTGTGGCTTGAATCTAGACCATCTTCTAAGATTATTGACAGCCATTGCAAGCTCTTCAATTGGATCTTCTTCATCGCTTTCTTCTTTGCTCTTTAAAGCAATCGTCTTCTTCTTTGGTTCGGAGTTGTTGCGTTCTTCCTTTGCTTTTAGCTCAAGCTCATATGTCATCAAGTTGCCAATCAACTCCTCCATGCTTAGCTTACTCAAATCTTTCGATTCTTGGATTGCCGTGACTTTTGCCTCAAAGTTCATTGGTAAAACTCGTAGCACCTTCCTCACAAGCTCTACCTCAGTGAAGACCTTCCCAAGCGCTCTAGCGTTGTATACCAAGGTTGAAAAGCGTCCAACATATCCTTTATGTTCTCGCCTTTGTCCATCACAAAGTTTTTGTATTCATTGCTGAATAGGGCTAGACGAGACTCCTTGACTTGAGAAGTTCCTTCGTGTGTCACCTCCAAAGTGTGCCAAATTTCCTGTGCTGTTGTACAATGAGAAATTCTATTAAATTCATTTTTATCAAGAGCACATATCAAAGCATTCATGGCTTTAGCATTTGTCGTTTTCAATCTCTTATCGTTAGCATCCCACCTATCCTTAGGTTTAGGAATCTTAGTATCACCAACGATTATAGTGGGAGGTTTATAGCCAGTTTCAATAATATCCCAAACATCATAATCAACAGAACTAAGATAGATACCATCCTAACTTTCCAATAAGCATAATCATTCCCGTTAAACATGGGTGGCCTAGCAATAGATTGCCCCTCAGAAAAAGCATTATTTGGTGAATTCATGACTCTAGAGTTAAAAACAAAATACCGGGCTCTGATACCACATGTAGGATCTAGATTAACCCTAGAGGGGGGGTGAATAGGGTTATAGCAAATTTTCTCGATATAAACACAGAAACAAGCTGCAGAAATAAATATGCTGAAAAGTAAATCACACACAAAATTTACCCAGCTTCGGCAACCCCTGCCTACTGCTGCATTCCCAGATTTCTATTAGAATTAAACAGTATCACGCTTACAAACACTCTACTAGACTCGCAGACCCTTTTGCTCCTGCTCACAAACACTCTACTAGACTCGCAAACATTTGCTCCCGCTCACAAACACTCTACTAGACTCGCACACCCTGCTCCCGCCTATAGAGTTTCGTTTACTTGCAAACTCTGCTCCCGCCTATAGAGCTTTGATTACTCGCAAACACTGCTCCCGCCTATAGAGCTCTGCAAACTCGCACACCCTGCTCACTGAACTAATTCTAACTAGGCAATCTGACACTACCTAAACCCTAGGTGGTGATTTACAACTCCTTTGACTCGAAAAATAAAAACAACAATTATAAGACAAAAATAAATAACCCTAAAATAAAACACTAAACCCCTTTTATAATAACAGGGCCGGCCCCTTGTTCTTTAACCCGTTCCTTTATTTTCTTCTGTAAAAACTCGGCCTCCCTTTCGTTCCTTTTTGCGCTTGAATTAGGGCTTGCGTCCTTGATCCAAATTAGGGTTTTATGCAAATTGAAGCGCTGACCTTTGATACTGTTCGACTTCGATGCTCTTTAATTTGCTCACCGCGGCTGCTTCGTTGATCGAATTCCGGTATGTAATTATATCCTTTTGCTTTTACTGATTTTGTGCTTTCTGGAATTCGATGAATTGATTGCCGATGATGATTGGGCTTATATAGGATTCGAAATCCTATTTTTGCGTTCGTATTTGTTCATTTGAATTTGTCAAATTCTTCATCTCTGGCCTCTTGATTATGCTTCGATGATTGAGATGTTTTCTGACTTGTTCAAAAAAGCGTATTTTATCATAACTTGATGGTCACGGCTTTAACTTGGTCAATTATGACTTGTACATATGCGTATATATATTTTCATTGCTTGTACATTACGGTGTTGATTAATTTCGTGGTTTTCTCTGGTTGACTTCGACTTGGATTTTGTGATGACCACCGGCTTTGACTTGGTTATATATTTTGATTTATCGGCTCAGTCATTGATACTTTTAGTGGTTTGTCGAAATCACAGTGGCATTTGTTGTTTGATCTGTATATTTGCCTGAGTCACCCTGTTTCACTGTGTACTGCCTGTTCATGTATGTTTGCATCGACTTTGTTGTTGTTTGGATCATTATGCTTCGAATTTTGTAGTGGTTCATTATGCAGTCTGCATTGAACTATGAGTTGTAGTCTCGAGCTCTGTCTTCATGTAGCTTGCTATGTGCATTCATGTGCTTGCTGCTATGTTGGTGGCAATCTTGTGTAAGTGCTTATGTCATCACTTGTTTGCAGTGACATTGTAGTTTGCATTGAGCATTTTGTATGCTTGAAACTTTGGTTTTACAGTTGCACTTGGTTTTGTTGAGTTTGCACTGCTTCACTGTATATTTAGGTTGCTGCACCATGTTGTTTGCTGTGGATACTGTGTTCATGTTTGTCGTGCTTGTAGTCTGGTCCATTGAGTTTGATCATCCATTGTAGCTTTTATGCATTTCTCTGTGTGTTCATGTTGCTGGACTGGACATTTGCCGGAGTCTTCATTTTCATACTGATGTTGTCTCTGACTTGAACTGTCCATTGCACTTACTTGGTTGTTGAAACTGTGTTATTTGGATTGCTGAATTTTTCATGTAACTGCTGGATTGTTCTTGCATTGCTGTGCATACTCGTTGAACTATTTTTCTTGTGCACTGTGCTTTGACATTGTATCCATCCCTGTAGTTTATGGTCTTTCGTGATGTATTTTCCTGTTGACATGTGCATTTGGTCTGCACTTGTGTATGTTCTTGAGTTTCAGTAGTTGTACTCATTGTTTCTCGGCGTTGACTTTTGGTTCTTCATGCATGTTCTCTTTTCATTGCTTTGTATCATTCTTTTGTTTGCCTGCAGACCATGTTGCATGCATGTTCGCATATTGGCTTGTTAGTTTTCATGAGTGATCTTGTTGCAGTTGCTATGCCTTGCTTGGTCTCTGTTCTTTGTTCATTGGTCAATTCTTGGTCATTGCACTCTGAATTTGATTCACTTCATGTATGGCTGTTCTGATTTGTTGAAGCTTTGAACTGTTTAATTGTTTCATGCATTGTTGTAACTATGTTGGACTTGTGACCTGCCCTGTGTTGAATCCAGTTTTTCAAAAACTCGGGTTTGACCTTGTGCTCGAGAGTTGTGACTTTTATGTTATTGCACGTGAGTTGAACCCGGTTTTTCATTTGGGTTTGACATGTGCTCACCTGTCCCTGTAAATCAATCAAGTGTATATATCGGCGTGCACGGCCTTGTGGCATATACAGTGATACACTGTATGTCACAAGTTGTTCGTGTATGATGAATTCAAATTTAAATTATGACGAACAACCCAAATAACTGAGGCAAATCATATTTTCAAATTTATCTTTTATTTTTGAATTGCAAAAATATTTCTTTTTCAATTTTACTGCGTTTGAAAATAATTTTGCAGATTATTCAGATGCTGGATTCAAACTGGAATGCAGTTGAAGATAAATACGAGTGTGAGTGATATGTAGTGAGGTGAACTGTAAATATGAAATGTGATGTAATTGTAATCAAAGTTGTATAGTTATAGTGAGAGCTTGAAATTGTACTATTCAAAATTGTAATAAATATTTGTTTGAATAATTTATCTGTTTGAATTCAAATTCTGTGTAATTTATTTTATTCAACAAATATTTATTTAAACTGTGAAAAATAAAATAGTATATTAACAAATACATTTAAACGAATGTATATATGTTTATTATCATCAAACAAAAATCATATAAGCACAAAGCGCATATTCAACAAGTGATTGCTCATCTTTCGAGGCTAGAGAGAATAGACAATGGATTGTGTTACGGATCCAAGCACGAATTCCAAATCAAAGTTAGATTAGCTCGATTTGACGAACAAAGTTGGTAAACGGGAAATCGATGAAAATAAATCAAATAGATGGATAAGATCGAACAATTATATGATATATATGATAAATTTTCGCTAAAACATATATTTAAAATAAAATATGCATTATTATTTTTATATAAAATTTTCTAATTCAAGACAAAGATAATATACATTCAAACATTATGGATCAAATATGTCGTATACTTGAAAACCATTACTTAACAAAAATCTTAAACACACACTAAGCACCCACATATTGCCGCATACTTGAAAACTATATCTATCATTTAACAACTTGATATATATGGACAAACAAACTTATATATACGACCAAAAGCCCATATATACAACAGATCATAAACTCATATATAAACAGACACAACAATTATTACCTAACATATAATTTATATAATTTATATATACTCAACAGATAATACAGTTTACATATAAACTTTATAAAGTCTATCTATACTAATATATACTGTTGTATAAAACTGCTTTATAATATAATATATGGAGACACTTATGTACAGGTTCCAACAAATCCACTTATATGTAGTGCAGACCGATGTAATATAACCCTAGTTGATATACAACTCTATATAACTCATATATAAACCATAGTTTTCAGTTCATATTCCAGCAGCTCATATACTTCTTTATTAAAAAAATCAGAACTTATACAAACTCTTATATCGCATACATATAAATTATTATTTTTATACTGTTATATATACATACAACTTAAATATACGGGTAAGTATAAACCTGTACACATATATTTGTACTAACAAATACTATAGCTTTTATGTAATTTAGTTAAAGCCGAATATATAGACAATCGTGTATATAACAGATCCATATAAATAAGAAAAGGGGACTTACTGTAGCCGTTCGACGAAGCATAGAGAAAGGCCGAAGGGAAATGAGTCGTGGCAAGCGGAGGGTGGTGCTCAGCCATGTGGTAGCTCGAGTTGTCGGTGGCCATGCCAGAAATAAAAGGAAGGGAGTTGCGCTCGGGGTGCAGGGGACGTGGAGAATAGTGGCTGCGTTCGGGTGGTGGAGTGCAGGCTGACGCGGGGTGCGTCTGGGAGGAAGAAGAGGGCGGTGACTGGTTTTGTGCGTGGAGGTAGGTGAGCTCGGGATTGATGAGAGACGGCTATGGTGAAGGGGAAGAGGAGATGAGGTCGAACTGGGTTTTCGGTGGCAATGGTGGATCTAGTTGATGAGGCTGATGGTTAGGCAAGAGGAAAATATGAAGTGGCATCCTTCACGAAGAAAGGAAAGAGGACCAACTTCCCAATAAAGAAACGTAAATTGTTTATCTCAAAAAAAATGAAGGGACCAAACAAATAAATGGACCGACATTTAATTAATGGAATAAAGAGAATAGTGAAAGTCAGTACACGAGGATCCAGGTAGTATCATTAAAGGCAAAATAATTTTTTTTTATTTCCAAACGTTGGCAAATTAAAAGACAATGGATACAACTCGAACACGAAACCGATACGAATAATCGTTTCACGGATTTCGCATAGCACGGACTTCAAAACATAGAATTGAATATACCGTATGGATCAGCGCGACGAGACGATCAAAACGGTATAAGGATATCAGTGGTTTGATTGAATTATAAAAATTCGAAATTTTATAATAGCGGAAAATGCGTGAAAAACGTAGAAAAATAAGATCGACGGAGCCAAAGATGTCCGAATTTGGAAAAACGACAAACTGACATCTTGATCAAAAGATGGTTTAGAATTTTTCTATGTAAAAATAATTTGGTTTTGAAAACTTTTTATTTTCATCGCTTTTTAACTGATTAAATTGAAGTAAATTTACGCACGAAATAAACTTTCGTATTTTCGGACGAGAATTTATTAGTTGCTACGTTTAACTGGACGCGTTTCAAATATCGAATTTTCGTTGCGAAATTTTATTGTTTATTTTTATTTAACGAAAATTTCATTTAACGCAAAATGCGCGTTTCTTACGTTAAAATTATTAATTTGGTTCTGTTATTGGTTACGACTATTTCATATTATTACATTACGTTTTTAATACGTATTACATTATTGGCCTTATCGAAATTGGTTGTCTACGAATTTGGTTTTGGATTTGTAACATATATACAAAGAGATTTCCATTTAATAAATCGTAAAATTTTATTTCTATCGGATTTTTAATTAAAATTTTATTTAATTTAGTATTTTAAAAGCGTTAAAAATACGGGTCATTACAATCTCCCCCGCTCAAAACTTTTCGTCCTCGAAAAGGAAGGAGGTAGGAGAATAGAAACAAACAGAAAAAAATAGATTGAAAACAGAGTAAAACAATTAATTCAAACCATATAAATTTCAATTTAAATAAATTTATATTCAACAATTTGTTTTTAAATTCAAGATTTTCCATTAAATTGATTTGATTTCATATTTATTAACGTTAAGTACAAAATGTTTCTTTTCAAATGAAATTCAATTTATATTCAACTAATTCAAGATACTACCTTACGTTGCTTCAATTCAATTTATTAACTTTCAAAACAAATTTTCTTCTATTAATCACACCTATTATTATTTTTTTAACTTATTATTCTATTTATTTCCATAAACATTTTATAATTAAAATTTAAGTGAATAACATTTATTATACGCACTCACATTTTATTTATAAAGATAATTTATATAATATATTATCCAATTTTCTTAAATTAACAATTTCAAAGATCATAAATTTGAATGGTCATTTATTATAATCATATTTTATTCGACAAATTTAATTCTTCTTTATTCCAAATTATTGTTAAATTTATTCTACTTAATATATCTTCTCACATATATATTAAGTATATTTACACTTAATTATAACTACTCAAATTTATTTAAAATTCTTTTAACATCATTTTATACTGTAATATTCAATTACATAGTTGAGTTTTGAAAATTTAGGCAAGTTATATTGAATGCAATTGAGTATTATTTGAATAAAATTCCTAATTCAATTCTCTCAAGTTTGAATATTAGTTCAAAATTTGGTTTCATTTATAATTGAAATCATCTTTTACCCAAATCTAAGAATTAAATTTCCGATTAACTTCAAATAATTTAGAAATAAATAAACATATACATTATACCCAAATCAAATCTGAATCAAATACTTATATATATTTTAAATCATGTTGTACTTCAAAAATTTCAAATCAAATTCATTTCAAAACAAGAATGTAGCAAGCTACTGATGGTCTCTCCACTTTGAAACTCGAAAATAAATGTCGATGATGCGGCCGCCATCACCGAAATTATTTTCCAACGACAAAAGAGAAGAGCACTAATTTTAAACGTTTTAACTCTTTGAAATGATTTAAATTTGAAAATATTTTAACTATACACTTTAAAACTTTCAAATCAAAGTTTGAAATCACCGGAAATTAAATTCTCAAATTCTAATTTAAATGCATTTCAAATTCCAAATTATATTATAACCAAATTTTATAAATTCATTTATTTATTTTATGCAATAGTCAATGATTTATAAAACAATAAATGAAAATTAAATTTTTCACATTTCGGACAACAGATTCACTAACATTTTAATTTCAGAATAATTTATATTTATATATAACAAAATCATTCAATATTATTTTATTTACTAAATTTGAAAACAATATTGTGTCAGACTGCTCTGCTCAAGTGTTTTAGAAATTCTATCGATAACGTTGATCAGACGAATCGATCGAAAATCCAAATCAACATCAACAACTCAAACAACACAATATATAAAACATTTTTAATGAAATTTACAATACACTTCCTCGCTCGACGATACAAGAATGGATTTCAAAATAAGTATAGAGATTTAAATTTGATGGAAATCAAATCAAAGAAAAATTTGATTCGATAATAAGTTCGAAATAGAAGATAAGATAATTTAATTAACAGATGGATAAGCTTATTTAATCCACTGGAAACCTTAACCGGGTTGACCGTAACTTCAAGAATAAGATCGATGCAGAATTTCGAGGCAAATCTACATCTGATCTCAAGAGATAGAATTCCGGTATAGCAGGGAATATATGGCATCGTAAACCGAGGATATAGAAATTTCCGGTAAATCAATGTCTATTGTAAATGAGTTTCACCCACTTACAAATATTTTGAAGATTGGCGAGACCGCCGATCTATTATAGATATCATTCAAAATGGAGTTATGAGATACTACAGAATTTAAAAGAAGACGAATGGTGAGGGACAAGAATGAATTTTGGAACCGAGGGACGTTCCGAAAATTCAAAGGAATTGAGTTAAAAGGAAGAGATTAAAACGCAAATGAGAGTGATTCTGTAAATATATTTACCCTATATGCTAAGTTTTGCCTAGAGCTACCAAATGCTCTGATACCAACTGTAACGACCCGCTGTTTTTGTACTATTCGCATCCGCACATGTCGGACTTGAATAATTCAAAATACCGAATTGTTAATTTTAAATTTGGCAAAACTAGATATACAGTAAATAAATAATCACAGAATCACAGACACAGAGTAATAATATGCAGCGGAAGTAAAAGAGATAGTAGTTCATGAAGCTACTATATAAATATATAAGATACATCAGAGTTTACAACAGAAGAGAAATATGATACATCAAGTACAAATCAGAATACATCACTGGAATCATCGAATACTGAAAGCAGAATAGATGGCTGGATCTTCAAGCAATGCTCAAACTCCAAAGGTGAGCCCCGAATACTGGTATACTCAGTCTGACTCGAGCGTAAAGCAAAACACAAAACACTCGAGTCAGCATTAATATTCTCATATCAATAAATCCAACTCAAGTGAAAAAGCAATCAAAATATAAGTAACTCAAAGGATGTTGGAATCACCATCCTCTAAGGATCCGTTAAACTATCTACTATGTAGTAGTGTACGCTAAATAGATAATGTCTATCAGTAATATAAAGTATCAAAATAGTGTTAAGGCGTTACCATTATCCCCCTTAACACATTTTATATAGATGTCATAGTCTATACAGCACTGTAAACTCCACCGTAAACTAGTGGGCTATTAGGGAGTACTCTATAGGTATAACACAAAACAAATTCGTAGTGGTCGCGTATATAGGGATATAAGTATGACAAGGCACATGAGGCAATACCCAAGGTAGTGAAACTACCGTTCGCCTGATCCGGACTGGTGAGAACGCATCGCCGCAGCGATCGCAACACCGCGAAACCACACTCCTGAAATTCCGAGGGTGCACCAATCGATAACAAGTAATGAGTAGTAGTTAGGAAGAAGTGTGTTCGTTCGAGGTGGCTAATCCCATTTGGCCCGGCACGGCTCCTGTTTTAGTCATTTCCAATTTGACACAAGTGTCAAGGCTATCCATTATCGTTCTCTTTCTTCGGTCATCACGTACATCATTCCAACCACTTCATTCTGGATCATCACTCCGCGTATAGTTATTAAAGTGGGTTTCGGTTTAGATAGAGAGTATATCCAAAACCGATTCCGGTCTCTTTAATAACTTTTGTAATTATCACACCGATTGGTCGTTTAGTAAATTTCAAACCAAATCAATTTCATTTTCAATTAGAATTTATAACCAACATTTCATTTGTCTTTCACTATCAATTTCCAAAATTTACACTTCAAAACTACCAAATAACCATTACGAAGTCTTATAATTCAATTTCAATTTTTATTTAAAACAATTCAAGTATTGATTCAAGTTCGTATATAGGTTTCATTCCGAAATCATTTAAATTATTTAATTTTCATTCAAATCAATTTAAATTCATTTATCGATTTCATTCAATATTCGCTAAGCTAATTTATCATTTAAACAATTTTCATTTTAAATTTCCATTCATTAAATCGATTTCTTAAGTTCAACTTCATTATATCAAAACTTCAAATTGAAATAAATTAAATTCATCAAATCAATTCTTTAAATTACAAGTCTTACGTTAATTTCAATAAATCCTATTCATTTCAATAAATCACATTTTATTTCTTTTTAAAGAAATTCAATTTTCACTTATTTATTAACTTCGTTACAAATTCCAACTCAATTAATAAAGAACTAAATTTCACATAATCGAGGAGTTTCACTTTCACTTATTAACTTACTTAAATAATTTTCCCAAACTTTAATAAATAAAGAAACTCAATTTCATTTATTAACGAAGTTCAAATCCAATTATTCAAAAGTTCAATTTCTCTTATCAAAGAATTCAATTTTTATTCAATTATCAAATAATTAAATCTTATTCAATTATTGAATAATTTCAGACATAATTATTTAATAATTTCAAAACTTAATAATTACAAACTTGATTATAAATTCAAACTTAATTATAAATTCAAACTTGATTATTAAATCATTTTCACTTAATTATCAATTCAAACTTAATTATCAAATCATTTCAACTTAATTATAAATTCAACTTAATAATTTCAAACTTAATTATAATTCCACACTTAATTATAATTTCAAATTTAATTATTAAATGTTTTCAAACTTAATAATTTCAAAACTCAATCATTACTAATTCCAAATTATTTATTAATAATTCCAAATTTAATTATTAAATAATTAAATTTCAAACAACGTCCTTTCATCAATTACTATGTTAATATTTGCTTCATATTTCAATCTTTACATTTTTCTATCAAAATTCAAATTCCAACTTCATTTCAAAACTTATTCTTTACTCGAAAAAATCATTATTTTATTTTTAAATCAAATTATTGACCAATCGGATTTATTAAATTCTCTATCCTAAGTCAAGTTCATTTGGGTATATATCATTTCAACCCGATTCCAATTCAATTCAAATCAAAGCATAACAAAAGGGAACTTGCAGTGTGATAACTGGGATGGTGTCAAAGTAAATAAATAAGCAATAACAAAAATCAATAACAATCCAATAATCAATTCAAATAATCCCGAAATAATCGTATTAATTCACATTGTTATTGGTGCAAATTAATATTATTATTTCTAGAATCTACATTATCATTTCATGTAGATTAAAGATTATTATATTACGGTCATTCACTTATCATCTATTTACAATTTCCTACATCATCAATTTAAACAACATACATTCAATGGTTCAAGGTGTAATTAACCAAATCCTACGAGTCAATTAATTTAACATTTAAAGGGGGTCATATTATACAAATGTCATTTAAATCAAATTTACACATATGTCGTTTCAATTTTTTTCTATCCTACGTTAAATTAAATTGCATAATATTTATCACTTTATACATTTCAATTTACATCCAATATAAACAACAAACAAGCAATCAATCATCAACTAAACTGGATTATCATCGTATAACTAACAGATAATGGTGTCAGATGTCACAGGTGAACTGATACAGGTAATAGCATATATAACAGTGTAAATAGCTAACAACAATATATTGCAATTGGCGTTTCAATTGAAATCAAATTTAATAAATAAAAGAATATTAATCGTGAGTGATTGCTCATCTTTCGAGGCTAGAGAGAATAGACAATGGATTGTGTTACGGATCCAAGCACGAATTCCAAATCAAAGTTAGATTAGCTCGATTTGACGAACAAAGCTGGTAAACGGGAAATCGATGAAAATAAATCAAATAGATGGATAAGATCGAACAATTATATGATATATATGATAAATTTTCGCTAAAACATATATTTAAAATAAAATATGCATTATTATTTTTATATAAAATTTTCTAATTCAAGACAAAGATAATATACATTCAAACATTAAGGATCAAATATGTCGTATACTTGAAAACCATTACTTAACAAAAATCTTAAACACACAATAAGCACCTACATATTGCCGCATACTTGAAAACAATATCTATCATTTAACAACTGGATATATATGGACAAACAAACTTATATATATGACCAAAATCCCATATATACAACAGATCATAAACTCATATATAAACAGACACAAGAATTATTACCTAACATATAATTTATATAATTTACATATACTCAACAGATAATACAGTTTACATATAAACTTTATAAAATCTATCTATACTAATATATACTGTTGTATAAAACTGCTTTATAATATAATATATGGAGACACTTATGTACAGGTTCCAACAAATCCACTTATATGTAGTGCAGACCGATGTAATATAACCCTAGTTGATATACAACTCTATATAACTCATATATAAACCATAGTTTTCAGTTCATATTCCAGCAGCTCATATACTTCTTTATTATAAAAAACAGAACTTATACAAACTCTTATATCGCATACATATAAATTATTATTTTTATACTGTTATATATACATACAACTTAAATATACGGGTAAGTATAAACCTGTACACATATATTTGTACTAACAAATACTATAGCTTTTATGTAATTTAGTTAAAGCCGAATATATAGACAATCGTATATATAACAGATCCATATAAATAAGAAAAGGGGACTTACTGTATCCGTTCGACAACGCATAGAGAAAGGCCGAAGGGAAATGAGTCGTGGCAAGCGGAGGGTGGTGCTCAGCCATATGGTAGCTCGAGTTGTCGATGGCCATGCCAGAAATAAAAGGAAGGGAGTTGCGCTCGGGGTGCAGGGGACGTGGAGAATAGTGGCTGCGTTCGGGTGGTGGAGTGCAGGTTGACGCGGGGTGCGTCTGGGAGGAAGAAGAGGGCGGTGACTGGTTTTGTGCGTGGAGGTAGGTGAGCTCGGGATTGATGAGAGGAGGCTATGGTGAAGGGGAAGAGGAGATGAGGTCGAACTGGGTTTTCGATGGCAATGGTGGATCTAGTTGATGAGGCTGATGGTTAGGCAAGAGGAAAATATGAAGTGGCATCCTTCAGCAAGAAAGGAAAGAGGACCAACTTCCCAGTAAAGAAACGTAAATTGTTTATCTCAAAAAAAATGAAGGGACCAAACAAATAAATGGACCGACATTTAATTAATGGAATAAAGAGAATAGTGAAAGTCAGTACACGAGGATCCACGTAGTATCATTAAAGGCAAAATAATTTTTTTTTATTTCCAAACGTTGGCAAATTAAAAGACAATGGATACAACTCGAACACGAAACCGATACGAATAATCGTTTCACGGATTTCGCATAGCACGGACTTCAAAACATAGAATTGAATATACCGTATGGATCGGCGCGACGAGACGATAAAAACGGTATATGGATATCAGTGGTTTGATTGAATTATAAAAATTCGAAATTTTATAATAGCGGAAAATGCGTGAAAAACGTAGAAAAATAAGATCGACGGAGTCAAAGATGTCCGAATTTGGAAAAACGACAAACTGACATCTTGCTCAGAAGATGTTTTAGAATTTTTTTATGTAAAAATAATTTGGTTTTGAAATCGCTTTATTTTCATCGCTTTTTAACTGATTAAATTGAAGTAAATTTACGCACGAAATAAACTTTCGTATTTTCGGACGAAAATTTATTAGTTGCTACGTTTAACTGGACGCGTTTCAAATATCGAATTTTCGTTGCGAAATTTTATTGTTTATTTTTATTTAACGAAAATTTCATTTAACGCAAAATGCACGTTTCTTACGTTAAAATTATTAATTTGGTTTCTGTTATTGGTTACGACTATTTCATATTATTACATTACGTTTTTAATACGTATTACATTATTGGCCTTATCGAAATTGGTCGTCTACGAATTTGGTTTTGCATTTGTAACATATATACAAAGAGATTTCCATTTAATAAATCGTAAAATTTTATTTCTATCGGATTTTTAATTAAAATTTTATTTAATTTAGTATTTTAAAAGCGTTAAAAATACGAGTCATTACATTTCATGAGGGTTCTTATGTGTACCACCTCAAAGGATTTTGAAAATAATCAATATTGCCTGACCAATTTATGTTTTGAACACAAGTTTTGTAAACTAACCCAAATCAATTTTGCATATATAGGGCAATTCATGAAAGGTTTATGAATATCTATTCCGTTGCACTAAGAAACAATTATAGTTTCAAGAAATATCAACTTTGTAGCAAAGTAATTCATTTTAGAAATTATTGATAATAAAATGGATTTGGATACGATCTAAAGGTAGAATTGGTTATAGGAGATAAAATGAAATTGACCAAACTTAATCAGAACAATACATTAGAGTGTCCTATAAGTATTTTCATACATTGAAGAGAAACTATAAGTTTTTTTTGGCAAGGCCAGCCGATTTTATAGTGGACCGTTCACTTTTATTACGAACGTAATAAAACTTGAAGTACAGGAGAAAGGTCAAAGCACCTTAACTACTAAGAAAAAGAAAAAATACAACATAGGAGTGTGATAGACATATCACAACTACTAGAAGAATATCGTATGCAACTACTCCTCCGAAGCGGTAGAATCACCATCATCCACCAAAACCTGAGAAGACACCAAAGGGACCTTCCCCAACAGACTAGCAAAAGGGGCGGAAAAGGGAAGCAAGACAAGGATCATAAGCCACAGCATCAGAAGAGTATATAAAGGAACGATCCCAGGATGTGTCAGCAAGCATGATAGAATTCGAACTCGCAAAATGACCGTCCAAATCAAGAACCAAGGAGTCACCAGAAGGTCTGTAATAAAGGCACCTAAGATCAAGATGATCATCGGAAACGAATCTAAAGTAAGAAACATCCAAGGGGTTAAATCTCATATCAGAAATGAGATCAACCCAAAACCTCTCAGCATCAACCCAAACAATAGAAGGACGTGGCGGACCAAGAATAGGGGCATCAACAGGAATTGCAGAAACATCACCAGTGACCGACAAAGCAGAGGCAGGGCTAGCAGCAAACACAGAAGGCGGACCCGAGGCAGACAAAGGAACTGCCAAAGGAGGGTCAATGGGAGAGACAGAGGAAGAAACCTTTGGAACCCATTACCTGAGCGGGGGGCGAGGCAGAGGGATCTTAGGAGAAGACGTAGAGACAACAGAATGCGTGCAGGCTATAGCAAGGTGGCCAAAAGAGTGACAGGAGGAACAGATATCCGGAACCCAACCATAACGAACACGAACCTTCATAACATGCCCAACAGCTAGCTGAACAGGAATAGAAGAAGGTAGCGGCTTATTAGGGGATATCTCAATCAGAGCCTTAGCATACACCAATTTACCACGTGCAACTGTTTTTGAATCAAAACATTTCAATTTACCAACGTTACAAGCTAGCCAGTTCAAACCAAGCAAAGGTAAAGTGTAGAAGGGATTTTTGAAAATAGGCCCAAACAGGGATAGAAAGAACTTGCTCACGACCACTAGCCACAGTCGGGGACCAAGGAGTAATAATAAAGCTTGCCCATAAAAAAAGGAAGGCTCGGCCTCAAGCACAAGTCGGCGTTCCTCGGGGTAGGAAAATTTAAGGAAATACATGGAGTCAACCAGCTTAATACGTAAATTACCACGTAGCATCCAGGTCCTACGACAAACAGAAGCCGCATCAAGGAGGTGGTGATTAGGATCCAAAAAGAAACCAACTAAATAATCTGACCAAAAGTCCAATCCTGCTTGCAATACAATAGGAGGAGGGATTATCTCTCCATTTTCTTCAATAATGTTAAACTTAATCGGCCTGTAGTCACCCGCATTATGGGGAAGAGAAGAGAAAAGGGAGGACCAAGATTTGGAGCCAGAAAGGGACGCGGCAGTTGGTTTATGAAGGGATGATCCAAGATGCACCGCCTCAGGGGACAAACCAACAAATGCCAAACATGCCGAACATCTAGAACATTTATTACTGGGATGAGGATCACATTTAACACAGACATTATCATAAGCACCATCAGAGCGATAAACAACACAAGTCGAAACTGCAGAATCAATTCGCAAATCACTTCCATTCTGACCACACTCCATACCAATACCATCAGGAAAAACACGGACATCACTCAAGTCATTCTCAGTTAATACAGCATAAGTTTTACTCACATCATTTTTCGAATTACCAGATAAACCCAAAATATCTTGGCACGCAACAAGAGTATGAGGCACCTTACCGGAAGCAATCGTAGGCGAAGCACCATCCTCAGAACGAGATACAGCAGCAGGCTTCAAATGCGAAACCACAGGACATGAACTAGAGAAAATGGAAGGAGCAAGGGGAGTAGGATTTGATGCAGGCAATGGAGGAAAGTCAGTGTCAAAACGGAGAGGAGGCAATGGAAGCGGCGCAGACGGCATGACGCTGAAAAATCGACCAGATCTGGTCGATGAGCAAGAAGGGGAAGAAGCAGAGAGCAGGGGGAAAAGGGATGGAGATACAGGCATACGATGCAAAGGGATAGGGAAGGAGGGTGGGGGGAAGGTGCGGCGAACAGGAAATCAAGGGGTTGAGATGTAAAAAGCACGAAAAAATGACGTACAGGAGCAGGAACAGGTCGCCATTGAATCAAGAGAAACTATAAGTTTTATATCTACATCAAGAAAAGAACTTCCTAAGTTATCAATAAGCCTTTAAGAGTATTAACTCTGCCTTATGGCAGGATGCAAAAATTCGAAATGAATTCCTAGTACATTATCAAATATGATTTTGATGGTTGTACCCCAATGTATATGATCCATCGGCTGTTAATTTTTCTTTAAGAAGAAGATGATTTCAGTTGGAATATAGTAAGCAATGTTGACAAGTATAATATTGAAATTTTCAATAATTAAAATTAACGTAATAGATTCTTCATTCTACATGTTTGAATAAATTTGGATTTTACTCACAAAATTATCGTTCGCTGTAATTTTTTAGTTCAGGTACATATGTGTTGAAACAATTTTTTTTTATAAATAATGATTCTGAATATACAATTTGCACATAACAACCAAAGTGTCTAGAAGTCAGTAGGAGTGATATTGAGTTTGTGGGCTACAGATATGATCCAAGAACTGATACGAAAGTATCATTCGATAAGAAGCAAAGTTGAACAAGTATTTTGATAGAAATATCAAATAATTTAATTTTTAATCAAAATGAAAGCAAGCATATGCCTGTAAGAAAGAGCATTAAAAATGGTTTCTTAGAGATTTCTGAACTGTAAGTAAACAACATACATTGTTAAAAATGTAGCTATATTAAAATCTATTTTAGTTTGGTTATTTAATTCTGGACATAGGATTTGAAAAGTCATCTTTTATAATCAGCATAAAAGGTTGGTGGTGTTCGAGTTAGGGGTATGCCCTAGAGATAATTATGTAATTCGTTACATATATCTACCTTGATAACGAATCATCTTCGAAATAAAAGGTGTTTTCTTTCTATTATACACTTGATATAATATGTTATATTAATTAATTAATTTGTTTAAAAGTATATTTCATAGACAATTCATAAATAGTATGTTTAGTGATAGTAGTTATAATGTGTTGTAACTATGAGTGATTTATCAAAATAAAAATAAGTATACCATCTTAAATATTTTTAATCAAGATGTATCGAGACTAGATATTGATACATACGTTGAGACTAGCATATGTAACGCTTTCTTTATATGACTTTTAAAAGTATATATCATCTTTATATGACTTTTAAAACACTTGATAGCAAAACAAGGTTGTCAAGCTTTTAGAAAACATAGGCTATCGAGCTACTAAAACATCCTTTAAGTTTGTAAAACATACGACATTCTTACTGCTAAAATACAGTTGTTGAATAGCTGCAAGAAAGCTATGGAGTCACTATAAGACATGGATGCCAAGATCTTAAAACCGTAAGGTGCCAAACCTCTAAAATACATAGGGCGTCGAACTTTAAAAAAATTTGTCGAGTCTCTAAATCATGGGGTTGTCAAGCCTCAAAAAATGATGGGTATCGAATCCCCTACATAATATTGTGTATTGAACCCTTAGAAAATGTTTCACATTGAACTTTTACAAAACATTGCGTATCGGATCTTCACAAAGCACAGAATATCAAACCCCAAAAACACAAGGTGTCGAACCCCTATGAAAGCTGATGCATTATGTAGAGATCTAGTATCTATCACATGCATTAGCTCTTATTGTTATTGACTAGAGAATAAGTTATCGAGCCTCTATGATGGCATTTTAGTAATTAAGATAAAAACTGATTTATTTTCTTTAAAAGTAAAAACTTTCCACTAACTCTCATCCCATGTCAAAGTATTACTGGATAAAAAAAATACTTTTTGGATCCTTCACTGAAATTTTTATAGGCCACGTTCTACCTTCTTCATTAACTTTGCAAAATAAATATAATTAATATCTTTAACTCATATTAATTATATACATTTCCAAAATAAAAAATTCATAGAAAATCATAACAATTAGAGAAAAATCCTCAAAAATCACTTAAAGTCCGAATTTACTTCTTCATTATAAAAATTTCGGAACCAAAATAGTAATTAAATTATTTTTAATAATTAAAAAACTAAAAAAATATACGCATTTTCCTCTTAGAAAATTCATATGAACTTGAAAAATTATGAAATTCAAAAATCATTTCCAAAATAATCTTTTACACAATATATTCAAATTTCAAGTCAATAAGAGAAAAAAAACTTAGATTTTACCTTTAAAACCCATTAGAATAATTCCATAAAATTCCAACGAATCATTATTTAATCCAATAATGATATTATCAATCCAAACATGACATTTGTCACGATCAATCTGAAAATCAATTCTAAATCCAAAAACACAACTTAAAAAATGAGATGGTTATTATTATTCACCGTAGATTAGATAAAAGAGATTGAGATTTGATGTAGATTGATTCTCCAACGCTTTCCCCTTTGAATTCCTTAGTTTTCCCTTCTTCTTCCTTAAGTAGTGGTCGGCCTCCTCTTTAGTTTTGTTTTTTGATTTTAGAAAGTGAAATGAGAATGAATAAGAGAGGAAGGGTTTAGGGAATGAAATAAGGAGTTATTTTCACTAATCCGTTTCTATTCTATGTTTAAAACAATCTTATTAATTGATTAATTAAGGCTCGACTGAAATTAGTTTAACATATCCCATTCCTCTTATCACTTCATATTATTCTATTTAGTTTATCTAATTAAATTCCCTGAGTAATGTTAAATAGAGATTAGGGGTGTTATATCACACCACTAGCTAAGATGACGTATGGACGTTGAATTGCTTAATATTAATCGTTGACTGAATTTGCACCTAAGCCACACAACCGAAATGATGAAGATTCTAAATGAACCATACAATTTAATTAATTCTTAATAGTTGAAAATTAATTAAATAAAATAATATTCATGAAATATTAATTATTAAATTTTATTTTATTTATTTGAATACCAGCAATATTTAGTAAATTGCGTATATAAATGTTATAAACGTGTGTATTGATATACGATATCGATAGTATGTTTAAATTTGATATGAATAGAATAAATACTAAAAAGGATTTAAATAAGTTAAATTAATTTATATTTGCGAAATATTAATTGCTTAAAAACTCTTATTTGATTTGTTTGATCTCCATTAGTATTTAATAAAGTGTGTATATAACGGTTATAAGCGCGCGTATTGGTATACAATATTGATAGGAAATTTAAATTAGAATTAAATGAGAATAATACTAATTGGTTTTCGGAATATTTTGGAGCCCCAATAGCCAATGTAATAGCTGGACTAACTTTGAGGAATAAGAGTGGTCTTTTGTTTGAATGAGAATAAAATATTATTAAAAGGAGAGGAATCACCATATATTGAATGCTATATTTATTTCCTCCTTTAATAAAATTTTCTCTTAGTCATTTGCTTCTCTGATTCTCATCTTCTCCGCCAAAAAAATTGAAATTTCCACAGTGGAAATTATCCAAAAAATTCTCAACAAAATTCAAACAAAATAAAAGAGAAAAAGCTAGTTGTCTTTAGATTATTGCAAATCTAAAGATCGATTTGAAGAATCTATGAATTCTTCTTTGTTCGACGTGTATTCTCTAGGTTTCATCCTAAGATAATTGTATATGTTTGCATATCATCTATTTTTTTTTACATCCCCTTAATTCTCTACCTCTCCCTTTTGTTCATATGTATGAATTTGAGTCTTGATTTGGATGTCCTAAACCCCCTGCTTGAATCAATTGTATATTCTTACTATAAAAAAATCTTTTTATGTTCACTGCTATTTTGTTATGAGCAATGATAATAATTTTTGTCTCAGTTTTGTATGTTTATTTATCTAATTCGTTTAATACAAATCAAGATCCTTTTAATTTCATTTTCTCTTTTCTATATGTTGATTCATCCTTGTATAACCTAGATCTTGACCTTCTTATCATGAATTTGTATATGCCTATGTCGTCTGATTTTATCATTGTTATTAAAAGAAAAACTAAATTTAATTTAAGAATACTCTAGTCAATAAGCTAGTTTTCAGATTAGAAGATATAGACTTGAATGTTTACACATAAATTGCTATGTGAATAATACTTTGAAATAATTACGTTAATTAATATCTGTTCGACATAATAGGGTGACTTAATTGTGTTATATTTTAAATAATTCTAAAACAAGCTTCGCTGATTGAAATAAAAAGCGAAACATTAAATTAATGATTTATTCCTAGATTTATAATTGTATCAAGTGTAGTACTAAATATTTGTTTAAATGGAAAATTATATTTCAGAAACTACTTGTATATTATTTGTTTTAATTTTTTATTTTATTTCAAAATTTTCTTTCGTTTGTATGTGTACTTAAATTTATATATTTATATAATATCGTTAATATGTGTGTGTATTTCCATTAAACTCTAAACTTTCAAAAGGAGTTTTTTATAAGATATAAAAGTAAACTTTTAAACTACACTAACTAGATTATGTATTCTTTGATTCATTGCATGTAATATAAATAAAATATATTTCAATTTGAATTTCTATGCAAAATATTTATTATGTGTATATGCAACAACCCATACCTTAATGGGCCTAAATTTTGACAAAAATCAAAACCCAAGTCTATCAAAGCACAGATCGTTGGATTTGCTACCTTCAAATAAGCATGAGCATTATCAGAGATGGATAGAAATCTAAACTCACGGCGAAAATAATAATTGGATAAGAATATTGACTGTGACTACTACCTTGGAACTAATGGTATTCCTTGAATAGCAGATTGTCATACCAACATCGAGCATGAGAGAAAAGAAGACTTCCAAACAACAAAGCACATCCAGCTTCAGTGGCATGTTCCTCTAAATTCTATCCTATGGGTTGTAATGAGGTAGGGGTCAAACAACATTCTAGTGATTGGAAAAATATATAAACTGTCCATAACATAAATTTATACCGATTAGTTTTTATTTAATAGTCAATTCTAATCTAACCTTGCATTGCACACATGATTACTTACTTACCCCTTCCCAAGGTATGAAATACTAGTGAAGCCTTATCAACCACCCAGATACTTCTAAACCCATTTGCCACTTAATACTTCTAAATATAAAGTGGGATTCTATAATACTTTTAAAAAAGAAATAGGCAGACTCTGCCATTTAGGACCTTAATCAAGGTAGACCCCCGTTATTTAAGAACTATTCCTGAGGTGGTTTACTAACAATATTGTCAATGGTTGGTGGGTCCTAGCTACAAGACCTCTAACCACTATTTAAGGCTTTTGACATGTAATGTCCAACTATTACCGCATCTATCACTGATAAAATTGTAACTATGTAATAAATAATACTCAGGCCACTTAATACATTTTATTAGAAAATAGGCAAACTCTGGTCATTTAAGGCCTTAATTAAACCAAAACCCATCATTTAAGACCTATCCCCAAGGCATGCTCCTAAATGGTACTATTGTTATTATGGCCTTAGCAATGTGAGAGACTGTACCCAAGCCGCTTAATACTTCCAAGTGGAAAATTGGCAGACTCTGATCATTTAAGACCTTAAGGCATACCACATTATTTATGACCTATTTCAATGGTACTGTCTAGCTGTCATTGCTTGGAAATCTCATTGGGCTACTTCTTTTATAGAAAAAAGGACGACTGTACAGTCACTTAAGACCCCAAACCTGAAATGAAGCCTTCCCGAGATATCCATTATCACTCTTTAAATATAAATATGGCATATCATTAGGTTACTTCTTTCGGCAGGGAGGCAGACCCTTCAACCACTTAAGACCTCAACATTAAAGTAAAAAAAATTTAGAGACATCCTTATTTGTTTGAAATCTCACTAGATTACTTAATACTTCCATTTAGGAGAGAGGCAGACCCTTCTGCCACTTGAGACCTCAAACCAGAAGTGAACCCATATGGAGATATCCCTCATCGGTCCCAATTCCAATTTTGGACCATCTAATACTTTCCAATTAAGAAATCAAGCCAATCTCTCATGTCATTATAGGTCGTAGGATTTGCGATGTCTCACATTAGTAGTAAGTGCACCCGATTGCTGGTAGTCTTAAAGTAAAGGGCAGTCTTCCATTGAGTGACTCTACCGACCTAGCATCACTAACTTACTAAGTCCAATTAACCATCCTAAGACTTTATTTATATCATCTTATGTAAGCATTGGACTTAGCTTACTAATTTTATTTTTATTTAAGGCAATTAGATTTACCTTAAATATTTTTCTATCCATAAATCCCCGTTTAATGCTCATAAATGTCAATTTCTTCTTAAAATCCTAAAGGACATTCCCTAAGACATTTATGTATGATTATCAATTTTAAATTAGTATCCTTTTATATGTATACCATTTTATCAGTGTCATTAATCCTCTTAGCCTATCAAATTATTGCAACTTCCATATTTATTACCATTTATTGGAGTTACAACCTTTTAAATTTTTTCCCCTTAGTTAATTATCCTAAACGTGAATATAATGTGTAAGCATCGTTATTAGATTTTTATTTAATTATTATAAGCATAGTGAATTATGTACAAATATTTACTTTTATCGAATATTTTTTGATTATATACCATCACTAGAATATACTTTTTTATGTTAAATTATTGGAATCAAATCTAAAAAGATTATCTGCTATAATTTCCATAAATTAGCCTTAAACAAAAGATTTCACTTTAAAATATAAAAGATTACATCGTTTGAAATTAAAAGAATAATCATTTCTTTTCATTACTGAAAATACTGTAAACTATAATGAATTCATATCTTACACACCTCTTTCCCCTTCTATTTGCATCTGTCCCTTGTTAGGCCAAAAGTTGTATTTTTCTAAACGGAAAAAAATAAACTAATTTATAAATATTAGAAGGATATGAATTCCAACAATTTCAAACGTAGAAAAATTTACATTCCAATAAGATTAGAATAATAATTTAAATTTATAACATTATTACGCAACATATTTTAGATATGAAGTAAATTTCATTCAAATCAATATTCTAAATTATTACTTTGGGGACTGGTTTCCAAATCAGGTTGTTTAATGGCTAATGTCCCATCGAACTAGAAAATAGTCGATAAATTTAAATTAAAAATTAACCGTAAGCACATGGCGTACAATTTTAATACGTGGCGAGTATGATTTGATCCTCAGAGAATTGTTTAGATTTATACGTGGCGAGTACGATTTGATCCGCAGGAAATTGTTTAGATTTATAAATTTCTATTCAATCAAATTAAACCAAAATTTGAAGTTGTAATTAGCTATTAATGTAAAACAGAAGGCTAGAAAAAATGTGATTTAAAATATGAGATTAGAAAACAATTTAGAGGCAAATCCACTCTCATATTTTAATATAAATCAACATAAAAAAAATGATCTCTATATTTGATCTTAAGTGGAATTAATGATGTATTTATCATAAATATGGTTTATTTATGCTATTAATTAACATAATGAAACCATCAAACTGTAATACAACAATCAAAACCACTTACCAATTCCCATGAAAATGAAGTCAAAGCAAAAGCTATTTTAAGTATGATCTATTTACTATTGTATTTAGTAACATAGATCGTCAAATTTCGTTTCTACCTTATATTTATAAAAAAAATCAATTTGTAAAATGGTGATGTAAATTGTGTTTATGTTTGAATAAGAATAGCCTATTTGTAAATACAACATAGGCTGTCAAATTCATTTTTATAAAGTTACATCCACATTCACTTTTCATGAAGCATAAAAGAGACCATAACTCACAAATTATGTTGAATTTACATAATTTTAGAGAGCTTCATTACCTCTAAATTGAAGGGGTTTAGCTACTCATTTGTATTATCATATCAACATATGTAAATTTCAACATCTAAAAAGCAAGCAAAATGAAAGCTAATTAGAATAAAAAAGAATTAAACTACTTGTATGAAAATAAAACTAAGTTGCTAACATGAAATGAAAGAGCATGTAAATAGAAATGAACAAGAAAATAATTTAAGAACAAGGAAGAAGTAAAGGATAAGAGGCTTAGGAAGGTATTTTTATTTCATATAATTTTGAGCATACAACTTGCATGCTAATTTCCCAAGTAATTCAAAGAAGATCCATTACATGAACATAAGAGGGCTATTTATACATGTATAAAACCCTAATCCACATTTTAGGGGGATTCCCAAAATACCCTTTAGGAAGTATAGCCACCAAGTTATCATTAGTCTCTAATTAATACATCATCAAGTATGCATGTAACTTTAACCTCCACTAACTTGTGAATTAGCTCCTAATTGTATATTAAAATAAGTGGGTAGGTAGGATCCTCTATGATGCATGAGTTTGAATCATTTCAATCTTTGTTCCTTTGTTTACATCCTCATGCATGCATATTTCCATGAGAACACCTTCATATTTCCATCCAAAATTCCTATAATTAAACATAAAATGTGCAAATAAATAATCTCAAAATTAATGCACAAAATTACTATTTTATCCCCCAAATGTATGAATGATAACTTGAAAGCATATTTAAAATTTGGTTTTAAACATGTAAAAATAGGCAATTATGGCATTTATTTAAATAAAAATAGATTAAATATGGATGTAAAGATATGCACATTTACTTGCACATTAAATACCCCCACACTTACCTATTTATTTGTCCTCGAATAAAGAAAAGCTAAGATAAATCAGTTTTCATAGGAAACACGATTCCATTGAGCGCATGCAACAAGCGTTAAACCTCCATTGAGCGCATGCAACAAGCGTTAAACCTCTAGGTATCCCTGGTAGGACGAGTGTTGTCTCGTGAGAGTTTTTAGTTGATACTACCCATAAAATCCAAATGCAACATGAGAAATTTCTAAATGCATGATTTATTTACAAATAGATGGATGCAAGTTTTTGAAAATATTTACAAATGAAGAATTTACTTTCAAATCGACATGAGTAAGTTAAATATAAGTTTTGGTGACTATCAAGAAATTTAAGACCTTTTACTCGTCAAACTTCAAAAAAAAAAGTAATCATCACAATTAGACTCTAGTTTGGCTAGTTGTTTAGGTTGATAACATAGTGCAACTATGAAATGGATCCTTAGTTGATTATCAAAGTTTTTCAAAGTGGTATTTCCATTTCTTTTAAATAACAAGTCGAATCAAATAAGTGAAAATTGTGCTTGGATTTCAATTTCTTACTCTCTTTATTTGAAAACTTTATTGATATTAACCATATTTACATATGCCTAACTCAAAAAACTGAGGCCGAATATATGACCCATGCACTGCCTTTTAGGCTTACATGAGGGGAATACAGAGCATGGTTAGTGTACACACAAGTGTGTACGCCTATCGACTATAGGCATTATTAATAAAAGAATTTTTACATACATACACCTAACTCAGATAAACTAAGGCCAGATATACCAAACATGCACTGCCTTTCAGGCTTATGTAAGAAGGGTACAGAGCATGGCGAGTGTACACACTTGCGTGTGAACACATGACTCTAGGTGTGAGTAAAATATATATGTATATACAAAAAATATTTTTTCTTTACTTTTCTTTTTTGTTGTTTTTTTAGAAAGAGGGAGTTTTAAAATATCATCCTGGCATTACTTTACTTAAAATATTTAAAATGTTATCGCCTTTACTTTAATTCAACCACTTATTAAACAAAGATTTTAATTAGGATATACTTCATAATTATCACCCATGAACCTTCTTATATACTAGTTAAACCATCATTACTTATGATCAAAATTTATTTTTATTTTTGTTGAGACAAGTAAATTTTCAGAAAAATTGATAACCAAAAACCTATACTCATCTTATAATGTTCCTTCAAAAATAAATCAAAATGCTAAAAAGAATTTTTTTTTTTTTTTTTTTTTGAGTTTTGGAAAGAAAATGAAAAAATAAACCATAAAAAATTAAAATGAAGATGAGACCCCCCCCTCCCCCCACACACTTGATTTTGACTGTGTCCCTATAGTTAATGTATAATATAATGAGTGTAAGGGGGAAAATATGTACATAGTTACAAAAGAGGGTTAACATTTCTTACTAGACGTAGCATGGCTCATGAAGAATCATGTGCTCCTCCTCTTGATTACTTGGCAATTCCAAGAAAATTTTCGGACAATGACCATTAACTTTGAAAATCGATCTTTCCCTTGGGTTTTTATTTTTATGGCGCCGTGTGGAAAAACAGTCCGTTCCACAGATGGTCCGGTCCATCTCGATTTTAGTTTCCCAGGGAATAAGCGAAGTCTATAGTCATATAAAAGAAGTTATAGGTTAGGCGAAAACATTTTTCTTAGGATATTTTGTCACAATTTTTTTTTCCTTTCTTTGTAAATTTTTCGTTTTCATATGCACCGTTCCTATGTTCTTCTAGTTCGTTGAGTTGTAGTTTTCGGTTTTTGCCAAGTTTATCGAGATCAAACTTTAAGTTCTTTGTTTCCCACAACACTTTGTGTTCGATTTCAACAGGTAAATGACAAACTTTCCTGTAAACAAACAAAATGGAGACATCCTAAGGTTAGTTTTAAAAGTGGTACGGTAAGCCCAAAGCGCATCGGTCAATTTCTGAGACCGATCTTTATGATTATTATTAATAGTTTTCTACAAAAAAATTTTTATTTGATGATTTGAAACTTCAACTTGGCCACAAGTTTGAGGATGATACAGAGTGGATAACTTGTGGGTTATTGAGTATTTCTACATTAAAGTTTCAAAAGAACGATTGCAAAAACGGGTTTCGTTATCATTGATTATTGTGCGACGTATGCTGAACCTCGAAAGGATGTTTTCTTTAAGCAATTTCACTACAATTTTATGGTCGTTGGTTTTACATGAAATGGCTTCAACCCATTCCAAAACGTAATTGACAGCAAGACGTATGTACAAATTTCCAAAAGAATTGGGAAACGATCACATGAAGTCTATAACCCAAACATCAAAGATTTCAATCATTAGAATGGGGGTTTAGAGGCATCATATTTCATCAAGAAATTCTTCCAAGCATTTGGCATCGATCGCAAGTTTTACAAAATTTGAATGAGTCTATGAAAAGAGTGGGCCAATAGAAACCACACTGAAGCACCTTTTCAGCAGTTTTTCAAGGACCGAAATGTCCACCGCACGCTTGCTCATGACAAAACGAGAGAACATTCTTGATTTTGCAATCTGAAATGTAACATCGAATGATTTGGTTGGGACAGTACTTAAACAAGTACGGATCATCCTAATGGAAGTACTTGACTTGGGAAAGAAATTTACGTTCATCTTGTTTCGACCAAAATGAGGAAGTTTCTTTAGCGACTAAATAGTTCACTATCTCGGCATACCATGGATAGAAATAGAAAGAAGTTGTTTATCAGGGAAGTTTTCATTTATTGGCAAAGGCTAAGGTGCGCTAGGAAGAGGAGACAAGTGTTCGGCTATGACATTATCATATCTTTTTTCCCTTGATTATAAGATCAAATTCTTGTAGTAAAAGGATCCAACGAATTAAGCGAGACTTAGCGTCCTTCTTAGTGAAAAGATATCCAAGAGCGGAGTGATCAGTGTAAACAGTAATGTGTGAGCCTATCTGTAACGCCCCGAAAATTTTCGACTTTCGAAAATTCGACATCGATACTCCCTTTATCGACTGCCGAGAAATCGAAGGCCGAAAACACGGAATGTTATGGGTTTTAAAAAGAATTTAAGAAAAAGAAAAAAAAAGAGAAAAAGAAGAAAGAAAAAGAAAAATAGAGGGAAAAGAAGATAGACAATTTTTAGAAAACAGAGAAAGAAAAGAAAATAGAGAGAAGAGAGAAAAGAAGGTAGAACATTTTAAAATAGAAGAAAACAGAAAGAAAACAGAGAATTTGAAAAATAGAAGATAGAAGAATTTTAAAATAGAACGGACAAAAGAAAACAACAGAACAACAACAGAATCTCACAATTCGCAGCGGAACAACATATAATAATAAATGAATAATCTTTAAACAAAGAACCATATCAGTTATTACATTACATTTCATTACATCACATCATATCAGAGTGTACAACATCATACAACAACAAACAGTGCAGCGGAAAAGAGATACTATATAAACTAGTAATACGCCATGCCATCCAGCTTGCCTCCAGCAACTCCAGAATATCCAGAATATCCTGATAAACCTAACTCTTAACTGCCCGTGTGGAAATTTGTGGGCACCCAGAGTTTAGGAAGGAAAACAATAAACTCCAAGTCAGTCATGTGACTGGTGTGAGAACTCAAAACAGTTTATTTAACTTTAAAAACAAAAATAGAGAAATATTTTTAAATTAATTCGCAATGCTTTTAAAAATGAGACTACCATAAGGCCTCCCGCACACACACACATGCAAACGCAGAATCGGAGGAGATTTCTCCTTATGATAGTCAAAGATGCTTGATACGCATTTAAAATAACATTTGATATTATTACTAGTGCATAGTGTAGTGGAAAATTCATTTCGAAAGTAGAATATAAATCTTAGCCAACATACGACCATTATCGTATGCCTACTATAGCTACTATCCAAACAGTGGTGACCACCATAAGTGAATAGCAGGTTCTACAACTAATACCGTACAAGTCACGTATTGTTTCTTTGGATTTCCAACGAATGATCAGGCCAAGGAACTTCCCATTGCCACATGAGAATGCCTCTGGATGGACATCCCCGAGAACCAAACCGGATCTCTACCAACACAAGGCCGGGTTACTCCAAACTGAGTAACAACTGACCGAATATGCCATCCCCCGGTCCTTTGGGACCTTTATCCGAGAGCTCTCTAATCAATTCACACAATCATAAAAACAAAGTGTTTCAACATGAGTAAGTATCTGGGCTCCATACCATGATACCACCCTTTTCCAGAAGGAAATGGACACATCCTAAAGGGTGCTACCCCTCATAACCTTGCTGCTTCTTTCCTGTTTTGACCATTCACGGGGTGTGAGGCTCGACGAATTCACGTCCACAAAAACATACTTTATACAAAAGCCATGCTTTGGGTCAACAAATGATCAACACAATGATCACTAAGATAGACGATCAAATAAATGATCCTATCACAATAATCAACACAATGATCATTTCAGCATCACTCAGCATATCACATTACCAAATTGGGAATATATCGCTGATAACTTCAACTATATAACCTTTGAGCACATACGTCTCAAAGAAGGGTGTTAAGCAAAGAATAAATTCTCCGCCACCAACAGAAATATATTTGAAAGAAATCGGCTTTATATCTCAACTTGTAATGTCAGACATACAATCCATACAAGTCTGTTCCGGGATCGAACAGAGCCGAAGGCACTTACAAAGAAGTCCTTGCAATCCGGATATTCACAATCCTGATCGGATTCACCATCACATATGGAGAACTCAATACCGGAGCAACTCGGTGCAGAGTCAATCGATAGTTCATCCTATCACTCTTGCAAATACCGGTCTTCAACACCGATCTTCAATGCAATTCACAACGACGTATCACATATTCGGAATGGGTTATACGACCCCATGGTCCTTTCCCGGTTAACCCGAATAGTGAGCGCTTATTCAAAAATAAGTGTGCATTCAAATTCAATCCATTCACATCAAATACCCATTCAAAGGGAAATATTGATAGTCGGCTATTGAACTATCAATGGATATGCATACATCACCAGATTCCAAATAATTTTCCAAATTATTTATTTTCCAAAATATCTTTACAAGATATAAAGTTTCAACACTTCAAAAATAAATCAATATTTATTTTTAAAACAATTCTCCTTTTCATTTATAAATTCCATAATGAATTTATATTTCAAAATATCCATGCATATGCGATTTCAATAATCCATTTCAATTTATCTTTAAAAAGATAAATTCTAATTTTTCACTTCATATTGGAAAACATTTCCATACTTATTAAAAATAAGTAATTCACAAATCTTTTTATTTTCAACACTTAGAAAATATTCAATATACTTAAATCGAATTAAGTATATAATTCATTCTTTAAGGAAATCATTCTCTTAAACATATTTATTTGGGCCAAAACGAATGTTACGTAAAACATCGTTAGATCGTTTTAATTCTATTTAAAACATTCACATTCTAAACAATTTCTTTAACGTGCTATTCACTGTTCAAAAACGTGAATAAACTACGTTAACAAACTTCATCATTTCTATTCACTTTAACTTAAAGGATTATTCACTGTCTAAAACGTGAATATAACTCCATTTATAAGTTATAACAATTAACTTATCAAAATAAGTCGTTTGCGGATTTATAAAACAACGTTTATAAATTCCGTTTCTTTTTATTTATAAAAACTTCCTTTTTATAAATTCCTTTATTAACCTATTTGATTTCATATCTCAATTATAAACTAAAAGTTCATATTATAAGTCAATTGCTTATAAAACGATTATTTTACAAAATCGTTCTTTTTAAAGACTTTTCAATTTATAAACCTTATAACTTATAAGATTTATTTATTTAATAAATCTATTCTTCAAATAATTTCACCAAATTTATAAATCTTACTATTTATAAATTTCATTTATAACTTCACAGTTTAAAATTTTATAAATTTCATTCTATTATGAAATTCATTCTCACATCATTCAAACACTTATAAAGACTCGTTTTATAATGTCCATATTTAAATTTATAAATACCCATTTATAAATCCCTTAATATAAATTAATTTATATTATTCTTTTAAAACGTCTTTAAATTCCTTTATAATTCCACCATCTTGATTTATAAAATAATCAAATTTTATAAATCCTATTTTTAACTTTTATAATATATTCAAAAATCCAATTTAACTATTTTATAAGGTCATTAATTCATATTTCTCAAAAATCAGCTTTTAACTATATTTCACAAAAACTATAATTTTTATAACTTTAAAAATTATAACGTTCATTTATTTATAATGGATCAATTCCAAAAATATAGTATATTTTCAAAAATCACTTTAAAACCATTTTAAAATCCCAAAATCTGGGTCCAATGATGCTACACACCAAATAGTCAATCACGACTAACAACGATATCATATATCGATATGACAATTCATCAAATATCAAAATATCTGAAATAAATTAAATACTGTTGAGGAATCCTGTTGGATCCCTCCAACCTGTTTCCCTGCATCCAAAAACATTAGCACAATACCAATTTCGCTCCAGTACGAAATTATCGCGGTACATGTTCTTAATAAATATTATTCGCTTAATAACGGCGTAATAGGGTCTCATCCGCTAAACAAAAAATGCGGGAAATCAACAACTGCAATATATACATATGCCAATATATATATATTGATATTATATATAATACCAATTTCACTGTTTATGAAATATTCGCGGTATATGTTTATAATAAATAACATCCGCTTACTAACGGCGTATAATGTCTATTTTAACAATCAATAATTTACAGTCATCATTCAAACATGCATTCAAATATTTTAAATCTAACTATTTAAAATAAAATCGAAATCTATTCGATTGAGTGAGAAGTTCTCACCTTGGTTTTAATTTCCGTTTTAGCTTTTATTTCGAATAAAATTAAACGCGCGTTTAATTTTACCCAAAATTCTCACTAACTCCAAACGACTCCAAACCAACTCCATCGCGTAGTGCTCGTCCATACGATTCCAACGCTACTGAGTTTGCATTTTTTCGACCTCGTATGAAAAAGTTATGATTTTATGAAGTTCGTACACGATTTTATAACTAAATTTCAACAATAACTTTTATATTTTAAACCCAAACTCACACCAGCCCTTAGATCCAATCCCATGCAAATCTGGCCCTCCTTCCTTCATCTTCCACTTGCGTTCAAGCTACAGGCAATAGGAATGAGGCCGAACCCATAGTTGATTCCTAGGGTTTAATATTGCAACTTCAATACACAACTATACTTCATCATACCACTCCCATGTCGAAGAGCACGACGCAAGCTACCTCCACCTGCCACCATGCTGAGCTCGGCCCTAAGATGGCCCTTGAATTTCGTGCGCACGGCAGCAAAGTCGGCCCCACCTAGCTCCTCCTCCGATGCTCCAAACTCGATCTCAACCGTTGATCTCGTAGCTCTCGTCGTGTTCTTCATCTTTGTAGTTGAAACCTAAGGCTAATTGTCGACGGATTGGAAGATAATCGAGGTGGAAGTCGAGTGTTTTCTGGCCATTCATATAGGAGGTGGCGGCTGTAGTTGCTTGCTAGGGTTTGGTGTTATTTTTTTTTTATTTGTGAATGGTGCTATTTATAAGAACGAGCAAGCGTAAACACTATTCATCCCGGGAATTCCGAACTCCGATTTAGACGCCGTAACCAGCGTACCTAGGGTTTATCCCGCGTTCCGGACACAATGGAACAGGTTTCGGAAGCTAATTCGGAAGTATGTGCGAGTTATGGCTGCAAACGTTCAATTTAAATTAAACCGATTTAAACCGATTTCTAGGCGTTTTAATTTGTACCGGACAAACGGTAAATCCAATTGACTTGAAATTTGAAACCTTACAATAATATCACATTACGGATCCGATGAAACTGGTTTCGTCGAAATCCGAGACTTTTTGAAAAATGGCTATTTTGACTCGCCAAATTTAAATTAAAAACGATTCGATGCGTTTCGAGCTGCCACGATCAAACGATAACTCCGATTGACACGAAATTTGAAATCCGGTAATAACTAACTATTACGGATCCAATGGAACTGGTTTCGTTCAATTCTGAGACTGTTCAAAAATTGACTATTTTACAGTCGATTATTAAATATTAAAATATTCAATTTTCACAAATTAACTTTTAATTCGATTTTAAAAGTTCTAAAATATTTCTATAACTTCAATATGATAAAATAAAATTTTACAAATTATTTTCAATCATTTTTAACTCAATTTTTTAATTATTTTCATAATTTAACATATTAAATTATTGATTTAATTATCCAATTAAATCCAAAAATTCAAATAAAAATTTATTTGACTTATAAATTCACTTATAAATATTTAAAATTAATTAAATATTCAAATTTAAATTATTAAAAATTCTGGGTCGTTACAATCTTTCCCCCTTAAAAGAATTTCGTCCTCGAAATTACAAGTAAGAAAAGTTACAGAATTTATTAACTTTCCAAAATTCATAATTAAACTTCTCATAATACTTTACTAAGTTTTCAAATCATACTTAGTTATCTTTTCAAAAACAACTACTATTATTTAACTTTCAACTCTAAAATCAAAGTTAAAGTTTTCAAAATTTTCCAATTTTCTCAAATTTTTTCTAACGCCTTAAATTTTCGGAAAAATTCGCCATAGTCTCCTTTGCGCGGCTCGATCCGAAAAAAAAATGACAGTATATATATCACAAATATACATCTCATCAAGTAATGAGGCATCCCGAAGGGAAAAAAGTATAAAAGTACGATATTTAATCCGAGATATGTACCTTATATTTTATTAGCGAGCATATACGGCTAATATAGCGCTAAAGCGAACTCCAAATGCGAAGCAACGCGATCCGCACCTACTAAACTTAACAAACAACATGAGAACATGCACATATGTAAATAGTATCAATATACAACATATAGCAACATAATAACTATATATGTCACATGGCAAATACAACCAACAACAAATGCAAACATATATTCAACCATCAACCAATTACATCCATAACCAATCAATATTCATTTATATTCAATGAAACAGATTTTCAATATCAAATCACATTTGATTCATTAATGTTGGAATTTACTAACATTCATTCTCATTAATTTCAATTAGTTAACATTCACTAATTAAATCCAATTCACATTCAATTCTATTCAAATTTATTTATCTTTAATTTGAATTTCAATTACTTTAGCTTTCCACTTCATTAATACTTAATGAACTTATATAAAATCAACTACAATCATATAACAACCAAAGTATATTAATTTCAACCAAATTCCTTTGCTTATATTCATTTATTTTTTTATTCAACTTCTAATAACATTAGATTTTAATGAATCAACACTTATATTCATTATTTTATATCAACTTAAATTTACATTTAATTGATTAACGTTCAATTCATTCAATTTCTAAAGTTGAATTTCATTCACATAACTCAAGTTCACCTTTGTCACTTTTATTTACAACTCATATTCATATAATTTCACTTCTTATATATATAAGTTTATTTCACAATTGTAAATTACTTTGATTATAATTTAACTCTTATAATTCTTTTTGCTTATACAATTATTCTTTTACTTAGATTATTCAAACAACCTAACAATCAACTTATATACATTTAATAATTTTGAAAAAATTATTTCTTTATATATAAAATATAATCAAGTAAAATTATTTCATTTACCTAATTTAAAAACAATATCGTGTCGAATTGTTCTATTCAAGTGTTTAGAAACCCCTTCGGCATAGTCTTGCGGACCACGCTGACGAAAGTTCATATGCCACTCAATAAACCAATCATCACAATATAAAACAATTTCATATACACTAACAAATACGCTCTCATAGCTATTATTACACTCAAACTCATTCTAGAGTACTACTGACTCTATCTCTAATGAGTAATACCCAACAGAACCATGGTTGTCGCTTAACCATCAGAGCTCTGATACCAAATGTAACGCCCCGAAAATTTTCGACTTTCGAAAATTCGACATCGATACTCCCTTTATCGACTGCCGAGAAATCGAAGGCTGAAAACACGGAATGTTATGGGTTTTAAAAAGAATTTAAGAAAAAGAAAAAAAAGAGAAAAAGAAGAAAGAAAAAGAAAAATAGAGGGAAAAGAAGATAGACAATTTTTAGAAAACAGAGAAAGAAAAGAAAATAGAGAGAAGAGAGAAAAGAAGGTAGAACATTTTAAAATAGAAGAAAACAGAAAGAAAACAGAGAATTTGAAAAATAGAAGATAGAAGAATTTTAAAATAGAACGGACAAAAGAAAACAACAGAACAACAACAGAATCTCACAATTCGCAGCGGAACAACATATAATAATAAATGAATAATCTTTAAACAAAGAACCATATCAGTTATTACATTACATTTCATTACATCACATCATATCAGAGTGTACAACATCATACAACAACAAACAGTGCAGCGGAAAAGAGATACTATATAAACTAGTAATATGCCATGCCATCCAGCTTGCCTCCAGCAACTCCAGAATATCCAGAATATCCTGATAAACCTAACTCTTAACTGCCCGTGTGGAAATTTGTGGGCACCCAGAGTTTAGGAAGGAAAACAATAAACTCCAAGTCAGTCATGTGACTGGTGTGAGAACTCAAAACAGTTTATTTAACTTTAAAAACAAAAATAGAGAAATATTTTTAAATTAATTCGCAATGCTTTTAAAAATGAGACTACCATAAGGCCTCCCGCACACACACACATGCAAACGCAGAATCGGAGGAGATTTCTCCTTATGATAGTCAAAGATGCTTGATACGCATTTAAAATAACATTTGATATTATTACTAGTGCATAGTGTAGTGGAAAATTCATTTCGAAAGTAGAATATAAATCTTAGCCAACATACGACCATTATCGTATGCCTACTATAGCTACTATCCAAACAGTGGTGACCACCATAAGTGAATAGCAGGTTCTACAACTAATACCGTACAAGTCACGTATTGTTTCTTTGGATTTCCAACGAATGATCAGGCCAAGGAACTTCCCATTGCCACATGAGAATGCCTCTGGATGGACATCCCCGAGAACCAAACCGGATCTCTACCAACACAAGGCCGGGTTACTCCAAACTGAGTAACAACTGACCGAATATGCCATCCCCCGGTCCTTTGGGACCTTTATCCGAGAGCTCTCTAATCAATTCACACAATCATAAAAACAAAGTGTTTCAACATGAGTAAGTATCTGGGCTCCATACCATGATACCACCCTTTTCCAGAAGGAAATGGACACATCCTAAAGGGTGCTACCCCTCATAACCTTGCTGCTTCTTTCCTGTTTTGACCATTCACGGGGTGTGAGGCTCGACGAATTCACGTCCACAAAAACATACTTTATACAAAAGCCATGCTTTGGGTCAACAAATGATCAACACAATGATCACTAAGATAGACGATCAAATAAATGATCCTATCACAATAATCAACACAATGATCATTTCAGCATCACTCAGCATATCACATTACCAAATTGGGAATATATCGCTGATAACTTCAACTATATAACCTTTGAGCACATACGTCTCAAAGAAGGGTGTTAAGCAAAGAATAAATTCTCCGCCACCAACAGAAATATATTTGAAAGAAATCGGCTTTATATCTCAACTTGTAATGTCAGACATACAATCCATACAAGTCTGTTCCGGGATCGAACAGAGCCGAAGGCACTTACAAAGAAGTCCTTGCAATCCGGATATTCACAATCCTGATCGGATTCACCATCACATATGGAGAACTCAATACCGGAGCAACTCGGTGCAGAGTCAATCGATAGTTCATCCTATCACTCTTGCAAATACCGGTCTTCAACACCGATCTTCAATGCAATTCACAACGACGTATCACATATTCGGAATGGGTTATACGACCCCATGGTCCTTTCCCGGTTAACCCGAATAGTGAGCGCTTATTCAAAAATAAGTGTGCATTCAAATTCAATCCATTCACATCAAATACCCATTCAAAGGGAAATATTGATAGTCGGCTATTGAACTATCAATGGATATGCATACATCACCAGATTCCAAATAATTTTCCAAATTATTTATTTTCCAAAATATCTTTACAAGATATAAAGTTTCAACACTTCAAAAATAAATCAATATTTATTTTTAAAACAATTCTCCTTTTCATTTATAAATTCCATAATGAATTTATATTTCAAAATATCCATGCATATGCGATTTCAATAATCCATTTCAATTTATCTTTAAAAAGATAAATTCTAATTTTTCACTTCATATTGGAAAACATTTCCATACTTATTAAAAATAAGTAATTCACAAATCTTTTTATTTTCAACACTTAGAAAATATTCAATATACTTAAATCGAATTAAGTATATAATTCATTCTTTAAGGAAATCATTCTCTTAAACATATTTATTTGGGCCAAAACGAATGTTACGTAAAACATCGTTAGATCGTTTTAATTCTATTTAAAACATTCACATTCTAAACAATTTCTTTAACGTGCTATTCACTGTTCAAAAACGTGAATAAACTACGTTAACAAACTTCATCATTTCTATTCACTTTAACTTAAAGGATTATTCACTGTCTAAAACGTGAATATAACTCCATTTATAAGTTATAACAATTAACTTATCAAAATAAGTCGTTTGCGGATTTATAAAACAACGTTTATAAATTCCGTTTCTTTTTATTTATAAAAACTTCCTTTTTATAAATTCCTTTATTAACCTATTTGATTTCATATCTCAATTATAAACTAAAAGTTCATATTATAAGTCAATTGCTTATAAAACGATTATTTTACAAAATCGTTCTTTTTAAAGACTTTTCAATTTATAAACCTTATAACTTATAAGATTTATTTATTTAATAAATCTATTCTTCAAATAATTTCACCAAATTTATAAATCTTACTATTTATAAATTTCATTTATAACTTCACAGTTTAAAATTTTATAAATTTCATTCTATTATGAAATTCATTCTCACATCATTCAAACACTTATAAAGACTCGTTTTATAATGTCCATATTTAAATTTATAAATACCCATTTATAAATCCCTTAATATAAATTAATTTATATTATTCTTTTAAAACGTCTTTAAATTCCTTTATAATTCCACCATCTTGATTTATAAAATAATCAAATTTTATAAATCCTATTTTTAACTTTTATAATATATTCAAAAATCCAATTTAACTATTTTATAAGGTCATTAATTCATATTTCTCAAAAATCAGCTTTTAACTATATTTCACAAAAACTATAATTTTTATAACTTTAAAAATTATAACGTTCATTTATTTATAATGGATCAATTCCAAAAATATAGTATATTTTCAAAAATCACTTTAAAACCATTTTAAAATCCCAAAATCTGGGTCCAATGATGCTACACACCAAATAGTCAATCACGACTAACAACGATATCATATATCGATATGACAATTCATCAAATATCAAAATATCTGAAATAAATTAAATACTGTTGAGGAATCCTGTTGGATCCCTCCAACCTGTTTCCCTGCATCCAAAAACATTAGCACAATACCAATTTCGCTCCAGTACGAAATTATCGCGGTACATGTTCTTAATAAATATTATTCGCTTAATAACGGCGTAATAGGGTCTCATCCGCTAAACAAAAAATGCGGGAAATCAACAACTGCAATATATACATATGCCAATATATATATATATTGATATTATATATAATACCAATTTCACTGTTTATGAAATATTCGCGGTATATGTTTATAATAAATAACATCCGCTTACTAACGGCGTATAATGTCTATTTTAACAATCAATAATTTACAGTCATCATTCAAACATGCATTCAAATATTTTAAATCTAACTATTTAAAATAAAATCGAAATCTATTCGATTGAGTGAGAAGTTCTCACCTTGGTTTTAATTTCCGTTTTAGCTTTTATTTCGAATAAAATTAAACGCGCGTTTAATTTTACCCAAAATTCTCACTAACTCCAAACGACTCCAAACCAACTCCATCGCGTAGTGCTCGTCCATACGATTCCAACGCTACTGAGTTTGCATTTTTTCGACCTCGTATGAAAAAGTTATGATTTTATGAAGTTCGTACACGATTTTATAACTAAATTTCAACAATAACTTTTATATTTTAAACCCAAACTCACACCAGCCCTTAGATCCAATCCCATGCAAATCTGGCCCTCCTTCCTTCATCTTCCACTTGCGTTCAAGCTACAGGCAATAGGAATGAGGCCGAACCCATAGTTGATTCCTAGGGTTTAATATTGCAACTTCAATACACAACTATACTTCATCATACCACTCCCATGTCGAAGAGCACGACGCAAGCTACCTCCACCTGCCACCATGCTGAGCTCGGCCCTAAGATGGCCCTTGAATTTCGTGCGCACGGCAGCAAAGTCGGCCCCACCTAGCTCCTCCTCCGATGCTCCAAACTCGATCTCAACCGTTGATCTCGTAGCTCTCGTCGTGTTCTTCATCTTTGTAGTTGAAACCTAAGGCTAATTGTCGACGGATTGGAAGATAATCGAGGTGGAAGTCGAGTGTTTTCTGGCCATTCATATAGGAGGTGGCGGCTGTAGTTGCTTGCTAGGGTTTGGTGTTATTTTTTTTTTTATTTGTGAATGGTGCTATTTATAAGAACGAGCAAGCGTAAACACTATTCATCCCGGGAATTCCGAACTCCGATTTAGACGCCGTAACCAGCGTACCTAGGGTTTATCCCGCGTTCCGGACACAATGGAACAGGTTTCGGAAGCTAATTCGGAAGTATGTGCGAGTTATGGCTGCAAACGTTCAATTTAAATTAAACCGATTTAAACCGATTTCTAGGCGTTTTAATTTGTACCGGACAAACGGTAAATCCAATTGACTTGAAATTTGAAACCTTACAATAATATCACATTACGGATCCGATGAAACTGGTTTCGTAGAAATCCGAGACTTTTTGAAAAATGGCTATTTTGACTCGCCAAATTTAAATTAAAAACGATTCGATGCGTTTCGAGCTGCCACGATCAAACGATAACTCCGATTGACACGAAATTTGAAATCCGGTAATAACTAACTATTACGGATCCAATGGAACTGGTTTCATTCAATTCTGAGACTGTTCAAAAATTGACTATTTTACAGTCGATTATTAAATATTAAAATATTCAATTTTCACAAATTAACTTTTAATTCGATTTTAAAAGTTCTAAAATATTTCTATAACTTCAATATGATAAAATAAAATTTTACAAATTATTTTCAATCATTTTTAACTCAATTTTTTAATTATTTTCATAATTTAACATATTAAATTATTGATTTAATTATCCAATTAAATCCAAAAATTCAAATAAAAATTTATTTGACTTATAAATTCACTTATAAATATTTAAAATTAATTAAATATTCAAATTTAAATTATTAAAAATTCTGGGTCGTTACACTATCAAGTAGGTTTGGAATTTTTTGAGTGCAAAGACTATCACAAGAAGCTCTTTTTCTATAGTTGTGTATTTAAGTTGAGCATCGTTCAGAGTCATACTAGCGTAGTAGGTAACATGAAGAATTTTGTTGATGCGTTGTCCTAAGACAGCACCAACTTCAAAGTTCAAAGCGTCACACACTATTTCAAATGGAAGATCCCAATTTGGTGAGCAAATTACAGGAGCAGAAACAAGTTCTTTTTTGAGACGTTCGAAAGCAAAAACACGATCAGAATTAAAATCGAAAGGAACGTCTTTTCCATGGAGAGTCGTAAAAGATCGAGCAATCTTATTGAAGTCTTTCACAAAGTGTCGATAAAAACCCACGTATCCAAGGAAAGAGCGAATATCTTTAACAAATTTGGAATGCGTAAATTTGCAATGACATCGATTTTCGCTTTATCTACCTCGATGCCTTTATTTGGAATGACATGTCTAAGGACTATGGCTTGAGTAACCATAAAATGGCATTTTTTCCACATTATCATTAAGTGTTTATCCGTGCTTCGTTTAAGAACTAACTCAAGATGGTGCAAGCACATAGAAAAAATAATTACCAAAGATAGAAAAATCGTCCATAAACACTTTAAGAAAATGTTCAATCATATTAGAAAAATGCTGATCATGCTTCTTTGAAACGTAGCAGGATCATTGCAAATGACAAAAGGCATTCGTCGATAAGCAAAAGTGCCAAAGGGACATATGAAAGTCATCATCTCTTGATCTATGGGAGCAACTGGAATTTGATGATAGTCCAAATAACCATTAAGAAAGCAATAGAATTCGTGGCTAGCTAAACGTTCGAGCATTTGGTCGACAAATGGAAGAGGGAAGTGTTCCTTACATGTTGCGGCATTTAATTTTCGATGGTCAATGCAAACATGCTAACCCGTTTGAGTACGAATTAGAATAAGTTCATTGGAGTCATTCTTGACAATGGTAAGTCCAGATTTTTTCGGTACAACATGAATTGGGCTAACCAATGAACTATTAAAGATTGGGTATATGATATCATTGTCATGAAGTTTGAGAATTTCTTCGCACACCGCATCTTTCCTTTTTGGGATAAGCCTTCATTATGCATCACGAACAGGCTCGGCATCGTCAATTAAATGGATGTGATGTTGAACAAGAGCGGGACTAATTCCCTTTATATCGGTGATCAACCATCCAATTGCTTCCGTGTTTTTCGAAAGGATTGAAAGTAACGAAGTTTCTTGATCAAAAGAGAGAGTCGCATAAATTATGATGGGAAATATTTTGTTATCGCCTAAGTATGTATACTTAAGGTGATCGGGAAGGGGGTTAATGTCCAACCTCGAGGGTTGCTTTATCAAAGAATTGGGTTGAGATTCGGTCTCAACTGGAAGCGATTCAAAAGGAAGCATGTATTCAATCTCATTGGGGATTTCATGAAATAATCTTTCGTACTTAGCCTCATGCTCATCATTAAGGTCGATCGTCTCATTTTCAAAGTTTTCATGAATGGCACTAACTTCCAACGTTTGGTCACATGGTTCATTCGATTAGTTTTCAAGATTGAAAATGTTAAGATCCGAAGTCATGTTTCCAAAAGAGATTTTAATTGAACTATTACAACAATTGATTAAGGCATTTGAGGTGGCTAAAAATGGTCAGCCCAATATCATAGGGATTTAACTTGCAGGGTTGGTCATAGCGAGCATGATAAAATCAACGGGGAATATGAATTGCCCTACTCTACTTAGCTCATTCTCAATTTCTCTCACGGACTTCTTAATGGAACGATCAACGAATTGAAGCGTGGCCTTCATTGGTTTAAGTTTACCTAAGCCTAATTGTTCATTCATAGAGTATGGAATCAAATTGATACTTAGGCCTAAGTCTGTCAAGCATTTGATAATCGTCTTACCTCTGGTTTTTCACGAGATTGTGGGCCAATCAGGATCTTTGTATTTAACAGGAATGGATTGGACCAAGTCTTCACTCAAAATGGCCACTAAGAAGAATCTTTTGGGCACTTGAGTGTTCGCTTTTGGGTACATAAGTTCTTAAGAAATTTAGTGTATGTTGGGATTTGATGAATAATGTCAAGAAGCGAAATGTTAACTTTCACTTGTTTAAATATTTCCAACATCTTTTCCATTTGGTCTGAGTGTTTCTTGGGTCGAAGACGATGTGGAAATGGAACACGATACTTAGTAGACAAGTCTACTTGAGTAGAAGATGAATTTTGATTGCCATACGATTCGACGTTTGGCTTTGGCTTTTCTTTGGATTCGTTTGTTGTTTTAGAGGTGTCGAGAGAGGTTTTCGGTAAATTGTTTGGATTGACAACTTGATTATCGATTTGTTTATCGGAACGCAGAGTTGTGATATCATTCAATTGGGTTATGTTGCTTCTTGAACAACATAGGCTTGATTCGAATTATTGTTTTGATTTCTAGGATTTGGAACAGGATGGCTTGGAAATGTGCCTTGTTCACGTTCACTCACAGACGTGGCTAATTGACTCATTTGCATTTCAGTTTAGCAATTGATTGGCTTGTGTTTTGCATATATGAGGTCAACAAATTTTGCAAATTACTATTTAATTGGAGACTTTGAGTAGTTACTTTAGCCAACGTTTTAAGATTTCTCTCAAGTGAACTTAAACGTTTATCATCTTGGGGAGGGGGAGCAGTATTTGGTTGAAAATTTGATTGTTGCGGTTGATTATGAGATGAACCCACAAAATTTGGTTGAAAATGATTGGGTTGAAAGGGAGGATTTAAAGCATTATTCGAGAATGCTTGAAAATTGGGATGAACCACATTTGTGTTGAGATTGTTTTGGTTCCAAGCAAAATTCGAATGATTTCTCCAACCAGGATTGTGCGTCGGTGAAAACAGGTCATTTTTAACCTTGTTGATAGCGTTGTGTTGCTCGACAGAATTAGGGAACCAATCGGCTATATGATTAGGTTCATTGCATTTATAATACATCGGTTGGGAAGCTTGATTTATTTGGCTTAATGAGAAAACGTTGTCGAATTTATTAATCATTACGTCGATTTTAGTTCTAAAGTCAAAGATGATCGTATCGAGTGTGCGCTCATTCATGAGTAAACTGATTTTTTATTCGAATGTTCCCATTGGGATGACTTTTCGGCTAGGTTTTCAAGAAATTGCCAAGCATCAACGTGATGTTGGAAAGAAAATTTTTTTGGCACACTGATTCGAGCATAGCCCATGAGCTGTTTTCGTGTCCATCGTATAAGATTTGGCAAAACATCCATTTTCGAAGTTATGGTGTGGACATTTTATCAAGAGCTATTTAAATCTTCCAAAATATTTTTCGAATGGTTCTCCCGTGAATTAATGAAAATTTATGATTTCGTTGCAGATTTTTGATGTTTTTTCCAAGGAGTAGAATTTTTTTATGAAAATTTTCACAGATTCTTTCCAAGTTTTAATCGAGTTAGATGATAAGATGTGCAACCATTTTTCAGCATAATCCGTAATAGAAAATGGATTAATCGAAGTTTGATTCCATGATCAGAAATTTGTTGGAGTTTCATTGTTTCACAAACTTGTTCAAATTTTGTGAAGAAAATGCATGGGTCATCGTATTCAAAATTGCCAAATTTTGGAAGCGTGGCAATATGGTTTTAGTGAATTTTGAAATGGTTACTTGTTGGAGCAGGTAACGTGATGCAAGATGGAATAGAAACTCTATCGGAAAAGATTTTGTCTATAAGAGTACGAGGGGCATTCTTGTTTGCTATTTCAAGAGGATCATTTGTTCTAGTTAAACGACTAGTTGTTGAATTATGAGTCCAAGTGTTCGTTGTTGTGTCAAGAGTCCAAGTACTCATGCACAATTAAAACTTGAAAAGAGAAAGAAGTTAGAATCGAGTTTAGAGAATGAAACAAGATTTGAAAAATGAAGTGAAAATTGTTTTTGTTATAGTTTGTTTTTAAAAGGAGGAAAAAAAGTTCTGAGAGAAATTAGTTTTTCAAAAGAGAAGTTTGATTTTTTTTGGCTTTTCAAATTTTTTATATGTTTTTGTTTTTGTATAAATTTCTTTTTTTGAATTTAAAATATTTACCAAAAGGATTTTTTCTTTTAGAAAATGTAAAATGGGAATTTGATTTTTGTTTTTGAATTTTCAAATTTTTTTTCTTTTTTTAATTATGTTTTTGTTTTTTTAGTTTTTGAAAAGACCATGTCTACATACATACATACATATACATACATATATATATATATATATATATATCTTAGAATTTTGTTTTTCAAAAAAGAAACTTAAGATATTTTTTTTGAATTTTTGATTTCGATTGAAAATTTTCAAAGGAAAGAATTTAAAAGGATTTTTTTGGTTTTGGATTTTAAAAAAACCAAGTTAAGTTAAATTTACTGTTTTTTTGTTTTGGATTTTTGAATTTTTTTTAAATATGCATGGACTAATGCAACTAAATGAATGCAAAGGACTTAATTACAAATTTTCTGTCCTAAGTGGCTCCTAATCCAAAATTATAATCGCACTTTGTCTTAAATCAGCAAAATATTTCTTAGCCAGGTAACGGGAAGAAGTTATCGGTGCACCACGAATCACCGTAGCAATGCAACCGAAGCTTTAAGTACGTTCAGAGAAACAACCACTATAATATTTACGAATCACCATAATATTTATAAATGGTTATTGCTCTGCCGTAGCGTAGACACCACAAAACAAAATTGTTCAAAGAAGACAATTGTCAAGATACAATTAAGCCCTATGTGAGCTTGTGACTCCTTTAAGTCAATTGTCTAACTGTTATTATTAACAAAATTCTATGATGAAATGAGATTTTTGGGCCAAGGAAGGGCGATGAAATCCCCCACCTTATCTGAATTTGGGTGTTGCCCTTAGAAAAAAAAATAAGATGAGATGAATACAAAGTAGAAATTAAACGTGATTTTAACAATGCAACTACAATTGAAATTTGTCTCTGTTTTTGAATTTTTGGATTTTTGAATTATATATATATATATATATATATATATATATATATATATATATATATATATATATATATATATGCAAATGCGGGCAACCAACAATGTAGATAAAATAAAACTAGAGATTAGAATATGATACTAGAGTTTGCAGATTATTAGCAATTTATTTATTATTTTTAAGCGGTGATTTTGTTATAAGCAAGCAAAAAAATTCTTTTTCTTGCGGCTTTCTGCTTTGGCAACCTAAAATTTCGAACAAGATGTATACAGTTGTTTAGTAGAAGAATTGAACCAAAAACCAAACAAACTAAATTTTTTTTATGTACATATATCATATATATATATATATATATTAAAGTAGAGACTAAAAAATGAAAAACAAAACAAATTAAACTAAATAATTAAAAATAAAACAATTGAAAAAAAAATTCAATTGAAAATAAAATAAAAGCCAAAATTAAACTAATTTCAACTAAAATTAAACACCACTTGGCCCGGCCCAATTAAAATCTCATTACAAAAAAAAATTCAGCGAACTCAATTTAAAGACCATAATCAATTTCACGAACAAATTTCTATATTTCATGAATTAGCAAATTCAAAACTTCAAAATAAAATTGAAATCCAGTTGTGGGTTGGTGAGGCGATTCTCGAGTGTAGGAGGTAGGGAGATATTCGGTTTCTTGGATTTTTTTTGGGTTGCGGTTTCTTCGGTTCGCGATTGAGGTAGTAGGCAGTAGTGAAAATTAATGTAGGTGTTGTGGATGGGTTCGTGAATGGGTTGGTGGTTGGGGTCCGTTCGTTTGGGTGATCTTAGTTAGGCCGTGATGTAGGATGAGGCAGGGGAGAGGGAGGGGTTCTGGCGATGGTTGATGTCCATTGTAGGGTTTGGATAAGTGAAGTGGGTATCAGTGCTTCTATGGTTTGGGTGATGTAACGCGGATGGCTATGACAATTTGGAAGTGGTTTATGTGGGTTTCAAGTTTGGCCAGTAGATAGTTTGGAAGTGGATTATAAGGGAATTTGCAGTTGGATGTTATTTGTGGGTGAATGGAAGGTATGTTGGTTGAGCAGTGGTATAAATTGGTTAGGTCAATGATGTATGAAGAGGATGTGTAGTAAATGCACAGTAATTGTAGTGGGTAGTTGTTTGATGTAGTAGTGAGATTGATGGTGTTTGTGTGATTTGGTGAATTGTAGTGGGTGGTGTTGGGATGTTCGGTGTTTCTGTTGCACCGATGTTTGTAGGAGATAACTGTTGTAAGAAGATGGATGGTTTTGCCGACTAATAAGAACATGTGTATTGCAGCCGTCATACTATCTGTTTTATTTTTGCTTATTGGGCTAGGATTCTATTTGCTCAGAACCCATTATGCCTTTTATAAATATAGCCTGAAGCAATGTAATCAGAGAGTGTAAAATCATCTTAAGAATAAAAATAAAAACATCATTTCCGTTTTATGGTATCAGAGCCACCATAGCCAAAAGGCTGAAATTGATTAGAGAAAGTAATTTCTCATTTCTCCCCTCAGAGCAATATCATCATAGGGGAGGTTTACCTTTCTCCCAGATTAGTGTAGCATCAAGTTTTCATCAGTTCTTTCCCTCTTTGTGCCATCCTAGAAGAGGATCAGATCCAAGATCTTCATCCCCTCCTTTGGTTGCTCTGTTCTCGCTTGCTACAGTCGGCTTTGGCTGTAATTTATCATTGCCACGCCAATATACTGCTTTCTTGATCAAGATATCTAGATATCAGTGTTCTTGATCCACCATGGCAGATCGAGACGATGAAGCTACCTCTGTAAACACAGGCAACTGATCCAGAAATGATCAAAGCGGTGATCCAATCTTGATCAGACCTAAAAATCAGGCAATAAAGACGCCATTAGATGAAGACAACTACATAACCTGGAAATATCAGGTAGAAATTGCATTAAGAGGCTATGATTTGCAAGATTATGTGAAGGGAACCAAGGTGATTCCTTCAATTAACATCACTGATGATAAAGGCCAACTTGTAAACAATCCAGATTATATTCAATATCAAAGGCAAGATAATTTACTTGCATCTTGGCTATTTTCTTCTATTAGTCAAAGTCTTGTATCACAACTTGTTAGGCGTTACACATCATATGAATATGGTCATCAATTGAAAGAATTTTCGGTTCACAATCAGCATCCAGAGTTATGTACTATAGAAGAGAACTACAAAATGCAAGAAATAATGATACAAGTATGAGAGAATACCTTGCCAGAATCAAGAATCTCTGTGACAAATTGAAGTCAGTTGGTTATGAGATATCTAATAGTGGGCAGATTCTTATCATTACAAACGGTCTTGATCAAGAATATGAATCCTTAGTGAACTTTTCTTGCTACACAGAAAACACTACCAGATATAGAATATGTTCACTCAGCCCTTCTTGCTCATGAAGGCAGAGTTGAACAGAGAAGACTCATGGAAGAAGACTATTTGGCCAATTATGCCTCCTCCATAAAGAACAGAAATCAGAAACACAATCAAAATAAACAAGTAAATCAAAATACAAGAGGAAACAACAGTCAAAGGGGAAGAGGCAGAGGAAAATATCCAAACAACAATAGGGTCAAATGCCAAATTTGTGAGAAATTTGGCCACATGGCAAATAAGTGCTACTTCATATTCAAGGAAGATTACAATGTTGCTCAGCAAGGTCAGACCAACAGAGGACCAACAGCAAACATGGCATAAACCAATAATCAATCCAGAAACAATGCAGACAACTCAACAGATGATGCAAATAAATCTGATGGTATCAACATAGAAGAATGGTTTCCTGATTCAGGGGCCACTAACCATGTGACCAACAACTTACAGAATTTAAACTTGGAAACAAAAGCTACACAGGTAAGCATTTTGTTGCAATGGGAAATGGTGAAACAATAAATAAATCTCATGTAGGAAATATTGAAGGTACAAGGTTACTCTCTCTTAATAACTTATTGAGAGTACCAAGTATCAAAAAGAATTTAATCAGTGTCTCACAATTTGCTAAAGAAAACAATGTATATTTTGAGTTTCACCCTAAATTTTGTCTTGTCAGGGGTTTGCTAAATAAAAACATATTTTTACAAGGTAAACTGGATCAAGGTTTATACAAATTCAGCAATATGAGAAAAAGATCTTTTTGTAACAATGCAGTATGGTGTAATAATGTTAGTACAAACAATGACAAAAATGTCAATATTCTTGATGTATGGCATTGCAAGTTAGGGCATCCTAGTTTTGATGTAGTCAAACAAGTATTGAATGAGAGTAAAATTTAATTTCCAAAATTGTGTATTTCTAATATATGTACACATTGCCAAATTGGTAAGAGTCACAAATTACCTTTTCAATACTCTGAGACTGCATATGAAAAGCCACTCAAGCTAGTGGCAGCTGGCTTGTGGGGACCATCTCCACATAATTCAACTCAAGGAGATAGGTATTACCTACACTTGTTGATGCACATAGCAGGTATACGTGGATATATTTTTTGGAAGGCAAAATCAGACACATGCAGTGCTATGAAACACTTCATCACTTGCATTGAAAAACAGTTAAATAGCAGTGTGAAAATGATACAGACAGATGGTGGGGGTGAATTCAAATCCCTAAAATATTTCTTTGCTATGAAAGGAATCATACATAGAATGACATGGCCACACACATCGAACAAAATGGATTGGTGGAAAGGAAACACAGACATATAGTGGGGACTGGTTTAACACTTATGTCACAAGCAAGTCTACCTATGAGATACTGGACGGAGGCATTTGCCACAGCAGTGTATCTCATCAATAGAATGCCAACCAAAGTGTTAAACCATGTCTGCCCCTTCGAAAAACTTTTTGGTGTCAAACCAGATTATGAGCATTTATGAAATTTTGGGTGCCTATGTTTTCCTTGTCTCAGACCATACAACAAACATAAATTAAGCCTGAGGTCTGGTCAATGTACTTTTCTGGGTTATGCAGATAATCAGAAAGGCTACAAATGTCTAGACAATCAGGGCAGGTTTTATATTTCAAGACATGTAGTTTTTAATGAAAGTGTTTTCCCTTTTGCAGAAAAAGAAAAATATAAACAAGAAATAGACATCAACAATGCAGGAACAAGTCAAATGCCTGACCTTCCTGATTGGATCAGCAAAGAAAACAAAATAAACTGTGAGTCAACAAAGAGTGTTCATAATGATAATTTAGAGCAAAGTGCAATGGATAGTTCACAGCATAATGAACAACAACAAGTTGATACACAGCAAAATCAAGGCAATGAAGACTCAACAAATGAAGCTACTGACCACTATAGGGTTGAACATCAAGTACCACAACCAACCACCAGTCAACACCCCCATGACCACTAGATCCAAAAGTGGTATCTTTAAACCCAAAATATTCAACACTCAAATCAATGAAGTAGAGCCAACATCATATGAATTAGCAGTTAAAGATGAAAGGTGGAGGAAAGCCATGGATGAAGAGTATAATGCGTTGATTCTAAACAAAACATGGATCTTAGTTGACCCACCAAAACACAAAAATATAGTTGGAAGCAAGTGGACTTGCAAAATCAAAAGAGATGCAGAAGGCAAAATAATTAAACATAAGGCAAGACTTATGGCAAAAGGCTATACCCAGCAGTATGGTTATGATTTCAATGAGACATTCTCCCCAGTCATTAAACCAGCAACAATCAAAATTATATTAACCCTAGTTTTGCACAAACATTGGCAGATAAGGCAGCTAGATGCGCATAATGCATTCTTAGATGGAGACTTAGTGGAAGAAGTGTACATGCAACAACCAAGAGGCTATAGCTCTAAGGACAACAACAATCAAGTGTGCAAGTTACACAAAGCCATATATGGGTTGAAACAAACTTCAAGGGCTTGGTATGAAAACCTGAAGAGTACTTTCGTCAAGTTAGGATTCACTGCCACTAAATTTGATAACTCCTTCTACATAAGAAAGGAGAGGGATAATAGCATCTACATATTAGTGTATGTTGATGAGATTCTCATTATAGGGGATAATCATCAAGAGATTGAAAAAGTTATTAGGTGTTTAGACAAGCAATTAGCTATAAAAGACTTGGGGGAAGCTAATTACTTCCTAGGCATACATATTAAGAGAAATGCAGATTCAAGCATCAGTTTATCACAAAAGCAATACACATTAGACATTCTAGTGAGAGAAAATATGGACAAAGCCAAAGCACCGCCCACACTCATGACAAGTAATCTCAAATTGTCTAAAGACAAGGATGAACCGATCGAAAATATCACACAATACAGGAGCATGTTGAGGCACTCCAGTACGCAACTATTTCTAGACCAGACATCTGTTTTAGTGTGAATAAGGTCTGTCAATACATGCAAGCACCAACAAATGAACATTAGCGTGCAGTTAAGCATATTCTTAGATATCTAAAAGGTACCGTCCACTACGGGTTGAGACTAGAGTCATGCAGAAGTATAATTCTACAGGCTTACAGTGATTCAGATTGGGCCAATGATTTAGACGACAGAATATCCACTACTGGGTATTGTGTGTACCTCGGCAGCAACCCCATTTCATGGTGTATGAAGAAGCAATCAACCGTCTCTAGGTCAAGCACTGAAGCGGAATACAGAGCCGTTGCCAACGTTACTGCCAAAATCACTTGGACAGAAGCTCTTCTTAGAGAATTAAGGTTTGAACATAAGCAAAAACCGACCATCTGGGTGGATAATCTGAGTGCAATTTTTCTATCCATGAATCCTGTTCAGCACTCGAGAACAAAACATCTTGAAGTAGATCTACACTTCGTTAGAGAGCGAACTGGCAACGAAAAACCCCAGATCCAACATATCCCATCTTTTTATCAGCGTGCGGATGTATTAACAAAGGCAATTTCATCCAAGAATTTCATTCGTCTTAGGGAGGAGCTTCGAGTTTTTCCGTCGCCATGAAATATGAAGAGAAGACTTTAGGGGTTGGAAACCCTAGCTTTGTTTGCGGGGGAATAATAAGAATATGTGTATCGCAGCCCTCATATTATATGTTTTATATTTTCTTATTGGGCTGGGCTTCTATTTGCTCGGAACCCATTATGCCTTTTATAAATATAGCCTGAAGAAATGTAATCAGAGAGTGTAAAATCATTTTGAGAATAAAAATAAAAACATCATTTACGTTTTAACGTAGGTATGTATGATGTTGGATGTATGTATGATGTTGTGTAGTGGGTGATGAATGTTGCAGCAATGGTTAAGGTGGATGGGTTAGCAGATGTTTGATGATGAAGCTGGGGAGCAGTTTTGTTGAAGTAATGAAGGAGGAATCTAGTATGCAATGTTTGTACACTGCAGTGTAGGGTGTGACGCCCCACCTCTATACTCACGCTAACCAAGGACACTATGGAGTAACGTCGTCAACTAGCACGATGAATAAGGCTGTTGAGGAGCGACCATCTGTATGATTGCTTTGTGCGAGTATCGATAGGCCAAATAAAAATATAACTTTTCATCTCAAAAGGAAATCTGACATACCGATACAAACTCAAAGTTACTACATGGTGGCTATGTGGGCTTCGGAAACAAATATAGAAATAAACATAACACAAATCAGTCACAGATAATTCATATCACAAAGGCGGAAACAGATATGAATATATCACATAAAAGTATCACAAAAGAATAGATACAAGTGCTATACAAAAGAATATGTATACATCAAGGAGTCAATATCTCAAATGTATACAACCAAAAACTACAAGCTAAGTAGTTAGCCAAAAGTCAAATGATGGTCCCAGATAAGAAGTCATGAGGAAGCACCTATAATATCTCAGTCTGACCCGAGTATTATTTAATAAGAAAATAATAAACGGATCAATCTAGCTATAAATATCAGGTAAAAATGAGATAGGATAAGAGATATAACAAAAACGTATGATGACCAAAAAAATGTCATACAATGACAATTATCCTTTAGAAAATCAACAAAAGTCATACAATATCTCAAGAATCCTATGGCATCAAAAAGAATGTCATATTCTTTATTTTATTCACCAAGCCACGAATATTGACAAACATATCGTTGCCAATCGCAAAAATTAGTGAAACATAAATTCCAAAAATCATCAATTAGAAATCCAGAAATCAAAAGGGGATGGCCAATCCCAAACGGGAGCATGAAATCTCCCAACACATGTATCACAAACGGAACGTTGTTCCATGGTCGCTAACCATAAATTCGAAACATCGACGCAGTACAAACGATACGTCCCACGAATCGAAAAGCCGAGAGATCGATGTAGTACAATAACGGTACATTTGATGAACCGAAACTCAAACAATTCGGAACATTGACGCAGTACAATAACGGTTCGTCCAATGAATCGAAAAGCCGGGACATCGATGTAGTACAATAACGGTACATCCGATGAACCGAAACTCATAAAAAAACATGGGTCGCTAGCCCGTAAAAGAAATGAGACAAAGCCCAATAAGACGAGGTACTGTCCCCCACATGGACAAAGAGACATCGCACATTGCTAGTCTAAATCATAAAATGATCATCATCGATCATCAAGAAGTGTCAATTACACTAAGCTAGTAAATATACGAGTTTAGCTTCATGTCCCATAACCACTAGCTTAACTTAAATACTTACGGACAAATTGTAGATCGCCACTCGAAAATTGTCACAAGGGGTTTCAATCGAACAAGTCCAAGAATTAACCGATGAAGTGAATGCAAGCGTTTCATATCACTTGTTTTACTAAGCCGTTTAATTAGATTTCTCATACGAATGAGGTAAAGGTTTGTATATACTAATAGATTGGAAAACAGTTTTATAAACGAGTTTTGTAATAAAATAGTGTTGAAATTGTTTTGATGAAAGAGTTTGAATATTTACTACTAGTGTCAAAACCTTTGTATTTTAAAGTGACAAGTCATAGAAATGATTGTAGAAACAATCAATCGTCAAAAATTCACATACGAAGACGTGAATCAAATCCATAGAAATCGATACCGAATCCATCAAAATGGACATTCTCAAAAATCCCGAAAAGAAGTCATCAAAGTCAATAATAAATGATAACAACAAATCGGATAATCACGAATCGATAAAAATTGGAATATCTAGCAAAATGGGCTAAATAGGCAAAATACAAACAGGTCAGTCGACTGGCACTCTAAGAACAGTCGACTAACCAATGCCTGGAAAAACTCTCGGGTAGCAGGTCAATTGAATGGACTCAGAGGGTCAGTCGACTGGTGCCTATTTTCTAGCATTTCCAGCCTTTCACAAATGAAGGGCAAACTCTTTCAATTTGAGATCGGACGAGCAACGGGCACTAAGGGTTTACGCCAATTGACAACCCAGCCTTATAGGCTCTTCGAAGCATCACCAAAAACATGTTCAAATATCAAAGCTAGGATTTTTAAAGATTTAATTTCAAAACACCAAAAATTGGAACATTCATAAAACCAATTCAATCCAAAGCAAATGAACACGGAATAGAAGTTAGGAATTCATACCTAACTACAAAGATAGATATAGACATAGATGTTAAAAAACTCACCTTTTGCACAAAACTAAGGAAGAAGAAGCTATAGAGCATGGTAAGAACAATCACTCCTCAATTCCAACCCAAGAAGCTTGAATCTAAACTTAAAAGAAAAACATTTCGTAAATTAGGGTTTAGGAATTTCTGAAATTGGAGAAAGAATGAGTTGGAGAAGAAGAAGGGATGCTTACCAATAGCTTCACTTTGAATTTGGAGTTAGAACTTGGATTTGCAATGGAACTAGGGCTTGGGAATTCTAATTCTCTTTCTCTTCCCCTATTTTTATGAAAGCTTGAAGGTATTAGAAAATGAAAGTGAACGAAGAGAAGTGGGGGTGGAGCTAGAGTTAATAGTTTAGGCTAACCCAAACCCAAAGTCCAAAGTGCATAGGTCAAATTTTAGCTAGCTCCAAATATATCGAAGTTTATATTCAAAAAGGTCGCAAACGGCATTTTGAACTCAATGAAAGTGGCCCCGATTCCTAATTCGACCGTATGCAAAAAGTAGCATTTCAGACTATAAACCGACTAACGATGCTATATTTAAATAAAATATTTAAATACACATCGTAAAATGTGCGGGTTCTTATAGACTCCCCTCCTTAAAGGAATTGCGTCCTCACAATATTTAAGAAGAAAAATAAAGAGTAACAACCATAAAAGCATATCAACACAAAAGAAAATTTGAAATAAGAAGTTTACCATAAAGAGCACGAAAGAGTAAGTCCGAACGCGTTTGCTCGATGAATTCTTTGGATTCCCCAGGTAAATCCTTAGGATTTGAGAATCATTGAACTTTCACAAAAGGGAAATCTTCATTTTGAAGGCGTTCAACCTTCGAAGAAATGATGCGGATAGGGTGTTTCTCATAAGTCAAATTAGGCGAAACTTCAATTTCTTTAATAAAACCCGGCTCAAAAATAAAAATCGAAATTCCTAAGGCATTGCCGTAGTTGAGAGACATGGAAAACGTCATGAATAGCAGAAAAATTGAGCCGGTGCAACGACATAGTACCATAACAGTACGCCCGAGAAACTAGAAACTCGAATAATTTGGAACAACAGTGTAGTACAATAACGGTACGCCAGATGAACCAAAGCTCAAATAATTCGAAACACTGACGCAGTACAAACGGTACGTAAAATGAACCGAGCTCAAATAATTCGGAACACCGACGTAGTACAAACGGTACGTCAAATGGACCGTAAAGCCGGGACATCGATGTTGTATAATAACGGTACACCCGATGAACCGAACACCATCAAAGAACATCGGACGCTAGTCCACAAAAGAAATGAGGCGAAGCTTAATAATAAAATTAAGTACATCAAAACGTCCGATGATCTTGGTAAAAAGATCATTTCATTCGGACATCACCAAAGAAACAACCGCTTGTTGCTTACGAATAAGGGCATTGGCAACACGATTTTCCCCTTTCAGGAGTATAAAGAATATCAAGATCATAGGATGCAAGGAACTCGAGCTAACATTGTCGACACAAATTAAATGCCTTATGAGAAAATAAATATTCCAAAGATTTATGATCGAGGTGGAGAAAAAATTTCTCCCCCAAAAACAATGATGCCAAACTCTAAAAGCTAAAGCAATAGCCGTGAGCACTAGATCATGAGTGGCATACCTAGTCTCGATAGGCTTTAATTGTATAGAAGCATAAATGATAGCACTTTCTCCTTTGCAAAAGAATGGAACCTAAACCAATACGACTAGCATCGGTACAAGCAGTGAAGTCTTGGTTCCCTTTGGTAATCTCAAGAATAGAAGTATCGGAAAGGAGTCCTTTTAAATAATCTTCTTTCCTGATAAGCTAAAATTTTCAAAATTACAATTATCTTTATGTAATTATCTTACTAGAAAAATTTGCATTTGACAATTCAATTTACCGTGTTAGATTGTCTCATAAAAGCGTTTGGGAGACTCCTTGATCGAGCGCATCAACCAAAATTCTTAAAGCACTCAATGGGCAAAGTAACACAAAATCATCTTCTATATGATAGAAATATCTCTTAAAAGTTTTAAGAATATTCTTTGCTCGTTTAAGAACAAAAATCCACTTATACTTATAAATAAATCTTATGAAAAAGATTTGCAAAATTTTAAATTGTTGTTTTCATCCAAAATCAATAAATACGAGAATGGAGTCATCGAGATACTCGTAGAATACTCGATATATAAAATGGATGAAATAAGCTGGACAAACTGAATGACATAGTAAGTCATTCATAAGAATCATAACGAGTGCGGAATGCGGTAAGTGGAATGCTAACTTCCGCAACTCGTAGCTAATGAAATCTGGTGGCAAGGTCGAGCTGAAAAGATCTTAACACCACTCAAAAGATTGCTTAGGTGGTAATCCTAAGACAAGTTAAAAATACTGGAAAATCTCACAAACTATTTAAATGAGAGAAATAACACTTTCCTCATCATGTGGGCTTAAAGAATAAAATGATGCCACCAAATTGAAATCAAAAATCTTTAATAAAAATAGAAATCTGCTTGACAGATTAAGAATGTCGAAGATGAGTAGTCCACTCGGGACATAGTATATGGCTTCATAATAATTAAGTCAATTCCTTTTCAAAAATCAATTCTGAAGCCTAAGTAACGCATAACATGCAAATCGGCTCGGAAAGAAAAATCACATAACATAATCTCGACATCAAAACAAAGCAAATTGAGTGTTGTGGATACACTAACCGGATTCGCAATTCTCAAAGAAGTCATCAAGCCCAAAATGTTTAAAGAAAAAGAATCAACAAGTTCTTTTGATATAAAATAATGAGATGAACCCATATCAAAAGGAAATCAAATAGGAAGATCATGAAATAAAACATTTCCATCAAGGATAAAATGTAAAATACCTTGACCAAGAGAAGAATTGCTAGGGGCTTGCACAACATTCAGCTTTCCCTCTCTCTTGCTTGGTAGTTTGGGACAGGAAGATAAAAGATGACCCGAACTTTTGCAATAACGACAAAAGTGAGGTTTCGGATACCTATTAGCATAATGGTCCATGGAACCACAATTGTAGAATTGTCCACGACTAGGGGTTGGAGTATTTGCTATAGAAGTTGTCTGCTTCCCTTTCTTGTTGGGATTAGGGCCTTTGAATTTAATAGGCCTCTTCATGCAATTGTTGAAGTTCTGTTTGGTACACAACACTTCAACATCACTCTCATTATCCGCCTCTTCAAGTCGAAGAGCGATATCAATAAGCTGATCAAAAGAAACTTCTAGTTTCAGAAGTAATGGCTTTTTGAAATTTTTATTCAAGCCATATACAAATCTCTGACTTTTCTTCAATAAGGTATTAATGTACTCAACCGCGTATTTAGAAAGAGATTCGAAAGTTGCGACATACTCTGCCACGGATGATTCACCTTGAACAAGGTCAATAAAACGACGGGCCAAAGTCACTTTTTCAGCTTCCAGCACAAACTTTGATTCGAATCATCCCCGGAATTGCTCCCAAGTAAGATCCGCTTCAATAGTCTCTAAAGTCAAGAGTTCATACCAATCTAATGCTCTTTCTTGGAGCATGCTAGAAGACACTTGGACTCGATGTAAATCAACAAGATTCATGCGAGAAAAGATGCGATCGCACGATTTGAGTCAAGCTTGAATTTCTATAACGCTCTCGGATCCCTTTAATGGCCTTCCACCCAAATCGGTATAGTCTCTGCACAAGTGTGAAAAATCGAATCTAGGATGAGTAGGCTCTGGGATAGGTCCGACAGCTTGAGCATTCTTTACAAGATCTAAAAGCTGGTGGGCAGACATGAATACTCCATCTTGAGGAGTAGCATTTGATTGACCGGCACTGGGTCGGTTAGATCTAACCATTTCTCTTCTTTAAGAAAGAAAGAAAGAAAGAAGAAAAAGGTTAATCTCATAATGAATATCAAACAATAATGATTGATAAAACAAGGCATCATAAAAGAAAATAGGATAGAACGGGTCCTAAGACTCGGGTAAATCCTAAGGCACGACTTCTAAGAAGGACTCAGGACAATGATCCTTGCTAGATTATTCTACATTGTTTAAAAGTTTGGCTCTGATACCATGCTGTGACGCCCCACCTCTATACTCACGCTAGCTAAGAACACTACGGAGTAATGTCGTCAACTAGCATGATGAATAAGGCTGTTGAGGAGCGACCATCTGTATAATTGCTTTGTGCGAGTATCGATAGGCCAGATAAAAGTATAACTTTTCATCTCAAGAGGAAATTCGACATACCGATACAAACTCGAAGCTACTACACAGTGGCTATGTGGGCTTCGGAAACAAATATAGGAATAAACATAACACAAATCAGTCATAGATAATTCTTATCACAAAGGCAGAAACAAATATGAATATATCACATAAAAGTGTATATCAAAGTAGTGGTCATATAAGATACACTCCATCACAAAAGAATAGATACAAGTGCTAGACAAAAGAATATGTATACATCAAGGAGTCAATATCTCAAATGTATACAACCAAAACCACAAGCTAAGTAGTTAGCCAAAAGTCAAATGATGGTTCCAGATAAGAGGTCATGAGGAAGCACCTGTAATATCTCAGTTTGACCTGAGTATTATTTAATAAGAAAATAATAAACGGATCAGTCTAGCTATAAATATCAGATAAAAATGAGATAGGATAAGAGATATAACAAAAATGTATGATGACCAAAAAATGTCATACCATGACAAGTATACTTTAGAAGATCAACAAAAGTCATACAATATCTCAAGAATCTCATAGCATCAAAAAGAATGTCATATTCTTTATTTTATTCACCAAGCCACGAATATTGACAAACATATTGTTGCCAATCGCAAAAATTGGTGAAACATAAATTTCAGAAATCATCAATCAGAAATCCAGAAATCAAAAGGGGATGGCCAATCCCAAACGAGAGCATGAAATCTCCCAACAGGTGTATCACAAACGAAACGCTATTCCATGGTCGCTAACCATAAATTCGAAACATCGATGCAGTAAAAACGGTACGTCCAATGAATCGAAAAGCCGAGAGATCGATGTAGTACAATAACGGTACATCTGATGAACCGAAACTCAAATAATTCAGAACATTGACGCAGTACAATAACGGTTCGTCCAATGAATCGAAAAGCTGAGACATCGATGTAGTACAATAACGGTACATCCGATGAACCGAAACTCATAACAGAACATGGGTCGCTAGCACATAAAAGAAATGAGACGAAGCTCAATAGGACGAAGTATTGTCCCCCATGTGGAAAAAGAGACATCGAACATTGCTAGTCTAAACCATAAAATGATCATCATCGATCATCAAGAAGTGTCAATTACACTAAGCTAATAAATATATAAGTTTAGCTTCATGTCTCATAACCACTAGCTTAACTTAAATATTTACAAACAAATTGTAGATCTCCACTCGAAAATTGTCATAAGTGGTTTCAATCGAACAAGTCCAAGAATTAACCGACGAAATGAACACAAGTGTTTCATACCACTTGTTTTACTAAGCCGTTTAATTAGATTTCTCATACGAATGAGGTAAAAGTTTGTATATACTAATAGATTGGAAAACGGTTTTATAAACGAGCTTTGTAATAAAATAGTGTTGAAATCATTTTGATGAAAGAGTTTGAATATTTACTACTAGTATAAAAACCTATGTATTTTAAAGTGACAAGTCATAGAAATGATTGTAGAAATAATCAATCATCAAAAATTCACATACGAAGACGTGAATCAAATCAATAGAAATCGATATTGAATCCATCAAAATGGACATTCTCAAAAATCCTGAAAAGAAGTCATCAAAGTCAATAATAAATTATAACAACAAATCGGATAATCACGTATCGAAAAAAATTAGAATCTCTAGAAAAATAGGCTAAATAGGCAAAATAGGAAAAATACAAGCAGGTCAGTCGATTGGCACTCTGAGAACAGTCGACTGGCCAATGCCTGGAAAAACTCTCGGGTAGCAGGTCAGTCGACTGGACTCAAAGGGTCAGTCGACTGGTGTCTGTTTTCCAGCATTTCCAGCCTTTCACAAATGAAGGGCAAACTCTTTCAATTTGAGATCGGACGAGCAACGGGCGCTAAGGGTTTCCGCCAATCGACAACCCAGCCCTATAGGCTCTTCGAAGCATCACTAAAAACATGTTGAAATATCAAAGCTAGGATTTTTAAAGATTTAACTTCAAAACACCAAAAATTGGAACATTCATAAAACCAATTCAATCCAAAGCAAATGAGCACAGAATAGAAGTTAGGAATTCATACCTAACTAGAAAGATAGATATAGACATAGATGTGAAATAAAAATCTCAACTTTTGCACAAAAACAAGGAAGAAGATGCTATAGAGCAAGGTAAGAACAATCAATCCTCAATTCCAACCCAAGAATCTTGAATAAGCTTAAAAGAAAAACATTTCCTAAGTTTGGGTTTAGGAATTTCTGAAATTGGAGAAAGAATGAGTTGGAGAAGAAAACGGGAATGCTTACCAATAGCTTCACTTTGAATTTGGAGTTATAACTTGGATTTGCAATGGAACTAGGGCTTAGGAATTCTAGTTCTCTTTATCTTCCCCCATTTTTATGAAAGCTTGAAGGTATTAGGAAATGAAGGTGAATGAAGAGAAGTGGGGGTGGAGCTAGAGTTAATAGTTTAGGCCAACCCAAACCCAAAGTCTAAAGTGCATAGGTCAAATTTTAGCTAGATCCAAACATATCAAAGTTTATACTCAAAAAGGTCACAAACGGCGTTTTGAACTCAATAGAAGTGGTCCCGAGTCCTAATTCGACCGTATGAAAAAAGTAGCATTTCGGACTATAAATCGACTAACGATGCTATATTTAAATACACAATCGTAAAATATGCGGGTTATTACATAGGGTGTACATTGTTGTGAAGGATGGAAGTGTGATGGTGGAGGTGGATTGGTGATGGAGGACTGGCAGTGCAGGAAAGTTGTGGTGGAGAAGATGTGTGCATAGCAGTGATCAGAGTGGGTGAATTGGTGAGACTAAGGAGGTTGTGATTGAGGAGATGTTGAGGCAGTGAAGTGCACTGAAATGGTGAGGCAGGATGCACATTTTTGTAGGATAGGAAAGTGATGTAAGGCAGGGGCTGGTTGTATATACTGGTGGTTGTGTGGTAGTTGCGGTTTGAAATGTAATAGTTTTGTTGAAATGTGCATGATTGGCTCGAAGGTGACCAGAGGTGGTTGATGTGCAGGGTATGTTGAAGTTTGTGTGTGCAGTGTATTGGAGCAGTTTGACAGTTGGATGTAAGAGTTTGTAAGGGAGCTAGTATGGTAGTGTGTTGGAGTAATGTTGGTCTGAAGTGTGAATGGTGAAGTTTTGGCAGAGGGTATGTTGGTGGTGGCAGCAGCGGTAGGCAAAGGACAGTGAAATATGTAGATGCAAATGCAAAAACACAATGAAGTGTAAATGTAACTGAAAATTTGTAAATACAAATATAATGTAAAAATGTATATGAAATAAAAAAAATTCTTTTTCAAATGAAATTGTGTATATCCCTTTTTTTTTAAAATGCAAATAGAAAACAACAAGCACCGAATCATATGAAAACAAAAATCACCGAAGCACACCACTATAATTTTTAAAAACATGCAAATTAACACACAAAACAATCACACAATAAAATCAAATGAAAAAAATAATTCAAAGAATAGAAAATAAAATCAAATCAATTCCCCGGCAACGGTGCCAAAAACTTGTTTAATCGCTAATTTTCTATCGAATTGGAAAATAGCTGATAAATTTAAATTAAATATTATCCACAAGCGCACGACGTATAATTTTAGTACGTGGCGAGTACGGATCGACCCATGGTGATTTGTTCAGATTTAAAATTTTATATTCAATTAAATTAAACCAATATTTGAAGTTGTGATTAGCGAAAAATGTAAAATAAAAAGCTAAAACAAAGGTGATTGAAAATATGAGATTAGAAAACAATTTAGAGGCAAATCCACTCTCATATTCTTCGTAAATCAACTTAAAAATAATCTATGATCTCTATTTTTTATCTTAATTAGAATTAGTGATGTATTTATCATAAGTATGGTTTATTTATGTTATTAATTAACATAACTTAAACCAACAAACTGTAATACAACAACCAAAATCACTTATCAATTCTCATGAAAATGAAGTCAAAGCAAAAGCTACTTTAGTATGATCTATTTACTATTGTATTTAGTAATACAAATCATCAAATTTTATTTCTACCTTAATCTCATAATCAAAAATCAATTAGTAAAATGATGATGTAAATTGTGTTTATGTTGAATAAGTATAGCCTATTTCTAAATACAACATAAGCTATCAAATTCATTTTTATAAACTTACATCAACATTCACTTTTCATAAAGCATAAAAGAGACCATAAATCACAAATTATGTAGAATTGCATAATTTTAGAGAGATTCATTACCCCTAAATTTAAGGGGTTTAACTACTCATTTGTGTTATCATGTCAACACACGTAAATTTAACATTTAAAAACAAGCAAAATGAAAGCAAATTAGAATAAAAAAGAATTAAACTACTTGCATGAAAATAAAACTAAGGTACTAACATGAAATAAAAAAGCATGTACATAAAAATAAACAAGAAAATAAAATAAGAACAAGGAAGAAGTAAAAGAACAAGAGGCTTAGGAAGCCATTTTTATTTCATATAACTTCGAGGCTACAACTTGCATGCTATTTTTCTAAGCAATTCAAAGAAGATCTATTACATGAACATAAGAGGGCTATTTATACATGCACAAAACCCTAATCCACATTTCAAGGGCCTTCCCAAAATACCCTTTAGGAAGTGTGGCCACCAAGTTATCATTAGTCTCTAATTAATTCATCAGCAAGTATGCATGTAACTTTAACCTCCACTAACTTGTGCATTAGCTCCTAAATGTAGATTAAGGTAAGTGGGTAAGTGGAGTCCTCCATGATACATGAGTTTGAATTATTTCAATCTTCATTCCTTTATTTCCATCCTTATGCATGCATATTTCTATGAGAACACCTTCATATTTCCATCCAAAATTCCTATAATTAAAATAAAATGTGCTAATAAGTATTCTCAAAATTAATTCATGCACAAAATTACTATTTACCCCTACATTGATGTATGAATGATGACCTGAAAGCATGTTTAAAATTTGGTTTTAAACATGTAAAAATATATAATTATGATATTTATTTAAATAAAAATAGATTAAATATGGATGTAAAAATATGCACATTTATGTGCACATCACTGGTTGTAAACAGTGCTAAATCAATTCATAAACAAGAATATGTAGGCAAGATTTATTATATTCAGATCATATTCAATTCTTTGTCTACAACTCATATAAAATTATTCAGTTAGGCATAAAAATCAAATAAATACCAAGGGGGTAATTTTCATATTATAACAATATATAAAATTTCTCACTTACCATTTAAAAGCGATCCAAATCTCTATATCTAAAGTAGAACATTTTATTCATCTCCAAAAAAAAATTAATCCAGGAGATATGTATAAAAGTGTATATACATATATTAAAATTATAGATTTGAAAAGAGATCTGGGATAGGTAGAGATAGTAGATACATATATATAAATATATATATATATATATATATTACCTCAAATACGTATATGGTTGATTCTCTTCTCTTCTCCTTTTTATTAGATTTCTACTCTTCTCTGATTTGTATGAATATAGATACAAATATCTTGTCTTTATAATTTAGAAAGAAATGGAGAACAAGAAATGATATAGCTTCGCTAATACCTCCATAAAAATATGAGAAGAAAAGGGAAGGCTAGGCCTGAATTTATAGACGCTAGAATCAGCCAGAATCGTGCGATTTAAAATATTAAATTCGGGCCATTGTGACCTAGGCTAACCCTAGCCGCCTGAAGGCAACTGGTCGACCGCCCTTGGAGCATCAGTCGACCGTCAGGGGTCGATCGGACCCAATGATAGGTTAGCCTATGGGCCCTTGCGATTATTAATAAATGTTAATTTTTCTTATTTTATTATTTTCATTTCGAATTCGTTTTTCATCCATAACTTCTTTGTTTGGACTCCAATCGCAAAACTTCAAATATGAAAGTTTGCTTAGAATTTCGTCATGAACGCAATGGTGCAAGTTTAGTGGTTAATTCTATTTTCGAAGCCTTATTAATTAACTAACTAACTAATCAAAATAATAAACGTCAAATTAGGGGTTATTAAAATATATACACACGCACTGCACCAGAAAAGGCCTTTTATAGCTTTGAAAAACGCTGCCAAAACTATTAGTAGCGTTTCAATAAAAGCTACGATACGACATGCAACTAAAAGTCTGAAACTTTCTGTAGCGTTGTAGAAAACACTGTCCAAACTTGACCTATTATAGGGTTTTAGAAACACTACAAAAAGTTTCATACTTTTAGTAGTATGTCGTATCGTAGTGTTTATTAATCGTTACTAAAAGTTTTGGTAACGTTTTTTTAATGCTTCGAAAATCATATCGCATCTATTTATTTTTATTTCAGTAGCATTTTTGAAACGCCATTAAAAGTTATTAACTGTTTTGTAGCATACAGTACACGCCACTATTTCATGTTAATGACTTGTACAATTTCCAGTCATTGCTCACATAATAGTCTTATTACAACCGGCAATCAATCATATAATATTTGTATTCAAACAATCAATCACATAATCATCGTATTCAAACAATTAAAAAAACACGTTAATCACATAATCAAATATAATATCCATGACCATTTCGATAATAGTTTTCAAACAAACAGAGAAAATTCATATATAATCCATAACTATTCGTAAACAAGTTTACACAACAAGTACTAACAAAATATTATAGTATATAACAATTAAAGACATATTTATTACTTGATTACCCACAATTCTTTGCTGTAGTTGGTCTTTACTCTTAAAAAGCTAATTACTTGTAGATAAATTTAACAATCAACAAATGATTATGAAACTGTTTCATATTCTAAGTATATCAAACATCCTTAGTTGAACTTTTCTTAAATTTAAATAATTTTAATAAAACTTAGTTAAATTTTTATAAAACTTGGTTAATGTTTAAAATAAACTTATTTAATTTGTAAAAACTTATTTGCATAGTTAAATTATAATAGAACTTAAATAATTTGTATAAATTTATTTAATTTTTATAAAACGTAGCCAAATTATATAACTCTTAGTTAGTTTTTAAATTTTGGTTAATTTTTGTAAAAATTAGTTAAATTTTCATAAAGCTCGGTTAACTTATTTATAAATTTATTTATATTAACTCAATCTTATAAAATTAGTGGGTGAAAGTTATTATATTTTTAATATTAAATTAAAATATTTACTATCACATTATGCTACTTGTGTGATTCACATCCAAAAACAACTAACAGGTACTCTACCAATGTGACTACACTCGTCTATTATTAGGAACACAGTTATTTTATTTGACATATTCAACTCCTACACACAATTCCCACCCTACACAATATTGGACAATTCTTAGACTTCAACTCAGTCCAACATATAGCGATTTCTTGGATACTATTTATACTGTCTTTATTAACTCATGTAGAAACAAAATGTCCTTACTTTTATTCATTCTTTGGCATATTTGATGAGATAGTGCAGAAGAGACTTTGACCTTTTGCACTGACTAGATCAGACTTTGCAATAACCCCACCCACAACATGGTTATTCTCTAGCTTGCTTGGATTGGACCCAACAACGACGACCTCTTCTGGATTGGAGTCATCACAACCGAGCTTCGTTTTTCTCATCTACTTTGTTAACCTCTCATTTCAAGATGGCTGGTGCCTCAACATATATCCACATTCTTTAGTCACACTGTTCTTAACCTCAGCATCCGCCCTTAGCTAGTAGTATACCTCCAACATGCACACTGTTATTGCACTTCAACAAACTTGGTTTTAGCAAACTATATAACATATTAGCCATCACACATCAAAAGAAAGTCGGCCTCCTATCCTCAGATCTGATCCCTATAGATAGTTTCAGCCATCTTAGTGCCAGCTTCACATCAGATCTCTGCAAATCTCTCCCTTCAAACAAGCCTATCTCCAGATGTGTGTAGTGCAACTCAAACTTCAATCAAGTCTTCTGACTAGCTACATTCAGTTTTCAGTGATCGAACGTGTCTGCCTACTGATAAGCATTTATTGTTGTCTTTGAATCCTTGAAACGTGAGCTGCTTCATTTTTGTCTTTCCTATTTTGCACCTGCTTTAGTTTCATGACATCTTATGCTGCAATAATTCCATGATCGTGCAATGCAATCTACTACATCTCTCCTATGTGTTTTCCTATTTGCAATGCCTTCATCATATATTATCACATGATTAATGAAGGATATTATAATTTTCACCCACTAATTTTATATGAACTACCTATCTATACTTATTAATACTGAATATAACTTTGACTTTGCATCATATATTATCACACGGTTATAAATGTGCATTTCTAGTAACAAAATTATTTTGTCACTAACCCTTATAGATTTTTTTTACTCAATACTAGGTTTTTTCCACTCCGTATGCAAGGAATCTAAAAAGGATAAATAGCATATCAATATAGACTGCTAGCTCGTGTTTCAAACGTACAAAACATGATTGACAAAAATTTGATTTCATATACACATGAACTCAAAAATCAAACTAAATCAAGGTTTTCTCAATGTACCTCTCATCAATAAATCAAATAACCGCTAATAATAATTTCAGAAGTAACCCAAACCATACATACTCCATGTAGCAATAGTAGACAGAGATGAGAGATCATATTTCGTGAGTGACTAAACAAAGTCTAGCAAATAATACAACAGTATTTAAAATTGGTGACAACAATCTGGTGTGTTCTCTCATTATGATCTTTTTTTCTGACTAAGGTATAAAAATACAAGTCTTTACTACTAGACAATACCATCTGTGTATATTAAGTCACCTGATTCAGAAATAATAGTTGATAAATGAACAATCTTTCACAATTAAGCTCGTGTTTGACTGTGTATGGGTTTCTTAATAAACCAAGATGCAAGCACTTATGACTATATAGCAGCTGCTATGTTAGTTAACAAAATAAAAGACGACAGGAACATACCAAATAGTGCACTTGCAAGACTATTATTTTCCATGTATTTGTAAACAAGTAGTAATTGATTTCCTTCAATACCATATCCATAAAGTCTCACTAAATTCGAATGATGTAAAGTAGATATTAACCCAACCACATTAATAAATTCACGGTTTCCTTGCCTTGACCGAGAAAAATGCTTCACCGCGATCTTTGAACCATCTCGCAGCACTCCCTGAAATTAAAATTAAAAACGTGAATTAAAGGATGAAGTTTATAAATCGTATCAATACAAGATTATAATTGTTACCTTGTAAACAGGACGAATCCGCCTTTGCCTATTTTGTTTGCAATATCAAAACTGTTGGTGGCAGCTTTAATCTATTTCAGGGTAAATGTACTAGTCTGCAACTCTAGACCTTCAAGTTCACCATGCATAACATGTTTTCTTCTCCAGCAAATTCAAACTATGATGTAGATCGTCATCGGTAGTACAGCTGCACAAGAACCAGCAATAATTCCTAATATGACTCCAATTGATAGCTTATGGGAACCTAAATCTGGATTGTAATTTAGGACGAATATGGAAGAAATAAGAGGCCGATGGACACATTTTCTTGGAGTTGCAACGGTGCCTTTTCCTAGCCCAGTAAAAGTGAATCTCCAATATTCATTCTAGGCTAATATTGAATGATTTTATTAATTCTTACCAGTTCCATTGGCTTCTTTGGATATCAAAATCTCATAAAACCATTTTTTCCTGAATACATACATCAAAAAGTCGCTTCCGAACACTGAAATATGACTGATCGTCAATGAACATTATTTCTGCAAAGTGGAGACTAACATTATAATAACACTTATGTAAACAAAAGGCCATAATATCTAAGAGAAATCAGATTTTCATCCATTAACGAATGATTTGTCTAACACGAACTTTTTTCCTCAAAATATTGGCGGGCTGGGCGGAAAAAGTTTAAATTGCGTTGGCAGAGAAAAACATCGACTACGCAAGCAATATTGGCTGCAATTTTGAATGGAACGCTGCCAATATTGCAACTGAAGTCAGATTTTCTTGTAGTGAGTTAGTTAATTTATTCAGACTATTGTTTATTATTATTATTATTATTATTATTATTAAACTTATACATTATCTCAATTGCTAAAACTTTAAATGTCATAACTTATATTTTAATTAATTTAAACTTGTAAATTATCTCAAACTTAAACTTTATTAACTTAGTTAATTTTAAAAAATTATCTCAAACTTATAATTTTTTTTACAAACTTAGTTAATTTATTATTATTATTATAAACTTATTTAATTTATTATTATTATAAAATTAGTTAACTTATTACTGTTATTATTATTATAAACTTGTTTAATGTATTATAATTATAAAATTAGTTAACTTATTACTATTATTATTATAAACTTGTTTAATTTATTATTATTATAAACTTAGTTAATTTATTATTATTATTATCTTAGTTAATTTATTATTATTATTAACTTAGTTAATTTTTACAACTTAGTTTTTGTTAATATTATTGTTATTAATTATAAGAATATCATTTCAAACATAATCTTGCATGCATCTAATATGTAACTTATCTTTCAAAATCAAAATTTTATCTACTAATATGACTGAACTGTATTTTATTGTTTCTTTAATAGTAATTGTCATATATTTACCCACTTTATCAACTTGGAATTTATCATATTTAGAGCTTACGAGAGAACACGCAAGTGAGATGCCTGATTATGGATAAATGGAGTGGTTTACGATTCCTAATCTCTACTCGTTCTCACTTACATTTCCTTCACCCCATCTGTTGGTTTATCAGTTTATTTTCTGTTTTTTCCTTTCACGGTGTTGAACCCATATTTTACTAATGACATTATGTTGCCTCCACTGTGTTACTGTTTAACTAATTTTGTTTTATTATAATTTAACAGTTGTGCACATTTTTACACTTGAAAAGAACAACATCATCTTATTTCTACAACTTTATGATCATGCTGCTACTGATCTGTTTTACATCTACATGTGTTCTTCAATACACAGGTTGAAAAGAAAAACGCCATTTTTTTCGGTTAACTATTCAGATCTAATTTAATTTGTATTTCCTCTTTTCTATCTATCCATCTATCATATAAAATGTTGAACCATAAGAATTAAGTTATATAAATATAAGTGAAAAAATAGATTATTTTTTTACAACCAGGTAGGTATTCAACGTGAGCATCAGCTTGAGTTCAGATATATAAATTCAACTTTTTGGCTTAATCATTGATATTTTAGTTTGTTTATTTCACAAATCTTAGATCCTTTTCAAATATAATAGGCAACAAAAAATATTAAAATTATATGCTAAAGCCTCTCTAAAATGATGTGGTAAAGAATTTACCCTCTGAATTTCACTAAGTGAAGCACCAATAAAGCCCCAATGTCAGTAACAAATGAGAAGAGTCATAAGAAATTGTTTAAAGTGGCATAAAGAAAGTCTAAGAAACCAGTCCCCTTTAGTAAACCTTTTCTGGTTAAAAGCTCAAAACCAATAAGTAACAGGAATCCGATTATAGCTGCCTTTCCATTTATTAAATCATTTCTTGGTGCAAAACCAAAATCAGTAGAACCCACACCAACTATCATCTTTACCTAGATATAAATCGAAGAAACAATGGACGAATAGCAGCTGGATTAAGTTGTAATACTACAGTTAGAATAGTATGATATAATGCAATCATCTTGTTATGTAGCATGTATCACACAAATGTTGACATGAAACACATATATCTGAAGATTCTTTGTTGTGTATTATTCTCTATATAAAAATTAACATGTATAGGTTTCCAAATTGAATTAAAAGGGAGGAATCCATCGTAAATAAACTAACATACTTTTAGAACAGCTGCTTTAATGAATGTTCTTTGGTTTACATTTTACTAGTGGTAAGATAACTATGTGCATGTTAAAATTGAATAGATACATAAGAGCTAAATCTACCACTGTATGACTGGTGTGACTTTTATTAGTGATATAAGTATATACATAATGTAACAGCATTGTTCTTTTCACTGCACTGTTCTCTGTTTCTCTGTTTCTATTCAGCAGTATATGTGCACAGTGATTGTATATATATACTGAGATCCCCGTTTGTTTCATGATCTTTTGAATCCTCTTTAATTCATTTCTCTGATTTGTATCTTACTCTTTCATGGTATCAGAGCTTATGCCAAACGGCACATCAGATCCAGATCTGAAATCTATTCTAATACATCACTCTAATCTCTAATCTTCAATTCAATTGCTCTTCTCAGATTCAAATCTTAATTCATTTAAATCAAATCAATGGCGCAAGATGATGATATACAATCAAGAGAAGATTCGACTAACACTGTACACGCAGCAGCTAATCAAACATCAAAGACCTTCGAAGAATCACTGAAATCAATTATCAATCCACAAACTCAATTGATCACTGTAACCCTAGATGATGATAATTTTCTTCTATGGAAGTTTCAACTCGAGATGGAAATCAAAGGGTATGGACTACAGAAGTTTATAGATCCAGCAACTATAATACCATCACAATTCATCACAAATCAAGGAGGACAACTAGCAGCAAATACAGAATTTCTGATTTATACCAGGCAAGAGAGTTTACTCTGTTCTTGGATCTTATCCTCAATTAGTCCCAATCTTCTATCGTCAGTAATTGGATGCAAAACATCTTTGGAAGTATGGAATGCCATTCATTAGAACTTCAGTTCGCAAGCAGCTGCTCAAATCATGAGTTACAAGAGGCAATTGCAAAATATCAGGAAGGAAAACATGAATATTCGCGAATACCTAAGCAAGATCAAGAACTTGTGTGATCTTTTAGAATCATCAGGCCACAAAGTAAATGAAACTGAGCATGTACTCAATATCCTTAATGGATTGGGTGATGAATTTGAAGCAGTCATTGCAGTAATAACATCAAAAGAGACAACACCATCAGTACAATATGTCAGTTCCATCCTACTGGCACACGAAGGAAGATTGGAACAGAAGAATAGTGCTACATCAGAGTTCTTAATCAATCTTGTCACTAATGCAAAGAACATAGGTGCGAATAATAATCCTAAATCTGAACCATCATCTGGTAGCTATCAAGGAACTCAAGGCTATAGAGGAGCTTATGCATATGAAAGAGGCAGAGTGTGCAATAGAGGCAGGGAAAGAGGAAGGTCCTTCAACAATCGACCCAAATGTCAAATATGTGGCAAGATCGGACACACGGCTGTTAGATGTTATTTTAGATTTGAATCAAATTACAACAGCAATCAACAGGCTTCTCCCAGTCAAGGTACGAACAGATCTCAATCTTATAATGTTAATCTGAGTCAGGTTTAGGGAGATACAAAGGCGATTTCGAAGAATCAAGCATCTCAAGGTGAGAGTCGGATCTTGTTAGCTGAGGATGGTGATCTGCAAAGTGAATCTTGGTTTCCAGATTCAGGAGCTACTCACCATGTTACTAATAATCTACATAATCTGAACCTAGGAGGAGCTGCTTATAGAGGTAAAAACTCTATTCATATGGGAAATGGTACACCACTTAACATCTCACATATTGGTAATGCAAATCTCACCTCTACCAATAGAAACAAAAATCTACCGTTATGCAATCTATTAAGAGTTCCACAAATCAAGAAGAACTTGATTAGTATCTCTCAATTTGCAAGTGACAATCATGTATTCTTTGAATTCCACTCAAATACATGTCTAATCAAGGACAGCTTGACTGGAGATACTTTATTGAGGGGGGAACTGCATAATGGTCTCTACAAACTCAATCTTAAAACTGCGAAGAGAGTTGATGATAAATCTCAAAATAAGAGAGTTGATGATAAATCTCAAAATATGGTATGTTGTAATACTGTATCCGCTAGTATAGATGATGAATATGATGTATGGCATAAGAAACTTAGGCATCCAAATACAAGTGTAATGAAAGTCATACTGAATAAAGAAAAATTATTGCATTTGTTTCATGTCAGAACACACTTGTGCACTCAATGTCAACTAGGTAAGAGTCATAGACTGCCTTTTAGCCGGTCTCAAACAATTTATACTCATCCACTTGTACTAGTTGAATGTGACTTATGGGGTCCAGCATCCATAAGTTCTGATTATGGATATAAATATTACATAGCCTTTGTAGATGCATACACGAGATATACTTGGATCTATTTTTTTAAAATTTAAATCTGAAGCTACTGAGGCTGTGAAGCAATTTGTTACACAAGTAGAGAGACAGTTTGAAAGGAAGGTCAAAGTATTTCAGACAGATGGAGGAGATGAATTCAAACCACTTAAATATTTCTTCAATGAAAAAGGGATACTCCATAGACACACTTGTCCACATACCTCTCAGCAGAATGGAATTGTGGAGAGGAAGCACAGACATATAGTAGAGATGGGATTAACTCTTCTAGCTCAAGGGACTTTACCACTGAAATTTTGGCCAGAGGCCTTCTCCACTGCTGTATACTTGATCAACTATCTTCCTACAAAAGTTCTTAAAGACAGTTGTCCACATGAAGTTCTATACGGCATAAAACCTGATTACCAAAGGTTAAAAGCATTTGGTTGCTTATGCTTCCCACTGCTGCGACCTTACAACCCACACAAGCTTGATTTTAGATCAAGTCCATGCACTTTTCTTGGCTATGGAACAAGACAGAAGGGATATAAATGTTTGACTCAAGAAGGGAAAATAATCATGTCAAGACATGTTATGTTCAATGAAAGAATTTTTCCATTTGCTGATAATAAAGTAAAGTGCACAAGAAAAGTAACAAACACTCAGAGAGCAATATTGCCCATACCATTACATATACTTCGAGAGGAACAGTCTCAAGCATCAGTAACAAGAGGAGAAGAGAAAGATATTCAGAATGAACAAGAATCAGTCACTTCACCAGTAAACAACATAGACAATAGCAGACTTCACACTCAGAGCCTTGAAGAGGAAGATGGCAGAGATACAACTAATATGCATCATTCACCTGCAATGGATCAAAACTCAGACAGCAGCACCAGTGGAACCTCAAGAGAAGGAACGGTAGGAGAAATAGTGCAACAACAGGGTCATCATATGATGACCAGAGGGAAAAGTGGTATTTTCAAACCAAAGGTGTATACAATTCAAGGTGTTACAGTAGAACCGACAGATTATACTCAAGCTGTGAAGCATGCTAAGTGGAGAATGGCCATGGAAGAGGAGTACAAAGCTTTGGTGAACAATAATACATGGAAATTGGTGGATTTACCGAGAAACAAAACTACAGTAGGATGTAGATGGACATACAAACTGAAATATAATGCTAATGGAACCATAGCTAAGCATAAAGCTAGACTCGTAGCTAAGGGATATACACAACTACCTGGATTCGACTTCAGAGAGACTTTTTCACCTATGATAAAGCCTACCACTGTAACGACCCGTATTTTTAGCTATTTTAATTAGAAAATTTAAGGTGATTATTAAAGGAAAATGATTATTAATGTAATTTGTTGAATAATTTAATATTTGAAATTATTTGAATAATTGGATAACGGGTTTAATATGATTAAAAATGATTTGTAAAATTCTATTTTATCATATTAAAGTTAGAATGATGTTGTAGAACTTTTAAAATCGAATTAAAAGTAAATTTGTGAAAATTGAATATTTTAATATTTAATTGACGAGTTAAAATAGCCATTTTTCAAACAGTCTCGGATTTCGACGAAACTTGTTTCATCGGATCCGTAATAGTAAATTATGGTAGGATTTCAATTTTCGTAGCAATTGGACTTGTCGTTTGGCCGTGCGAGCTTGAAACGCGTAGAAATTTAATTTCGAATTCAATTAAAATAATCGACTTCGAAAAGCTATCTTCAAGATATGATCGAATTAGGCCTTGAAACTAGTTCCATTGCGTCCGGAATGGGGGTAAAACCTTATAAACGCCTGGCGGCACGTCTCGATTGGAGTTCGGATGATTCTGGACCTACCTATATAAATACGCACGCAAACCGAGACAGTTTTATTATTATTTTAACCCAGAAACCCTAATTCTAAATCATGGCCGCCACCTATTCCATGGCCAGAAATTGCCGATCTTCTTTCCTTAATATCTCTCAATCCGTTCGACGAAGTCGAAAAATTCCAAAAGCAAAAGTGTAAATCTCGACGAGCTCTTCAAATCCATACGGTTGATGTATGCTAATTTTTCATGGATTCGTCCAGATCTGACATGGAAGTGTGTACGTATTTCCTTGGATTGCGTGCAAACGACGGCGAATGACGGGATGAAACTTGGCGCGTAGGTGGCTCTGGTGAAGGGCTTCGTGGTGGCGCTAGCTGATCGTTCTGGAAGTCGACGAGGTGGTCATGAAAATTGCTTGAAGATCGGCGGCTAATGGGTTTGCATACGTGAATTTCACGTTGGGGAAGAAGCGTCGGAATCACGGAGATGAGAGCTGCGCTGCAGTGCAGATCCGAAAGTGTTTGGAGCTCACTAAAATTTTATGTTAAATCGAACGTCGTTCGATTTGATTTAAAATCGTAAAATCAAGGTGAGTGTTTTATAACGCTCACAACGTACTGAATATCTTTATGCTAGTTAAATTTGACATTATGCATAGTTATGATTTTTATTTGTTGTTGTTTGATAAAATTTAATTATCATATTGATTGTCATTTGAATTCACCGTTAAAAAAATTAAATTGATAGTTAATTTTAAATTAAAATTGAATTGCGATTAAATTACCTGACATTGATAAATATGAAATTGCCGTGAATTGTATTGCCTATTGGATGATGTATTTCGATGGATGTTATTGGTTGAGATTTAAATGTTTGGATGTTTATTTGTTTATATATATCCTGTTATGCATACATATGACACTGTGATTGATTTAAATGATATATTCATCCCTGACATTTAATTGTAATAACTAATCACTTGGCCATAGGTTAGAAAATTATATACGGACACCGAGTTGGATAAATTAAATGATTTTAAAAGTTGTTTTGAAATTATTTAAATGAATTGATTTTAAGAATAAAATCCAATTTATGGAAATTGAATTATTTTGAATTGGAGCTCGAAATGTTAGAATTTAAGCTTGGTAAACGAAATTATTAAATAAAATCGAAGTTTAGATTTAAATTGAAAATTGAAATACGGTGTAAATTTTTGAAAGTTGATTTGTTTTAAAAGATTGGACTTTTAATCGAACTCTGAATATTTCTAAGAAAATTGATATGAAATGATATTTCAAGTTTGAGTTTGGAATTGAAAATTTATTTGAAATTTAGATTTAAATTAATTTGGAATTGAATTGAAATTTAAAGAAATTTGTGAATTGAAATCGAAATTTACGTGGAATAGAAATTTATTCAAGTTGAAATTGGAATAAATCGATTAAATCGAAATGGAATTTGGATTTGATTTGGATAGGAAATTTGGGAAGTTGACCGGTTTGACTTTGGAATTATTTAACAAATAATTTTTGATTTTTTTCCAAACTATTTTATATATAAACCATTTTATATTCAAATTATTTTCGATTAAACTATTTAAATATTTTCTATTAAACTATTTTGAATTATTTAACTATTTTAAACTATTTAAACTATTTTCTTAAATTCAAACTGGTTAAAGAGATGGAAGTGTTTATATTTAAACCTTTGGTTTAAATACGAACTAGGTTAAAGTGGAGATTATAACCTAAATTGAATTCGAATCAAATTTTGAAGTGAAATTGATTTATCGGACAAAATTGATAATTTTGAATATATGATGATTTTGAAATGGATTTGATTTTAAAGCGAATATGATATTTTTTTATCAAACATGAATCAATTTGAAATATAAAAGAGCCATCAGTGTAATAATACGTAGTTATTAAAGAGACCGGGATCGGATATGGACATACTCTCTGTCGATACCGAAAACCACTTTAATAACTATTATACGCGGAGTGTTGATCCAGAATGAAGTGGATGGTTTGGTGAACGTGTTGACTGAAGAAAGAGAACGATATTGGATGACCCCTGACATGACTAAAATAGGAGCCGCGCCGGGCCATTGAGGTTCGCCACCTCTAGCGGACACACTTCTTCGATACCATATCTATTACATTTGTGATTTGATTTGGGTGCACCCCTTGATTTGGGAGTGTTGTTTCGCGGTGTTGAGGTAGTAGCTGCTATGCTCAACATCAGTCCGGATCACGCAACTACTAGTATCCTAGTTGGTATCGCCTCATGTACCTTGTTATACTGATTATCCTATTCGCGACCACTACGTCTTGGTTTGTACCTTGAGTATATGGATTGCCCTCTGGTGACTTCCGGTTTTGGGGAAACTACGGTCTTGTATATGCTTTTGGGAATATAAAATGTGTTAAGGGGGATTATGGTAACGCCTTAACGCTATTTTGATACTTTATATTACTGATAGACATTATCCACTTAGCGTACATTACTACCTAGTAGATAGTTTAACGGATCCTTGAAAGGTGGAAAATCCCGTAACATCTCTTAAGTTATTGCACGCACGTTGACACTGGATATGAGATGTCAAACCCCGTAAACATCTCTGACGCCGTCACACCCATATTTATTTACGATTGATTTAACTTTCATATGGATATTTTAGTCCTGACTCGAGTGTTTTGTCTTTTCATTACGCTCGGGTCAGTCCTGAGTTTTCAGATTTTTGAAGATCTATTCTGGAGGACGAAGACGAAGATTTGGTATACTATTACTATTATTATCTGTGCATCATGTTGTCTGCTGCATTATTTATTTGTTCTGTTGTATATGTATAACTCTGATAAATGTTGTATAAATAATTGTCTAAGTATAGTAAACAGCTTCATGAACTGTTTATTTGACTATTATATTTTATCGTTCCGCTGCGAGATTCTGTGTTGTTTCATTTCCTTTATTTCTTTTCTTTGCTTAATTACCGCAATAACCATCTGCCTTTTTTAATGGTTTGGAACCGGCATGTGTATTTGATCGTCGGTTTAAACTATCCGAAAAGGCGGGTCGTTACAGTTGGTATCAGAGCTTTGGTTTAGCGATAAACCTTGGCTCTAGTGGGGAATAACTCATTGAAATAGAGGTAAACTATATGAATGAGTTGAGTGTATATGAGAGAGCGTACTTGTTATTTGATATAAAATGGTTTTATATTGTGTTAATTTGTTCCGTTGAGTATTTATGAATTCTGGTCGATACTTGGGACGCCAAGGCGTCGATAGGAATTTCTAAACACTCGAATAGGACAAACCAACACAATATCATTTTGGAATATATTTTATATAAAAGAATTATTTGAATATTTATTCATTTTGATTGAATTGATTGTTAGGAGATGATAATATTAGATTATTATCGTTATTGTTTGATCAGTCAATATTTACAACAATTGATTAAATAACAATGGATTTAGGAAAATGAAATCTTATAAACACAATTGATAATGAATATAAATGAATTTTAACTTGGATTTGGGAATTTAAATTCCGGTGTTTGAGATTGACTTACAAGAATTTGAAAAATATAATATGAGCATTATATGATAGTATAATTGAGTTGAAATTCTTTTCGAAGGATTTTTTATGATAAGTGTTATATTCCCTTCTCTTGACGCTAGAAAATGATTTCGATGATGTGTGCACGCATCATTGGCGTTTATTTTCGAGAGTCCGAGTGGGGGAGACCACTTAATAGCTTGTCTAAACCTTGTTTTGACTCAAATTTTATTTTGTTTTGCATTCTCTATAGTATGATTTGATATATAAATTATATAATTATATATTATTTCAAACCTTGATTTGAAATGAAACCGGGATTGGAATTCTTAAGTTCTTTAATAATTAATGATTTTTTTTTGATTGAAATGAATTTAGACTTGAATCATTAAGGAACTTCTGAATTGTGAAATGAGAAATGAACCTAAGAGCTAAGTGAAAATATCAATTGAAGTAGAAATCCTTAGAATTAGGAAATTATGAACTTAAAATAAAATTGAAACTGTAAAACTCGCATAGTATTAAATTTCATTCTATAGCTTAGATATAACTTACCAAAATACTTAAGAAGTTCAAAAATGTTATATGAATTGTTAATTGGATAATATACAAGTACAGGTTTGAATAATGAAATATGCATTTAATTAATGGTTTGCAAATATAAATAAAATTGTTAGTAAATAATTGGAATTTAAATTAACATTTAAAGGTGATTCACAATTATGTTAATATAAAATGAAAATACTATATGTGAATGTAAATGTGAAATTAAATTATAGTGAAATTTAAGTAATGACTTAAGAATTGATAAATTGAAAATTCAACTTTAAATGAAAAGAAGTTGTATGTTGTTTAACTACATTCTATTTGCATAACTATAACTTACCAAATACTTAAAGGGTTTAAAATGCTAATAAGGATAAGTAGAGAAATAATATACCAGTGTGAGAGTGAAAAATAAAATGTAAAGATCTATTGATAGTTGTAAATATAAAAGAAATTTAAGCTGTAAAATGAATGATACATGTATAAGTGAATGAATAAAATTTAAACTTAATGAAATATAAAATTGGTAAATGGAAACTAATTAAATTTGAATATAACTAAATGTCAATAAACTTGGAAGTGTATGAAATTAAAATTGACTTGGAAATGTATAATTGATTTAGTGTAGATTTTGGATCGATGTTAATGTTTGATATGCATTGGTTGTTAGATGGATGATAATTGATTAAGTAGAATTCATTAGTGTTAATGGAATTGAATAAACGGAATAAAATTTTAAATAATTAAATTCAAATTGGGAGCAAATTGACTTGAATTAAAAATGTGAATGAAACAAACTTGAATAAATCAGAAACAAATTGAATGCAAACCTATTGCATGGATGAATAAGAAAATAGATGACTTTGTGTTTATGATTGTTCTTTAGAAAATTTGAAGTTTTGATGTTTTGTACTTTGAAATAATAAAAGCAAATTTTTGGGAAAAAAAAATCCAACATTGTCCAATATATGCTGAAACGAAAACAACCATAACTTTTAAATGGCTGAACGGAATTCGACGATTTTGGACTTTTCGGAAATCTTAGAAACTATAGCACAACTTTTGTTTAGATAACTTGAGAAAATTCCTTCGTCTGCTTGGTTAAAAACTTGAATGTTACTCGCTGTCCTGTGTAAAAATAAGTAAAATCAGTAGTATACACTCATAGTATTTTCGCCATATCTTTTGACTGGTTTATCGTATTTTGATGATCTTGCACTTTCTGGAAAGCTAAGAACTTAAGCTAAAACTTTTGTTTTAGGTGTTTTGTGTTTTGATATCGTTTAGAAGGTCGAAAATGTGGGTGAACGTCGCTGACCTGCGCAATTCATTGCCCAGGCTGAGGCGTATCCTCTAAGTAAAACGGCCGTAACTTTTGAATGTATGGTCCGAATTCGATGATTTTGGACATTCCGAAAATCTTGAAATGAATACAACAACTTTTGTTTAGATTCTGTTGTCAAATTTTATAGTTTAGGTGACCTAAAACTGAGATTTGTTTGCTGTCCTGAAATTGGAATCTCAGTTTTGAAGCTAAATAGGTTATATATATGTTGTGTATGCTAAATATATCGATCTATCTTTATATGCATGGTTCTAACTTAGTTATTGAGCATTTTAGTAGGTAGCAAAGGGGTTGCGCTTCGTTGTAGAGCTCGCTTCTGTGCTAAATAGAAAATGTAAGTAAACTGCTAATAAATGCTAAATAAAAGGTACGCTTATGGTTTTATATGGTATTGGTGATATATATATGTTGTTTCCCCAGATATGGGATGCCTCATCATTGATATGAGATGTATATTTGATATATATTGGTTATATTTGTGTTATATATTGAATTGTAAAATTTTTCGATCGAGCCGCGCAAAGGAGACCTTGCCGAAATTTTCCGTGAATCCGGGTGTTAGAAAATTTTTCAAGTTTTTAAATTTTATAACTTGTTTTAATAACTAACTTTTAAATTTAGAAAGCTGTTCGGAGTAACATTGTGGAAGCGTAGTTATGACTTTATAAATGGAATTTCATTGTTTTATAAGTTGGTAACTTTGAATAAAATATATCTAATGTTGAATTCTATAATTAGTACCTTTTCCCTTCTTTTCCTTTTCGGGGACGAAAAGTTTTGAGTGGGGGAGAGTGTAACGACCCGTATTTTTAGCTATTTTAATTAGAAAATTTAAGGTGATTATTGAAGGAAAATGATTATTAATGTAATTTGTTGAATAATTTAATATTTGAAATTATTTGAATAATTGGATAACGGGTTTAATATGATTAAAAATGATTTGTAAAATTCTATTTTATCATATTAAAGTTAGAATGATGTTGTAGAACTTTTAAAATCGAATTAAAAGTAAATTTGTGAAAATTGAATATTTTAATATTTAATTGACGAGTTAAAATAGCCATTTTTCAAACAGTCTCGGATTTCGACGAAACTTGTTTCATCGGATCCGTAATAGTAAATTATGATAGGATTTCAATTTTCGTAGCAATTGGACTTGTCGTTTGGACGTGCGAGCTTGAAACGCGTAGAAATTTAATTTCGAATTTAATTAAAATAATCGACTTCGAAAAGCTATCTTCCAGATATGATCGAATTAGGCCTTGAAACTAGTTCCATTGCGTCCGGAATGGGGGTAAAACCTTATAAACGCCTGGCGGCACGTCTCTATTGGAGTTCGGATGATTTTGGACCTACCTATATAAATACGCACGCAAACCGAGACAGTTTTATTATTATTTTAACCCAGAAACCCTAATTCTAAATCATGGCCGCCACCTATTTCATGGCCAGAAATTGCCGATCTTCTTTCCTTAATATCTCTCAATCCGTTCGACGAAATCGAAAAATTCCAAAAGCAAAAGTGTAAATCTCGACGAGCTCTTCAAATCCATACGGTTGATGTATGCTAATTTTTCATGGATTCGTCCAGATCTGACATGGAAGTGTGTACGTATTTCCTTGGATTGCGTGCAAACGACGGCGAATGACGGGATGAAACTTGACGCGTAGGTGGCTCTGGTGAAGGGCTTCGTGGTGGCGCTAGCTGATCGTTCTGGAAGTCGACGAGGTGGTCATGAAAATTGCTTGAAGATCGGCGGCTAATGGGTTTGCATACGTGAATTTCACGTTGGTGAAGAAGCGCTGGAATCACGGAGATGAGAGCTGCGCTGCAGTGCAGATCCGAAAGTGTTTGGAGCTCACTAAAATTTTATGTTAAATCGAACGTCGTTCGATTTGATTTAAAATCGTACAATCAAGGTGAGTGTTTTATAACGCTCACAACATACTGAATATCTTTATGCTAGTTAAATTTGACATTATGCATAGTTATGATTTTTATTTGTTGTTGTTTGATAAAATTTAATTATCATATTGATTGTCATTTGAATTCACCGTTAAAAAAATTAAATTGACACTTAAATTTAAATTAAAATTGAATTGCGATTAAATTACCTGACATTGATAAATATGAAATTGCCGTGAATTGTATTGCCTATTGGATGATGTATTTCGATGGATGTTATTGGTTGAGATTTAAATGTCTGGATGTTTATTTGTTTATATATATCCTGTTATGCATACATATGACACTGTGATTGATTTAAATGATATATTCATCCCTGACATTTAATTGTAATAACTAATCACTTGGCCATAGGTTAGAAAATTATATACGGACACCGAGTTGGATAAATTAAATGATTTTAAAAGTTGTTTTGAAATTATTTAAATGAATTGATTTTAAGAATAAAATCCAATTTATGGAAATTGAATTATTTTGAATTGGAGCTCGAAATGTCAGAATTTAAACTTGGTAAACGAAATTATTAAATAAAATCGAAGTTTAGATTTAAATTGAAAATTGAAATACGGTGTAAATTTTTGAAAGTTGATTTGTTTTAAAAGATTGGACTTTTAATCGAACTCTGAATATTTCTAAGAAAATTGATATGAAATGATATTTCAAGTTTGAGTTTGGAATTGAAAATTTATTTGAAATTTAGATTTAAATTAATTTGGAATTGAATTGAAATTTAAAGAAATTTGTGAATTGAAATCGAAATTTACGTGGAATAGAAATTTACTCAAGTTGAAATTGGAATAAATCGATTAAATCAAAATGGAATTTGGATTTGATTTGGATAGGAAATTTGGGAAGTTGACCGGTTTGACTTTGGAATTATTTATCAAATAATTTTTGATTTTTTTCCAAACTATTTTATATATAAACCATTTTATATTCAAATTATTTTCGATTAAACTATTTAAATATTTTCTATTAAACTATTTTGAATTATTTAACTATTTTAAACTATTTAAACTATTTTCTTAAATTCAAACTGGTTAAAGAGACGGAAATGTTTATATTTAAACCTTTGGTTTAAATACGAACTAGGTTAAAGTAGAGATTATAACCTAAATTGAATTCGAATCAAATTTTGAAGTGAAATTGATTTATCGGACAAAATTGATAATTTTGAATATATGATGATTTTGAAATGGATTTGATTTTAAAGCGAATATGATATTTTGTTATCAATCATGAATCAATTTGAAATATAAAAGAGCCATCAGTGTAATAATACGTAGTTATTAAAGAGACCGGGATCGGATATGGACATACTCTCTGTCGATACCGAAAACCACTTTAATAACTATTATACGCGGAGTGTTGATCCAGAATGAAGTGGATGGTTTGGTGAACGTGTTGACTGAAGAAAGAGAACGATATTGGATGACCCCTGACATGACTAAAATAGGAGCCGCGCCGGGCCATTGAGGTTCGCCACCTCTAGCGGACACACTTCTTCGATACCATATTTATTACATTTGTGATTTGATTTGGGTGCACCCCTTGATTTGGGAGTGTTGTTTCGCGGTGTTGAGGTAGTAGCTGCTATGCTCAACATCAGTCCGGATCACGCAACTACTAGTATCCTAGTTGGTATCGCCTCATGTACCTTGTTATACTGATTATCCTATTCGCGACCACTACGTTTTGGTTTGTACCTTGAGTATATGGATTGCCCTCTGGTGACTTCCGGTTTTGGGGAAACTACGGTCTTGTATATGCTTTTGGGAATATAAAATGTGTTAAGGGGGATTATGGTAACGCCTTAACGCTATTTTGATACTTTATATTACTGATAGACATTATCTACTTAGCGTACATTACTACCTAGTAGATAGTTTAACGGATCCTTGAAAGGTGGAAAATCCCGTAACATCACTTAAGTTATTGCACGCACGTTGACACTGGATATGAGATGTCAAACCCCGTAAACATCTCTGACGCCGTCACACTCATATTTATTTACGATTGATTTAACTTTCATATGGATATTTTAGTCCTGACTCGAGTGTTTTGTCTTTTCATTACGCTTGGGTCAGTCCTGAGTTTTCAGATTTTTGAAGATCTATTCTGGAGGACGAAGACGAAGATTTGGTATACTATTACTATTATTATCTGTGCATCATGTTGTCTGCTGCATTATTTATTTGTTCTGTTGTATATGTATAACTCTGATAAATGTTGTATAAATAATTGTCTAAGTATAGTAAACAGCTTCGTGAACTGTTTATTTGACTATTATATTTTATCGTTCCGCTGCGTGATTCTGTGTTGTTTCATTTCCTTTATTTCTTTTCTTTTCTTAATTACCCCAATAACCATCTGCCTTTTTTTAATGGTTTGGAACCGGCATGTGTATTTGATCGTCGGTTTAAACTATCCAAAAAGGCGGGTCGTTACAACCACAATCAGAATCATGCTTACCATTGCACTACGCAACAAGTGGTCAGTTAAACAACTAGATGTTCACAATGCTTTTTTGAATGGAGAGCTTGAAGAAGAGGTATATATGGAACAACCCAAAGGGTTTGAAGACATCAGCAGACCTCAGTTAGTATGTAAATTGAATAAGGCAATATATGGATTGAAGCAGGCACCTCGCGTTTGGTTTGAAAAGCTTAAGGGCAAATTGATGAAGCTAGGGTTCAGTCCTACAAAATCTGATAGCTCTTTGTTCATTAAGAGAAGTAACAGTAGTATCATATATGTTTTAGTATATGTGGATGATTTTATAGTAATTGGAAGTAGCCTATCAGAGATATATCAACTAACATACTATTTAAATGAGCAATTTAAGTTGAAAGAGCTTGGAGATCTGAACTTTTTCCTTGGAATTGAAGTAAAAGGAACAAAAGATGGTGGACTTCACTTGAGTCAAATGAATTACATTCGAAATGTGCTTAGAAGAGCAGGTATGGACAAAGCAAATGCCTCAACTACACCTATGGTTACAAATCAGCAACTAACTAAAGAATCTGGAGATCCTATAGATGATCCAAACCATTATAGGAGTATAGTGGGTGCTTTGCAATATATAACCATCACAAGACCTGAAATTTCTTTTAGTGTGAATAAAATCTGTCAATATATGCAAAGCCCGAGGAGTGAACATTGGAAAACTGTGAAACAAGTGCTCAGATATCTAGTGGAACAGCACATTATGGACTAAAGCTTTATCTCACTGAAACGCTGAAGATTAGTGCCTTCGCAGACGCTGATTGAGCAGCATACAAAGATGACCGTAGATTAGTCAGTGGCTACTGCGTGTACATTGGTAAGAACATCGTATCTTGGTGCTCGAAGAAGCAGAATACTGTATCAAGATCCTCCACCGAAGCGGAATATCGTAGTGTAGCTGCTGTTGTTTCAGAGATAATGTGGATTAAATCACTTCTTTCAAAAGTGCTTGAGCATACAACCGGACCTTCAACTGTATGGTGTGACAACTTCAGTACTGTCCTATTAGCTGCCAATCTAATTCTTCACTCGAGAACAAAACACATTGAACTAGACTTATATTTTGTGAGAGAGCAAGTAGCAAAAGGAGACATCTGCATAAATCACATTCCTGCATTATATCAAAGAGCAGATATATTAACTAAATCCTTATCATCAACTCACTTTCTTAGATTGAGAAAAGAACTGAATGTAGAAGCTGCAGAAGGAAAAGAGACAGAAGAAATCAGATGAAGAGAGAGCTTGTTTTGGGGGAGTGTATTAGTGATATAAGTATATACATAATGTAACAGCATTGTTCTTTTCACCGCACTGTTCTCTGTTTCTCTGTTTCTATTCAACAGTATATGTGCACAGTGATTGTATATATATACTGAGATCCCTGTTTGTATCATGATCTTTTGAATCCTCTTTAATTCATTTCTCTGATTTGTATCTTACTCTTTCAACTTTAACTAAGTGGGAGTTAGAGGACATGGTAATATAATTCAAATAAAAATAAGAAATAGTGAAATAAACCTAATATTGACATCTGAAGAAGTAAAACCAGGTTTAGTTTTGCCACTGAAAACAATTTTGTTGATGCTCTAGATCCATATAGCTAAGGGTACTTTAGCCGTGTTTTTTGACTTATATTTTTGTCCAGTATTCCATCTATTATTGTCGGTAGAATATAGATGACAGAGTAATGATATATTGCCATAGCTTGTGCACCTCTCACTAGGAATAATGGCTCAGTGAATATGAACAGAAGAGATGTATGGTAACTAGTACACTAATAGTGGAAATTGCAAAGAAAGCTAATTATGTCCAGTATACATAGTACACTCCAAAAAACAACAAAATAAAAATTATAAAGCAATAACATAGTTTGCACTCCAAAATGTAGAACTAATGAAGCCAATAACCTAAGAAAATATACAGCATATAAATTCATACATATAACATCACACCCTAGTTTGCAAACCTATGGGCCTTATAATATAAGTGTGTCCCTATCAAAATATTTCTTTATAAATAATCGTATAAAACTTTGCACCAAAATTTAAATGTTTGAAACTAGTATCATATTTTATAGCCTGAACGGTTCTCCTATTTTCAAATTACAAGCTCGCGCATTCAGGAACTTCTCAATGTACATCACACTCAAATGCACACAAGAGCCTAGGTTTATCAAAGACTTATAATAAAATCCAAGTATAAATTGAAATTTGTCTTTAAGGTGTTATTGGCATATATATATATGTAGATGAGGACAGGTGTAAGCAAAGATAAAATGAGGTATGGGATATAATACTGCAACCTGATGGTAATCTATCCATTTCGATACGTTGGCATATATATTAGGGTTGCAAACTCACTCTCCTCATACGCAAGAAACATAGGCAGCAGGCATAAAACAAACAATATCACACTCTCAAATAATGAACAAAGCTAGACTAAAATTTCGATATGCAGGCAAGCACATATCTATTTACATGCACAGCCACACACATGATTAACTTTGACTCATATATAACACACACTAACATCATGCATGCATATACATACTATATAAATATAGACACATCACTTACACAAATGAACTCAACATACACAAAGCCTATGTACCTAGGATTACACGCACATGCATATAGTTGGGCTATAACTAGAATGAGATATTAAAACAGGATTAAAACTTTAAGTATAATTTACGATTGCTAAACTCCACAGCCATTTAAAATAGTAAGTATATACTATGTCCTAATTCAAACATAGATACTGCTATACATGTAACGACCTGCTATTTTCAACCATTCGCATCCACACATGTCGAACTTGAATTGTTCAAAATATCAGATTGTTAATTTATATTTTGCAAACTCAGCATATACAGTAAATAAATCAATCACGGAATCACAGACACAGAGTAATACAATAATACGCAGCGGAATAAATAAATAGTAGTTCATGAAGCTACTATACAAATATCAGAGTTAGAAGTAGAATACAACAGAATATCTCAAATACAGCGAAGTCTTCAGTACGAATAGATGACTTCTCTAAACTAATCAACTGGAAAAGCTGAAAGCTGAATTGATAATCGGATCTCCAATGAAGCTCCAAACTCCACAGGTGAGTCTCAAATGTTGTATCACTCAGTCTGACCCGAGCGTAAAGCAAAAACACAAACACTCGAGTTAGGATTAACGTTCGTATATCAATAAATCCAACTCAAGTGAAATATCAACTGAAATACAAGTAACTTAAAGGATTTTTGGGATAACCATCCTCTAAGAGTCCATGGAACTATCTACAAGGTAGAAATATACACTATAATATCGAGGTCATTTCAAGTTAATTTATACTTCACAACAAACTATCATTTCATTTCAAATATATATATTTCCAAAATATATATAAATATTTTATAAAGTAGAATATTTGTAATTTCCTCAAACTTAACAAATCACTTCAAAATCAACCCGACTTCCCTATTCAAATTAAATTCAATCTCAATTTATTAATTTCCATTCAATTCAGTTTCTGACCAAACAAATTCAAATTATATATGTTTCAAATACAAATATAAATCACAAATTAACCATTTAAATTCTAGTATATTTCAAAGTTTTAATATTCAACATTCCAAAGTTCAATTCAACAGTTCCATATAGATCTCGATTTACCTTATTATTTAGTCTTGAAATGTTCACTTAATAAATTCAATATTTATTAAATAGCCTAAATTTACCTTTAAACTAAATATTCCTTTCGATTTGTTTAAACTTGAAACTTCCATTTAATCATTTAAATCAAAATCAAGTTATAAATCAAATCTTAAATTTCAAATTCAATAGTTCAAATCAATCCAATTAAGTAGAATTCTTAATTAAATACCATTTCAAATAAATTCAACTTTATATTCTCAACCTTAACTTATTCAAATTATTACAACAATCAATTTTGAAATATAAATTTAAATAAATACATAAACATATTATATGGATTGATTCAATCTCAATAATATTATTATTAAATCTATATATAAAATTTTCATTTATGTATAATATTTTAAGAACGAATATTTATTAAAAACCATATATTTCCTTTCAAACTATAGAAATTATTTTCAAACATTTATATATATATATATGTGGACCAACGGTGTATGTATATAATTTTCTATCTTGTGGTCAAGGGATGCGGATATTTATCATTTCAATCTGAATTTTAAATATACGGGTAGATATCACTTCGACCCGCAATCCCAAATTCAATTTAATTGAAAATCGCTTGGATTTATCATTTCAACCCATAACGAAATTCTCATATTCTAAAGTCCGTTCGGGTATGTATCATTTCAACCCATAGTGAATTCTAAACTACAGGAAACCTGTAGAGTGATAACATATAATAAAATAAAATAACAGGCATATATCATCAATACCAATATAATATAAAAAACAGGATATGGTGTCATATCACACAAGTGAACAATTGCAGATAACAACATATATAGCAATGTAAATAACTAATAGTGGCATATTTCAATTGTCGTTTCAATTGAAATCAAATTTAGTAATAAAAGAACGTCAATCGTGAGTGATTGCTCATCTTTCGAGGCTAGAGGATACAGAAGATGACATGGATACGCACACTGATACAGACACTGAAATTGAATTATAAATCCGAGTACGAATTTCAAAGCAAAGTAGGATTGGCACGAATTGGACGAACGAGGTTGAAAATCAAGAATTGATGAATTGAATCAGAATCAGTCTGATATATACAGAAATGTTTGATATTTTAATAAAAATCAATATTGCATCTCTAAGAAAATTTAAAGTCGAAGAAGATATATATAATTTACATTTTTTTTAAACTCAATACATAAACCAATAGTTTTAACATATGAAATAAAACATATAAGTTAAAAAAATCTTTATATTTTTCCAAACCATTTTAATTTTTACACATAGCTCAAAATTTCTATTTACAAATCTAAGACCCAACCACCACATACGACCTATGTATATAATATCATTAAGATTTATATTTTTAAATAAGATAAATATATAAAATTCAACAAATTACACTGTTCAAATCTCATTTATAAACTACTATATATAACATCTTACCTTAAACCCAATGTGACACATATATAATAGTATGAACAGGTAAATAACTTTTATGCACTGCAGCATACTTTAATAATTAAAAAGTATAATATATTATATGTAGACTCACAGACCACATATAAACAAAGTATATAGAAATCTATAAAACCCATTGATCGAAACACAATATTGACCATAATATAACAAAATATGTTACTTTTAAAATCTGACCCTTTGTTCTTTATTAACAGCACCTCAAACTCTTCTCTTCTATATGGATGAATATATAAGCACATATATACTTATATATGTTGGATTATGCAGACCGAACATATGCTATTACTGTATATATTATATATTATATAGCTAAATATACAACATGCAGACCATAGCCTCACACTCAAAACAAATGAACTTTTATAACCTGTATATATATTCACAAATATATATAGTTTATAAACTTTTATATCTAACTGTACCAGAACACAAAGACATTATATATATTATAGCTTATATATTATACTAACTTTATAGAGTAAAGATTTTAACGCATAACTCTATATAAAACATAGCAACCTAGTGTTGTCGATTATAATATATTATATAATATGAAAACATCATGTTGTAAATCAAATAACTCATATTACATATTAATCAGATAACTTTAAATATAACCAACAACAAGCTATTTAACCCTTTAAGTATAATACCGTAATCTTAATAACTTACTTTATTATTATTAGAAAAATTTACTCCTATATAAAAATTTAATATATCTCCTACTAAAATGCATGCCACTGTATGAATTCAAAATTTTCTTAACAAATAACTAAGTCATCAAATACTTACATGACATATGATACACATATAGAGTCATATATGTACGCAAGTTCAAACGCAACAGGCTTTATGCATCAACTCCCTACAGTTTGATGGCACGTCAAAAGAAAGGACCTCGTAGCTGAAAAAATGGCCACGTGATGGGAAAGGCGAAGGAAATGGCGAGGTAGGGAGAAGAAGTTGGAGGCGTATCTGTCGATGGCTCGACAAAGGATGGTTGTGCGTGGTTTTGAAGGTAAGGAAGGCATCGACGGTTTTATTTTATTATTCTAATTTTTTTTTCCTTCTCTTCTTGCCAAGTGAAATATGAAGATGGATTTGTCAAATATATTGAAAGCAGAGGACAGGGAGGGGAGAAGCAAAGAAATATAAAATGGGTAAAGTGGAAAAACTGAACTGTCAAAAGTTAAAAAAAGAAAAAAAATGTTTCGGCGGTTAAAACAAGTAACGTATGAAAAACGAATAGGCACAAATTGGAAAACGTATCACATGAATAATAAATATAAAGTAGCAGGTGAGGATTTTAGGCAATAAATATTCACGTTGATTTATACACGCAAATAAAATATGAGCTGTAGCCAAATCAAATAATGAAAAGAGGAAAAACGTACGTATGTTATACGTTTCTTCCAGTGATCGTGTAGAATAATAGATAAAGGGAGAACTTTTCACTGAGGAAAGAAACAAAATGGAAGATCTCATAAATAAATGCGAATATTAAATCAAATTGAATAGTTTTCAAACAATGAATAGTCAGATAAAGATAAACAAATAGCAACCGTCAAATCCCTTGATTTGCTGAAGGTTAATTAAAGCAACAAATTGATTGGACATCACATTTTGATTTTTTTTTTTAAAACGGAAGGAGATTGAAGAGTCAAAAATTTTGGTACCGTTCACAATTTAAACTGACACAGATAAGGTACAGAATATGTATATAAATTTTGTACAGAATATGATATGTTTGTTGAAGCCATAGCACCAAAAATCAAGGAATGAAAAAGGCAACAGGGAAAAGAACGAAACAAATAGAAATGAAACGTATCAAATTAAATACGAGCATTTTTAGAAGCAACGGTCAAAAATTTTCTTCCAAAAATCACGGCTACTGATTTGTTTTCAGTAGCTAAGGTATGAAATTTATGAGCGTGTAATAGATGCAGAATTTTAATTGAAACGTACGCTCAAATAATTAACAAAAGTAACGTGATTAGAAACTATTCGTTTCTTATTTATTTATTTCTTATATAGTTAGTACAATATACGCTAAATTTATAACAAAAGTAACGTATCTAAATTTATACTTTACTTATTTATTCTCTACCTATTTTTAGTAAAATATACGTTTTAAAGGATATTCATTAGCTACGTACTATTTATATGCTAACTAAATAAATCAAAACGGATATAACGTACAAATTAAAACGTGTATTTTAAATAGCCTATTTATACTCTATTAACTTTAAAATTTATTACTTAATTAACTTTTGATTTGTTTACATTGGTTTGATTTACTTAACATTTAACACATAACTGATGTATATACGTAAAAAAGAAAACGTAAAATTTATTTCCTATATATTATTCAATTTAAAATTTTATTTATTAATCAATTAACTAAGTAACAAATGTGTATACGTATAAAATTTATTTCTTTTACAGAATATTAATTACTTGATTTAAAGGTGTATAACCAATTTTTAAAAGAACAAAAGTGGAAATAAAATGTTGTTACCAATATATTCAGTTAAGTAAAAGGATTTGGAAGTTAGAATTTAAAAGATTTAAATTCCAATAAATGTTAAACTTTAACCAAAAATAAGAATTATAGAATTGGCTTATATTAATAAAATTTTGGTGACTATTTATAATTAAATTTAAAAAAATTCAACTTTTTTGTAAATTAAAACCCCAAAGTTTATAAATAAAAGTATAAAATACTTGTTAGAATTTTTGGGTTGTTACACTCTCCCCCACAGAACTTTTCGTCCTCGAAAGGAACAAAGTAGGAGAATAGTAACAACCAGATGAAAAATTAGACTTTGGAAAACAAATTAACAATTTATTTAAAACCATATAATTTTTTTATTAATATTTAATAGTTTGGTTAAAGTCATTTTATTAAATCCATTCAGTTATTTATGAGATCAATTATTTATATAAAATACTAAAATTTTTACTATTAAACCAGGTAGAATATAAATAAACAATATTTTAAAGATTATATTCAAAAAGGAAAGGAAGGTAGATTCAGGAAACAAAATATAGGTGAATAAATAAGCTGAGCAGATAAGGTAGATCCAAAAGAATAGTATCGGGCACGAATCGTAAATTTCAAACCATAAGAGTCTCAATTTCAAATATTAGTACAAAATTTCTTTGTTGAAAAATACCTTTATATCGAAACAAAATTTTCTTTCGAAAATACTTTTATAACTCGATGTTTCAACAAGTTTATCCTCGTTCTTGTAGACTCTGGCCATGCGTTGATCAAGCGCAAAGCTAGAATTCTTCAAGTACTTAGTAGACCTGTTTCAACACCCAGTGAAAATACTGAAAACTTTTAAAAACAGATATGGAAAGTACAATCCCAAAAAAATCACTTGGATCGCAGGATACATAACAATGGTTACGCCTGGATCCCCCAGGAAACATCCATATCCTTTAAGCATTCACTGCTTTGCGAATTACGCCATGATAAACAAAACCGGTGGACCGCAGGATACATAACAATGGTTACGCCTGGATCCCCCAGGAAACATCCATACTCTTTAAACAATATATGCCTTGCGGTTTACGCACGACAACAAAACCGGTAGACCGCAGGATACATAACAATGGTTACGCCTAGATCCCCTGGAAACATCCATACTCTTTAAGCAATATCTGCCTTGTTGATTACGACACGACAACAAAACCATTAGACCGCAGGATACATAACAATGGTTACGACTGGATCCCCCAGGAAACATCCATAGCCTTTAAGCAATCTCTGCCTTGCGGATTACGCTACCCCAGAAAAAAAGACCGTGGGTTACGCCACGGAAGGACACTCGAGTATCACATCCGGAAAACCGAAAATCAGAGAGAATAATATCGATATAATGAATCCACAATATGGCCACAGAGCGGATATCAAGCAGAAGGCACTTTCCATATCATTACCTCGAAAATATATATCATATAGTACCTTTTTAATTCACTTTCAAATATCATACTTATATAAAGTCCATTATATATAAGATTTCATTTTCAAATCGAATACTTTCCAAAATCAATAGTATATCAAATCATACTTATATATACTTCGCCTATATAAGATTACACCTTTCAAATTGAGTATCTTTCCAAATCAATAGTTTTCAAATCAACTCCATACCTAAAAAAATCAATTCTACATAAGTTCGATAACTCCCAAATCAAGTATTTAGTAAAACAAGGTTCTCAATTTCAATTTCTTTCAATATCGTTTCGGTTTCAAAATCATATATGATTTCACCAAATTATTTCTTCCATATTTAATATCTTCAGTTTCAAAATTTCCAAATAATAGGTTTAGAAAATAATCCTAGTTTCCAAATCAACATAATTTAGGTCAATCAAATTCATTTCCAAAATCATCGTATAAATACAAGGTTTTAAATTCCAAATCTTATTTTTCGAAACCAAATATTCTCTAAAATCAATTATACCCAAATGATTTTCAAGTTTATGACCACCCCTTCGAAACCTTTAAACTATTTATAAAGCATTCAAAACCAGATTTCATATTAGTATAATTCAAATTAGTCCTATCCATTTACTTAACAAAGTAGTTTTAAACTTATATACTTTATCCATTAATTTATACTTGTCGAAATTACTTAGCTTTAAAATTTTAAACCTTGATTTGGAAGTGCTCGAACCTTCAAAATAGTCGGTGAAATCAAATTTCAAATCCAAGAGTCGGAAATCAGCAACAAATCAGTAAATTAATTTTTTATAAATAGAGTTATACTAAATCAAATCGAAAACTCGAGGATTGAACACCGGCTTACTTTAAATCATTTCAAATATATATACATATATCTTTTGAATATCGAATTATACTTCGAAATTTGAAATCAAAATAGGTTTCAAAAAATCACTCGCATAGCGAAGCTATTGAAGTGGCCTCTCCCCCACTTTGAAACTCGGAAATCAATGTCGATGATGCGTGCACTCATCACCGAAATTATTCTCCAGCGACGTAAGTGAGTTCTGGACTTCTATTTTCTTAAAACTTCTTTGAAGTTTCTTTGAAATCATTGGAACTCGTTTGAGTCATTTGAAACACTTCTTATTCGGAAAATACTTTCAAATCGTATTATTATATATTTTCAGAAATCTTAAAACCAATTTCAAAATACCGGAGTTCAATCTCTCAAATTACAAATTCGGAACCCTTCAGTTATAAATCATTTTTGTAAAATCAAATTTCTTATAAAATTTTCAAAATTTCAAATCCTTTCGAAATTTCAAATTCTAGTTTTTTAAAAAGTATATAATCCTTTCGAAAACATTTTCACTTTCATATATCGAATAAAATCATAGTTATCAAAATAATAATTTCGATATATAAAACAATTTCTAAAATACAAACAAAGCCCAATTTTCAAAGGATGATTCAAGGATGGATTTCAAAACAAAGATAGAGATTCAAATTAGAGGAACTCTAATCGAATAGAATTCTGATTCGAAGCTAGGCCCAAACGAAGATGAGATAATTAAATTTCAAAATAGAAGATGGATATTAATCGTGGGCGACCTTAACCGGATCAACCGTGACTTCAGGAATATGATCGATGCGGAATTCTAAGGCAAATCGACATTCGATCGCCAAATATAGAATTCGGCATAACCAGAGATAGCAGCATCTAAATTGAGGATATATAAATCTTCGTTGAATCGATGCTATTGTAAAGGAGTTTCACCCCTTTATAATTATTCAGTTAAGCTATGGGATACTCCAGAATCTAGAAAACACGAACAGGGAAAGACAAGAGTGGATTTGGAACCGAGGAGGATGTTCCAAAATCCAAAGGAGAACCGAATCAAATAGGAAGAGATTCAAGCTCGAACGAAAGTGATTCTGTAAATAAATTTACCATATATGCTAAGTTTTCCTAGAGACAAAGCTCTGATACCAACTGTAACGACCTGCTATTTTCAACCATTCGCATCCGCACATGTCGGACTTGAATTGCTCAAAATATCAGATTGTTAATTTATATTTTGCAAACTCAGCATATACAGTAAATAAATCAATCACAGATACAGAGTAATACAATAATACGCAGCGGAATAAATAAATAGTAGTTCATGAAGCTACTATACAAATATCAGAGTTAGAAATAGAATACAACAGAATATCCCAAATACAGCGAGTCTTCAGTACGAACAGCTGACTTCTCTGAACCAATCAACTGGAAAAGCTAAAAGCTGAATCGATAGTTGGATCTCCAATGAAGCTCCAAACTCCACAGGTGAGTCTCAAATGCTGCACTCAGTCTGGCCCGAGCGTAACACTCGAGTCAGGATTAACGTTCGTATATCAGTAAATCCAACTCAAGTGAAATATCAACTGAAATACAAGTAACTTAAAGGATGTTTCGGATAACCATCTTCTAAGAGTCCATGGAACTATCTACAAGTTAGAAATATATACTATACACCAAGGTCATTTCAAATTAATTTATACATCACAACAAAATTTCATTTCATTTCAAATATATATATTTCCAAATATATATAAATATTTTATAAAGTAGAATATTTGTAATTTCCTCAAACTTAACAAATCACTTCAAAATCAACCCGACTTCCCTATTCAAATTAAATTCAATCTCAATTTATCAATTTCCATTCAATTCAGTTTCTGACCAAACAAATTCAAATTATATATATTTCAAATACAGATCTAAATAACAAATTAACCATTTAAATTCTAGTATATTTCAAATCTTTAATATTCAACATTCCAAAGTTTAATTTAACAGTTCCATATAGATCTGGAATTAACCTTATTATTTAGTCTTGAAATGTTCACTTCATAAATTCAATATTTATTAAATAACCTAAATTTACCTTTAAACTAAATATTCCTTTCGATTTGTTTAAACTTGAAACTTCCATTTAATCATTTAAATAAAAATCAAGTTATAAATCAAACCTTAAATTTCAAATTCAATAGTTCAAATCAACCCAATTAAGTAGAATTCTTAACTAAATACCATTTCAAATAAATTCAACGTTATTGTGATGACCCGGAATTTTAAAAGCAATATCAATTTAATAATTTGAAATAAAAATTAAATTGATTTGACAATATTTGTAATAAGATTTGAATTAATTTAATAATTAAATAAAATAAATAGTTAATTGACAGATTTTATCTTTTTAAATCTAATAATTGTTTTATATTTATAATATATATAGAATATTGTATATATTGTAAATAGGTATTGCTTTAAATGAATCCTGTTTTCTATAAAATTTGTATCTTTAGTAAATTGTGAATTATGATTTTATTTAAAAGTTAAACTTTTTAAAAGCTGTATAATAAATAAATATGGTTTTAAATACATAAGATAAATATTGAACTAATTTAAAATATGTTTTAGCTCAAGTTTAAATTTAAGTAAAATACAATGAGGTTATTTTGACTTTCTTTTAAATATAATTGAATAAAATAAATAATTTATGAATAAAGAAATAATTTCTTTTATAAGTTATTTATAGTTATTAAATGTTGATATTTTTAAATATATAATAAAACATTGTTTCAACAAATAAATTTTTAATAAAAATAATTGTTTCCCAAAATTCAAATTTGTAGTTGTATTTGTAAATAAACTGGATTTCAAAATTTTATTTTGAACTTGAATTCAAAGTTTTTAAATTCTAAGTATAAATGTTTTTAATTTGTTTTGATTTTTAATTATTTGTATAAGTTTAATTTTATAAATATAGTTTGATTTATTCATTTTAAATTTTATCTACATGTAAATAAATACATGATTAACTAATTCATTTAAAACATAAGTTTGCATTCATCTTATAATAACATACTAAATTAATACTAATGAACTTTTAAATAAATACTAAGTAAACTTTTAATTATAAATAATTAACATTAAAGACAAATGTAAACATCTTACAAATTAATGAGCATGTTTTAATTAATTAACATACTTACTTGACAAATGTTGAGAATTGAGACAAGTGTCCTATTATTTTTTATTTTAATTTCTAAATAAATCAAACACACTTATAAAAAAAAGATGTTTCCTACATTCTCCATTTCTTTCTAATCTTCATTTTTTTCAAAAAAACTAAGATAAAAGCTTCAGTTGAAATCATTTTCTTCTAATCAAAACCAAAATCTGAAACATCTTCAAATCCACTTCTCAAACCAATTGTTTTCAAATCAAAACAAAATCTTGAAAATCATCCCCAAAACCCACTTCACAAACCTGAACAAGCCTGCATCATTTCAATATGGAGTTTTCTGCATGCAAACCTGGAATTTAAGCAAGTTTTTTTTTAAAAAGCATATAAACCTGGGAACAAATGCATGTTGAAAACATCAGTAACTCAAGCTTCAAAGATGAAGCATGCATGTAAGGTTTACAAAAGCAACTGCATTTTTCTAAACTAAAGAAGAAAGCAACTCAGTTTCATTTAACAATTCAAGATGTGAAAGAAAGAAAATTTCCAGTTTTAAAGCAAAAGAATTCAGAGTTTTCAAACTTTCCAAATCAAATTTGTGACTCTGCCTTCTGAAAAAAGAAAAAGAAATTGCTCTGCCTTCAAGCTTCAGGTGAGTAACTTTATTTTTGAAATAAAAATTGTATAAAATTTCTGGTTGCATGTTTGTGATGATTAGATGAATGAGTTGTGTGAACCTGCTATGTATATATATGTGAGACATATGTTTCTGTTCAACAGAATTTACTCTGTTCAATATTTACTGATCCATGTTTTTGAATTGAGTTCAATTCTTCCTGTAAACATTTTTATTAGGATATATTTTACAAACTAGATGTTGAACTATCATAGAATAAGGTAATTTAATTAAATTAAAAAATTTAGTATCTCTGCATATCTTTAAATACCAATGCATGTTTTAAAAACACAAATTTTCAAACTATGAATTTAAAGATTCAGTATTAAGGAATTAATCTATAAATCAAATCATATTTTTGGCATTAAAATCCAGACTTTTAGGAATAAGGGTTAGGTGGAGTTCTGTAATGAACAGAAAAGGAAAAATAAGAGATTTCTGATAATCTCTAAAATTTTGGATGTTGTAATCTTCAGCATTGATTTGGAATTGAGCATGGATTCAGGGAAAAATTATTAATGTTGATGAAAATCAACAGGGAAGCAGCGGTAGTGATCTAGTTTCTGTAGCCCTAGTTTTAACTGGGCATATTGATTGGGTCGGTATGGATTATAGGGATGATCGAGTTCAACTCGGTTTTAAGTGTTGATAGTTTGGTCATAGACGAAGTTGTGGCCGGTGGTGGAGGTCCTCAGGGGGTCAGAGCACCGTAGATGATGTGTTGACAGGTTTTGATGGGGTTATGGTCTTTCTGTTCCAGGTTTAGGATGGGAACTCGAATTTCGAATTCGAGTTGTATGTGAGTTGTGGGATGATCGGAGTGGATTAGGGAGGTGGTCGCAGGTGTAGGGAAGCCACCGAAGTTGGCTGGTGATTGCCGGAGGCACGGTGCATGTGCACCGTGTACTTTTTAGTTTCATATGGTTGCGTGGGTATGTGCAGGAGGAAACTCGAGAATAACTCGAGTGGGTACTGTGTTTTACTTGAAGGAGGGGGCTAGATGACTCGAAGCTGTAATTTAGTTTGCTCGGGTTAGTATAGCATCAGGTTTTAAACTGTAAAACTTGTAATGTGTTATAAATTTTGTTTAAACTGAAATGTAAAAATGGAAAGCAAAGGTAAACAGAATTGTAAATCCAAGTTTGGATTCTGGAATTCAAATTTTAAGTTTAAAACTCTGTTTAAATTAAATTAAGACTTTAACCTTGAATAGTTAAATACTTTAAAAATGATTAAGTAGATTGAATTTTAAATAAAGTTTAAAAGGGGTAAGTAATGTTTCAAAATCTGAAGAATAATTTGGAACTAAATTTTTAATAAGTATTTCAGTTTTGAAATGTAAGAAAATTTAAAATTTAAAATGATTTAAACTATTTGTAATGCTTGAAGTATAATTCAAATTGATTTGAATTTAAATATGAATTTGGATTTAAGCCCTTTTAAACATCTTATTTAAATGAGTATATGTTTAACTTGTTTAAAAATGTGTTTTAAAAACTCTGCTAAAGATATTTTGAATTCGTTTTTAAACCTTAAATTTAAAATGAAATTTGAAGGTAAAATTTAAGCAAATTGTTTAGTACTTTATAAATGGTAACTTGAATTGTAACAAAGTTTGATCTTAAGTAAATTAGAAATTAAGGGTTTGTAATTCATCAAATTATAAGGAAATTTATGGATAATTAATTTATTTGATTAATTAATCATTTGGATTAATGAAATAAGTAATTAAAGGTTTAAGCTAATTAATTAATGGTTAATATTAATTAATTAGGAATAATTAATTTTGTAGTTAAGAATTATTAATTAGATTTTTATTAACAATTAATTGGATATTAAAGATTAGTTAATTTTGGAATTAATAATGATTAATGAAGGTTAAGTACTTAAGAAAAGTAATTAAAGAATGGTTAATGGTTAATGATGGCCATTAACTTAAGATTATTTAACAATTAATTAATGTGATTAATTTTAAATAATTAATTAGATTAATTAATTAAATAATAATCAATTGAAGATCCTTTAAGTTAATTACTTAAAGGAAGTAATTAAGAAATTAATTACTTAATATAATTGATGGAGTTAAATATGATTGGTTTAAATTAATTAATTAAGTTTAATTAATTTTAAACATTGGATTTGATAATAATTACCTGATGTAATTAATGAAGTGAAATTACTCAGTAAAGTAATTAGAGATAATTACAGGATGTAATTAGTGGATGATGTTGAATTGTGAATGTAATTTGGATTAAATTATCTTGTATAATTAATCATGGGATTAATTAAAGAAATTTATTCAGGGGTAATTAATTTGATAAGTAATTAAGGGTAGTTAATTACAGGTTGAGATTAATCAAAGGTGATTAATAATTATGGATTAAGTGAGATTAATTACTGAAGATAATTAATTTAATAGAGTAATTAACAAAATATAATTAAGAGTGTTTGCACCAAAATTGGGCAACACCCTTCGGAAGTTTTTGAAGAGATAATAAATGAAGAAATTAAATTGAAAATGAGGATTATCTAACAAAAACTCTAAGTCACAGAAAAGTAAATAGCACAGAAGACAGTAATTTAGAGTGGTTCGGCGTTTTGCCTACGTCCACCATGAAGTTTTATCACTTTATTGCTTAATACTTGAAGGTTACAAGTGTTTTAGAGCGAAATACAGCAGATAATAGACTTAAGCTCGAAATCAATGGCAGTGAAGACGATGTAGAGTGATTCTGGCAGCGTTCGGGCGCGCTTTTTCTTTAGAAATTCTCCAATTCCCTTTCTGAATGACCAGGGGCTCTATTTATAGGTGTAGGAGGCTGGTATTTCGCCTAAAATCCGGGGAAACCACTTCTGGCACGTGAGGGGGGGCCACATGCCCGGCCTCGGGAAATCCGGGCCCACTTTAGGATCGATTCGAACTCTAGTTCGAGTCGATCAAAAAAGTGTCCAATCGAGGTGAAATTTGGTGTGGACATTCTTTAACATGCATGCAAGCTCCTGTGAAAATTTCATAGCATTTGGACTTGTAGACCTCGAGTTATGATCGATTCAAGGTTGCATTCTCGGTTGACACGCTTGGTTCGAATCGATCCCTTCGAATCGATAGGGCCGAATCGATGACTTGAGCCTGTGCCTGGTGACGTGGCGCGCGCGCTTCTCGGGTTGATCCATCTTTTTCTCCGTGTTTACTGGGTCGAACCCATGGTTTTTGCCGCCTTGACTTGGTGGATTCGAAGGAGTGGATTCGAAGGAGTGGATTCGAAGATATGCTCCTTCGATTCGATCAAATGGATGTTCCTTCATATCGATCAAGGTATACGACAGTTGATCGACACGAAGGCTTCTCAGCCGAATGGATTCGAAGACGGTCGTGGGATGGAGTCGAAGTTCTTCAACTGCATGGATTTGAAGGTCTTCCCCTTGATGGATTCGAAGTGAGCCCCTGTCCTGATGGACTCGAACCAAGGCTTGCTCGATGGATTCGAACCAAGGTTATGTCTTATGGATTCGATCTTATATGCTCTGATGGAGGCGAAGTAACGTACGCCGATGGATACGAACCTATGTGCTCTGATGGAGGTGAAGTGGAGCGACTTCATGGACTCGAAGGACTTCAACCCAATGGATACGAAGTAGAGTGATCCCATGGATTCGAAGTAAGAGGAACTCGATGGAATCGAACTCATGCTCTCCTGATGGATTCGAACTTAGGGTTATTTCCTTCAACTTGCATCGATGATAGCTTGAGCATACGAACTCGGATTGACTTGAAATTTGACATACCGACTTCTACGATCTTTCTTGTCATATCCTATCAATTGTAGCTCAATCTGGACTCGAACAAAATTCATCGATATCCATAGTGAAGCGAACCACGACCAAACCGTCCTTTTTTGTCGATCGATCTTTTGGTATCACGGCTTTGCCAAGAAGCGGGATAACATTTGCCCCCCAAAGTACGTCCTGTGGAAACATGGCGTGCTTTGAAAAGCTGAAGTTCCTCTCTGAACAATCATTGTTCCTTTGTCGAAGGTTGTAACCTTGCATTGATATGATTTATTGCTGCAGAACATTGCTTAGCTGTTGATTGTTGTAATCGTAACAAGATGAATGTTTGATCCCTGTAAGTGTTTAAAACCGAGTATTAGCTTGACATATATGCACATACGTTAATTTGACCCTCATTAACATTGTGTGTTCACGAGTCGTTGTCGGTTTTGTTTGTTGTTGAATCTCGTATCGATTCTCTCCTGAACTTATTTTGAAATTTGAGTTCGAAACAATGTTTTGACAATTGTTTTTGATTCTCCTCTTGTATCGACCCTCTCCTGAATCAATGTAAAAGGTTGACAAGTAGTTTTCCACATTGGTGCGGGTTGGATTGATGGATACGAAGTGTTCACCCTCATCGATGGTTTTTGATGGATTCGTAGTGATCATTCATATCGATAGTCTTCGAATTGTTGTGAGCTGATGGTCGTGAAACTCATGCTTCGAATCGATAAGGTTTTGGCAATTTCAAGTCAGCTCTCGTTAATTGCTTCGTATCGATGAAGCCTGGTGGTCATGTCGCTTTGATGGATTCGAACATGTATGCACCGATGGATTCGAAGTGCGATGGATTTGAACACGATCGTTCCCATCCTGCGTTTTGACCGGTAATGACCGGTTGAAGTGACCGGAAGGTGAATCGCCTCGTTTCTTTTCTAGGATCCATATAAATACCTGGGACTCGGCTCACTTTCACTTTTTACTTTTTTATCTTCGTCTTCCTGCATCTTCGAATCCATCTCGGTTCTTCAAGAACAAGGCTGAACTACTCTTCCTTCCTTCGAGTCAAGGCAATATCGAACTCTTTTCGGATCGATTCACACATTCAGGTAGACGAAATTTCTTAGGTTCGAAGATTTAAAAACAAACTTTTCCATCGTGTTTCATTCGTTTCGATCTTGGCTGGCCGGAGAAGGGTCACAGATGGGTCCTTTGTATCGATCCTTTGCGATCGATTCGAATATCTTACCTATGCGATCAATACGAAGCTTAAGTCTTTCATTTGTTTTTCGCTGTTGGTGATCGATTCAATGCCTTCATTGACGATGGATGCGATGCTTGAGTTGTTGATCGATTCGAAGGGTTCCAGTTACCATCGATTCGAACCAGATCGATTCGAATCGCAGTCGATTCGAAGCTTCGCCTCTTCGGTCGATTCGAACAATTGGAACCCTGTCCTGATCGATTCGAAGGATTGTCCCTTCGATCGATTCGAAGCTTCGCTTCTTCGGTCGACTCGAACAATTGGGACCTTGCCCTGATCGATTCGAAGGATTGTCCCTTCGATCGATTCGAAGTGACTTATATGGATACATAACTTTTGTATATTTAGTAGCATAATTCCGACGAGATTTATCTCTGCATATCTGGACAAAACTTTTATTGTGCATACTTGATTAACCTTCGAAGCTCGTCGATGGAACTATAACTTATCACTATGACAACAAACTTTAACTTGAATCAACTGTCAACATCGGGATGGTTCAGTGATGGCGGTCAGCGACGACGGCCATCTCGACCGGATCTCTGATGTCTTCACTGTCTGCAAATTTTCTCTAACTCTGTTGAAATTTTCCAAGCAATGCACAACACTGCACTGCACCGCACACACTTTACACTGGAAATGAACGGGTTTTTTACGTACTTAATGTTGCTTTCTGATGAGTTAGTTAGTTATGGAATCTTCGAGCTCTCAACAACAAGAAGTACAGAGTTCGCCTCCTCCAGAAATACTTGAAATCCCTAACATTCCTCCCGAAGTAGTCGGGCCGACACCAGACGAAGTGCCGGAAGCCATATTTATCGATGATCCTGTCGACTCCGTTTCGTCCAGTATTTCTGAAGACTTACTGGGCCGGTTCTGCTTGTAACATAACTTATCCCCATACGAAGTTTTGCTACCGGACGTTGATGACAGACCTCACAATCCGCCCGAGGGGTATACTGCTTTCTATCGCCATGCTTGTGCGGCTGGAACTCTCCCTCCATTTAACCAATATATCAGGGAGATGTTATGGTTCATTGGAATCGCCCCCTCGCAACTTCATCCCAATGGACACACATTGCTGAACAGTGTTTTCGTTTTATTTATGGATCATCTCTTTCGTCCTCCAAGGCCAACTGAGATTAGACACATATTCAACTTCAAGAGCAGGGGCGATAGTCCATCTTTCACCTTTTTGGAGGCAGTTAGGAACTGCCAGATTGTGACGGGAGCCTGGACCAGACTCAGTTATTTTAAGAATGAATGGTTTTTTGTTCGATGCCTCCAGGGTTCGCTAGGCGATGGCTGTCTAGACGTAAGTGTCGTAAATCGCACAAGCCTTCTTTAATAGTCATTGTCAACACTTGAACTAATATCAGGCACTTTTCTTGTAGCTATCATCTCAAGGCCTGACGGTGGTCACTACAAAGACGTTGTCCGAAGTTTACAAGAGGTCCCGAGTGATTTGCAGCACATCGACTCGGTGTTTCTGATGATAACTTAAGGACGTTGGGTTTAATTGAGATGAACCAGAGTATTGTCATCGAGGGGTTGGCAAAACCGGCTTCGAAGACAAAGAAGAAGATGGTGAAAAGAAAACCCGGCATAGTGATAAGGGAAATGAGCGATGATGAGAGGACGCCCACCGATACCGAGTTAGCGGCTGATCTTTCCCGAATAGAAGAAAAGCGGAAAGGCAAGGCTATTGTCCCTAAACTTAAGAGACGGAAGTTTGTGGTCGTATCTCGTTTGATCCCCGGGATTACTACCTCTGACGCTGCTCCTTGTCAATCAGGAAACATTTTTATAGGACTGGATGACATTCCCATCCCGGAATACGTATCTCTCCATCACGAGTCCGGGTTGGATGAACTCCAGGAAGCGTTAGAAATAAGCGAGCCTTTACCTATTAGTGCAGTCGACACTTCTGGTTGGTCGGAGGTTTTGCACATTTGCATACACTTACGTAACACTACACGACTTCCGCACAAATTGTATTGCTTTCGCCTGGTATTTAACTGAATTGCTTCTCTTTTCCAGGTGCTATGTCTGGCCGTCAATCTACATTGGACAAACTCCGAAGAGTGCATCACCCTTCGTCTTATTACGAATTTCGTCGTGGAGACTCCGATCGCGATCGTGAGCGGAGGCATCATGGCCAGGAATATTATGCCAGGGATTATCATCGTAGTTACTCCAGTCAGAAGCGATCGGATAGAGATCGAAGACACCGCTCCCCTTCTCGTTCTCCTTCGCCACCCCGAAGCCATATTCAGGTATCTGATCCTTCGCGACATCAACCGTCTTCGCAGGTTTCGAGACTCGAGCCACATCGTTCTAGAACTGAGGTTGCTACGACCACGGCTGCGGAGCAGGCCCCTATTGAACCATCTGGTGAAGGGGCCATCAGACTTGCTCAATTGAAGAGGGACTTTCCGAAGATTTTCTTCGATGCTTGTATTTTTCCTCCTAATCTTAAAAGAATTCCCGAAGACGCCGTGTCCACGGCACTTAGCTATACCCGCGATTTCTATGCTTAGTACAAAGAATGGTATAAAGCGCCCGTTAAAGCTTTAAAAGTAGCCTTCGATCGAGCCAAAATTATCGAGAAACTGAAAGCCGACTTGGCTTAGAAGAATCGTATTGTTGATATACTCTAATTTGAGGCGGAATCTTCCCGTAAGGCCGAAGTCGAGTTGCTAAAAAAGGTTGATGAGGCATTAGTTGAGATGGCAAAGATGCAACAAGCACATTGCACTTTAGTTGAAGACTTGGGCCATCGATACAAAAATGTTGAGGCCGAGCGGGATGCGGCAGTCAAAGAACTAGAGGAATTAAAGGCTAAGTTTGCTGAAATAAACAAGGAAAAAGACGATGCTAATACGGCCGCGCAAGAAGCGTGTGAGCAAGCTGTGTCCCTCCGAGCTGAGCGTGATGCGGCAGTCGCAAGAGTTAAGGAGGTTGAAACGGAGGTGGAGGAGAGATTCCAGGCAGAGAGGTTCAAGATGGAGGCCGAATTTGACAAACTCTTGGACACATATAATGCCAACGTGTTAGAGCATAGAAATCTCTCCTGGCTAGGAGATTACTCGATGCTTCTCTACAACGCCTGGAAGAAATTAGTGGAGAACAAGAGGATGTCTTGCCCGGATGGAGTATTAGATAAGTTTGAGCTTGAGTCACGTCTGCTTAGCGAGGATGAAAGGAGAAATCTTCACGAGGCGATAATTTCTGTTGAGAAAGAAAGACTTGGCATCCATCAAACGGAGATCGGCGAAGGTTCGGGTGTCGCGCATCATAGTTTGAATATCGAAGCCCCTATCCTGGCTTCATCCGAAGCTATCGCCGCGGTTGATCCACAAGTTATTCCTGCTTACAACCCGGACCAACCGGAGTTGTCTTCTGGCAAGACTGCTGTCTCCGAGCCTGTTCAAGCTCCAAGGCAAGGTAAAGAAGGTACTTTGATTATTTCCCTCCTGTCTTATAGTATCCATTTTCGAGAGAATCTTATGGACTGATTACTTTTGTCTTCCTTTGTTCAGTGATTGAGAGTGCCGCATTCATGCCCCCAGTTCTTTCGGTTCTACATCCTACGCACGGAGTTATTGTCACCGAGGCGATTTCAACTGCTGCCATGGCCGGTGATATGGGAGAGGGGAGCTCGATGTCATTCAATGCTCAAATGATTGAAGAGCAACTTGGTCACTCTCTTGACCCTATTCCTGATCCTTCATTCGCGATGAGCGGAGCTGCTCCAGTTTTCAGTTCTGTCGTGACGACCACCAGCGTATCCAGCGCAGCTCAGTTGACTCGAGAAGAAGAGATTTTAGCTGAGATAAGTGCTGAAATGGCCACGATGGTAACGGTTGGTGGCCCTGGTAGCGACACTGCCCCTTCAAGCTTATCTTCTTTAATGGTGATCTCTCCTGGTGGCACGGTATCTGTCTCGAGCGTTGCTAAACAAACACCTGTCACCGCTCCCATGCCTTCAGTTCGCCCTCACAAAAGGATCTCTATCCCTTCTATCTCTGAGGAAGACGTTGATATTATGCCGGATCCGGAGGATGTTGCAAAGAAGGGCAAAAAGTCTCGTAGGAAGCCGGGTAGCGGGTCTAGGGGCTCGACTCCGAAGAAGAATCCCCGGAAGAAGAAGGAGTGAGCTTCTTGCTTTATCATGTGGTTGTGAATAGCAATTCTTTTATTTCTTCTTTTGTTCTTTTAGAGCCGTGTATATGTGTGGATTCGGCCCCCACTCAATTGAAACTTCTTGACTTGCCATGTAATCGAACCTGTTTTTGTTGGCTGATGGAATGTGAAGTTGCTCTTTTCTTTTACCTAAGTGTTTTGCAGTGTTTGTTTTTTTTTGCCAAGTATGAAAACATAACTTCGTGTCATGATTTGATGAATGAGTTGAACTCTGGACATAGTATCACTTAGGTTAGTGATTAACACTTAGATTTTTTGCCCCCTAGTCTCGGGGAACAACATTTGTATTTTGGTGGTTGATCGCATCTATTGCAAATCTTAAGCACATGTCCACATTTTGGGGACTTAGGATAATTTGAGATCGATAATCCGGTTCGCACTCTGGGAATTTGAGAGTTATCGATACTTGTATCACGGTTCGCGCTCCGGGAACCTGGAATTGATGTTTATATTCTGCTTCGCGCTTCGGGAACTTGGATTTATTATTGATATTTCGGTTCGCGCTTCGGGAACTTGTAATCTATGTTTGTACTCCGTTCACACTCTGGGAACGAGTTGTTGGACATTTATACTCCAATTCGCGCTCTGGGAATTTGGAGTCCGTTCGCGCTCTGGGAACGAGTTGTTGAATGTTTATACTCCAATTCGCACTCGTGGAAGTTGGAGTCCGTTCGCACTCCGGGAACGAATTGCTGAATGTTTATACTCCAATTCACACTCTGGGAAGTTGGAGTCCGTTCGCACTCCGGGAACGAATTGCTGAATGTTTGTACTCCAATTCACACTCTGGGAAGTTGGAGTCCGTTCGCACTCTGGGAACGAATTGCTGAATGTTTATACTCCAATTCACACTCTGGGAAGTTGGAGTCCGTTCGCACTCCGGGAACGAATTGCTGAATGTTTATACTCCAATTCACACTCTGGGAAGTTGGAGTCCGTTCGCACTCTGGGAACGAATTGTTGAATGTTTATACTCTAATTCACACTTTGGGAAGTTGGAGTCCGTTCGCACTCTGGGAACGAATTGCTGAATGTTTATACTCCAATTCACACTCTGGGAATTTGGAGTTAGTAAAAGATTGTCGTGTATCAATCCTTGTAAACGCTGGTGTAGCGTCCTGTCCCCGAGCTCAGGTTTCACTTAGTGAGTGACTAGTCGTATCACAGTCACTCCCTATTTGAATAAATCCCACCGCGTGATGGAATTTATCTCTCCGTGCATCGTGATATTATGCGTCATTTTCAGTTAATCACAACTTTTGGCTCGAAGGGATGGCATTTTATTGCTGAAATAAAAGAAATATGGCAAAATCAGTTGCCTTATTACAAGTTCAAACTTCAAAATGCAAAAATAAAATGCTAAGGAAGAAATTACCTAAAATTAGATAAATAAAGCCTGTCATGTGTAGTAGCGACGGAGACTTTCGCTATTCCAAGCTCTCGGCAAAGTAAAACCGTCAATGGTTGACAACTTGAACGTGCCATCTCCGAGCTTTTGTGAAATCACATACGGCCCTTCCCAGTTTGGCTTCATGTGCGAAGGGACCGGATAAATTCTATTGAGTACGAGATCACCGGGTTCAAAGGTCCGCGGACGAACCTTCGCATTGTATATTCGAGCGACTCGACTCTGAAATGTGGCTGCCCTCAAATCAGCTTCTTCACGCTTCTCATCAAGTAGATCTAGAGATTCAGCAAGTAATATGGCATTTGTTTTCGGATCATAATATGTCGCACGATGAGAAAGAACTTCCAGTTCGACTGGAATAACGGCTTCAGAGCCATAGGATAGATAAAATGGAGTGTGTCCTGTTGTAGTTTTGTGAGTCGTTCGGTAAGCCCATAGAGTCATAGGCAGTTCATCAACCCACTTGCCCCCGGCTTTTTCCAGTCGTTTCTTCAAAATAGACTTGATAACCTTATTGACTGCTTCAACTTGACCATTTGCTTGAGGGTGTGCTACTGCAGAGAATTTTTTGTGGATGTGAAATCGTTAACAGAAGTTCTTGAATTCAACACTGTCGAATTGGGCTCCATTATCGGTGATAATAGTATGCGGGAGACCAAACCGGCAGATGATGTTGTGTATCACGAAGTTGATCACTTTCTTTGTTGTAATTGTTGCAAGAGGTTCAGCTTCAGCCCATTTGGTGAAGTAATCAACTGCGACGATGGCGTACTTCGCACCACCTTTAGCTAAAGGCAATGCACCAATTATATCAACTCCCCATATTGCAAATGTCCATGGGCTGACCATTTGGGTTATCTCTGTAGGCGGAGCTCTGGGAATTCGAGCGTGTTTTTGGCATTTATCACACCTTTTGGCATAGTCCATAGCATCGCGATTTACGGTAGGCCAGTAATATCCATATCGGAGTATTTTTTTGGCAAGTGCTTGCCCCCCAGCGTGATCGCCACATTCGCCTTCGTGCACATCGTGTAACACTCGTTTGACTTCATCGTGTGCGATACACCGGAGAAGAGGAACAGAATATCCCCTTCGATACATAACTCCATTCTGAATGACAAATCGTGAAGCTTTTCGAAGAATTTGTCTTTTCTCACTTCGTCATTCGGGTAAGATGCCACGCTCAATGTAATCTCGGTAGGGGGTCATCCACGATTCCCTGTTGTAAGTAGCTTCAAATGTGAATTCATTCTCTGCTCGATCAATGCTTGGAGAGGATAAAGTCTCGACAGGAACGAGTCCCAAGTGTTTTGCTTCGCCTGTACTTCCCAACTTTGCCAACGAATCGGCTTTCTGATTGTGCTCTCGGGGTACGTAGAAAATGGTATAATAATCGAACTGATCAAGTATTTCCCGGACTCGGGCTAGATACACGGCTAACCTTCGATCTTTGGCCTGGTATTCACCCCGAACTTGGCATACTACTAATTGGGAATCGCAGTAGATTTCCACAGCAATAATTCTTAGGTCACGGGCCAACTTCAACCCAGTAAGCAAAGCTTCATATTCGGCTTCATTGTTGGTTGCACGGAAATCAAACTTTAAAGCGTAGCATATGGATCAGCCCTCGGGAGTTTCAAGCCTATCCCTGCTCCCGAGCACCGATCGTTGGATGCACCGTCAGTATATAGCTTCCATATGTATTCGGGGGATTCACTAGTTTCAGGTAAGTCTTCAGGAGTAGTGAATTCGGCAATGAAATCTGCAAGGACTTGACCGTGTATGGCTCGTCTCGGAGTATAAGTGATGTCGAATTGACTCAGTTCAATGTTCCACTTTAGTAACCTGCCAGACGTCTCAGGTCGTGTGAGGACTTGTCGTAACGGCTGATCGATGTACACGGTGATGGGATGAGCCTAAAAATATGGATGGAGCTTCCTCGAGGCGATGACTAGGAAGTATGCCAATTTTTCTAACCTTGGGTAATTTCTCTCGGCTCCGGTTAACCGTTTGCTAACATAATAGACTGGTTTCTATACTCGGTCTTCTTCCCGAACTAACGCGGCACTAATTGCATTTTCAGATACGGCCAGATAGAGGTATAACTATTCATGATCAACAGGTTTTGCAAGAATCGGCGGTGTGGAAAGATGCTGAACCAGTGATTGAAATGCGCCCTCACATTCCGTAGTCCATTCGAAGTTTCGTTTCCCTTTTCAGATCAGGTCGAAGAAGGGTATGCATTTGTCAGTTGATTTCGAGATGAACCTGCTTAGTGCTGCAACCTTTCCATTAAGGCTTTGAACCTGTTTTATGGTCCTTGGAGTTTGAAGATTCCAGATCGCCCAAATCTTTTCGGGGTTGGCATCTATTCCTCGGGCGTTGACGATGAACCCAAGGAATTTTCCGGATGCGAATCCAAAATGACATTTTAGCGGATTAAGCTTCATCCCATATCTCCGGAGGACATTGAACATTGACTCTAAGTCTTTGACGTGATCAGTCGAGTATCGCGATTTTACCAACATATCATCTACATAAACTTCCATATTTTTCTCAATCTGGTTGGCAAACATTCGATTGACTAGGTGTTGGTAGGTTGATCCGGCATTTTTTAATCCAAAGGGCATGACCTTGTAGCAGTATAGTCCCAGGTCAGTTACAAAGCTCGTATGTTCTTGATCAGGCACATGCATGGGTATCTGATTGTAACCAGAATAAGCGTCCATGAAAGATAGTAATTCGTGCCCGGCCGTTGAGTCCATAAGTTGATCAATTCGGGGAAGTGGAAAGTTGTCTTTCGGACAAGCCTTATTTAAGTCAGAGTAATCGACACACGTTCTCCATTTCCCATTTAGTTTTCGGACAAGTACAGGGTTGTACACCCACTCCGGGTACAAAGCATCCCGAATAAACCCATTCGCTCTCAGCTTATCAACTTCTTCTTTGAGGGCGGCAGATCTCTCTGGATCCATACCGCATCTTTTTTGCTTGACCGGGATATGTCATGGATCAATATTCAAGGTGTGGCTTGCGATATCCAGCGAGATTCCGCACATATCAGAATGCGTACAAGCGAATACGTCGAGATTTGCTTGGAGAAATTCGACTAATTCCCGTTGCGCTTATGGGTTTAGTTGAGACCCAATTTTTAATATTTTTGAATCATCATCATCATTAACTAGAATGTCAATTGTCAGCTCGACGGGTGAAGCTTGACTCTCTTTAGATTCATCATTACCTTCAGTGTCTCTGGGGTCTAGATCTTTCTGGAATTGGTTGTGGTGCCCGGGCCGAGTCCTAGGCACTAATTGTCAATCATCAGTGAAACGGACGCAGAGAGATTCCTCCACGCCCTTTCCTTTCTCCTTTCTCTGCGCTTCTCGCAGTTCAGCAACATAGCAGGCTCTCCCAGCAGCCTGATCTCCTTGAATGACCCCAATCCCGTGATCAGTGGGGAATTTCAAAGTTAAGCACCATGGGGCGATTGCTGCACTAAATTCGGCAAGGGCCGGTCGGCCCAAAAAGGCATTGTACGGAGAGTGGATATCTAGGACAACAAATTGTAACATTCGGACTCTTCGGCGTTCTCCAACTCCCAACTCTACTGGCAACTCCACTACTCCAGTGGGTATATTAGCACTTCCATCAAAGCCGTGGATTCTAGAATGACAAGGCTTTAGATCTTTGGCTTCCATCTTCATTTGATCATATGCTCTCTTAAACAAGATATTTACTGAGCTCCCATTGTCCACCAGGATCCTCTTCATCCAAGCAGGACCAACCTGGGCAGATATGACTAATGGGTCTATAGTTGGGGCTTCGACCTTATCAGCATGTCGGTTTCTAAATACGATGTCGTCTACCATCATCCTCTGCTGTTTGGCCGGAGCCCCTTCATCAATTGTACTACAACTTTCGAAACTCACATGCCTGATTGAATTGACGTATGATTCCATTTCCCTCCAGCTCCGGTCCGCTGGATGAGGACCACCACTAACTGTATTTATGACCAACCTCCCGCCTGTATGAGCGGGTTCCTCCTGTCTCTCTTGGTTTTGTGCACGATTTTGGTTTGACGGGCCCACACCACCAGCCTGCGGTACCCGCACGAATTGATCTAACATCCTTTCCTTGATCAATTTTTCAATAAGATCTTGCAAATGCTTGCAATCATTGGTATTGTGTCCATAACTTTCGTGGGATCTATAGAACTTCCTCGTTTGAATCTGTCTCTCCGACGATGGCTTCGGAGTTGGCTTCTTATACTGCATCGCATTACAAGTTTGTAGATACACGTTTTCCAGTGATGTATTTAGTGGTGTATAGCTTTCAAACATTTACGCCCTATGCCACAGGCCACGATTTTGATCATGCTTCTTATTTCTATTATCGTCGTTCCTTGGCTGGGTTTGCTTGTTTTGAATATTCAACTGTACTTTTCCTGAGCACTCCCCTGACTGTTTCACCGCCACATTGCTTTGAACCCCTTTATTGCTGGGTCTCGCATCGTCCTGCTTCCTAGATTGTTCGCATCCTCACGCCTTAAGAATTGGGCAGCTTTGGAGTAGAAACGATCCAGCGATGCAGGAGGTTTCCCAGCTAGCCTATTTCCAAATTCAGAGTCAGGGTCAATCCCCTTAGTCAAGGCCATCAAGATCGAATTATCATTGGGGTTAGTGATCTCTGCATAAGAGGCACTGAATCTTTCCAAATATCGCCTGAGTGTCTCTCCTGGGGCTTGAGTGACAATAGATAAAGTATTTACGTCTTTAGGCCTGGCAATGTGCATACGGAACTGTTCAACAAATTTAGTGGCCAATTGGTCAAATGAAGAAATAGATCGTGGTGGTAATCGTGTAAACCACATTGTCGCAATTCCCCCCAGAGAAACGGGAAAACTACGGCATTTTACTACATCATCAGCTCTTGCAGCAGTCATCGACCATTCGTATTTCAGAATATGTTGGTTAGGGTCGGAATTTCCTTCATACATGGGGAGAGTCGGCATCCTGAATCGCCGAGGAGGTTCAACATATAATATGTCGTCGGTGAACGGAGTATGACTTCGGGAGATTACCCAATCATCATTTTTTAAGCCCTGACTTTCGTGGATCATTTGGCGCACCATAGCTGAGAGGTCAGGTGTTGCTATATTCGGAGGGTGGCGAGCCAAAGTGTGGTCAGGTTCCATAGTGTGAGGTAGGATCGGGCGCTGTCGACGATCCGTATCTCGCCTCCTTGGTTCGGTGTCTTTTGGGACATATGGCCCTGGAGTATGTTCCTGCTGGTGGTAGTTTTGATTGGAGTGATTTCGGGTATCAACTCCTATGTCAACTGCAGTGGTGGTGGCTTGGTTGTCCATAGTATGTTGTGGAACAGTGCCTCCTCATGAGGAGGGTCCTGTATGAAAACTAGCGGAAGGGCCAACTCTTATCTACCCAACAGTTAATGCTTGTTGGTGACCAGCGGTACGCGCATGGCTTCCGTCTAGCTTGGGACGGGTAGAGGGGCGTGGTCCCTTCTGGATTTCCTACGCCTTTGGCGGTTTAGTTCATTAGTTGACTCAGCATTGGCACGTAGTTGTTCAGTCAGCTGTAGTCGACTTTGGGTTAGTTCCTGGAGTAACGCATGGAACTCTTGTCGAATGACCGGACCTGATGGATCTGAGTGCCCGGTATCATCTTGATTGGGTGGAGGAAGTTGCGGGGGATTTTGTCTATCATGGCCTTCTTGTCCGACGGCAGTAGAAGTGATTCTCGTGCTAACCATCTTGAGGTGTAGAATCCTTTCCTAGATTTTGGTAAATCTGAATAGTATGGAAGGAGTCTGAAATTGAAGTATGGATCTCTTTCTTAGATTTACGCAATCCGATGTCGATGACAAATCCAATGAGCAGGAGAAAACCTGGGTTTTCTCAGTGAAAGCACCAAAGTGTTTGCACAAAAATTGAGCAACACCCTTCGGAAGTTTTTGAAGAGATAATAAATGAAGAAATTAAATTGAAAATGAGGATTATCTAACAAAAACTCCAAGTCACAGAAAAGTAAATTGCACAGAAGACAGTAATTTAAGTGGTTCGGCGTTTTGCCTACGTTCACTATGAAGTTTTATCACTTTATTGCTTAATACTTGAAGGTTACAAGTGTTTTAGAGCGAAATACAGCAGATAATAGACATAAGCTCGAAATCAATGGCAATGAAGATGATGTAGAGTGATTCTGGCAGCATTCGGGCGCGCTTTTTCTTTAGAAATTCTCCGATCCCCTTTCTGAATGACCAGGGGCTCTATTTATAGGTGTAGGAGGCTGATATTTCGCCTAAAATCCGGGGAGACCACTTCTGGCATGTGAGGGGGGCCCACATGCCCGGCCTCGGGAAATCCGGGCCCACTTTAGGATCGATTCGAACTCTAGTTCGAGTCGATCAAAAAAGTGTCCAATCGAGGTGAAATTTGGTGTGGACATTCTTCAACATGCATGTAAGCTCCTGCGAAAATTTCATAGCATTTGGACTTGTGGACCTCGAGTTATGATCGATTCAAGGTTGCATTCTCGGTTGACACGCTTGGTTCGAATCGATCCCTTCGAATCGATAGGGCCGAATCGATGACTCCAGCATGTGCCTGGTGACGTGGCATGCGCGCTTCTCGGGTTGATCCATCTTTTTCTCCGTGTTTACTGGTTCGAACCCATGGTTTTTTCCGCCTTGACTTGGTGGATTCGAAGGAGTGGATTCGAAGATATGCTCCTTCGATTCGATCGAATGGATGTTCCTTCGTATCGATCAAGCTATGCGATAGTTGATCGACACGAAGGCTTCTCAGCCGAATGGATTCGAAGACGGTCGTGGGATGGAGTCGAAGTTCTTCAACTGCATGGATTCGGAGGTCTTCCCCTTGATGGATTCGAAGTGAGGCCCTATCCTGATGGACTCGAACCAAGGCATGCTCGATGGATTTGAACCAAGGTTATGTCTTATGGATTCGATCTTATATGCTCTGATGGAGGCGAAGTAACGTACGCCGATGGATACGAACCTATGTGCTCTGATGGAGGCGAAGTGGAGCGACTTCATGGACTCGAAGGACTTCAACCCGATGGATACGAAGTAGAGTGATCCCATGGATTCGAAGTAAGAGGAATTCGATGGATTCGAACTCATGCTCTCTTGATGGATTCGAACATAGGGTTATTTCCTTCAACTTGCATCGATGATAGCTTGAGCATACGAACTCGGATTGACTTGAAATTTGACATACCGACTTCTACAATCTTTCTTGTCATATCCTATCAATTGTAGCTCAATCTGGACTCGAACAAAATTCATCGATATCCATAGTGAAGCGAAGCACGACCAAACCGTCCTTTTTTGTCGATCGATCTTTTGGTATCACGGCTTTTCCAAGAAGCGGGATAACAAAGAGTCATTAATTAATATAATTAATGATGTAATTAAGAATGATTGATTAATATTAATTAATCAATAATAAGTGATTAGGTGTAATTAATTAATTGAAATTAATTAAGGTTAAATGTAATTAATTATAGTTAATTAATTAATAAAGTAATTAAAGGTTAATTGCTGTAATTGGGTTTAGAGTAATTAATTTTGTGAAATTAATTAAAGTATAATTAAACAGGTTTGATTAATTAAGATGATAAATTAGAGGTTAATTAATTAAATAATTTGTAATTAATTAATGATGATGTAAGCAAGATTTATATTGTGTAACTAATTAATTTAATTCATTTTAAATTAATTAAAGATGATGTAATTAATTTAATTCAATTTAAATTAATTATAAATAGTATGATTATGGATCATTGCTTATGAATGGTTGTTATTGGTTGCCTTGAATGGTTTGGAAAATCTCAACTATGAGATTAGTATTGTTGATTGATATGGATGCATTGGTTGCATTGTGATGATGATATGGATATCTTTTGATAGTGATAATGTGGATTATCTGTGGTTATGATAATGATAATTATCTGTTGTGAATCTGTCAATTATCTATCTGTGTGCATATAGATAATGTAATTGAATTGTTTTAAACTCTAAAACAACTTGGACCTAAAACACACGCTTTGGATTTCGATGAGACCGGGATCGGGTTTCCATATTTGGATATCCGAAAACCACATCGATCCAAATTAACGATAGGTCGTGAATCTTATGTGAAGAGTGAAGACTCGAGGTGTAAGGGCTATACGTCAGTATAACTCTATGGGTGATTCCGTAATGAGTTTGACGGAATAGTACTTATAGATTCGAGATGGAGATTCAGAGTGCAAGGGTTATCGTCGTTAACTCTGAGGGTGATTCCAAAACGAGTGTAACGAGATAATGCCTTCGGTTACGTTCGAAACCGGAACGAACTTGTATGGATTGAATGCTTTCAGTACATCGTCAGGTGGACGATGAGCATTCTAAGAGATGTGTTCTCTAAAGGTAATCGTAGCCTCAAGCTCATCAACCGGGAATGGCTAAAACAGGGGAGGTGCAGCAAGGCTTCGTGGGTAGCTCCCACTGGAGAGCAAGATTTTCCCCTGTCTAGAGGTCCCTTTTTATTCGGCTTAGTGGGCAGTTGGAATCGCGCGCCAATTGCGGGGTTGTCTTGTTCGGAACTGTTCAGTAGGGAATGGGTTCGGCCTTGTATTGCAGGGGAGCGGGCGTACTCCTCGGTACGTTGATCTAGGCCACGTACTATGACGGGTGGTACCCCAATAGCCCTGCCATTGTATGGAATCCAAAATCCAATAAGTGCCAATGGTTTTGATTGTATTACCCACTTTTGTGGCTAGTAGCTGGAATTTAATCATGTAACAATTTCGGCTATTTCATATTTACTTGAAAATCCTAGACCTATTATAATATTACTGGATTTCCTATCAAACATTTTGGTTAGCGTAAGGTAAAAACTTTTCCATGTTTATGTGTGGGAAGTCTTACGTGATATCTTTCTTTTCAAAAAAATTTTGAAAGTTAAGCAACTTTAACCTGTTACTCACACCAGACCCATGTCTGACCCGGAGTTTATCTTTTGTTTTCGTAAACTCTTGGGTACTCAAATTTTTATGAGTAGCCAAGGGATTCAGGTCAGCTTTGACGAATATTGGAGGAGCAATGGAGCAGGAGGCTTCTGCGTTAGATATATAGTATTCCGCTGTGTGTTCTGTGTTGTCTCTGAGTTGTATTGAGTTGTAATAACTAGTTAGGTGTTTATAACTGTCCAGTATGTGTTGTAGATCTGTGTACACTGATAGTGGTTGTAAACTATGTAATATTTTTAATATAATTTATTAATTCCGCTGTTTAGATTCTGATGTGTTGTTTCTTCTTCTTCTCTTTCTTTCTCTTTTCTATCCCTTTCTTTCTTATTAGCGATACGACTTCTTGGAGATATGGAACTTGGGTCGTTATAGTGGTATCAGAGCATTAGGTTGAGTGAATACCTAGGCTCTAGAGTGGTGTCCATCTTGAGAGAGCGTACTTGTAATTTTATATATATTTATCTATTTCTACCTATCTGTTGGGTTACCTGTTCGGGTTTTCCAATATAGGTTATAAAGGTAGATGAGATAGTAGTGTTTGTAGCACGATTACGACCATTGGTTGGAGTCTGATGTCGAGGTTGGAAGTTTATTTGTCGAGACTGTAGACCTAGTACCGTCTCGAGTAAGCTTTGTTGTGTTGAAGTATTTCATCGATCTCTGAAGGAAACCTGTTAAGGTTCGGAGACATCTTTGAAGTACAGAGTTGGTGAATAGAGTTTGATCTGTTCGATTGGGTTAGAGCAAGTGATGGTATTTTGATACCTCAGGAAGTTGTATCTGCGTGATGAGATGCAGTGACTATGGATTGTTTACGAAGATATTTTCTTTGGAACAAGTTTTGGAAGTATTCTGCTTCGATGTTATGGCTGAAGACAGTAGGATGTTGTGATGTTTATGTCTGCTTTGAAGTCTGAGTTTCTCGAAGAGCCTTGGATTAGGAAGTTTGGAATTGGTGTCACTAGTACAGCTCGGAGTGTTCTGTGTGCCGACAGAGAGGTCTTCGCTGAGTAGTTTTTCTGGAAGTGGAACTCTAAAGCTGCAGAGTGAATCCGTTTCTTCAATGGATTGACTAGACCAGTGTAAGTTGTTCTGTTTGGTAAAGAGAGAACAGTTTTTCTTTGGAAATTTATTTAGGTTGATCGCAAAAGTGACTTACGATTGTTTGAGTATTCTCTTGGATGGTTGAAGATTTTCTGGATGTCTTCTGGGAAGACAGAGATTTGTTCACATATGGAGATTTAGTTTTCTTATCGACTAGAATTTCAGGAGTGGAACAGATAGTTCTGTTTAGTTGGAGAATGATTCCTAGAGATGGAATTTGATGAAGCAACTCAGTTTTGGAGGAATTTCTGAGTTTTCTTTATGGTAGAACCATATTTCTGGAAGGTGATGTCCGGTTGGTGTTTGTGTTCTTCGTAAGTATTTTCTTATCTACTTCGGATCAGAGTTGTGCAGCGGAAGCAGTTTGGATGTGTTTCTGGTTGTCTTTATCGGATCAGGAAAAGTTTGTAGTTTTCTGCTGGTTATGGAGTAGAATTGTGTTTTGGTTTTGGATTGATCTTGAGGAGATCATTATGTTGGGTTGTTTTTGGTTCTGATTGTTTCCAGAGGATTCAGCAAGGATTACGCTGATCGGTTTGGATGTTGGCAGCCCAAGATTTGTCTGAAGGCTTTTGTGGATACGGGACGGAGAAATTTGGAATTCGAAGTTAGAGACTTCGTTGTTGTTGGGGTTCTCTCTGATTAAGGAGCTATAAGTTTTGGTAAATCTGGAGAAGCTAGCTCAGTGATGTTTGGATCTCATCTGTGTTTTGGTTGAATCAGTGTTTGGTTTTCAAAATTGAATTGTCAGTTTGGATAACTGGAATTCGATGAGTTTCACGTATCTCTGAGGGAGTACGTGTATGGTCTATCTCTGGTTTTAGAACCAGCGGTTATGGAGTTTGGTTGCTGAGTCAGACTCGTCTGTAGTCTGATATGCTGTCTAGTTCTGTAGATATAGATGAATAGGAGCTCTATAGTTTAGTAGTATTGATTGTTTGGAATCTATAGAGCGAGTAGCCCGATATTTATACCGGGGAAACTCATGAAAGTTTTATCCAGAATTTTTCTGGATAATTAGATTTGTTTGATTAGGTGAATTGGTTGCTATGGTTGTTAGCATATCATTGCTATATGCTTGTGTTTTAAAATTTAATCTTTAAATAGATTATTAAATTACCTTTTTTTTTTAATTTCGAGACGAAATTATTTTAAGGGGGGAGGAATGTGATGGCCCAGAATTTTAAAAGCAATATCAATTTAGTAATAAGATTTGACAATATTTGTAATAAGATTTGAATTAATTTAATAATTCAATAAAAAAATAGTTAATTGATAGATTTTATCTTTTTAAATCTAATAATTATTTTATATTTATAATATATATAGAATATTGTATATATTGTAAATAGGTATTGCTTTAAATGAATCCTGTTTTCTATAAAATTTGTATCTTTAGTAAATCGTGAATTATGATTTTATTTAAAAGTTAAACTTTTTTAAAGCTGTTTAATAAATAAATATGGTTTTAAATACATAAGATAAATATTGAACTAATTTAAAATATGTTTTAACTCAAGTTTAAATTTAAGTAAAATACAATGAGGTTATTTTGACTTTCTTTTAAATATAATTGAATAAAATAAATAATTTATGAATAAAGAAATAATTTCTTTTATAAGTTATTTATAGTTATTAAATGTTGATATTTTTTAATATATAATAAAACATTATTTCAACAAATAAATTTTTAATAAAAATAATTGTTTCCCAAAATTCAAATTTGTAGTTGTATTTGTAAATAAACTGGATTTCAAAATTTTATTTTGAACTTGAATTCAAAGTTTTTAAATTCTAAAGTATAAATGTTTTTAATTTGTTTTGATTTTTAATTATTTGTATAAGTTTAATTTTATAAATATAGATTGATTTATTCATTTTAAATTTTATCTACATGTAAATAAATACATGATTAACTAATTCATTTAAAACATAAGTTTGCATTCATCTTATAATAACATACTGAATTAATACTAATTAACTTTTAAATAAATACTAAGTAAACTTTTAATTATAACTAATTAACATTAAAGACAAATGTAAACATCTTACAAATTAAATGAGCATGTGTTAATTAATTAACATACTTACTTGACAAATGTTAAGAATTGAGACAAATGTCCTATTATTTTTGATTTTAATTTCTAAATAAATCAAACACACTTATAAAAAAAAGATGTTTCCTACATTCCCCATTTCTTTCTAATCTTCATTTTTTCAAAAAACTAAGATAAAAGCTTCAGTTGAAATCATTTTCTTCTAATCAAAACCAAAATCTAAAACATCTTCAAATCCACTTCTCAAACCAATTGTTTTCAAATCAAAACAAAATCTTGAAAATCATCCCCAAAACCCACTTCACAGACCTGAACAAGCCTGCATCATTTCAATATGGAGTTTTCTGCATACAAACCTGGAATTTAAGCAAGTTTTTTTTTAAATCATATAAACCTGGGAACAAATGCATGTTGAAAACATCAGTTACTCAAGCTTCAAAGATGAAGCATGCATGTAAGGTTTACAAAAGCAACTGCATTTTTCTAAACTAAAGAAGAAAGCAACTCAGTTTCATTTAACAATTCAAGATGTGAAGCAAAGAAAATTTCTAGTTTTAAAGCAAAAGAATTCATAGTTTTCAAACTTTCCAAATCAAATTTGTGACTCTGCCTTCTGGAAAAAAAATTGCTCTGCCTTCAAGCTTCAGGTGAGTAACTTATTTTTGAAATAAAAATTTAGTATAAAATTTCTGGTTGCATGTTTGTGATGATTAGATGAATGAGTTGTGTGAACCTGCTATGTATATATATGTGAGACATATGTTTCTGTTCAACAGAATTTACTTTGTTCAATATTTGCTGATCCATATTTTTGAATTGAGTTCAATTCTTCCTGTAAACAATTTTTATTAGGATCTATTTTACAAACTAGATGTTGAATTATCATAGAATAAGGTTTAAAATTTAATTTAATTAAATTAAAAAAATTAGTATCTCTGTATATCTTTAAATACCAGTGCATGTTTTAAAAACACAAATTTTCAAACTATGAATTTAAAGATTCAGTATTAAGGAATGAATCTATAAATCAAATCATGATTTTTAGCATTAAAATCTAGACTTTTAGGAATAAGGGTTAGGTGGAGTTCTGTAATGAACAGAAAAGGAAAAATAAGAGATTTCTGATAATCTCTAAAATTTTGGATGTTGTAATCTTCAGCATTGATTTGGAATTGAGCATGGATTCAGGGGAAAATTATTAATGTTGATGAAAATCAACAGGGAAGCAGCGGTAGTGATCTAGTTTCTGTAGCCCTAGTTTTAACTAGGCATATTGATTGAGTCGGTATGGATTATAGGGATGATCGAGTTCAACTCGGTTTTAAGTGTTGATAGTTTGGTCATAAACGAAGCTGTGGCCGGTGGTGGAGGTCCTCAGGGGGTCGGAGCACCGTAGATGATGTGTTGACAGGTTCGATAGGGTTATGGTCTTTCTGTTCTAGGTTTAGGATGGGAACTCGAATTTCGAATTCGAATTGTATGTGAGTTGTGGAATGATCGGTGTAGATTAGGGAGGTGGTCGCAGGTGTAGGGAAGCCACCGGAGTTGGCTGGTGATTGTCGGAGGCACGGTGCATGTGCACCGTGTACTTTTTAGTTTCAGATGGTTGCGTGGGTATGTGCAGGAGGAAACTCGAGAATAACTCGAGTAGGTACTGTATTTTACTCGAAGGAGGGGGCTAGATGACTCGAAGCTGGAATTTAGTTAGCTCGGGTTAGTATAGCATCAGGTTTTAAACTGTAAAACTTGTAATGTGTTATAAATTTTGTTTAAACTGAAATGTAAAAATGGAAAGAAAAGGTAAACAGAATTGTAAATCCAAGTTTGGATTCTGGAATTCAAATTTTAAGTTTAAAACTCAGTTTAAATTAAATTAAGACTTTAACCTTGAATAGTTAAATACTTTAAAAATGATTAAGTAGATTGAATTTTAAATAAAGTTTAAAAGGGGTAAGTAATGTTTTAAAATCTGAAGAATAATTTGGAACTAAATTTTAAATAAGTATTTCAGTTTTGAAATGTAAGAAAATTTAAAATTTAAAATGATTTAAACTATTTGTAATGCTTGAAGTATAATTCAAATTGATTTGAATTTAAAAATGAATTTGGATTTAAGCCTTTTTGAACATCTTATTTAAATGAGTATATGTTTAACTTGTTTAAAAATGTGTTTTAAAAACTCTCCCAAAGATATTTTGAATTCATTTTTAAACTTTAAATTTAAAATGAAATTTGAAGGTAAAATTTAAGTAAATTGTATAGTACTTTATAAATGGTAACTTGAATTGTAACAAAGTTTGACCTTAAGTAAATTAGAAATTAAGGGTTTGTAATTCATTAAATTATAAGGAAATTTATGGATAATTAATTTATTTGATTAATTAATCATTTGGATTAATTAAATAAGTAATTAAAGGTTTAAACTAATTAATTAATGGTTAAGATTAATTAATCAGGAATAATTAATTTTGTAGTTAAGAATTATTAATTATATTTTTATTAATAATTAATTGGATATTAAAGATTAGTTAATTTTGGAATTAATAATGATTAATGAAGGTTAAGTACTTAAGAAAAGTAATTAAAGAATGGTTAATGGTTAATGATGGGCATTAACTTTAGATTATTTAACAATTAATTAATGTGATTAATTTTAAATAATTAATTAGATTAATTAATTAAATAATAATCAATTGAAGATCCTTTAAGTTAATTACTTAAAGGGAGTAATTAAGAAATTAATTACTTAATATAATTGATGTAGTTAAATATGATTGGTTTAAATTAATAAATTAAGTTTAATTAGTTTTAAACATTGGATTTGATAATAATTACCTGATGTAATTAATGAAGTGAAATTACTCAGTAAAGTAATTAGAGATAATTACTGAATGTAATTAGTGGATGATGTTGAACTGTGAATGTAATTTGGATTAAATTATCTTGTATAATTAATCATGGGATTAATTAAAGAAATTTATTCAGGGGTAATTAATTTGATAAGTAATTAAGGGTAGTTAATTACAGGTTGAGATTAATCAAAGGTGATTAATAATTATGGATTAAGTGAGATTAATTACTGAAGATAATTAATTTAATAGAGTAATTAATTAAATATAATTAAGGGTCATTAATTAATATAATTAATGATGTAATTAAGATTGATTAATTACTATTAATTAATCAATAATAAGTGATTAGGTGTAATTAATTAACTGAAATTAATTAAGGTTAAATGTAATTAATTATAGTTAATTAATTAATAAAGTAATTAAAGGTTAATTACTGTAATTGGGTTTAGAGTAATTAATTTTGTGAAATTAATTAAAGTATAATTAAACAGGTTTGATTAATTAAGATGTAATTAAATAATTTGTAATTAATTAATGATGATGTAAGCAAGATTTATATTGTGTACATAATTAATTTAATTCATTTTAAATTAATTAAAGTTGATGTAATTAATTTAATTCAATTTAAATTAATTATAAATAGTATGATTATGGATCATTGCTTATGAATGGTTGTTATTGGTTGCCTTGAATGGTTTGGAAAATCTCAACTATGAGATTAGTATTGTTGATTGATATGGATGCATTGGTTGCATTGTGATGATGATATGGATATCTTTTGATAATGATAATGTGGATTATCTGTGGTTATGATAATGATAATTATCTGTTGTGAATCTGTCAATTATCTATCTGTGTGTATATAGATAATGTAATTGAATTGTTTTAAACTCTAAAACAACTTGGACCTAAAAGACACGCTTTGGATTTCGATGAGACCGGGATCGGGTTTTCATATTTGGATATCTGAAAACCACATCGATCCAAATTAACGATAGGCCGTGAATCTTATGTGAAGAGTGAAGACTCGAGGTGTAAGGGTTATACGTCAGTATAACTCTATGGGTGATTCCGTAATGAGTTTGACGGAATAGTACTTATAGATTCGAGATGGAGATTCAGAGTGCAAGGGTTATCGTCGTTAACTCTAAGAGTGATTCCAAAACGAGTGTAACGAGATAATGCCTTCGGTTTCGTTCGAACCCGGAACGAACTTGTATGGATTGAATGCTTTCAGCACATTGTCAGGTGGACGATGAGCATTCTAAGAGATGTGTTCTCTAAAGGTAATCGTAGCCTCAAGCCTCATCAACCGGGAAAGGCTAAAACAGGGGAGGTGCAGCAAGGCTTCGTGGGTAGCTCCTACTGGAGAGCAAGATTTTCCCCTGTCTAGAGGTCCCTTTTTATTCAGCTTAGTGGGCAGTTGGAATCGCGCGCCAACTGCGGGGTTGTCTTGTTCGGAACTATTCAGTAAGGAATGGGTCTGGCCTTGTGTTGCAGGGGAGCGGGCTACTCCTCGGTACGTTGATCGGGCGGTACCCCAGTAGCCCTGCCATTGTATGGAATCCAAAATCCACTAAGTGCCAACGGTTTTGATTGTATTACCCACTTTTGTGGCTAGTAGCTGGAATTTAATCATGTAACAATTTCGGCTTTTTCATATTTACTTGAAAATCCTAGACCTATTATAATATCACTGGATTTTCTATCAAACATTTTGGTTAGCGTAAGGTAAAAACTTTTCCATGTTTATGTGTGGGAAGTCTTACGTGATACCTTTCTTTTCAAAAGGTTTTTGAAAGTTAAGCAACTTTAACTTGTTACTCACACCAGACCCATGTCTGACCCAGAGTTTATCTTTTGTTTTCATAAACTCTTGGGTACTCAAATTTTTACGAGTAGCCAAGGGATTCAGGTCAGCTTTGACGAATATTGGAGGAGCAATGGAGCAGGAGGCTTCTGCTTTAGATATATAGTATTCCGCTGTGTGTTCTGTGTTGTCTCTGAGTTGTATTAAGTTGTAATAACTAGTCAGGTGTTTATAACTGTCTAGTATGTGTTGTATATCTGCATACTCTGATAGTGGTTGTAAACTATGTAATATTTTTAATATAATTTATTTGTTCCGCTGTTTGGATTCTGATGTGTTGTTTCTTCTTCTTCTCTTTCTTTCTCTTTTCTATCCCTTTCTTTCTTATTACCGATACGACTTCTTGGAGATATAGAAGTTGGGTCGTTATAGTTATCTTCTCAACCTTAACTTATTTAAATTATTACAACAATCAATTTTGAAATATAAATTTAAATAAATACTTAAACATACTATATGGATTGATTCAATCTCAATAATATTATTATTAAATCTATATATAAAATTTCCATTTATATATAATATTTTAAGAACCAATATTTATTAAAAACCATATATTTCCATTCAAACTATAGAAATTATTTTCAAACATTTATATATGTGTGTGTGTGTGTACCAACGGTGTCTGTATATAATTTCCTACTCTATGGTCAAGGGATACAGATATTTATCATTTCAATCCGAAATTTAAATATACGGGTAGATATCACTTCGACCCGCAATCCCAAATTCAATTTAATTGAAAATCGCTTGGGTTTATCATTTCAACCCATAACGAAATTCTCCTATTCTACAGTCCGTTCGGGTATGTATCATTTCAACCCATAGTGAATTCTAAACTACAAGGAACCTGCAGAGTGATAACAGATAATAAAATAAAATAACAGGCATATATCATCAATACCAATATAATATAAACAACAAGATATGGTGCCATATCCCACAAGTGAACAATTGCATATAACAACATATATAGCAATGTAAATAACTAACAACAACATATTTCAATTGTCGTTTCAATTGAAATCAAATTTAATAAATAAAAGAATGTTAATCGTAAGTGATTTCTTACCTTTCGAGGCTAGAGAATATAGAAGAAGACATGGATACGCACTACTTGTTAGAATTTTTGGGTTATTACAATACATCTTCCTTAATCAAATATTGTATAAACATAAAGAGACACAACAAGGCCTAAGTATGCACAACCACAGATACACGCAAGTAGAAAGGAAGGGAAACCAGTAAAAGCATGCATACAGGAAGGGTAACCCACTCACATGCACTAACTGACAACGGAACGCACGCAACAACGGATAGCTATAGACTTGCGCGTTAAGACAGGACACAAAAATAAACTATTGCGTAAACATGGCCACCAGTCAACTGGTCACCACCACCGGCCTGATCGGTCGCTGACAAATAATGTCAGTTATTCGCCTATTTAAGGCGGTTCTCCCTCCTCTCATCGACCGATTCTAATTCAAGTAACTTGCAGTCAGGAAAAAATCTAATTCATGCAATATGGATGTATATCAGTCAATGTTCAGATGTAGTTTATGTGAGTGGAATGCTCACCTGAGTCTCGCGCTCATTACTTCCTCACTATTTCTTCACCCTCTTAGCACATATCCCATCTTCCAAGGCTTTGACGAAATACCCCAATAAGCCGAGTGTCCATTGTAGATTTAACCACACAAGATAGTCAAATTACGTATAGCATAGTAGTTATTATCTAGGAAGTTGACCTGAAAGAAAAGCCTTTGAAATTACAATCATAAGTACTCCAGAGTGAACACATAATGCCGATTATTCATATATCAAATGAATGCGATTATGTATAGAAACCAAACAAATCTAATGTATATCAAATGGATGTCGTCATGTGTAGCAATCATAATGCTTAATTTTTTGAGAAATTAGAACCATTTTTATTGAAATGAATAAGTTTGACATATAGAAATAAAGATACCACACTTTTTTGTTCAATTTCGATTTAATTTAGTTATGAAAACTTCTATTTCTTGAAAAAGTGCTGGTGCAATGTGTTATACCACACTTTTTTGTTTAATTTCAATTTAATTTAGACCACAAACTAATCAGCAGCTGCAATGTGTTATATAAATACATTGTAAAAGTAATATCTATTAGATTCAAAAAGTGCCACAGAGAATCATATCCCCAAATCAAGTAGCATTCCTAAACTCAAGAAATAATGAAATGCTATAATAGAATCATTGTCACACCTAGATGCACAAAAAAGCTTGACATACACAAAGCTTTTGATTCAGTCTAATGGCCTTCATTATTATCATATTCTCCAAAATGAACTAACCTAATCTTTTCCCTGCTGGGATATATGATTGCATTTCTTCTTCTTGCTACTCTAGCACAATAAATGTTGCATCTCATTGACACTTCAAAGGCTGTTAAAGGATCAGAAAAGGTGATCCCTTATATGCCTACCTTTTCATCACAAAAATGGAAGCCCTAAACATATCGCTAAACAAAGCTATTCTTGAGAAGGATTCACTAAACCTAATACAAAATCCCTAAATAGTTTGAACAGGACCCTTGTTGTATTCAAAAGACCGTTTGGTCTCTGTCTTAATAGAAATAAACCCTATTTGTTAATCGTTAGTCTACAATAAAACACTCAAAAACAAAAATGAAAACAAAAAAACAAAAAAAAGGAAAAAACCTTTGAAGTAAACTAACGCAGGCAAGCTGCAAATACATATAGAACCATATAAAATCCATATAGGACCAAATTTTCATATATAAAATCCATAAAGAACCATATAGAACCAAATTTCATATTCAATAGAATTTGTGCTGAAATCCATATAGAATCATATAAAATCCATATAGGACTAAATTTTCATATATAAAATCTTACCGATCTAGGGCTTGTAAACTGACGTAGGTGAGCTAGGTTTTAGCTTGTAAACGACGCAGACGAGAGCAGTATAATAATGGAGAGAAGTAGTCAGATATGATGATGGAGGAAAGGTTATTACGGCTTGGTGAGTTTTGAGCTAAAGAGGGTAGAGGAAGACAGCTGAAACGTAACAAGGTTTAAGCATTGGCCGGGAAGGCGGGAAGTTATGGGAACTTATGGCAGCGTTGGGTACGGGGGAAAAATAACGATAGTGGCAATTACCATTGAAACGCTGCTATTAAGTGCATCTAAATACATATTTTCTTGTAGTGATACGTGTGTGTGTTTGTATGCACACATTTGTACTTGTAAACATGTATATACATACATACTTTTTTTGAGAGAAACTTATGATCCTCTAAAGTAGAGGATAGCACACATGTGCATATATATCATCGATAGGAAAGGGGCTGCCAACATACCTAGCAGGTGACAAATCATAACACAGAAAAATCTAAGATAACAACATCAGGTAACTTCTTGAATGAGCTTCGGTAAGGCCACCGCCATTACACCTCGGTATTGAATACGGCAAGGCTACCGCCCGATAATGAAGTGTTAGAAGTACCCAATATAAACCGTGATGCATCCAAGAGAACAAATGGTATATACGTACATATTTAAAAGATTCATGTTTTAGACGATAAAGGAATATATAGAAGGGAAATGTGTCTGTAGTGGTATAAATCCCAACACCTAAACAACGTTTACGTTAACTATGTGCACTCACATGGGTGCGTTTGATGTGCTCGTCATAATATACAATTGATTAACACTAAATTAAACTAAACAATTACAATAATATTAAGAAAATATTAAAAGGAAAATTTGGAAAAATTCTAAATGAATTTAGACTGCATAGTCCAAGAAAGATCCAACAGGATTTTTTTTAAATTTAGTTATTTCTTCCGTTGTGGATTATCCCGCTTTCTTCAATTCGGATTGTCCCAATTGGTATGCACAGACTTTACTAAAATGTTTAGTATGTAGCATGTAAGATGTATTCTTTATGCATTGGCAATAGGAATTATCATAATGATATATTGTTTATGATACCTTATTCAACTAATGTATTTGACACATAAAGAGAAATCAAATTCGAACTAAGACCGCTAAATGGCAGTTAAGTGTATTCTTGGGTATTTGCGAAATACTAGAGAATTGTTTGTAGAAACAACAAAATTCTTATAAAGAAGTATTCAGACTCAAACTTCATAATTTTTATCAAATTTAATATGTCAACATTAAAATCATGCTCAAAACTTATGAGCTTTATGTTGAAAATGTTCCAAACAAAAGATTTTAGCCGATTTAACCAAAAGGCTAATTATATCGCCTTTAATAGCGGCATAATAAAAGTAATGTATAAATATATAAGTCCATAAATTTTATAACTGATCTAGAAATGGTTCAAATGTTGAGAATCACATGTCATTGTTATATGATAATAATTTCATGATACATATCATAAAAGAACCTAGAGCACACAAGAAATCGAGAAACATGCTCTAAATAATTTCACATGATAAAGGCGGTCCATCAAAATCAGAGATAATTTATTGACTAGGTAGATTATTAAAACAACGTAGCAGATCCATTCACGAGGGGACTAACTAGACCGGTTCTAAGCAATCTAGTCGAATGGACGAGACTGAGGTTACATAATTGACCCCGGTATAAATGGGAGATTAACAGAGTTAAGGGTACCATTGGGACAATTCGGTAATAATTTAAAATGTCGTTTGAAATAAAAGATGTTTTTCCTATTATATACATTTCATAATGTGTTATATTATTTATTTATTTAATTTAAGTATATTTAATAGAAAATTCATAAATGATATATTTTGTGAAAGTAATTACAACATGGTGTGATCACGTCGTTACGATGAAAATAAACATATCGTTTTAAATATTCATAGTCATGATGCATCGAGGTTGGATATCAATGCATCCGTTGAGACTACAGTATGTAACGCTCTTCAAATGTCTGATAGTGTATTACATATGGCTATTAAGGGCACCAAAGGGCTACATACTGATAGTTATCGGATAACCATGGAGTGAATCACTCGTTGTTTCTATTGGTTATTATAACAGAGGTTAATGTTACACTATTCTCTCGACTTGAGAATATAGTAGAACTTTGTTATGGACACTCCACTTTGACTTTTGGATCTGGGTTGAAGCATTGGAAGTGAAACGCTATTCAATAGAGAATTCATCTTCTCAGTCATATAGGGTTAGTATCTCGGTCAACTGTAGTCAACTCAAAGTTAAAGTATTTGACCATAGAAGTTCGGTTTTTAATGATTGCTAATATTAACCTAAGGACTTTGTGTTTGGATTATACAAGTTGAATGTGGATAACATTGGGATTTAACCAAAATCAAATTCCATAAGTCCCAATGTGATGTAATTTTGACGAAGAGAATTGGTGTAAATAATTGTCTTTATCGGGGACTACTTAAACTAGTGAAATTGGATTTTTACTAGAATTTTATAAGAGATAAATTTGGTTAAACTATCAAACCACTAGTTAATATGACATGTGAACATTAATATTTAAATTGTTTGATATTTATTGTTGATTGAAGTTGCATCTATGAGTCGCACAACCGCAAAGTTGAATACTTCGAATTACCAAACGATTTAATTAATTGTATAAATTATAATATTTTTGAAATATTAATCATAAATTCTTATTTGGTTTATTTGAATTATTATTTAACAATATGCATATATAATAATTATATATGTACGTACCGCTATACGATATCGTTGTACAATTAAATTGGATTTAAAATGTATTAATATTGATTAAATTTGGAACTACATAAGACCAACAAACGATGGGTATGGACGACTATGATGAGGTGGAGAGGAGGTGTGATATTTGTTTGAAGTATGGGCTTTGGTCTAGTAAAATTAAGAGGTAAATAAGGGGATCTAGATTCCCACATTTCACTCATTAATTTTCCTGTTTTAACTATACATCCCCTTCATTTACTAATTTACTTTCTGCCTCCCTTCCTCCAAGCTTTGGCCTTAAGGAATTGTCCTCCTCATCTCTAATTTCCAAAATTAAATAAATAAAATACAATAAAAAGGTCTGGCAATCTCTTAAGTTAGCTGTGTTTTAGGAAGAGTTAGGATTCGATCTTAGGAGATGTTAATTCAACATTTAAGGTACAATATCCAGGCCATAATATAAGTAATATCTAATCGATATTTATTTATATGTCTATTCATTTATATTGTTAAATATGTGTAATATAGAACTAAGTTTATCATGAATTTATATGTTGTCATATATATATATATATATATATATATGCATATATATAATTAAATTAAATAAATTAATAAATGTATATATGTATTATTCCTTTAGGAAATTTTATTAAATTTTGAAATTTAAAATGTACTAAAAATTTAAAATAAAATTTTTAGTTTTATGATTTATAAATACATACATACACACACACACACACATATATATATATATATATATATATATATATATTATACATAATTTATATTTAAAAATCAATTTTTATACATATTCTATAATTAAATCCAAAAAGAAAAATAATATTAATTTATAAATATACTTAAAAAATAAAATTAATATGTATAAATAAAGTTATATACACACACTTTATAAATAAAATCGTTATGGATTTTAAAGTTTAAAGAAAAGAAATGTTGTATTATATATATATATATATATATATATATTAAAGTTTAAATCCGCACCGATTTAAATAAAATTGATTTTATTAAAATAGTTTGGTAACAAAGAGGGAAAAATTAATTTTTAAACATATTTTACTTATATTTATTAATCAATATTTTATAAATAATTTTAAAATATATATTTATTTATGTAAGTCTTTTACACACACGGATATGTGTGTGTGTGTGTGTGTGTATTAGTGTGTGTGTATTTATTTAAAATATTAACTTTAGAATTTTGAATTTTGAATTTAAAATAGATTTTATTCTATACCAAGATTTGTTTTTAAAACTTTTAGATATTTTAGCCATAAATACTATAATATTTGTACGTATGTATGTATAAAATTACAAATATGTGTATATGTATATGTATATAATAATAAATTAAATAGGATAGGTGTTATGGAAAGTCTTGAAGAAAGAAATTTATCTAGCTTTGATGTTGCAACCCTCCGTTCCTTCTATATTCAGAGATGCTTGGAGATAGTAGGTGTATTTTGGGTTGTTGCTTGTCTTGTTTGCTATATGTGCTTGGTTTTTCCTCTTGTTAATCCTTATGTGTTTTTTTCTTGCTTGTTTATCTTTTGAGCAAGCTTTGTATTTTATTGTTCTTTTGCAATAAAATTAGGTAAGGGCCCTGTTAACCCCGCTAGCCTTTGCTAAAAATTAAATATGGACATAAAATATGTATATAAAATGACAAATGTGTCCATTGCAGTGTAAATCACCACACTTACATATAGACACATTAAACCATGTACACATATATATGTTGCAATGCACCATACATGAATGTATGTATTTGACACACACATACATTATATACTATATATATAATAAAACCAAATCTTTTATAAACTAAATAAATAAAATAAAGATTTTTTTAAAATTATTTAGATTGGTCTAAATTAATTTAGACTTCATAGGCCAATAAGATCTAAAATGGATTTTTTTAATATATTCACTCATTTAATCCACCATATTCTGGTCCAGTTCCAACATACTCAATCTATATATACATTGCTTATAAATCTCAATAACTATATGTATGTGTTTGTATGTATCTATGTATATACGTATTTTATATGCATGGTTAGTATAATTATTTAACTTAACCCTCAATTTTTACTTGATGTTATAAACCGTCGTTTTGAAAATAAAATTGTTTGAGGAAAAAAATGTAATTAAGCTAAAAATATATATAAGTCAAATCACTCAATTTATTAAACAAATGTATAATCAAGTTAAATTATACATTTTGTTTCAATAAATTATATATATGTGTGTGTGTGTAACATTTTGTTTCAATAAATTAAACAAATATATAAGTCAAATTAAACAAATATATAAGTTAAATTATACATTTTGTTTAATCACTAAATAAATTAAACAAATATATTTAAATCCATTAATAAATTAAACAAATATATAATTTAAATTATATATTTTGTTACAGTAAATTAAACAAATGTATAAGTTAAATTATACGTTCTGTTAAATCACGCAACAAATTAAATAAATATATAAGCTAAACCACCCAGTAAATTAAAAAAAATATTGGTCAAATTATACATTGTGCTTCAATAAATTAAATAAATTTATTTGAGTTAAAATATAATTAACTAAAGAATTTTTCATTTTTGTATGGAAAAGAAAAATGAAAAGAAAATTTAATAAATTTCTCTATAACAGTAGTAATACACAAACACTATAATTAAAATAGCATTTTACATATTACTAATATAAAAAATTGGTTAAAACGTTGAGATCATCATTAGAGAAGAGCGCCAAAATTAACTGATGTAGAAAATGAAAACCGACACTTGAAGTCACATGTCGATAAACTAGAGATTAACCTGGTAAGCTTATCGATGCATTTGTGCAACAATTTCCACCTGTGGACATTTCTTCTTCTAATGATGATGATGATGTTAGTCAATGTGCAAGAGATTAGTTGGTACTAATATTGTTTGTATATTTATGTACATATATTGTTTGAATATTTATGGATATTTGTGTATGTTGGATATTTGTAATGATGGATGGTTATGTTTGTATTGATGGATATTTATGTATGTTGATATTTGTAATATTGGACATGTGTTATTACATATTGATGTTTGAGTATTTGTATGTTGGATATTATTTGTTTATATTTTTGTGATTAAACATTGTTTACATATGAATTTGTGATTGAGGTGAGAAAAACAACAGAAATGGTACAAAAATATTTCAGCAAAGACATTAGCATGGTATCGAAAAATCTAGTACTTTTGACATTTAATTTGGCATTAGTACAGCGTTGGCATGGAGTAAATAAATACATTTTTTGGCGTCGTCTTATCGTGGCTATGGCGTCGGCAATTTAGCATAGGCATGGCATCGAAATGACATCGAAAGTTTGGAGTCGGTATAACATCAATAGATGGTGTTGATTTGACATCAGTAAATACCCCATGAAAGATGTCGAATTGGTGTTAAAAAAATTCTGACGCTGTTTATACCGAGGTCGTGTATGGCGGCAGTAAACTCATGCTTCCTTGTAGTGAAATGTTTGTCGGGAGAATAGGTTTAAGCACGCATACATAGATACATACATATATATAAACACACAATCATACACACACATATATCTATTATAAATAAATGGATAGGAGCGAAGAAAACGTTGTCCGAGAAAATATATATACATATATCTATTATGAATATTAATTTTGGGAGAACAAACACATACGTAATGGAATGACATACAATAATGCTACGGGAATAAATTTATTAACTTTTTATATTGTTATGATGTCACAATATTTTTTATAGGTCTCCTGTTGGGTGCCTTGTTGAATATGAATTATTATGAATCATTTCTATATCAATCTACATATGACCATATATGTTTATGGCTATGGTTTCACTCACTAGATAGTCCGATCAAAATGAATACATAACATTACACACAAACGTAGGGTCGGCCCAAAGGGCGGTCTTCTAAGCCCATGGGCTAAGGAAACCCTCATGCTAGGGGTAGCATCTAAAACGATATATCATATTATTAATAAAATGAGTATCTTCCCAAGTATGTGTAGTTGTAGTACAGTGGTAAGCTATCCTATGTGTTTAGTAAATGAGTAGGTTTGATTCTTGCATGGGTAATACATTTATAGTTCCAAAATTTTATGTTGAAAACTATTATTTTTTTATTTGGGTTAAGACTATAGTGAACTTTAATTTCAATTTGGATTGGGGCAACACAAATCATAGGCTGATGCTGTATATATGTTATTTAGACAAATTTTATTCATACATCAAAATATACCAACATATACCGTTCATTCTATTAATGAATATGTGATAAAATGCTCCTTTTCTTCTTTATTATGGTCCTTATATTTTTTTCATAATGGTTAAATCAAACAAAAATCAAATCATAACAAAAGTGAATAAATTTATTAATATTTAATAAAGAAGTCATAAGTATCAACTAATACGGCTTTCACATCTAATTCTTCTAGTTTCAAACCAAGGTAATTCCTTTTTGAATAACTATAATTATCTTCGTGGAAAATGAATAAGTTTGAAATATATATGTAGAAATAAAGAAACTACAATTTTATTGAACTTCAATATGATTTTGTTTGAAAAAATTCAAGATTTTGTGTGTGAATGAGTTCAGAGTTTAAAGGGAGAAGATAGAAGACAAAGGTACTAGTAATTTTTTTAAAAAAAGAGAAAAGAAAAGAAGAATGGTATACATTAGATAACTTTTGATGCACGCATGTTTGTTTGACCTTTTTGTGTTGTAAATTAATCAATAATTATGTAATTTCCAAAGTTATATAAATTAATATTTAGTACAGTCAAAATCTTTTGAAATTCCACATTATTGTAATTTCTCATTATGTGGTCTTATTAATTAATAGGGGAGCACAATAAATATTTAATAACATAATTTGGGCTAAATTTTGATTCACATGATGGTTAGTGGAATAAAGATTGACTTGTAACGTTATTGATTCATCAATGCATTGAAATAAAGAAAGATTCATAACGTCTTTGAGTCATAATGCATGATATTTTGGACTTTCACACTATATACACAGAGATACCTTTACCATCTAGATATACTCATAATAAATAGTTTATTTCAGAAAGGGAGAGCAACTCCAAAGTTATAAAAACACCATTCATGGCTGTTTCTCAAGGGGAAGAAGAGCACTATTCAAAAGCTTCAATTCGATTGCTCGCATGGAGAAGGTTAGCGATTCATTTGATTATTTAATTGTGATTGCATGGATATAAAAATCCTTTTATTAGGTAGTTTTATGTAAATAAAACTAGCATGTGGTATCAGAGTGAGGTTTTAACAATCTCAGGTTATCCATAAAAGAATAGTTTCGCTATGGATCTGAAAGCGGTAAATGCTTTTCAGCCAATATATTTTTTGGCTGTTAATAATTTTTTGGGACCATTCGAGTTTGTTTAAGCCCTTAAAATCTCGGTTTTTCCATTCAAGGTAATAATGTTAGGGCTTATAAATTTTAACAGAAAACTAATCTTAAGATTCCGCAAAAGGTTCTGAATTTAGGACATAATTCTCTCTCTTTATCTGATGAAAACTCATTATTTGGTAAAATCATGTATTTTGTGCAAAATATATATGTCCATGCAATTCTGATATAAGATCATTTGTTGATGTCTAGATATAATTGAAAATATGTTGATTATATATAAACTATTCATATTAATATTTGATTGAATATATTAAGTCATATAATGTAAGAAATTATCATTGCGATTAAAGTCAAAGGCCAAACAAAGGTTGCGACCACATGAGAAGATAATATACTTACATTAATTACAATCTATGTTTGTTGTAATTTGGGTTGAAGCACAATAAATGCTGATATTCAAATTAAACAAACATTAGAAATATTATAAACCTAAATAGTTGGTATTTTTAGTCTGTTTTTTAACTAAGCAGATTTCAACCAGATTTAGCAGGACAAAATGAAGACGAGATGAGTCAAGAACTTAGTAATATGTCTAGAAATGCTAAAACATTGGACTCAAGAATATTGAAGGAAAATTAAGCTAAGTAGACCACTCGGTACCAAGAGAAACCTCTCGGTACTGAGAGGTTTTTTCTCTTACCTTGGCCTCCTAAAGCTTTTTGTACTACGAGTATTACCTCAAGCTACCTTCGTCAAGTGCTTTTTCCAGAAGATAGATTAGCGATACTAAGGATTTTGGAGAAGAAAACAAAGAAAGCAAGCGGAGGCAAGCGATATCCGATGAATCATCAAAAGGAACTTGATCCTCAGGTAAAAAGAGTTTGAAGTGCATCGAAATAAAGATAGAAAGGCAAGACAAACAAGATAAGGGATTTTCATCCAAGAAAACACTAGTACAGAGAGGAACCTCTCGGTACCAAAGGTTTTGTTGGAAAGTGAGCCAACATGTTCCCTCATGTATACTTAAACTTGCATCAGGACTTTATTCTACATGGGCTCCTGAGTCTACTGTTTAGTTTCTCCAAAAATACCTGCCCTATAGCAACTGAAGAATGGATTCACACTCTGCATCATCTTCACTCTTATCTCCTCTTCCAAATATATTCTAGAAACTTAATTGTAAATATAAGATCCACTAGACTGTGGTCAAATCTAATAAAATTAGTTGTAATCCAAAGAGAAAACAACTAATAACAAAGATTAAAGTGGATGTATGCCATAGAATTCGCCGAACCACTATGAAAATTATGTCTCCTTATCTACTTTTACCTTTATTTTATTAAAGCTGGTGCTTTCATCTAATATTTGGGTGTTGGTGCCAGGTGTCAAAATTTTGGTGCTTTCGCTGAGAGTGGGCTAGATTTCATAACCTAAAGCTTGGAACTGAAGTTCTAAAATACGAAGAGACCTAACACTAGATCTAAGATTGAAGGAAATCAACTAGAGCATGGGAGCAGCTAGGAGGTATCCTCAAATTCCAATCATTCCATCAACATGATCAAAGAGGAGAAGGAGAAAATGATGAAAGGAATGCAATATGGAGTAATGGATCAACAATAAGAATTGCTAGTAGATTTTTCCAAAGGATGCGGCAACAAAGAATAGCTGGAGCTTCTGCAATTCAGAACCAAGGACTAGGAACAAATGTAATAACATCTGAAGTTGAAATGGAGCAAACTGGAACAATGTCCCTACAACCAAGACCATTCGACATCGACCCCAGTCCCCCCAGCACGAGAGGAATATACTCAGGAGTAGTGTTGGATTGAGCTTAAGCCAACCTTGTGTGTTGAGAACGGACGATGCTAGAGCTAGGAACGCAAGACAGAACGCGAGTGCACAACAACTAGAGAAATATGTGCCAGTATTTCCCTATAGGAATGGAGGACGGAATGAAGGCAGAGGTGCAGATTAGAACGCAGATGTGCAGCAAGAGGAGTACATGCCAGAATATGTGTCGGAGTTCCCCCATAAGAGCAGGGGTAGAATGCAGCTAGTGGTCAAAGGCTTCCATTAGACGACGACAACCGAATGGCCAAGATGATTAAAAAGATAGTTAGAGATAGCCCCCAGACCAAAGTTTGGAGGAAATAAACATGAATACATTTATCCCTAACATCCAAAATGCGAGGAATCCCCCCAATTTCAAGATTCCAACGTTGGAAGTGTATGATGGAAAGACAGATCCAACATTTCATTTAATGAGGTACGTCAGACATATGAAAGTGATGGGTGCTTTAGAGGAGGTAATGAGATGGTTCTTCCTATTATATCTAATAAATTTAGTAGCAATGTGGTTCAGACAGCTGGAGAATGGATCCATAAGCACGTGGACCAACCTAGTGAATAAGTTCATAAGACAATTCAGAGTTCATATCTCCCGACCAAAGAATGTGATGACACTATCGAGTGTGAAGCGAAGGCATGGAGAGACCTTGAGGAGTTACTTGATCAGGTTGTGATTCATAAGCCGGATCCATCGGTGATTCTGATGGCAGCAGTTTCGGGAGTTGCAAGTAAGAAAGACTTTAAGATCGCTTTGGAAAGGGGCCCACCAATTGATCTTACGGAGTTCTATCACGAAGCCAAGAGATATTTGCATCAAGAGGAGACTGAAGCTGAGAATGTTAAGATTAACGTTGTGGATGATGGAGGATCATCCGGAGTAGGACATGGTAAGGATAAGGGAAAGCGAAGGGCTGATAATAACTTCAGGGAATCAAAACCGTAAAGGAGGAAGTTGAAATTATCTTCCTACACTGATCTAATTGAGACCCCGAAGAGGATATACCTAGATACTATGGTGTAGATCCCCTATCGAAGGTCAGCTAAGAGGGAATCCATGGATAGGTAGAGGAGTTTTGAAAAGTTTAGCATTTTCCATGAGCTGGATGGACATCAGATGAATGAGTGCCGACACCTTCATGATCTGCTAGAAGAATTTGTTCGGAGCAACCAGCTACAATAGTACCTAAGGAACTAAACTATGATGATGTAGCCAGAGGAGCCACCATCTGCAACGAATGCATCAAGACACGACCAAAAATCCAGGTTGAGGATGTTATTCATGATCGGGATGGACATGAGTCAGGTTCGATTCCTACGCTTTGCTTTACATTTTGAAAAATTAAGACAATAATAATCTCAGACCACTTACCCGTGTATGAGATCTCGATTGGTCTCTACGCTAGCTCTAAGTTAGATGCCTAAGACGAATAGATAAGGTGATAATAACCTTAGACCTCTTACGCGTGTACGAGATCTCGATCAGTCTCTAGGCACGCTCTGAGTTGGATATCCGAGATGAATAAATAAGACTTTTGTTTGCTTGTTTGTTTTGATTTGAATATTTAATTTTTTTTGAAAGTTCCACTTGAACGTGACGACTAATATTGATCATTGGAGTCCCGTTTGAATAGATGATGCAGTGATCGCAAGGTGCAAGTTTCCTTGCTGGAGAGTGAGTGCATGGGCTTGTACGAAAAGTAAGTCCCTTATCGGAGATTGATCGGATGGGCTTGCTTGGTCGTTAAGTCCTCTCGCCAAAGAGAGAGCGAATTAGGCTTAGCAAGGATCCAAAGAGATCGAACCCTAGATGCGATGCTAAATTATCTAGAGAGTTTGAACCCTAGATTGGATGTTAAACAATATAGAGAGATCAGATCCTAGATTGCATGCTAAATGATCTGGATAGATTGGACCTTGGAATGGATGTTGACTTGATAAAAGGATTTCAACTCCTTGTAATTGGAAAAAGATGGATAAATCCTGGGTGAACACAGAATAATTTTGATATACAAAATGATACCTCGAGATGAAAGATAGAATGATCATAATTAGTGGTTGACACTTAAGCAATGATTGGAGTCCAATGCTATAACAGGTCTAGAACGACCTTCGGCCTGTTGAAGAATCTAAAGGCACCAGACAATTCATCAAGATTGAGGCCAATGGATGGTCAGAAAGCTCAACTATCAAAGTTTGACTACTACTAAAACTTGTTTCTGAAATAATCCCACCTTACATTCTAAAGGTGTACTTTGAGGGGCAAGTGTTAACCCGCTTTTTAACCTAATAGATTTCAACTAGAACCACAAGGCCAAAATGAAGATAAGATGAGTCACAAACTTGGAAACATGCCTGGAAAGGCTAAAAGATTGCACTCAAGAAGATTGAAGGAAAATTAAGCTAAGCAGATAACTCACTACCGAGAGGAAGCTCTCGGTACCGAGAGCTTTTTTCTCTTACCTTGGTCTCCTAAAGTTCTTGTACTATGACTACTACCTCAAGCTATCATCGTCAAGTGTTTTTTCTAGAAGATGGATAAGCAGCACTACAAATTTTAGAGAAGAAAACGGGAAGAGGCAAGCGATATCAGGTGAATCATAAAAAAGAACTTGATCTTCAGGGAAAAAGAGTTTGAAGTGCATCAAAATAGAGATAAAAAGGAAAGACAAACAAGACAAGGGATTTCATCCAGAAAAAACCACATGATACCAAGAGCTTTTTGTTGGAGATTGGGCTAGCATGTTCCCTCCTGTACACTTAGACTTGCATCTGAACTTTATTCTACATGGGGTCCGGAGTCTATCGACAAGTTTCTCTATAAATACCAGCCCTATAACAAGTGAAGAAAGGATTCACACTCTACATCTTCTTCACTTTTATCTCATATCCAAAATATATTCATGAAACCCTATTGTAAATCTGAGATCCACAGATTGTTGTCTAATATGATAAAATTAGTCGTAATTCGAAGAGAAATGACTAATAATAAAGATTAAAGTGTATGTAGATCGAAGAATTCATCGAACCACTATAAAAATCGTGTTCTTTTCTGCTTTACCTTTATTTTCTTAGAACTGGTGCTTTCATCTGATATGGGTATTGGTGCCATTTTTGGCATTAACAGATATTAACTCTATTAGTCATGGAATTTGATGTTTAGGCGTCAAACAAAGTTTCCAAACTTATTGAGCAATGACAAATAAATTAAAGAAAATTTTTCTTTGGAATCCAAATATTATATGATGATTAACAAAGATTTGTGTTCATTAAGAAATATAACCAATTATGAATTAATAAATTATTCATTATCGATCCTTGCTATTATAGTTGTATGTAAAAATTTAATTTTGTGAAACTATCATTTCTGAATGGAACGAGCAAATACTGTTCAGCTTGAGAATTCTTGACCTAGACATGTCTACCATGACTATGAACCTACTACTATTATCGATGCTAGTAGCAAGGATGAGATAGTTATTCATGATGCATGGTCACGACCGAATAGGCTGACACTAATGTTTATGTGTATGTGTGTAGCATCCAACATTAAGACATCCCTACCTAAAACAATGAAAGCGAAAGAGTTTCTGAACAACATTAAAGATCGCTTTTGTTCTGTTGATAAATTCTTACTGGTAAACTAATGGTAGATTTGACCACTATGAGGTTTGATGGCACTCAAACCACGAATGAGAACATAATTGATATGATCAATCTGGCTACTAAACATAGATTTTTGGGCATGGCTGAGGATGACCCTTTTCTCATTCAATTCACCCTCAACTCCCTTCTTTTTGAATATAGACATTTTAAAATCAATTAAACACTATAAAAGATAAGTGAAATGCAAATGATTTGTGAAGCATGTTGGTTCAGGAAGAAGGAAGGCTAAAGCAGTAGGGTGGCCATGTGATTAAAGGATATGTAGCAAATCTGAAAACTAAAGGAGATGGTGTTATGAAGAAGACGGGAAAGAGCCTTAACAAAGGTCCTGGACCATCTCATCAAAAAGAACCATCTCTATCTACTGGAAAGAAGGAAAAGAACGACAAGTGCTTCTTCTATAAAAAGAAGGGTCACATCTAGGAGGATTGTCATAAGAAGAAAGCTTAGGTCAAAAAAAGGGGATTCAGTATGACTCGCAAAACAAACCTAAATAATCATTATCTCTACATGGGAAATAAAGAGAAAGCAAAAATTGAAGCAATTGTAGTCTTTCACCTGCTTTTGATTTCTAGAGTGGTTTTAGATTTAGAAGAAAACTTTTATGTTCCTATTGTTTCTAGAAATTTAATTTCCATTTCCAAACTTGTTGTTGAAGGTTTTATGGTTGAATTTAAAAACAATGGTTTTGGTTTATTTAAGAACTCTATTAGCGTTGGCTTGGAAATTTTGTATGATACTTTATACAAGTTAAATCCAGACAAGAATTTTATAAATGAAACCCTTGTTACCATACATCCTAATATTGGTATGAAATATACACTAAATGAAAATAATTCCACTTACTTGTGGTGTAAAATATTAGGGCATATATCCAAGATAAGAATCGAAAGGCTTGTTAAAGATAGAATACTCCATAACCTGGATTGGGCTAGATATGATATTTATATGGATTGTATTAAAGGCATACAATCAAAACAAGAAAATAAAGGAGCCATAAGAAGCACTCGGCTATTTGAAATTATTCATACAGATATTTATGGACCTTTTGATACTCCATCCATTAATGGGGAAAAATATTTTATTACCCTTATGGATGATTATTCTTATTACTGTATTTTGTAGTTATTGCATGGAAAATTTCAATCTATAAATATACATAAATGAAGTTGAGAGGAAATTAAACAAAATGGTGAAAATCATTAGGTCAGATAGATGTGGTGAATATTATAGAAGATATGATGAGTTGGGGTAATGCTTTAGCCCTTTTGCTAAACTCTTTGAAAAATTTGATATATGCGCTCAATACACAATGATAGGATCATGGCAGAGTGGTATAGCTGAAAGGCGTAATCGTACCCATATAGAAATGGTTAGAAGTATGATTAATAGGACTACACTACCTATATTTTTGTGGACACATGTCTTGAAAACCATTGTACATATGTTAAATCGGATTCTACTAAGTCAGTTCCAAAAATCCCTTTTGAAATGTGGACAGAAACGAAACCTAGTTTAAGATATTTACGTATGTGGGGATACCCAATGAAAGTTAGAATTTACAACCCTCATGAAAAGAAATTGGACCCAAGGACGTTATCACGTCTTTTTATCGATTATCCAGAAAGTTCAAAATGATACATTTTTTACTACCCTAATCGTACAACAAGAATAATAGAAACCAAAAGTGCTAAATTTATCGAAGATGGTGAAGTCAATGGGAGTGTAACAGAAAGAGAGGTGACCATTCAAGATGTTCGTGTACAAAATTCTGTACCACTAGTTCATATCAAACATGTTCTTAATGTAATTGTTGAACCGTCAATGACTAAATCAATAATGATGAATAACAAATGAATGAACTACTTACCGAACTACCACATAACGAGACTATAACCAATGAAGTTATTGAAGAACCACAAGAAATGCCATTAAGAAGGCCTCAAAGAGAAAGAAGATCGGCAATTCCTGATGTTTACGTGGTATACCTTCATAAGACGGAATTTAACATAGAAAACATCGATGACCTCGTTTCTTATAAGAAAACTGTGGAAAGTAATGATTCTGATAAATGAATTGGTGCTATGAAAGAAGAAATAAAATCTATGCATGGTAATAAAGCTTAGGAGTTGATCAAGTTGCAAGAAGGAAATAAAAAATTAGGTGCAAGTGGATCATTAAGACCAAATTTGATTCAAAAGGTAATATCAGATGACATGAAGCTAGACTTGTTGCAAAAGGTATAATCAAACAGAAGACATGATTATAATGAGGCTTTCTCTCCAATATCAAAGAAATACCATTAAGAATCATATTAGCCATGGTGGCTCATTTAGATTTAAAGTTGCACCAAATGGATGTGAAAATAACTTTTCTAACTGGGAGCTTGGAAGAAGAAGTTTATATGGATCAACCATCAGGTTTTATAAAAGAAATTGAAAATATGGTATGTATGTTAAAGAAATTATTATATGGTCTAAAATAAGCTACTCGGCAATGATACATTAAGTTTCATAATACCATTACATCTTTTGGGTTTAAAGAGAACACTGTTGACCGGTGCATATACCTAAAGATCAGTGGGAGTAAGTTTATATTTTTATACTATATATTGATGACTTTCTTATCGTCGACAATGATTTTGGTTTAATATCTAAAAGTAAGAAATACCTTTCTATGGAATTTGAGATGAAAGATTTAGACGAGGGATCCTTCGTGAGCGGGATAGAAATATCTTGAGATAGATCACGAGGAACGTTGGGATTGTCTCTTGAAAACTTACATCATCAAGATTTTAGAAAGGTTTAGGATGTACAATTGTAATTTTGTTAATGTTCCACTTCAAAAAGAAGATAAGTTCAGTTTAAATCAATGCCCTATAATTGATTTGGAAAGGGAGAACATGAAAACTTTGCTTATGCTTCGCTCGTAGGAAGCTTGATGCACGCACAAATTTGTATTAGACGAACATTAGTTTTACAGTTGGGATGTTAGGAAGATATCAAAGTAACCAAGATTATTATCATTTGAATGCTGCAAAGAAAGTGCTCAGGTATTTACAAGATACCAAAGATTACATGCTCGGATATAGGAAACCTGATCATCTTGAAGTAATTGGTTACTCAGGGTCGGATTTTGTTAGATGCACCGGCAGTAGAAAGAGCACTTTGAGTTTTGTTTTCTGTCTTACTAAACGAACCTGTTGAGTCACAAGTTTTATGAAAGTTTTGATTTCTGACAAATAAGGCGATCGACAAAACAAGGTCATTAGAGCTACATATGTTACTGTAGATTGTAGATTGATTATTTGATATTTACTATAGATATATTAGTGATAAACTTGTTAAAAATCTATCCTCAAATAATCATGCATTTTCAAGAAAATTAATATATATACAATTGGAATATAGTTGCACATTCAGTGTGCAACTTTACAGGGACCGGTCGACCGGTCACAATATAGGCGGTCGACCGTTCCTGCATAATTTGCACATTGAACGTGCACACATGCACATAACGTATATATATTTAAATTCCTGTCTACTGGTCACTTTTTAACCTGTCGACCGTTTTTAAACAGAAAGCAATTTTTCCAAAAGACACTTCTCTTCTCCAAAGGTTGCATCTCTTACCTTTCACCAAAGATCATATCTCTTAATGGAAAAGAGTTACAACCATTCTTATCTATATAAACTCATCCAATTCGTTGATTAAATAACAATAAATTTCACATATTCTTTTTAATCTAATCTCTGATCTTACTTTATATACTCCTGCATTCTAAAAAGCTCTCGATTATTTATTGAATCATTGAAACTATTTCATATCTTTTGATTCAATAAGTAATATACTTTCCTTAATCTTTTCAAAACATCATTCGCATACTTTGAGGATAAGATTATAGGAAGGGTGTACTGTTAGTGACAAATCCGTGTTTTCAAGAACACAAGTTGTCAACAACAACTGTATTTGTTCTTTTGTTGAAGTCCTCTGTGTTGTAAGAGGCAAGTGTTGAAGTCCTTAGTGTATTAGAGGCGTGAAATCCCGTTCGGGTGTTGTAAACCTGTTCCTCCGGGTGAAGCGAGGAAGTTAATAGTGAAAATCCAGATAGAAGTCTGGGACTGGACATAGGACGGTGCTCCGAACCAGTATAAAAATCTCTGGTGTGATTTTTCTATTTTTTTTATTTACTATGCTATTATCATCTATTTCCGCATTTGTATTGTAATCCATATTACATGATCCGTGTATACTATATTAGCACATATAATTCTATACACACCGCACTTTCATTTGGTATCAAAGCACGGTCATCATATAACCGTAACACAGTTATTTGATATATTATAGTAATATGGCAAATAACGTAAGTACTAGCACTCAAAACACCACTTACACGGAGGGTCAATCGACACAAAGACCTCCATTTTTCAATGGTCTTAACTATAGTTATTGGGCAACACGTATGTCATTCTTTATGCAATCAAATAGCTATGATGCTTGGAATGCCACTCAAAGAGAAATAGTGAATCCAACAACTGATTATTCAGAATGGACTGCAGCTGAGAAAACGGCAGCAGCCGTAAATGCAAGAGCAATAAATATGTTGTTCTGTGCATTAGACCAAAATGAATATAACCGTGTTAGTATCTGCACTACTGCATATCAAATTTGGCAAACACTAAAAATCACTCATGAAGGTACTAACAAGGTTAAACAAGCCAAAATAGCCATGCTGAAAAGTCAATTTCAAAATTTCAAAATGAAACCAAACGAGACAATCAATGACATGTATTCACGGTTTCAAACTATTCACCATGCACTTATTGGCTTAGGACAAAAGTATTCTGATTTCGATGTTGTTTCAACAGTCCTACACTCTCTGACTAGTGAATGGGAAGGAGAAGTATTAGCAATTGAAGAAGCTAATGACCTTTCCGTCATGAAGCCGGATGAATTGATAGGAAATTTAATGTCCTATGAAGCAAATCTGCAGGCTAGAAAAGAACAGAAAGAAGAAAAGAAAAATGTAGCATTTCATGTTGAGAAAGATGAAAATGAATCAGATTCTGAAGACGAAGATTTGGCATTCATTGCGAAAGGATTCAAAAAATTCTTAAAATATCGAAAAGCCAGTCGTTACAATAAAAGGAAACCTGGATCAAATAAACCATCTTCATCTGCTATAGAATGTTTCAACTGTCACAAAAAGGGACACATGCAGAAAGATTGTCCAGAACAAAAGAAGAAGTCAGAAAATGACAAATTCAAATATAAGAAGGACAAATCTAAGAAACGAGCCTTCTCAGTAACATGGGATGATTCAGAATCATCTTCATCAGAAAGTGAAAGTGATTCAGAGAATGAACAAGCTAATGTGTGTTTTATGGCAACAGAAGATGAGTACAAATTCCTACATTTGATGAATTACTTGATATTAATGCTGAATTAATAGTCAAATATAAAGACATAAAACGTCAATTAAAAGTAGTCAAAGCAGATTTAAGTAGAGCAGAGTTTGAACGAGATATGTTAAAAGATGAGAAGAAAATATTAGAAGAGGAACTTGAAAATATTCAAGAATCATCATCTAACGTTGACTCTCAAATATCTCTTTTGAGTCAAGAAATAGAAACTCAAAAAGAGAAAAATAATGCTCTCACTACTGAAAATCATGAGCTTAAAGCAAAAGTCAAAATTTTAGACCTAGAAAAAGCTAGCTTACAAACAAAGTTTGATGACATTACTCAAAATGTTTCTAATTTTAACAAAGGTCGAGAAAATTTGACAAAAATCATTGAAAGTTCACAATCTATTTCAGACAAACAAGGATTGGGATTTAACAAACAAGAAACCAAGAAACATCTTGGAAATAAAAGGAAAAAGAAAGTACAAAAAACTGAAGCTAAGAAAAATCTTAGTCTATTATATTCCAAACCAAAACCAGTTGTGAAATTTCAAAAGAAAAATGTCAAGACTATCAAAATATGGGTTCCTAAAACAAATAATAATTTGATTAGGAACAAATACATTCAGCAATTCTTGAATACTGTGCATTTTAATAATAATTATATATATAAAGGGGATACCGGACCCAAATGGGTTTGGACTCCTAAGACCTAACTCTTAGGACCCTATAAAAAGTGGGTACCATGGACTTAATTCTATTTTTTGCAGGTCCCACTTAAGAAAAGAGGAAAGTGGATATTGGACAGTGGTTGCTCAAAGCACATGACGGGAGACAAGAGTTTATTAACAAATATTATATATTCAGATGGTGGCTCCGTCACTTTTGGAGACAATTTAAAAGGCTATATCATCGGCAAAGGCGATGTGAGCAATTGCGGTACATCTAACTTACCTCTTATTACTAATGTCATGCTAGTTAGAAATTTAAAACACAATTTGCTTAGTATTAGTCAGTTATGTGACAAAGGTTTTATAATTTCATTTTCAAATAATAAGTGTAGTATTTTAGATAAAGACCATAATTTGGTTTTCGAAGGTTATAGAGACAGAAATATATATATTTTGAATATGAACATTAATCATAATTCAGATATGTGTCTTGTGGCTAATGACAATGATCCATGGCTATGGCACAAACGCTTCTGTCATATAAACTTCAGAACTATTGACAAGCTAGCCAAAAACAATCTAGTTAGAGGACTACCCAAAATGAGTTTCAAAGTTAACAACATTTGTGATGCATGTCAATTAGGAAAATTGACCAAATCATCTTTTAAATCCAAGAAAGTCATATCAACATTACAACCACTTGAGTTACTGCACATGGATTTATTTGGACCTACTAGAGTTCAATCAATAAATCACAGTCAATATGTGCTTGTAATTGTTGATGATTTCTCTCGTTATACATGGACAATTTTCTTAAAAAATAAAAGTGACACTTTCGATCATTTCAAATCTTTCGTCAAAAGAATTCAAAAATCAAAAGGGATTAAAGTTAAAAATATAAGAAGTGATCATGGCGGAGAATTTGAAAATAATGAATTTGAACATTTTTGTACAAAGAAAGGTATATATCATAATTTTTCGTTTCCCAGAACTCCACAACAGAACGGAGTTGTAGAACGGAAGAACCGAACTTTACAAGAATGTGCAAGAACATTATTGAATGGAACCACCTTACCAAAACATTTTTGGGCGGAAGCTGTGGCAACTGCCTGTTATGTTTTAAATCGTGTATCCATAAGACCTCTTACCAAGAATACTCCTTATGAATTATTTAACAAAAGGAAGCCTAAAATCTCATATTTCAAAGTTTTTGGTTCCAAGTGCTTTATTTTAAATACGAAAGACCAGCTTGGCAAATTTGATCCAAAAGCCGATGAAGGAATATTTGTCGGTTATTCGGAACGAAGTAAGGCCTATCGGATATTTAATAAACGAACCAAAACTATTGAAGAATCACTTCATGTCTCTTTTGATGAAATCTATCAGCACCCTCACACTATATCAGATGATGACGAATCAATAGTCACTGACAATCAAATCATCACAAATATTGATTCTGACTCGGAAATAATTATTGAGAATATTCCTCAAACATGTGAGTTACAATCACCACCAAGAATACTAAGAGATCATCTGGCTCAAAATATAATCGGTGAAATAACATCACATGTCAGAACAAGGAGTCAACTCAATCAAATGGGTCGTGTCGCTTTTCTCTCAAATATCGAACCTAAGAATCCAAAAGAAGCTGCTACAGATGATTCCTGGATCATTGCCATGCAGGAAGAACTAAATCAGTTTGAGCGCAATGACGTTTGGGAACTTGTTCCACGACCAACTGATCAGTCAGTAATTGGTACTAAATGGGTCTATAAAAATAAGGCCGACGAACAAGGAAATATCACCAAAAATAAAGCAAGATTAGTAGCACAAGGATATAATCAGGAAGAAGGTATCGATTATGAAGATACTTTTGCACCAGTTGCTCGACTAGAAGCTATTAGAATCCTATTATCTTTTGCTTGTCACCATAATTTCAAACTTTATCAGATGGATGTCAAAAGTGCTTTTCTCAATGTATTTATCAAAGAGAATGTCTATGTCGAACAACCTCCTCTGTTCGTACATGAAAAATATCCAGACCATGTGTTCAAACTTAAGAAAGCTCTGTATGGTTTAAAACAAGCACCTCGTGCTTGGTATGAACGACTGCGTAGCTATCTTATTAGCTCAGGATTTCAAATAGGCAAAGTCGATCAAACTTTGTTTATTAAACATTCTCGAAAAGATATTCTAGTTATCCAGATATATGTAGGCGATATCATCTTTGGTTCAACAAACGATAAACTTTGCAAAGAATTTGCAAGTATTATGACCAAAGAATTCGAAATGTCTCATATGGGAGAACTATCTTATTTTCTTGGACTTCAAATAAAGCAACTTTCAAACGGCATTTTTATCAATCAAGAAAAATACTGTGAAAACATTATCAAACGCTTCGGATTACAAAATACATCTGATAAACCAACTCCTATGAGTACAACTACACATCTTGACAAAGATGAAAGTGGTAAGAATGTTGACCAGAAATTATATCGAAGCATGATTGGTTCTCTTTTTTATCTTACAGCTAGTCGTCCAGATATAATAATGAGTGTTTGTTTATGTGCTCGTTTTCAAGCCGATCCAAAGGAATCACATCTACGAGCAGTGAAACGTATAATTCGTTATCTTAATAATACCAAAGATTTCGGTCTTTTTTATCCAAAAGAATGTCCATTTGAATTAGTATCATATAGTGATGCTGATTTCGGTGGCTCAAGAACGGATAGAAAAAGTACAAGTGGTACGTGCCATTTTATTGGAAAATCACTTGTCTCTTGGTTCAGTAAGAAACAGAATTGTGTTTCACTATCAACATGCGAAGCTGAATATATATCAGCAGCTCTCGCTTGTACTCAAGTACTATATATGCAACAAACACTTCAAGATTTTGATATTCATTTATCAAATTCTATTATATACTGTGATAACACTAGTGCTATAAATCTCTCTAAAAATCCAGTAAATCACTCTAGAACCAAACACATTGATATCCGTCATCATTTCCTTCGAGATAATATTGACAAAGGAAATATATGTCTTGAATATGTTCATACTAACAATCAATTAGCAGACATTTTTACTAAGCCTCTGCTCGAATCTAATTTTATTAGATTACGAAGAGAGCTTGGTTTAATTTCAAGAAAAAATCTTGACTAAGTAATTTCTAAAGAACGTCTTCTTGTTAGTTATCCTTTAGTTATTCTTTTTCGTTATCCTTTAACAATAACTTTTGCATAAACTATTTTTCTTACATTAAATATAAGCCACTGCTTTATTTAATGGTTAAATTCTCTTTACTCATTTTTTTGTGATCGTCCTTTCCTTTCTCATTTTATAAATTCAGTTTTAAAAAGAAAGCTATTTTTAGATTTACAATAAAATTTCTGCTTATGTTTTCTTGGTTAAAATATTTCATTAACTCACATCCATAAGTTTATACAAAAGAAACTTGTATATAAGCTTGCAAAATTTTTATATTTTGTTCATCTTTTTTATCTAAATATTCTATACAACATACACTATGGCTCACATTTGTGATAAATGTGCTCAAGAATCATACATTTCAATTACGAGTTCTGAGTCGGAGGAATTTTATTCTCCTACAACTCCAAAACAAAAATCAAGTTGTCATCATCAATGCTCTTGTATGTCTGATAAAACTCCAAATTCAAAACGAGTGAAGAGGACATTATTCTATTCTCCTCGTACCAAATCTCAAATCGATGAAATACACCACTACCAGAAACATCAGATAGACCTTCAGAGACAGCTCCATTACGGGCAAAGTCAACTTTATCACGAGCAACAGAGGACATCGGCACGATTATCCGTTTTAGAAAAGCTGGCAACATTTTTCTGCGGTTCCAACAAGCATGACGTGCATGAACCAATGCCGTCTAGGCCATCAACATCTAAAAGTCCTAACTCGTGGGATCGGAACTATGAGAAGAATGAAGGAGCTCAGAAACAATGGAGTCCATGGTCAAAACGTATTGAAGGAAACAACGATAATTCTAATGACGAATTTTCTCATTAGATTTATATATAGTTATTATATCTTTATATATCACTTGTGTAATGACGGTTATATCTTGTATTACAAATAAAATATATATATATAGGTTGATATACTATAAAAAAAAACTTGCAAAATAACATGATTTACTCAGCAGACCAGTACCGGTCGACCGCCCCTGTTATAGCCGGTCGACCGTTTGCTCTCTGGTTGAAAACGGTCGACCGGCCAAAATTAGTAGGTTGACCGGTTGACGTATTTTCAGTTTTTTATATAAACCTATGCGTCATTTTTCCCTCTCCCCTCTTTCACTTTTTACTCAAGCTGTTCTTTTACCCAAAATCACAAACCCTAGTTTTCTATTTTCAATTCCCAAATCTCAAATCCTCCAACAATGGCTCCTCCTCAAAAGAAATCCAAGAAAGGAGCAACCTCTGAAACTTCATCTCCTACCATCTCCGTCAAAAAATGGCTTCAAAGTCCAATTGCTGTAACAAGATGGAATCAGATGACAAATTACAAGTTCCATCCAGGCTCTTTCATCAAATTTGATGATTTCATGGCTTATGGAGTTCGAAGGTTAGCCAATAATTCCAACATTACTCCATTAATCGATTTTTCGGAAAATAGTGTGGAGATAAATCATTTGATGATCAAATTATTTTACGCCAACATGAATCTTGATGAGTATCAACCTGATAATCCAAACGGCGTCATCTGGTCTGTGGTCTGTGGCAAGCAAATTTTTCTTACTCATGCTAGAATTGCCTCTATACTTGGTATACCAAATCGAGGTGAAGAGTTTTCATCTAACTTCTGCGAAGTCTTCACTCGAAATAATACTAGTCATCAGTTCATAGAAGACGATAGTGATGGCACTAAGTCTATTGGACTTCGACCGACAGCCAGACTACTTCATCAGGTTTTGATGCATTCTCTTTTTCCTAGACTTGGAAATTATGATGCAGTGTACAAAGAAAACTTCAAGGCACTCTATGCTATTTATGGTGAAATCCAAATCAATTGGGTTCACATGCTTTTTGATGAAATTCTCAAGGTAAATAACTCAACACGGCCTCATTTCTTCTACAATGAATATATCATGCGACTTTTGTTAGCTTGTGGGGTCAATCCTCCTGATTCTGCAACCTCAAAACCAAAATGCATTGATTCCATAACCATCAAACGAATGAAGCTTCCTCCACCTTACCTTGAGATTATGCCTTTTGAAGAATGGCAACAAAGAGGACCAAGGAAACAACGAGCAACTTCCTCTCGTCCTCGTTCCGATGAAGTAAAACTATTAAAATCAAAGTCCTCTACAAAAGAATCACTTGAAACAATCGCGCGTAACCAATTTTTGCTTAAATCACGTCTCAAGCGCATGGACTCTAAAATCGATAAGCGCTTCAATAAGGTCAAGTCATTCTTTGGTATGCTATGGGATGCTATATCATGTTCCACATCCACCTCTGTTCAAGCACAAGACCCAGGAAAACGTCCTGCTGCTCCAGTTTTCACCTGGACATCATCTGACGAGTCTACAGGAATGAGTGGTCATGGACATGGAGAATCATCTAGAGGGCACAATGATGAGGAAGAAGAAGATGATGATGACGACGACGATGATGATGATGAAGAGGAGATACGATCTGCTTCATCCTAGATTCTATTATGGTTTAGCACTTCGACACTTGTACTTAATAGTGTCGTTATTTTTGTTTTTCATTTGACATTATGTTCTGTAGTAAACTCTGTTATGTTTTTGATGTGTTAATGATTTATTTTGCTATGCATATCATATTCATTCTACTATTCTAGTATCTGTTACTCCTTTTTGTCGATGACAAAGGGGGAGAATGGGATAACAATTGCTTGCAGGAACATACATATAAGGATTCAATAAGGGAGAGATCACATACTCATGGGGAGATTCAGATTTGCAGATATATTGTCATCAATCAAAAAGGGGGAGAATGTTGAGTCACAAGTTTTATGAAAGTTTTGATTTCTGACAAATAAGGCGATCGACAAAACAAGGTCATTAGAGCTACATATGTTACTGTAGATTGTAGATTGATTATTTGATATTTACTATAGATATATTAGTGATAAACTTGTTAAAATCTATCCTCAAATAATCATGCATTTTCAAGAAAATTAATATATATACAATTGGAATATAGTTGCACATTCAGTGTGCAACTTTACAGGGACCGGTCGACCGGTCACAATATAGGCGGTCGACCGTTCCTGCATAATTTGCACATTGAACGTGCACACATGCACATAACGTATATATATTTAAATTCCTGTCTACTTGTCACTTTTTAACATGTCGACCGTTTTTAAAAAGAAAGCAATTTTTCCAAAAGACACTTCTCTTCTCCAAAGGTTGCATCTCTTACCTTTCACCAAAGATCGTATCTCTTAATGGCAAAGAGTTACAACCATTCTTATCTATATAAACTTATCCAATTCGTTGATTAAATAACAATAAATTTCACATATTCTTTTTAATCTAATCTCTGATCTTACTTTATATACTCCTGCATTCTAAAAAGCTCTCGATTATTTATTGAATCATTGAAACTATTTCATATCTTTTGATTCAATATGTAATATATTTTCCTTAATCTTTTCAAAACATCATTCGCATACTTTGAGGATAAGATTATAGGAAGGGTGTACTGTTAGTGACAAATCCGTGTTTTCAAGAACACAAGTTGTCAACAACAATTGTATTTGTTCTTTTGTTGAAGTCCTCTGTGTTGTAAGAGGCAAGTGTTGAAGTCCTCAGTGTATTAGAGGCGTGAAATCCCGTTCGGCTGTTCGGGTGTTGTAAACCTGTTCCTCCGGGTGAAGCGAGGAAGTTAATAGTGAAAATCCAGATAGAAGTCTGGGACTGGACGTAGGACGGTGCTCCGAACCAGTATAAAAATCTCTGGTGTGATTTTTCTATTTTTTTTATTTACTATGCTATTATCATCTATTTCCGCATTTGTATTGTAATCCATATTACATGATCCGTGTATACTATATTAGCACATATAATTGTATACACACCGCACTTTCAGAACCATCTCATGGAGAAGTGCTAAGAAAAGCGTAATTGCATCATCCGCTATGTAGGCTGAATTCACAGCTTTCTTCTAAGCTACAAATCATGGATTATAGCAGCGTAATTTATTTCAGAGCTTAAAATTATGGGCACTATATCTAAACTGCTAAAAATTTATTGCAACAACATCGCAACGGTCTTCTTTTAAGAGAATGATGGGTATACTACAACAACAAAGCATATTGAGATGAGATACCTATTAGTGAAAGAAAAAGTTCAAAAACATAGAGTTTTAATTAATCATATCAAAACTGATGATAACATAGCAGATCCTCGTATGAAAGGACTGTCTTCGAAGACCTTTTTAGGACATGTCAAAGAGATGGGTTTCGAATAATTTTATTAGGAGTACTATTTGATTTAGTTGCATTACACTTCTTATTTTGACATAAATGAGTATATTTTTGATTAATGTCATTTCTATCTCTTAAGAAATGCATGCATATATTTATAAATTATTGTTTGACAGAGATAGTCCAACATTGAAAGGTATATATGAGGTTATTAAGATACCCAATATTAAATGCTTGGATGAATTGAACATTAATATTGTAGTGAACGGAAGGTACCGTACTTTAAAACAGCACGGTACCGCCATTACTCACATTCGTGGTTCATTTAATTTAAGCAAACCACATTTATTAGGTATTGTACAATTAAGGATGCCTAATATAATTATAAGACTAAGTAGGAGACTGCTGGAAATTAATTGATTATTATTTAATTTCCAAAGTTATATAAATTAATATTTATTACTCTCTAGAACTTTTGACATTTCACATTAATGTAATTTCATATTATGTGGTCTTATTAATTAACAGGAGCGCATGATAATTATTTAATAACGTATTTTGAGCTAAATTTTAATTCACACAATGGTTAATGGAATAAAGATTGACTCGTAACATTTTTGAGTCGTCAATGCATTGGAATTAAGAAATATTCGTAACATCTTTTAGTCACTGATGCATAAGATTTCGGCCCTCTCACACTATATAAACAGAGATACCTTCATATACTCACAAGACAGTTTATTTTACTAGGGGAGAGCAATTCTAAAATTATAAAGACACCATCTTGTTTGTTTTTCAAAATGAAGAAGAGCACCATTCAAAAGCTTCAAAGCAGCTGCTAGCGTGAAAAAAGATTAGTAATTCGTTTTGGTTATTTAATTGTGATTGCACGAAGATAAAATCCTTTTCTTAGGTGGTTTTACGTAAATAAAACTAACATTTGGGTGTGAATAATTCGCCATACTTTTGTTGAAAGACTTGTTATTTGTACCACATTTTCAACTGCATTTTACATTTTTATCTACTTATTATTTTTCTTCTTTTTACTCGATTCGTTTTGATAGTTGAATTCCACTAAATTTCCGGAATGGATAACCATTTACCACCAATTGTGTATTAAAATATTTTTGATTGGTGGAAAAATTCAAACAAATACCAAGTGAATGATCGAGCAAGTAAAATGGAACAAATAAATCGTTCGAGTAAAATGTAACATATATGATTGCATAGAAGAAAGCTACTTTTTTTTAAATTCTACTTTCGATATTGAAAATGAATGAACAAGCTGAAGACAAAGAACATTAAACAAATGTGTTTATGTTCATTTTAGTGATATTATTGCATGCGCACTCAAAAGATGATGAGCCACCTTGGTATTGTGGGCTACAGCCAGTAGTGTTCTTGACATCTTGTGTCATTTGGCACTGAATAAGCTAAGTTGGTCATTTGGCACTAAGTAAGCTAAGTTGGGATGGGAGTAATATAATGGAAATTAATTAAAAATAAATAAATAAATAAGCAGGAGGCATTGTGTGGTGTTGGTTGTCCACACCCATTCCAGTCCTAAATTGCTGCGCCCTTTGCACCTTTGAAATCTATCCCACTCATTTCGAATATGTATCTTAATTAAATTATTCTATAAATAATATATGAATATGATTTGATACATATCTATGAAGAATGACCCGCAATGTATTAAAGCTTGAACCTCACATTCAAATCGGATATGTTGGATCATCGCGATAAATCAATAAAACATAATGTGTCTATTGAGATTTTTAAAGTCTATAACAAAGCATATGAAACATTGAAGCAACAACTTTGACAATCATATCAGACAACCATTCGCTTATGGATCATCATACGCAGAGTGGAGAATCTTATCATCAGCCTGAATATACAGAACAATAGCCTAAATCAGAATCTGTACCACAACCACGACAGCCATGCAGAAAATAAAGATGAAACTCAACAACGATACTCTTTCCAGGCACCACAACAAGATTCCTACCCACGGCATACCCATTCGCATACCTGAACAGGCCAGTGCCACCCACGACACTCACCTCCCACTCGCTCTCGGCCACCCTCACCGGCCTACCCAACACAGCCAACGTGCTTCCGTTGTACTTCCCATTCATGAACACGAACACCGCTTCCACTATGCTGGACTTTGAATCCCTTGATGCCGTGGTGCCCTTTCCTTGAGAGAATCCTATGAGGGTCGAGTCCGGATCCGATCCTGAGCGCAGCTCGTTGGAGAATACTCTGATCGATCCGAAGGTCGTGCGGTTGTTTGTGTTCGGGTTTACGACCGTCACTGAAGTTGGGTTCGGACCTGTGAATATTTCGTGGAGGTATACATGCAGGTGGGTTTCCTTTTTTGATTGGTTCATGACTTGGACTTGGAGTGAGAATGGTGTCGTTGTTAAGAGTGTTAGGAGGAGGAATGAGGTGGTGTAGGAGATCATCGTTGTGTGTATGAGGACGTTGAGTTATCAACTTGGGGCTTATAATGTTAGAGGTTTTAGGAATTGCAGTTTGATTAGGTAACTTACTGTCAGGTGCCAAGTTATTTTCTCTGTGTCAATTGTGATGCATCTTTGGGAAGAACTGTGAAAAAAAACGTCTGTTCTTGGTGAGGAAAGCATTGCCAAATAGTATCATTCTGTTCTGTTTATATGTTAGTACAGTTATACCAAATTAATCGAACCGCTTAGCTTTACAGACTCATGGACGGGAAAGGATACTTGATCGAGGTATTTGAACCAAGTTTCGAAGTTTTGTGGTTTGTTATACGTTTAACGTACCAAAACAGAGAATAATCAATTATAAACTCGTCTCACAAGTTTATCGATCAGATTTCCATTACTTTGGAAGTCTACATTAGCTAAATTAAGCAATAGATATGTCGTAATTAAATTACAACCACAAACTAACAACTATAGTAATAATAACTATAGGAATAGATCAAACGTTATACTATTTTAAAAAAAATAGTATAACGTAAAAACGAAAATGATATATATAAATAGATATATAAATCATTTAAAATCCTAACCGGTTTCAAGAAGGAAATTCCGTCTGAGTCTTGTCGTAATAATTTCCTTAAAACTTTATTTAAAGTATCCCAAGATATAACAGATGTAATCTGCATGAGATTGCAATGAGTATGTCAACTCTGTGATATATTGTATAGAGCGGTAGAAAAGAAGAAGCAGAAGAAATTAGAATTGAAATAGAATGAGAATGTGATCAGGATTCTCTCATATTTATAATTTCTTCCGCATCCCTTCAAACAGTCGCGTCTGCTTGACGGGTCGCACTCGTTGCCTTTTGAACCGCTACAGCTCGTTAACGGGTTGCACCCGCTTGCTACTCGCATCCGTTCGCGTCGCACTGCTTCTGTTCGCCTACGCTTCTTCGGTCGAGTCGCACCCGTTCGCGTCTAACGGTTCGCACCCGCTTCAGAAGTCGCACCTCCTCAGTCAATCCGCGTCCGCTTCTGAATAAGTGCGTCTGTTCGTATAGCCTGCAACTGTTAGAAACTCCGGCCCAGTTTTACAGTAAAAATAGGATCATTTAGACCCAAAGCCAAACCCGGTCCGGTTCGTTCGGATGGACGGCGGCGGCGGCGCACGCGTATGTGGTGGTGATGCATGATCTTCCTCCTCACAACGAAGCAAACATTTGGGTGCCCCAAAGCCCCAACTCCTTCATTAGAAAGCTATTAATATACTTAGATTTGTTTTTATATTTGGCGATGTGGGAAAAGTGTATTTCATTTACACATTGTATTTAGGAATTCCAACAATCCCCCGCATAAATGATAATATATTTTTCCCCCACACAAAGCGAAATATCACAGAGTACATATGAATCATGCTTTACCGTGAATAAGTAGATATTTCACTTTGAACTTAACCTAGTTAAAGCTTATCGGATCAACTTGGCTAATCGGTGAATTATTTCATCTTGAACCGTCGGCCTTTATTGTATATCCAGACAATAAGCTTTACGAAGCATTGATTCCCTTCTCATCCAATCTCTTGGTTGTGTTCATTTTGGCCCTGAACAATTGTTGGTTCTGTGAGTGTTTATACAAAATATAAGCCTTTAATATTCTCATAGAGCCGATCCAGCTCACACTAACAAAGGTGATCGCAACCATTAAGATTATTCTACATATACCCCACTTGTTATTTTCAAGATACGGCCATCATTAAAAAACATAGTTTTAACCTTTAAATGCTTCTGTATGCATGCATTTATATTGTGCACCATAAGAATGGAATTGGACTATGTCCACGCATATGCATTACGTCTTGAGTTACTCAGAACTGGTTTGCCTATTGATCCTAGTCTGTGGGATCTCTAATCGTTAAGATAGGTGTCCGTATGAGATAACTCTTTTTAAACTCATTCCTCTCGATGCGCAGTCAATTTTCTCTCTTGATAAACCTTTAGTAAATGGATCTGTTAGGTTATCATTTGTTCTCACGTAATCTATGGAAATAGTCTCATTTGAGAGTAACTGCCTAACTGTGTTATGGCGTCGACGAATGTGTCGTGACTTTCCATTATACACAAAGTTATGTGCTCTGCTTAGCACAGCTTGGTTATCACAGTGTATGCATATGGCCGGTACATCTTTAGGCCAAAATGGAATATCTTCTAAAAACTGACGAAGCCATTCTGCTTCTTCGCCTGCTTTATCTAAAGCGATGAACTCTGATTCCATAGTGGACCGAGCTATGCATGTTTGTTTAGTTGATTTCCATGACGCTGCTGCCCCTACTAAGGTAAATACATAACCACTCGTTAATTTTGATTCCTCTGAATCAGCAATCCAGTTTGCATCACTATATCCTTCTAAGACGGCAGGATATTTTCCATAATGTAAGGAATAATTTATGTTATTTTTTAAATATCCAAGCACTCTCATTAGTACTTTCCAGTGTTCTTTTCCTGCATTGCTTGTATATCTGCTCAGTCTACTTACTGCATAAGCTATATCTGGTCTTGTGCAATTCATGAGATACATGAGATATCCTATTACACGAGAGTATTCCAGTTGCATTACACTCTCATTAGTGTTTTTATGCAGTACTTCTGATGGATTAAAAGATGTTCTTACTCTTTTAATTCCAAAATTTTAAAAAAATTCAATCACTTTGTCTACATATGTGGCTGAGATAATTCAATTCCATTAGGTGTCCAAAATAACGTCTGCAACTCCTAAGTCTTTCATATCGAAATTGCTAATTAACATCTTCTTTATGATCCCTATTACCTGAGTATTTGGACCAAATATTAACATATCGTCTACAGATAAACAAATCATCACATATGATTGTCCAATTTGTTTATAATAAACACACTTATCGCATTCATTGGTTTTCTCATCATGACAATATCAAATTTTACGTGTCATTGTTTTGGAGCTTGTTTTAGTCCGTATAACGATTTTACTAATCTACAGACTTTTTTTTCATTTCCTTTGGAAACAAAACCTTCAGGTTGCTCCATGTAGATCTCCTCATCGAGATCTCCATTTAAGAATGCTGTCTTTACATCCATTTGATGAATTTCTAACTTATAGATCGATGCAATTGCTATTAGCATTCTTATAGAGGTTATTCGTGTTATAGTGATGCAAGTGCTATTAGATGTTATATGTCTAGTATACCAAAACAGAGAATAATCAATTGTAAACTTGTCTCACAAGTTTATCAATCAGATTTCCACTACTCTGGAAGACTGTATTAGTTAAATTAAGCAATAGGTATGTCGTAATTAAATTACAACAACAAACTAATAAATATAGTAATAATAACTATAGCGATAGATCAAACGTTATACTATTTAAAAAAATATAACGTAGAAACGAAAATGACATATATAAATAAATATATAAATCAATTAAAAACCTAACCAGTTTGAAGAAGGAAATTCCGTCTGAGGCTTGTCGTAACAATTTCCTTAAGATTTTATTTAAAGTCTCCCAAGATACAACAGACGTAATATGCACGAGATTGTAATGAATATGTCAACTCTGTGATATATTGTATAGAGCAGTAGAAAAGAAGAAGCAGAAGAAATTAGAATTGGAATAGAATGAGAATGTGATCAGGATTCTCTCCTATTTATAATTTCTTCCGCATCCCTTCAAACAGTTGCGTCTGCTTGACGGGTCGCACCCGTTGCCTTTTGAACCGCTACTGCTCGTTAACGGGTCGCACCCGCCTGCTCCTCGTATCCGTTCGCGTCGCACTGCTTCTGTTCGCCTGCGCTTCTTCAGTCGAGTCGCACCCGTTCATGTCTAACGGTTCGCACCCGCTTCCGCCTGCTAATGGATGCGTCTGTTCGCCAAAAAACACGCGTCCGCTTTAGAAGCCGCACCTCCTCAGTCAATCCGCTTCCGAACAGTCGCGTCTGTTCCTATAGCCTGCAACTGTTAGAAACCCCGGCCCAGTTTTGCAGTAAAATTAGGATCATTCAGACCCAAACCGAGTCCGGACCGGTCGGACGGACGGACGGCAGCGGCGACGTGCGTGTGTGGTGATGATGTATGATCTCCCTCCTCACAACGAAGCAAACATTTGGGTGTCTCGAGACCCTAACCCCTTCATTAGAAAGCTATTAATATATTTAGCTTTATTTTTATATTTGGCGATGTGAGACATGCGTATTTCATTTACACTTTGTATTTAAAAATTCCAACACGGTTTCCGCTTACGTTTCGGTCATCTGAAAAATTTGAAATTTCAATCTTGTTTCGGGATTTTCGGAAATTCCATTCAAAATCTGGTTTGTGAATTGCAGTACATTTTTGTTATAAATACGCAAATAAATATGTAATACTGATTGTCAATTACATTAAATTATTCAAGTGACATAGAAGTTAGAAAACATACAGCATAAAAATTTAATACCAAAAGCTATTTCACTAAGTATCATATATATTTTTAGAACATTTTTATATAATTAAATTAATAAACACAACAATTTTGTGTTTAAAGTGAACAAAAAATCTTCATGCTTCAGAATATTTAAACTTTTGCCTACTCCTAAAAATACAAACTCAGTTGGATCTATACCAAAAAATATGAAGCCCAAACCATTTTCTTAGACCACGTTATTTTCTCCTAAAACCCCACAAGTCGTCTTCAACAAATCAAATAGCTCTCGTTTCTTCCTACATGCAGCCGCCCCCAACCATTGAAGCAGCATCACAAACTCATCTTCCTACATGAAGCCACCGCACACCCTAGAAGAAGCCGCACAAACTCTTCAACAAAATCAAATTGGAACGAGTAATCTTACCCTACAAGCCGCTACAAACCCAAGAGCTATCTTCAAAATCACGACGTTGATTGTTTCTTTCCTCACACGCTCCATCTCACAATATTAATTGGTTTGCTTGTGTATTTTTTTGTACATTTACGCCTAAAAGCGAAATTTTGGATGAAATCCGGTCTACCCATCGTCGGAACTAGACGGAATTCCAGCACGTCGGCCGAAACTTCGAACATGATTTGAACCGATTCCTTAAATAAGAAAGACTGATGAACGAAGAATGCGCATGCGGCTACGAAAGTGATGTTTGAGCGGAGCATTCAAAAGAAAGGATGGGAGAGAAAAAAAAATTAACCGCTATTTATGTTAGCATTTGGCGACGCATCGAACACCAACGGCATAGCTGAACATATCAAAATCCTTCATTCGGTTGAATGTGGTTTTTATCCTATTTTCGTTTTTTATGCCGTCGGACAGGAGTAGAAACGGATGTTTCATTCGGATGTTTCGGATGCGTCAGTTTTTGGGTAGAGTAGCATCTTCCTTTCTTTCTGAGAGGACTTTGGTAGAAAGGCCGAAAAAAAGTTTCGGGGAATACAGGGAAAAATAGGATTCAAAAAATTTGAATTTAGGGGAATATAACATTCTTTGTGTATGTAGGTTTTATTTCATGATTGCCTCTCCCGCGTATAGCTCAAGCCCAAAATTTTGTTTGATTTTTCTTTGGGCCAGGCCTGTGTGCATCGCAAAGCAAGTGAGATATTCTGAAAAACTGCATTTTCATGAGGGGTGCTATCATGATATCTCCATGAGGATGAATATCTTAGAAATATTGCGCGTATACATTATACGTGTTGAAATCAGTTCAAAGGTCTAAATTTGTCTCTGCGTCTTGCATTGAAACTATTGATATTGGTCCAACCTTCCATGTTGAGTATGACCTTTCACGCTTAAATTGGTGCCTTTGCACCTACCAATGTTCAATCCCTTGAATCAACCAAGTCAATATCTGTTATTTTTTATACCAACATATCACTGTTGTTTGAATACGCAGCTGTAAATGCGATGACACGAACCCCGGCAATTAACAAGGAGTACTGTATATTATATTATAATACTACGAACTGAACAAACCAACCAAAAGTATCTTACTGTTATGGCATCTTTAGGTGTAAACAAACCCTTTGTTTTATACATAAATATTATTAATTAGATTGATTCTTTAGTTAATGACATGTTATTATTAATATTATTAATATTATTATTATATTATTAACTGACTTACATCTGGAAAGAAATCGACCATCCATATGCCGCAAAGTCATTAAACGCGTCTACGTTAGGTACTAATCATAAGCTTAGCTTTATCAAAAGTACATTAGACGCATCGATCTTCCTTTAAGATTTATTAATTTGTGCATTCAGTCGTTCCCTCCTTTTTCACTTTTTTTTTTCTTATCGGTTATTGTTAGCCATTAGCCTAGCAACTAATGAAAGTGTAGTTTAAACTGTTGGTGTTTATATAGATAGTATAACATGTAAAATGATTTGTATAAACGGTAAATGAAACCAGATAATGCGCCATCCTGTAAATTTCAGATAAATGATGAGGAGTAGGAAGGACTCATCATAGCTACCGTTGGCAATAAAAAAATTGGACCGTTACCGTTCTTCCTGCATCAGATGCATCTGACCGACGCATGATGAACAGTAACAGACCAAATGTCCCCTTGGTTGAAAATAATGTTCTTGCAATTTACTCCTCGTTCACACCAAAATGCCTAATTTAAATACTTCATTCAAATACACCATCAAACACGTTCTCCTTTCATGTAACTCCCCGCTCAAATGCTCTGTTCGGTTCGTCAACGACAGTCCCTTAGTCAAAATTAAAGAGGACAGCTCACTTACTTTTGAACTTCCACATTTTTTCATATTACAAAATTTCCACTATTCATTATTCCATTAAAATTGCATTCTTTTTAAATTTTATTTCTACATTTTAAGTAGTAAAAAAAAGTTATGTTTTATACTTTAGGTGTAAAAATTTCACATTTAGTAGCTAATTTTTGAACTACATACATGATAAACTTTATGAATTTTTGCTATGCACTTTCAAGAAAAACATACTATGGGCTTTTGTTAAAAGTACTCCAGGAATAAATATCCATGAATAAATAAGAATGAAAAAAAATTAAGATAACCCACTTTTAACACTACGATTGGCAAATCTCCACTGAAAATCCCTTTCAAATTTGGTAACAACAATTCCGGTCGAATCCCCTTCATCTAAGTTTTGGAATGTCTTTACCAACGCCCACAACATCCGCTTTTCCAACGATGTGACCTTATATTTCTAGTACACAGATTATGACGCAAATTTATACACTTGATTTAACCTTCTTTCAAGATGTCGTCACTACGAAATACTTGAGTTGGATCGAAGTAGTTTTTGGATAACACATCCAATCTCAGCCTCTTCGAAACAACATTTGATAGTTTCCGGTAAACTCAACCTTGATTCTTTAGGAAGTAAACAATTAAATATAAGAGCGGAGATCACCTCCTAACCGTTAATGGATGGATTTTCTTATCATTTATCCTAGGAAAACGAAATGAGATTTATAGGCACAGTGTAGCATCATTGGAGATGACTGTATCATATAACTCGCGTGTTTCTTCTATTTATTTTCAAAGTTATGTTTTAGGTCCAAATTTGATAGTCGATTATTTAACTATCAAATAACAATAGTTCAACTTAAATTATATTATCCATGGAAATCACCAAGCCTCTCAAAATTAATCTTTCATTAACAAAAGTCACATTTTAAGTACCTAGAAATCACTTCTATATACTTATCTCAACGAAATCAGTATATTCATAAAGCATTATATTTTCAGTACTAAGAAAGTATAACCATATACTTATCTGAATACAAACCATTTCACTTTCAAAAAATTGAAAACTTCTCCATATACTTAAACAATAGTATACATATATATACAAAACATTTGGAAAGATTTGTATAGCAAATCATATTTAAATGATCAAACTCAAATGTCATTAAAAAAGGGGTATTGGTAACTGCAAAACATTAATCCTTTTTGTAAATCTCTTTCCTAAAATAAATATCTCCTTCTTAAATCTCCAAATCTAATTATAAAGCTTCTTTATAAATCCCCAGTTTGTTTATAAAATACTCTTTTATGACTCTCCAGAAACCCATTTACAAAACCTCTTTCATAAATACACCAAAATCGTCTAAAAAAATTCTTCCATAAACTTACATCATTAGGTTTTCCTTTGATAAGCAATCTATTATTCAAAACACTTTTAAATAAACCAGTCATTATTGAAAACATTCTTCGTTTAATCACTTCAATCCTCATTCAAAATAGTAACTTTAAAATATATTAAATTAACTTTAAAAAGTGTTATGGTACTAATAATTTAACTTCAAAAGAATATAACGTAGTAAATAATTAATTAACTTCAAACAATATAAATAAAATTATGAAAATTTATCTCAAAACGTCTTCAATAAAATAATAAATTAATTTAAAAAATATTATTGATATAATAATTAATTAAGCTTTAAAGCAATATCAATGAAGTAATTTATTAACCTTCTTAAGAATCATATTAATAAAATGATTACCTTAAATCATTATTAAAACAATTATCAAATATTTTTAAACCACTTTCAATAAATAATAATTACCTTTTAAATCTTATTAACAAATAATAATTATCTTTAAAATAACTTTTTAAATCAAATTTTAACTTTTCAAAATTGAAAGGGGAATAGCGACTACTATAGTACTTAAACAAGTTACCATGTCATTCAATTAAACTTTCCAAGTTATAATACTTGGTATTTATACTGGCCGATATATGCGTAAATTTAAACCATAATTAATAATCAATTGTTAATACAACAGTCAACCGAAAATTGATCAAGTGGCAGTTATATAAATGGCTACAGCAATGTAATAGCAGAAATGTATTTATTTCTGCTAAATAAATATCCCAATATAACATATCTCGTTAATTATAGTAGAGTGGTTATTTATTCTATTAAATAGGTGTCCAATAAATATAATTAGTGTAACAGCGTTTTATTCTGCTAAACAGATATCCAAATTACTGTAATGACCCAGATTTTTTGTTGTTCGATTTTGAATTTTTAAATGGTTTAAATATTGAGTTTGAATTATAGTTGATTTTGATTATGAAATTTTGGGCTTATTTATAGAATAAGTTCAGAATTTGAATATAGCAATTTATTGAATAATTTAATTATTGAATTTTATATTTGAATATTGGTTAAATTATTGTATCTTGAGTTTTAAGCCCGATAAAAATAATTTAAAGGCTTATTAAATTTATACTACTAATACAGAAGACAATGCAACTTTTAAAATTTGAATTTAAAAGTTGTTTGTTCAGTTTTAAAAATATATCGTTTAAGTTTACAGTTATAAATAGCCTTTCGAGGCATAGTCTCTGTATTCGACGGAACAAGTTCCATTAGATCCGTAATAGTGTATTATTATCGGATTTCAAATTTCGTAGCGTTTGAAGCTATCATTTGATCGTATGGGATATAAATGCCCAGAAATTTATATCGAAAATTCAATATAATAATTGGGTTCAAAAAGCTAGCTTCTCCATACAATTGAATTTGGACTCGAAACCTTTTCCATTACGTTCCGAATATGAGTATAACAATATAAACGTCTAGAGGCACGCTTCGATAGGAGGTCGAGATTTTGAGCTACGAAATCGATTCGTTTTGTAATTTAATTGATATATGGTCAAGTCAAACATTTTCACATCACTTTTTTTATCACCTCAAGCACTGTTGCTAACCCATTCAAACATGCTAACATTCACATCTCCTACCTCCTATATCACACGCAACCGTTATAACCGAAAGCATTTCAAAAGCAGAAAAAATATAAACAGAAAGAAAATTCGTTATCTTTTAATTCCCTCTCCAGATTCGTTCCAAAGCAGAAGGAATGGCCACGATTTCAAGAGTTCTTCTTCGAAAAAGATGGGGGAATCGAGACATTGTCGTGATTTGAGGATTCGAGTGCGTGCGGCCTGGAGTTTGCAGAAAGGGAAGTCGAACCCGAAGGCACGGCTGTAGGAGAGAGGTGTTAGGTCGCATTTGATTGAGAAGTTCTGCAGTGTCGCAATGGGAATGATGAAGCGATGTCGTGAGTTGATTGTTGCGATGTGGTGAGCCTGGATTCGATGCTCGAGGAATTGATGCCATTGAGGCTGGTGGCTGCTACTATCGAGGAGCGATGGCATAGCAGTCTATAGCTAGAAGGCAAAGTCATGAGGGTGGCAGCGGTGAGTTAGACATTGGGTGCAGTCGCGATTAAGGGTGAAGTGTCGGCGATGCTAATGAAGGTAATGACAATTTTGCCTAGTTAATTAAGAAAATAATTGTAATTAATATTAACTGATTTGGTTATATAAATTCGAATGCTTATAAAAAAATCATTAACTTGTATACATCATGAATTTATTCGTGCGAGGTTCGAAAACAAGTCGAGTTGGATCGGATTACAAAATATGAATCGGATGTCAGAAGTCCTCACTCATTTGGATTACCATATTTAAATTAAATGTTTAAATTTAAAAATTTATTAGATGATTGATTGATTTCATAATTATCTATTGGATGACTATATATATAGTAGTATATGTATTAGCATTGGAGTGATTTTCCCGTACATTATAGCAGATGAGGCCCTATGTGCCATGCATAATGGTGGATGATCTTATATACCGCGATATCCTCCTCGAAGTGGGATTTGTATTTTTATTGTTATATGACATATGTGGATGTAGGGAAAATAGGTTGGAGGGACCCAACTGGATTCCTCAAATATATTAGTATTTTTCATATATATAAAATGTTGGATTATTGTGTGTTGTGAAATTTTAAATGTTAAAATAGCATGGAAATTAATTTTGGATATATTAAATACCACAAATATTATTTTAAAATTTTTAAGGAATTAAAATGAGATTTTTAATATAAAAATATGTATATCGAAAATCGGATTATTTAAAAGTGGTTGGGATGAATAAAAATGGTGAATGTTTGATCGTATTAAATAATGCGAAGAAATATATTAAATGGACAATTTTAAAATGAATAATATAAAGGAATATTTAAACATTGGGTTTTGAAATGATATTCGAAAAATATAGAAAGAGGGTGAAATTGATATTAAAAATAGATGGGTAAAATTAAATGAGATTTATAAGAAATTGAATTTATAGAAATGAAATTTTATAAGGGTGGTTATTTTAGTGAAACTCAAAGGATTTATAGAAAATTTATAAATGTGGTTTACAAATAAAGGAAAGTGATATCGAATGATAATTTGGGAATATAAATTTACGGAAAGAATTTAATTGGAATATGAAAATAGGGTGAGAAAAATGGTAGATACTATTTTTAAAGTGAAATAGTTAAGGAGACCGGAATGGAAGTAATGTGATGGAAATCGAGAAGATTTATAAATTGAAATTTGGTTATTAAGATTTTAAAATTTATTTTATGGATAAATTAAAATTTTATTTTAAAAGGAAAATTCTTATTTATTAAACTATATAAATTTCGAAGTTAGTTAGTACTGAAATATTTCAGAAGTGAAATTTCAAATACTTAATATTTGTTTTAATAAAATCCTAAATGTTTAAACCTGCTTTGAAAAAAGTGATGTTATAAGTAAGTGTTTTCAATATTTTAAATAATTATTTGAATATGTCTTAAAATAAATAATAATTATTTTTCCTTTAAATACTTATTATGTAGATAGAGAGTTTATGAAATGTTTTAAATTCATTCATAAACCTTCTCGGATGGTTGGAAATGGTGTTATTCAGTAAATATGATTTATAAGAAAATTATTAAATAGAATTGGGGAGAAAAATAAGAAAATTTCCGAAGAGGTTAAATAAAAGTGAACTTCGAAGACTGAAATAGAATTCATTAAAGAAGGAGAAACGGAAATTGGAATTATAAGTAAGTATAATTGACTTTGGAAATATTGAAGAGAATTAATTAAAGAATTCCAAAATTTATAAAATTCGTGTAAACGAGTTAATAAATTTACAAATAACTTGTAAATGTTTTGGGAAAAGGAATAGGGGATAAATAGTATACTTCCTAAGTGTTGAATATAAGATGAAGTGGAAAAAATATATTATAAGTATTGGAAAGGGGTAGAATATTCTGTTGAAGAATAAACAAATTCGAAAACTATTTTCAAAAGGTTGAGGCATGGAAAGTAATATCTTACAAATATAATTTGGGATAAACTTTGGGAAGGTTGAAATAAGACCAGATGTCTGCTTTTGGATGTTTATTGATAGTTAAATAACCGGCTATCAGTTTTGGCCAACTTCATTATTCATTTTAAAGAGATTGGGATCATATTTAATTATCCGAAAACCACTTCGATCCGATTTGAATGTTACGAATGAATACGGTAAAGACAGTGATTCGGTTTGTCCAGACCTAGGGCAATTTGTATGGATGAATGCTATCAGAACATCGTCATTGGAGGATGATGAACATTCTAAGAGAAATCGTTCCTTGAAAGGTAACGCTTAGCCTCGAGCCTCATCAACCGGGAATGACTAAAAAAGGGGAGATGCAGCAAGGCTAAGTGGGTCACACCCAAGTAGGGTATGTTATCACTTTTCTAGATGTCCTCGGAACCCTTATTTATCTTACATATGGATACATGTGAAAGAAGAAGCGCTCGATGGTAATGGTGGGAACACACTAGGTGATAACATATTCGGTCTATCTAGGTTAGGGGTAGGTCGGTCTTCTGTAGCAGGGGATCCTGGCGTGGTCCTCGGTATATGTTTCTAGAGGTGTACTGTAACGGACGGTACCCTAGTGGCCAGTCATTCGTTGGAATCCCTTCTCTAATACGAGCTTACGGTGTTGTCTGTAGAACCTAGTATGCTGGAACTTAATTAATGTAACAATTTCAGCTATTTGAATAAATATTTGTATTTAGACACTATTATAATATCAGTGGATTTTCTATAAAGTGTTTTGGTTATCGTAAGGGAAAAACCCATTGTGTTCGTTTGTGACATGGTATTACGAGATGCCTTAGTTTTTCAAAGGATTGTGAAAAGTTAATAATTCAAATTGAGTGTTTTTTCTCACGCTGGTTTTCCTGACTGACTGCGGTGTTATTTAATTATAATGCTCGGGTGTGACCAAGCATTACAAATTCATGATAGGATGCTATGGAGCTCAAGGAATGAGCTGGATGGCAAGGCGTACTTCCGTACTTGATTATTATTCCGCTGTGTGAGGACAAGTTATTAAACTATCCAGATTTGATGTATTGAATTGTTGTACTCTGATAGTGGTATGTATATTAACAGTACAGTTCTTGTATTTAAAATCTATTATTATACATTATACTTTGTTCCGCTGCGATTGTGAGATTCTGTGTTGTTCTGTTCTTTCTTCTACCTTTTTCTTATTCACCCCTAATGAATTAGTATTTTCGGCACTCGACTGCTCGACATTTTATATAGTGGACATATTGATGTCGATTTTCGAGGGTCGAAAATCATCGTCCGTTACACTTACTCTATTTAATCAATATAAATCAACAGTATTTAGTTTGGCCAAATAAAAATAACTAATTAAGGTGTAATAATTTAAACATGTTATTTATTAAAATTTTGTAATTTAAATTCAGTCCTTTTTAATCTGTCATAAATTTATACTTCGTCAAGACTATCAACAAGTTATATTGTGATGTTATATTCGTCAATACGAGTCCAATGTAAAAATCCGTGAGCAAAACGGATCACGAATAAGCAGTTTATATTTTTTTGGAACTAACACACATTTATAAAAAAAACTAATTAACATTTTAAATAAAAAAATTCCCACCACCATCGGGCCAAGGCCCACTCTTCGCAAACCCGACCACTCCAACCTTCTTCCCCAACTCTTCCTCTCCCCTTTCATTTCCAGTAACCCCAAAACATGCACACCGTGCACATGCACCGCTCCACCTCTCACCCATCGTCACTGTTGAGACCATCATCGCACTCGACATCTTGTGCTCGTTCGACCGCACTATCTCATCGAAGTTCCGTTCCCCCATAGGCAAATCCAACCAAATGAAACCACCTAAAAGACCAAAAAACATGCAATAATTTTTTACTTCGAACCCCACCAAAATTTTCCTCCAAAAGCACCTATCCACCACAAACCTCAAGTCAAGCTATAATTCACCTACTGTCACTTCAACTACGATAAATTGAATCCTTAAACATGATCATCATACATCATTAACACCAAATCCCGCCTAAATCTCACCTGAGATACTACATCACCATATGATCACAACGGCACTAGCAGTGACATCTAATTCTTCTCGGATAATGAAAAATTGAATTTTGAAGTCTATGAACAGTATATGCTCCTTACTGTAAATCGAAGATATCTCGATCATTACAAGAAAAACGCATTATCAATTTATAAAAGTATTATACGAACAACTTTTATTTTGGTCACTTGGGTTAAACCTCAACAGTTTGAGATGAATTGATTTTGAATGGCAATAGATGAAGTTTTCGAACACAACTGAGAGAAGCAGGAAATAGATAAAAGAAGAACAAAGAAAACAATGTTGATACTGTTTTCTTGTTTTTAAATTTGCACTTAGTGATTGTACCAGTATATACTTTCAAATATAAGACCAACACTATGTGAATATCCTACGTATTTTGACAATAAGAAGTAAACTGACATTCATAGCAACTGTAATTCAACTTTCATTTATCAAGTTAGTAAATCATGAATTCTTACCTTCCTGATGTTGGATTAAATCAAACTATTGAAACTAGCACTCTTCATTTGTTCCTAAAGTAAGTAACTACACCCTAAATTATTGTTTTTGAAATGGAGAAATCTCTTGTTTTTTTCTTCTACCGTTCAAAATGGAGGGTAGCAACCAGAAAAAGGAAAAACGGAAGAACATGGGTTGGAGTCTCCCCTTTAAAAAAATTGTACAATTAACAGTCCTCCTTACTTCATCCCCCTTACCTCCCTTAACCTCCTATGTACTTCCTATTCATCTAAGGTAATAGGGTATGGTCTTTCTACATGACCATTAAAGTATTTTTTTTTGTTTTGGTAATTTTCGTAAAAACCCTCTTAAAATTATATTCAACGTGTTATCATATTCTCTAATGATAAAAATAATTAACTAAGAGTTAAAAGCTGGGATTTGATTTTTTTTTCAAAACCACTTTAATATTTATAACAAGATGATTTAAATTTCCGAGTCATTACAGTATATATTTTGGTTAAATGTAGAATATATGCACTTTTTAAGATATATTTTCTCGTCTTATGTTTTTTGTCCATACAAGGTGTAACCTTTTAATTATCCTTCAATTTACTAATGATCATTTGCATTTTTTATATATTATTTACATTTTTGAAATTGTATAAATCTCAAATTTTTATAAAGATATCCGACAATTGTTTATTTTGCAAATTTTTGCAAAGCGATGCATTAAAGTTGGTACTTAATTTAATGAGTTTGCACTTTTATTTTCATAGTTTATGTATGTGTTTTAAACCTAAAAATTTCTACATTTACATAAGAAAATTTCAACATTTATATAATTTAGGGGCATCAATGTTTATGTATATTCCAGATTTACACATAAGTTGTACTTTTCAAACAATGCATAACATATGCAATTTTTCATTTCAAAGCTGCATAAGTTGTACTTTTCAAACAATGCATAACATATGCACTTTTCCATTTCAAAGCTGCAGTAACTACAATTGCACTCTTTGAAATAGCAAACATAGTGATCAATGTGTTATTTTGTGTAATTAATTTCATTTAAGAGGAAATTAGTTAAAAGGACAAACATATTAAAAAAATTTGTTACTGGGCCACGAATTTAATTATTTGGACCTAAGGACCCGCCTTTTCTAACTAACCATCTAACCTTGGTTTCGTCTCTATGGTTTTGCCAATTCAGGGTTTTGCAGTCGTTTTAATCTAAAATCAGTTAAAATTCTTCATCCAAAACCGAAAGAAAAAAACAAATTCACATAAATAATCACATTCAAAAACATAAATCGACACACTCATTCCAATCGTTCGAAAATTCTAATGGAAACTAGGTCGAAATCTTCTATGTCGACCAACAATCAGTCTCCTAATTCTTCACTGGTATCGAAATCCCAAATCGTATCGTCAAAATTATCGTTAGCTGCAACAAAGGCTAGGAAGACCAGAGAAATGGAGAAGAAAAAACAAAAACAGGTATAATACTAAATTATTACATATATACTGCCGATTTAAAATTATTTTATAACAAATGCTATATTATTTTGCATCCTTTTTGTTCTAGCGACCGTTTTGTCATGTGGTTTTATTTTTATTGTCGAAACTTGTAGTATTACTGAATAATTTTGTCGAAATATTAGCGATTTGAAGATATGGTGTTATAATTTTTTTCTAATTTCAGCAACAATGATTATGGTACTCATTTGATTTGTATTCAGATAGGTGACATCACTAAATTTTAGTAACCAAATCAGATCACTCAAAGTTATTTTTGTTAACTTTCATCACTTTAAACTTGCTTTTTTTCTACTAGTTGCATTTGACTAATTTATTAGATTTTACTCATTGATCTAATAAAAATGCTAAAACTAGTTATCATATTAATTCGATTTAAAAAAAAATTCTAACGGTACACAAGTGCTAAATAACTGTAGCATTTTCAATAAAAATTAGCATCCATTAAAAATGCTAAGACAAGTTAGAACCATTTCCAATAATGCTAGAAAAACTGGCATTTAGGAAAAATACTAAGACTGCTTATCATCTTAATTTAATTTGGAAAAAAATACTTTAGTACAAAAATATGCTAAAACAATGTAGCATGGCTATTTTATGAATTAAAATCATTGATAACTATGCTAAATAAATTAGCATCTACTAAAAATGCTAAGACTAGTTATCATATTAGTTCGATTTGGGTAAACATAATCTAATGGTGCAGAAATGCTAAATAACTGTAGCATTTCCAATAAAAATCAACATCCATTAAAAATGCTAAGACAAGTTACAATCATTTCCAAAAATTATCAAAAAATTAGCATTCGCAAAAAATGCTAACACTAATTATCATCTTAAATTAACTTGGAAACAAAATACATTGTTACAACATTATGCTAAAACACGATAGCATTATGATTTAGTTATTTTATGAATTAAATTGATTTTTAACTATGCTAAATAAATTAGCATGTAGTAAAAATGCTAAAACTATTTATCATCTTAATTTAATTTGAAAACAGAATTCTCTGTACCATTAAATGCTAAATCACTGTAGCATCAAAGTTTTAGTATTGCATGAATTACATTCATTACCAAAAATGCTAAAGAAATTAGCATCAAATAAAAATGCTAAAGAAATTAGCATCAAATAAAAATTCTAAGACTAATTATCATCTTAATCTACTTTGTTAAACATATTCTTAAGTTTAAAAAAAAGGCTAAATCATTGTACTGTCATGGTTTTGGTATTGCTTATTGATGTTAAATTTGTTTTTTTACTGTACCATCATCATTTATTTACTCTGCATGTGTACAAAATTAGTTTGCATAAATATAACTAACACAGTTTCTTTATTTGTATTTTGTAGGATACAAAATCTTCATTGCAAGCACAAGACGGTAAAAAGCGTAAAAGAAAGACAGCAGATAAGGAAACTATGCAGTATAGGTGTAGTTTATCCGCCTTGGTTAAAATGCTTGAAAAGATTAAAAAAACAAAAGGTTTTACTGAAAATCAATTGAATTTTTTAAAACAAACACCTTTCTACAACTTTTTTAATGCTTTCTTTGAGGGTGATATAGGAAGTAAAAGCATTAGAAAATGTTCAAAAAATTTAGATGACTTAATGGACACTTATTGTGTTGAAGAAGAATGTTTTATTGTAGGAGAGAAAAAATTAAAAATAACAGCAGAAGGCATTTCTTTAATTTTTGGTTTACCCATGCAAGGAAAAAACATTTTTCCACTTCCTAAGGTTTCTTTTCAAAGCACACCAGAAAACTGCCAACAATTTGTTTTGAGAAACTTTGGCATAATTGATCATATAACAAGAGATATTATTATTCAAAAGATAAAGAACCAAATGGACAAAGAAATTCAAGAACAGGAAAATGATTTACCAAAGTTTATCATCATTCTTTCTTTCATTACATTTTTTTTCCCTGACAATCAAAGAATGTTAAGTTGGGGATATCTCCAATATACAATTGATTTGAAAAAAATGAATCAAGTTTCATGGCCTTTAAGCATTCACAATTCTTTGATTAAAGCATTAAATTTTTTCAAGCAAAAACCAAGGAACATGTCAGGTTGCTCGATGATACCATTGGTAAGGATATTAATTTACATTCTACTATATTATAATAAATTGTGAAATAACATTTTATTTTTTATATATTAGTATTTTTTATGTGAACACGTGGACATAATGAAGCCAAGGAAGAAATGGTCAAAGGACTTAGCAAGATTTGCTAAATGGTCACTTAATGGGATGAAGAACATAGTCTCAAAAGACTATTTAAAGAATGTGCAAAGCAAAAAGGTATATACATCTAATATTGATTGTCACTTATTGTTTACATATAAACAATAAAGAAAAGGCTAAATAATGATAGAATTAGATTCAAAAAATGGCTATATAGTGTTACCAATTTTTATTTTGATGCAGTAGATTATGCAAACATACATATAAATAACAAAAAAAATGCTAAATGGCATTATAACATAATATCCAGTGTACAAAGTTAGAACACAGAAAATAGTTTTTTTCTACATCTTTATTTATGATATTTATGCATTAAATTTTTAGGAAATTGTTACTCGGTTTACTATACTTAATTATGGAAGATGTTAATGATATATTGAATGATTCCATATTCTCATTTTTTGTATGCAAAATTTTTTTACATAATACTGAAACAGAATCATTAGTAGAAAATGCTACATAATTTTAGCATTAATAAAATATGTGATGCTCATTGAATACAGATCTCAATTGGACTCAAAAATACAACAGCCAAAGAAAGGCTATTGCTTGAATCTTCCAAATTACAGTTGGCAATTATTGAAACAAAACATCAAAAAATTGAAACAGATGCTGACGAAGAGGCAGAATTGAGTGAGAAAGAAAAACAAATTCAAACGCAGATCTACCACATCAAACACTTGGAAAACGATTTGCAACAAACAAAAAGAGATCTGCAGAAGGAAAAAGAAGTAAGAAAACAGAAGGAAAAGGAGTTAACTGTAATGGAGAAAGAAAATGAATTCTTGAAATCAAAACTTCAACAATTTGAAAAAGAGGAACAAAAAAGAAAACAAAAGGAAGATTTTGAAAGTATTAGTCTCCATCATTCAAGCTGCTGAACACACAAGATTTTGAGATACAAGAAGAAGAAAACAAAGAAGAAGATATACAAGATTAAAAGAATGAAAAGAAGCCAGCGATTAAAAAAAATCTCACCCCCTTCAATGATTAAAAGACTAAAATCGAAAAAAAGAAAGGCAAAAGTAGATCCTCAGTATCAGTTTAAGATAGTGTACCACAACAAAAAAGTGAGAAGTGAAGATAACAGTGAAAAAAAAGAAGGAAAAAAGGAAGATAAAACAAGAAATGAGAATGAAGAAGGAGAAGAAGAACATGGCCACAGTAAAGAAACTGAACAAATAAAAAATGAAGACACAGAAGAAAAAAAAGATGAAAGAGAAGACAGTAAAGAAAACGATGACACAAGTGAAAACAAAAGTGGAGAAAATGAAGAAGAAACCAGTGAAGAAGACAGTAAAGAAGATGAAGAGTATGAAGAAGAATATGAAAAAGAGAATAAAAAAAATGAAGAAAAAACTTGCACAGACGATGAAGATGAGAAGGAAGAATTTATTGATGTGGATAATTGCTCACCTGAAAGAAAGCAATATCGCCAAAGAAACATAGTAAAAAGCCACATTTTTCAAATGCTAGATACACAGAAGAAGGATATAATAAGAGCTTTTTTTGCATGTGAGGACACATCAAAGTAAGTACTTCACAACCAGTAAAAACTTAAATAATTTCATTGGAATTATAGTTTTACACTAATCTGAAATTTACAAATTATATAGCGGTAGCATGGCACAAAGATGATCGTAAGAAAGGAGGGATAACAGTGGTTCAGTCCATGCTAGAAGCTTTGCTATTTGAAGAATTTACAGATGGGCAGGTATGACATTTAAAAATGCTAATTGTATCAACAAATTTTGACATTACAAAATGTTAACTAGCACTAGCACCGTGACATTCTTTTTGTAATGCAGATTATTGATTGGTTTGCTGAAACTACACCAACATATGAACATAACTACATTTTCAGCACAATCATGACGGTAAACAATATTATTTTGCTTTGAAATTTAATATAATGAAAAAACCAAACTAATATTCAATTTTCATTTGCAGCACGCAATACAAACAGAAACTGAAAATGTAATCCAATCATTAGTGTACTCAATAGTACAAAATATAGTAATGGATTCATTTACAGAGACTATATTTTTCCCGTTGCATCGCATAAATCATTGGACATTGCTAACATTGGATTACAACCAAATGCAATGGTGCCATTACGATTCTTTAAGGCCCAGAAGATCAACAACAGCATCAAATCAACACTACAAACAAGCTCAGCTATTTGTAAGACCATATTTTATAACAATTAAAAAAACGAAAAAATCTAACTCTATTTTTCCTTTTTTTGTAACAGAAAAAAAAGATGGAGAAAATATTTCAACAAAAGTGGAGAGAGAACAACATCTTGAATAAAGAAGTTGGTACAAAGACAATAAAGCAACCACATTGTCCACAACAAGACCTTTGCTCGTAAGCAGTATTAAGTTTTTAATTTTCTTCAAGAAAACTACACATCTATCATACTAAAAATTACAATGCCATTATATTCAATGCATCAGAAAAAGGGAAAAAAAGATGCGATACAGTGTATGAAAAAAAGTACTAAATGGTAATAGCAGTAAATTAGTATAATGTAGTAAAGTATTTATGTTCATGTAAATGCTAAATAATCATAGCATTGCAATATTGCACTGTTCAATAAAACTGAAAAATGTGATAGTTTACATTATGATTATGACGTAGGAAATGTCATACTGTTAACAAAATAATTAATGATAATGACAGTAAAAATGTCTAATGTATTTTAATGTATTTTTTTTTCTTTAATGCTAAAATATCATACCATTATAATATTAAAACACTGCCTTTTTAGTCCACTGATATGAAAAAACTCTTCATACATCCCTAAATGAATCCTAATTTTATATGTTAAGAGAAATACTAAATGTTTGTAACAATTTTTGTTGTTTTTTTCTCTTTTAAATCAATAGGAATGACTGTGCTCTATTTGTCATGAAATTCATTCAACATTTGGACAAAGACTCAAACCTCCCCACCAATTATAGCAAAAAAGATATCAAGCTAATGAGAGATGAAATGGTCTATAATATTCTAAATGATCCACATAGAAGTTGGAATGTAATGGCTTTCTTTGCAAATGCAACTCCTGAAGAAGCTGAGAAAGCAGTGAAGAAAAAGAACCAGAGTGAAAAGAAAATTTGAAGACTTGCAAAATTTGACAAACCGATAATTGTAATTAAATTTGAATTGCTTCAATTTAAGTTGAAGTACTGAATGTAGTTAAATATGAATTATCTAAAGTAAAGATGAAGTCCTAACTGTAGTAGCATTGATACTTATATTTTGCTGAACTTCTAATTCAACTGGAATAGTGTTACTTCTTGCAAACCTGTAATTTGTTATACATATGTTCTATTAAATGTTTGCTTTTTTTGATATAGTAGAATTTCATATTTTGTCAATAAAATGCATGATTTTGTTCCACTTCATCAAGCATTAGATTCATGTCACGTTTCAGATAGTGATACAATTTGGAAAATATACAGTTTATTGAAGAAAATAATTTGCGCACCAATCTTGAATTTTTCTTCTGGAAAAAAAATAAGGTGCTAGGAAATGATAGCCAAATTATTCAAAGATGATAAACAAGAAAAGTGGCTGTTAGCAATAACACCAAATGGCATTGGGTTCAGATTGAAGAAAAAATACACGATGGAGAAAGAATTCATGGTCATTGAAGAAAAAAAGTGTACAGACATAAGTATCCCAACACTACACATTGATGGTACAACTAAAATAAATTTCACCAACCTTATAACATTTGAACAATGCTTGAAAAGGGAGAACATTTTCACAACATATACTACTTTATAAACAATGTAATAGATGCAGAGGATGTTACACAACCTAAAGAGTGTGGGATCATCAATAACAGACTTCTTACTGATCAGAAAGTTGTGGACTTTTTTAGTAATCTCTGTAGAAATATATATTTAGACAAAGAATCACATTATCTTTCTGCACTGTTTGGTTTTATAGGAAAATACTATGCAGAAAGTTGTGAAGTTTTGTAGACTGAAGAAAAAGTACCTACCAGACTATTATACAAAAACATGTTCTGAACTTTGCTTACTAATTTCAGTTATGGTAATTATAATCACATTAGTATAGGTATTCTTCACAATTTTTCTACAGCTATACTAACATCACTTCATTTCTACTGTAATTTTTTTAGAGCAACATCACAGAGTTTAGTAATATATAACTGATAAACAAATATGATAACCTTTCTACTATATCATAAATAAAAAAGCTAAATACAAATAGCATTATTCCAATGAATTGCTCAATTAACAGAAAGCATCTGATACTAACATATCAATATTTTTTCATCACATACAAATGAAAATAATATGCTCCACAAACCAAAAAAAACCACACAAAAAAATTCTTATTAAAACAATCAATCATCACAGTACATGCACTAGTATCAGAAAAGAAAAAAGTATGACTATATCAAATAAGTAAACAGTACGGAAACACAAATAATAAAATGGCAGAAATGAAAGAAAAAAATAAAATTCAAATTTAAATCTTCATTGAAGCTTGACAATTCCTCTTGTTATGTCCAACTTGATTGCAATTAGTACATTTATTCCGCTTACTCTGAGAATAAGAAAAACCACCATGTCTTTTAGTAGAAGGTCTTCCAGCACCTCGAATTTCTTTAGGCGGTTTAATTATGACTTCATCTCCACTAACAATTGGCTTACCAACATTAGGAATTGGATTAATAGCATATGCATAACTAGATCTAAAAGCATCAGCTGTAAAATAATAATCCACATAATCATATACTAACTGCCTTGACCTATTCATACACTTAATAGCATGTGCACATGGAAAACCTGTAACTTTCCACTGGTTACAAGTACATAATCTTTTTCCAAGATCAACATGATGTGATATTTGAGATCTAACTTCAAAAACGTTTTCCGAAGACCTATATGTATCCCACCCAAAACCTTCATTAACTAATTGCGACAACCGTTGCTCCATAACCGGACATAAAGTAGTAGTCCATTGATGACATTCTTCTCTCCTCTTCGCCATTTGTTCCATTATTTTAACCCGGATTCCATCTAGATAAGATGTAATAGGCATAAATCTATCATCCACAATCCAAGAGTTAAAGCTTTCAGCCACATTAGATGAGTATTCTCCATACCTCTTGCCTTGAAAAAACAAATCAGTCCAATGTTCAAAAGGTTTATCATTTAAAAAATTAATTGCAGCAACACCACCAATTTCTTTAAACTTTAACAGATAGCGATCAAAATCATAAGGATTTGAAGCTCGAGTCAAAAGTTTAAACAAATCAACAGTAGAAGTATCGCCCTTGCAAGCTTTTACTACTGAACCAATGTTTTGCTCCATATGAAATGTGCAGTAGCTATGAAAAGAAGCTGGAAACACTTTTGGAACACCTAACAGCAAACCCCACTGGCGATCAGATATGAAAACCAATTCACGATCCTCACTAAGCATCTCTTTTAAATGCTCCAAAAACCAAGACCAATTTGACTCATTCTCATGTGAAACTACTCCCATAGCAAGCGGAAAGAAGCCTGAAAAAATCAGTAATTTTATTCAAATGCTAATACAAGAAAATAGTATACTAAAATTAGTAAAGTATATTACTTTCACAACATAAAATTACACATATTTACATGACTGCAAGAGTGAAAAAAATAATATAATTAATCCTAAATTAATATAACATTATGTGTTTGATAGTACATGCATATAATATTCAGAATAATAATGCTAAAATATACTAGCACTATAACATGTAATAAGATATCAAATGCTAAATTCATGTAATATTATAATTTCATATACAGTAACAATACATTCAACATATAAATGTTAAAATGAAAATGGAGGACTAACATATATCAACATCCACCAAATGTTATTATAGTACATAACTAAAACAATATACTAAACAACACATAGAAGAAGAAAAAACAGAACAAAAAGCAAAAGTCAAACCTTGATTGCCATTTTTTGCTGTAGCAGCTAACAAAACACCTTGTCGGCCCTTCAAAAATGCCGCATCTAAAAATATCATGGGACGACAATGTTTAAAACCAAGTAAACAAGCACTAAACCCAATGAAAATTCTTTCAAATTGATTAGTTGACGAATCCACATCCAAAGCAACATAACTTCCTAGATTAGTTTTTTGTATAGCCTCTAGATACCAATTCAAATCATTGTAAGACATTGCATCATCTCCATAAATTTCCTTCAACGCCAATTGTTTCCCAGTATGCATAATAATAAGAAGGAGTGAAATTAAATTCTCTTCTGAAATCATTAATAATGTCTTTCGGTTTCTTCATCGGCACATCTCTAATTTGATCAATAATTAAAGATTTCACAAATCTACTAGTTATATGAACTTTCTTAACATCTCTTAACCCAGCACCACATGAATGTTCAAGCATGTAAGTCCTTATAAAAAAACGAATAAGATTTCCAGGATCTGAAGAAGCATACATGGTGAACTTACAACCTTCTTTAAACCATGAACAAATAACAGATATTCTTTCTGGACAATTCTTAACAAAAATCAATTCACGCCCTTCTTTTATTTGATAAGCCATAAGAAACTCTCTAAAATCTTCAGCACCGGTGAAACAATAACCAATAAAGTCCACAAGATTTAACTGAGATCCTTTCTTCATAATATCCTTCAAATAAGAACTTGACTCGCCATAAGATTTAATATTCGAACAACCACTAGACGCTGAACTACTCTGATGATCAGAAGTAATTGATAAACTATTATCAAAATTGAACTCCAGTGCACAAATGGTTGACTTAACAGTAAAAACAAAATAAGAACATTTCTTGTATATTTGAAAGCATAGAATGGTATGCAAATCTGAATCAGTATCAACTGTGATAACCTTATTTTCCAAACTATAGGATATACTAATAGAACAAGGGGTAAGATGCGGCCAATGTTCACAAATACTATTTTTAACACCAATCAAAGAACAAGTCATATCAAGTCGAACAGAGTAGCTGTTTTCATCAAGTAAAAACAGTACAAGAATACTATCATCAACATTCCTGCCAAAGAAAAAAAGAGTGAACTAAAAAGTTAAAAGGTAAGTAAAATGTAAAAGAATACCAACGTACAGTTAAATATAAATTGTGGTAGGATTAAAATACATTATGCACGAGACAACAACAGAAGAAAACGGTAAAATTAATATAAAATATTTTTATAACACTAAACAGTTTGAAAATGCTAACTGGACATAGCATAAAGCATAATAAAATCATACCTGATTTCGCCTCCCAATCTTGTACCCAAATCAGACATATTACATCCAAACAGTCTAAGAATTTCTAAACGGTAGTAAAATAGTCAGAAAATAAAACAAAAGTAGCCAGATCAAGCAAAAAATTCAAAATCGACATCAAAAAATTAAGTTAAACTTACCTATGTTATCATACAGCAGGAACGCGCGTACAAAAAAAGATCAGAAATCCAAATCGGTACTCATTATGCAACGACATCTCAGAACTAAAATTTGCAAGATGATTTGAAAGAAAAAGAAACAAGGGAAAAGAAGAAGAAAGTAAAGAGAAATAAGTAATGGTTGCGCGACGAATAAAATAATCATGTTTGGACTTCAGCCCAAAAAATAGAACGCACATTTTTTAGCCCAAAAAAAGCGAATTGTTTGTCCTACAACCTATTTTCCACTTCATTTAAAGTGCTAGTTTTTGAACAGCCTGATGCAAAAATGAACATTTTGCTGTATAATATGATCGATCTTAAAAATAAATCCTTCTCGTGTATTTTCTTTTGACGAAGGACACAATACTTATGATTATAAAAAATAGGGACCCTTTCTCGGAAACCCTTAAATGAATACCAAGGCAATTAACCTTAGAAGAGTGCAACGATCTTGATGACTTCTTATTTGTCTGCCAGACATTGGACGTGGTATGTAACTTCCTACATTTTGGTACCCGAATATTAATGTTAATGATGCTGCATTCATCAATAGAATTATTTTCAAACGAAAAAATATGATTAGTTTTCCAACAACATTATGCACATAAAGCCGCTGAATAAATTTTCCATTACATATATTGTCTTTACATTTTCATATTTCTGTTACATGTATTGCCTTTTCTTTATCTACTAAGCACCCTTCTTCGTCTTAAGAGCCTTTATTCGCCTTAAAGAAAACCTATATAAACCCATAAAATCAACCTACTTGAATGGGCATCCACGAGCTTATAGGAAAACCAATAATTAACTACAGTTCAAACATAAAGCCAAATATGTGAAATACGTTTTGCTAACATAACATATAGAGAGACCATGCCTCCTAACAGAAAGAGTTTTTCCCTCACTAATTCGAGATCAGCAATTTCACCATATCATATAGAATGAACATCATGGCTTGAATCATAATCATAAACAACATTTCATTATAAGTATGCCCTAGACTCAATATCATATCAAGAACTATGTCTTATAGCCATTCCTTCTAGATTGTCACTCCCACTTCTAATTAATGTCGAGTTTTTCCATTTGGGTTGCTATATAGGCCTTACACCTGATTTCCTGCATATTATCACATTTTAAACATTTTGTTGTCATTCTAGCCGTACACCATCGTTCTAAGATAATGTTAACATTTCATAGCCATTTAGGCCTTACACCGTCATTCTTTGATGATACGTTTTAAAATTTGATCGCCATTTAGGCCTTAAACCATCGCTCTAACATTTGGTTATCACCAAGACCTTAGACCATCGTATTTGGATAATGTAATATTTTAATATTTGGTCGCAACTTAGGACTTACACCATATACTTGTATAATGTTTTATTCTAACATTTTTATTTACTTTTCCATCTCTATCTACTTGGTTCATAACATAAGTCATTAAAATTGAACATGTCAATTTTTTGTATAATTTCGTATGCTATGATTTCACATTAACCTGTTGGAACTGACTTCCAAAATACTTCCTAATTTCACATATTTTACTTGTTGGATTTATTACCGATTGTTATCGCAAGTATAGCCATCGAGCATCTATAAGCATGTTATGTCCAAGGTGTACAATCTAAAGCTAAAACATGTCCAAAATGCTATTACACATATAAAGCTATTTCATGTCCAAAGTGCCATCGCACTATCACATCCCCTGTTTTGTGATCGAAGAGTAACCACTAATGATGTTACAATCATCCTTAATATTCTTTTTCGATGATAATAAATGAAACAACAATTGTATCATTAACATCAAAAGAACATGCATTTACAATTTTTTACAAAACCTTTTCGTTCATTCAAATTTAAATTCATTAGATGTCAATTACATAACCTCATGATTTCACCACTCAGATAAAATATAATAACTACAAATATATTTCAAGGGCGATATATAAAGATTCCCCCTTAGATGAATTGAGTCCCAACGACTCGATGGATATAAATAGCATTATTAAATACAATCAAAAAGAAAAGTAGTTAAGCTACACAATGGAAATAAACTTTTGATATTAGCTTGCCTCCTACACGTCTTTAGAAGCTTTATTTGTCTAAACCTGAAAATTCTACTCTTAAACTATTTAAATGAGTACTCGAGATTTAGAGGAAAATCGAAACTTCAGACCATACAAAAAGTATAGTGTGAATAATATTAGTCCATTTTGATTAAAAAAAATAGATACATAACAAGATCATGCCTTTAAGCGAAACGAGTTTTTCGCTCACTGGTATCCTTACAACCAAGTCTACTCGTTGACTTTTTGCGTTAAGCAAACTTAATCACCTTTTCCAAAAATTATATAATTATTAAAAGTATGTTTAAACTTAAAACCAATTTTAAAACACTTTATTATAAGTTAGAAAACAACCCTACATAGATTTGAGAAAAATACAAAATTTTAATATCGTTTTAAATGTATTATAGTTTCAGACAGAAAAGATGGCATTTCTGCAATTGCTACAAAAATAATTCGCAATAGCTCAGAAGTGTCTCAGAAGAAAAGACAGCACTTTAGAAGTGCTACCAAAAGTCTTATACTGTCATTTAATGTGAATTTGCTACAACTTTGCGTCTAGATTTCGACGTCTTAAGAAAAGATTTTTGATCCATTCTTTTTACAATAATTACTATACTTTGGATACTTGAAATTCACAAAGAAAATTCCAAAGAATATCTTTTGATTATTTTCATAGAAATTTCTCGAAAACATAGTATTCTATCGAACTACACTTTTAATGACTATTTCGCTATAATTTTTGCATTTTGTTCAACTAGCCATCAAATGAATTAGGCTTCAAAAATTTTCCAATAAGAATAAAATATTATTTAATTGATTGATTGCTAAAGAAATTTCAAAGAAATTTTCCATAAAAATGCACGTTATTTTCAATGATGGGCTATCTTTTTACAAGTGTCACTACAACGACCTTTTTACTTAAGTCTTTCTCAACTTTGATATACTTCTTCTATAACTTTACAAAACATATTATTTACTTTTCTAAACACTAATAGAAGTGTAGATAATAACCAAACAAGTTATTATTAAGATATGTTATTAAATCATTATTTTCACAAGTTATAGTTTAAGGGATTCAAAATGCATTTAGAGCGACTACCGCTATACGGACAATTCTGTATTCAATCCAATATCTTGTGTCTTCTTATTTTATACACACATATGATTCCAAGTTCCAACCATACTACTACTTAATAAGTATTAACATATATACACATCAATATATCCACTTTAAATGTTCAAATGAACTTATCACAATTCAATGGTTTTGTAAGCGGCTACTTTAACAATTTAAAGTATATAATCGAGGGTTTAACTTGAAGTAGTTAGTGCTTATTATTATTAATATATAGCAAGCATATCAACAAGTTTATAGATTATTAAAAGTGAGAATAGCTCACTTTTCATTAGCCAAAATTCTACCCACCAACATTCAATCTATCAACATTTTACTTCCATATAACCCAAGAACACATCCATGGCTCCACTCCATCAACAATTTCTCATGGCCCAAGGCGTATTCAAATGCTCATGGCCTCAAGGCCATTTCCCCATAGATTCATCATCTTTCGAATTTTAAGAGGCTAAATCATGTTCTCGAAGTGATATAAGAACTTTGGTATAGTTTGAAAGAGAATGGAGTTGACTTGACATGAGTTTAAGAAGAGGAGGAAGAAGATGTTGATTTTGAAGTGGAGTTGTGTAGAAGTGAAGAGGCCTCTCCCCTCTATTTATAAGCTTAGTAATTCATTTTAAATCTTATCTCCAGACTGTACTTATAATATATACTTCAAAAGATCACTTCTTATATTTGACTTAATAATAATAATATTCTATATCCATATTTATTAAAAATTCTATCAAGCCCTGAATAATCTTAAAAGATTTTCAAACTACCTTTATACACACAAATATATAAATATACTGCTCAATAAACCATTCCAATAAACATTATACAATATCAAGCAAACACCATTCATATTAATTTATAGTAAATATAAATCAATATTTGAATTCATTTCACAGCTTTTTTTTTTGAATTACCTAGAGAACCAAGCTTCGCTTGTAAACTTTAGGGAAGTATGTGCCTGCTAAACACATACTTCGGGTACTTGTTACAGGGTTGTCAATTTCGGGGCTCGAACTCGTGACCTTTGATCACGCAGTCCGGACCATCAACCAACTGCGCCAACCCTGTTGGCTCATTTCACAGCTTTGATAAACATATACAAATACCAAAACCAAATTCAATACCGGCAACTTCAAACAGCCAAACAAACATAAGAGACTAAAATAATTGCATTCGGTGGAAACTAATAAATATACTTTTTCGTTACGCACTCCAATCAAATCAAATCAAAACTCAAGTACACAATCTCAAACCAAACATCACAATGCAATATCAAACTATCCAAAATCATAAGTACAAGTACTACCAGTTGGACTAACTCCTTTCGTCCTTACACTATAACCATTTTGTACTTCATACTTGAAGAAAAAGAAATTATTTATTTATTTAAGTACATATACTTGTAAATTACAGATACATCCCTTGATAATTACCCTAGTAATCAGCCAATATACATTTCTACTACCCTTTATTATAAGGAATTTCCTAACACACCAAAGGGTCGAGGACTTTAAGTCTCATCTAATGTCTAGACTCGTGTCTGTAATATAAGATGTATTGTTCTAAACCTTACTTCGGTACCAAATTGAAGAACCCTACATCTATATCCATACTATTCAAGATTAGTACAGAGTAATACTATCAAATAATATGAAGAATAAGGTTATATGGGGCACAAGCTTGAATTTATTTTAGGCTAATACCGTTATGTATTAAAACATCAAATAAATAACTCACATGTGTGTACACTATATTGGTACAAAGTAATAAATAAGTGTGCCTCTAGGACTGAACAATATATATATATATATATATATATATATATATATATACGTAAAATAATAAAGAATACATAGTCAATTCTAGTAATAACATATAATATTATACATAATATATAATACTGTGTGAATACAAATATCTCAAATGTTAAGTTCTCAATGTAATATAATGTGATCAATATATAATACAACATCATATATATACAATGAATCAAAATCACCTAAATGTCATAAAATAATCTTAATACAAGTCTCCACTAAGCCCAATAAACACATGTTGGTCATGTCGTCGCTGTACCTGAAATGCCTTATACTGACTTGAGTGTTACATAAATAACATAAAGGTCAGACTATGCCTAATCACGAATCAATAATATGTATATAACATGAGAATCAATAATACTAAATGGAATAATAATACGATAACACCACTAGAGAAACTCAAATCATTAGACTACATGTGTGTGTGGTGTATTATGACTATGGAAATTTGTATATGAAATACAATTATAATATTATTGATAACCAATAAAGCGTTACATCATGAATAACTCAAAACCAGACAAAGCATCCAACTCTGATATCAAAAGATATCATCACCTATATAAATCATGAGATCAAATATTATAGTATCTACATAAATAGGTGAATTATACATATCCAAAAATCATCATCAAAATCCAGAAAATATTAATATGTTAGATATCACTAAATATACCAGGCTAGCTCATAGCACTTCCCAAATATAGGCGTGAATCTCAGTATACTACATCAACATCAATATATAATACCAATTAAACAGTGAAATGAGAATCCATTATACTTTGGATATCAATCACATGTATATTCTCATTTCTTTATATATAACTATATAAAATATATCGTGATGAGATATGACTATAGGATAGACATAAAGACCCAAATAAAGCCATATAAATATAACAATATGCAGGTCATCTAACCCATATCTATACTAAAATTATGTGTATAAATGGTACATGCCAAACTACTACTTGGTCAGTACCACAAGGGAGACTGATAGCACAAAGCAGGCTCCAGAGGCATAAGGTCTCTATAGTATTAGTTTCCATCATGATGTCATGACATGTCTCCACCAATGTGCTCGTCAACATGAGCATCTAATAGTCACGACCCGACTCTAACCCCTATAGGTAATAGACTACTGGTCTAGTTGGCACAGAGGAAAAACGCTAGGGTGGAGATAGTACTTAATAAATATAGTGTGCCATAAATCTAGGGTGCGACCCCACGATCAGGTGGCTAAGGTGGATTCTAGCCATACGTTTCTCTCCAACGTCAATAAAATGAGTACATCATAATAGTGGCATATAAACCTAATATTAACGGATACAAAGTAATGCTCATCATAAGGCATAATTCCATGCTCATGGACTATAAGCATGAAGCTATACTCATCACTACATATATTACCTTGCACTCATATCACAATTTCCATCAATTAAGTGTCATCTACTTACAATGAATAACTGAATCACGACGATCCACATTTCGGAAGGTTTGAATGGACAATAATCCACACATATCCGACTTAAACAATCCAGAACATAGATAATCAATGGAGTTAATTAATAAAAATAAGAAAAGAAGAAGAAAACAAACACAGAATCTCGCAGTGGAATGATAAAATATAATAATCAAATATATAGTTCATGAAGCTGTTTATATTATACATTTGGTTATAATTTATACAACATTTGTCAGAGTTATATATACATTAGGGATAAACAAAGTAAGGTAGTAGACAACATGATGTAGGAATAATAATAGTAATGATATACCAAATCTTCATCTTCATCCTCCAGAATAATCTTCAATGCATTGAAAAACTCAGGGCTGACCCGAGTGTAATGAAAAGACAAAATACTTGAATCAGGACTAAAATATTCTTATGTGAGTCAAATCGATACGTATATAACATGAGTGTCATGGCTTAAGAGATGTCTATGGGGTTTTACATCTGCTATCCAGTGTATAATGTGCGTGTAATAACTCAAGAGATGTTAGGAATTTTCCATCTCTTAAGGATGCGTCAAAATATTTATATGTAGTAGAATACGCTACATATATAATGTCTAATCAATGAAATAAATATTTTTTCTAGTGTTAATGCTTTACATTGATCCCCCTTAACGCGTTTTTAAGCATTGGCGTACAGTTTGCATTTAGCACAACCAGTAGTACGTCGGTAGCCAGTGATGCGCCGTGATACGACAACATAAAACTAAAGTCGTAGATGTCTCGTATAGGGATAAAAGTATGACAAGGCATGTAAGGCAATGCCCAAGGTAGGATACTACTAGTTCAGGTCGCAGGGCTAGTGGTAACACATTATAGCCATGACCGACCACCACGTCCATCCATCCCATATCGAGTCAAAGGGAGGTTGTCCTAAAATCAAGGTGCACCAATCGAAACCAACAACAAGAGGAATAATATGGACCAAGTCCAAGAAAATCATAGAATGGAGGTCCGCTGGGGGGAGCTAGCACGCTTGGCCCTGTCAAGTTATCCGGTTTTAGTCATTTCAAATTGGCACAAGTGCCGGAGTCTATCCATCATCATTCTCTTTTTTCAAATCCAACAAGCAACGCCAAATATAACCACTTTGTTCTGGAGTCTCCTCCATGTACTCAGTTGTTAAAGTGGTTCCAATATTGATAGAGAGTATGCCAATGAGAGGCCTCAGTCTCTTTAGTAGCCAAACATCGTTTTACACACCGGTTGGTACTTTTATATTTCAAAGAAATTCATACTTAATATCAAAATATCATATGCTCTTCAAATCAATATCAATTCGAAATGTCATATTTACTTCAAAATGACAATTTCCACTTGAAAGTGATTTTCACTTAAAATTTCTATTTGAATTACAATTTGGGTTATAACTTCATTTTAACATAGTTCTCATTTAAATCCATGATTTAAATATTAACATTTCCACTCTGACTAGTTTGAATTTTCAGAAAATAGTTTGAATTTTTTTGAAATAGTTTAAAAGTTAGAACAGTTCAATGTAAAATAGTTTAAGTATTGAAAATGGTTTATATAACAGTTTGGAAAATCAAAGTAATTTAAACATCTAAAAGATAGTTTTTTAAACGGCTTATATAATAAAATAATTTATTTCGAAAATTGTTTCATAGTTAAACTGATCCAATTCCAAATCTCCCAATTCAAATACTTTAAATTTCCATTTTGATTTAATCGATTCAATTTCGATTTCAAGTCGAATTTTACTTCGATTCCAAATTAATTTCACTTCGAATTCCAAGTTAATTTCGCTTCCAATTCTAAATTCATTTCAACTCAATTTCCAAATTTAAACCATTTCGATTTATATCAATTCTAAGTTTGATTTTCAAAATATCAATTCAAAACTAAATCAAATTTACCTTCAATGCCCAATTTACAATCCAAATTTTGAAATACAATTCAATTCCGAGCTCAATTTCAAAATATTGTTTTATATCACTTTTACTTAGTAATATTCAAAGTTCGAATAAAAGTCCAATCCTTTAAATCAGATCAATTTCTGAAATTTAAATCATATTTCGATTATAACTTAAAAATCTCAACTTCAATTATCTAAAACATTTCGTTTACCAAATCTAAATTTCAACATTTCGAGCTCCAGTTCGAAAATAATTCGATTTCCATAAAATCGATTTTATTTTCTTAAAAATCAAAATCAATTTAAATAATCACAAATTGAAATCTTAAAATCATTTAATTTAACCAATCCGGTGTTCGTATATAATTTCATATTCTATGGCCAAGTGAATCAATTACTTCAATTTAATTCCAAGGATGGATATATACCATTTAAAGTCAAAATAAATATCATAGGTATATATCATTTCAACCTATTTCTTAATTTATTCGAAATAATTCGATTTACGGTTTTATATACTGTAAATAATATACATGATATATTAAACATAAATAAACACCCAAATATCAATCAATTGGCATCATCATAATTAATCATCCAAATAGTAAAAATAATTCACAACAATTTAATAATTATTAATATCATGTAATTTACTGGCAATTAAATTTCAATTTCAAATTTAACTGCTAATTTTAATACCCATAGTCAATTCATATGTCCATTTCATTTTCAAATAACAGTCGGTAAAATTAGATAACTTCATGATTCAATTTTAACGAACATAAAAGTATTATAGCATGTCATGAGCGTTAAAACACTCACCTTTTATTTTTCTGTTCTCGTTTTCGTGTCCCAGTTCTGATTAAATTCAAACACGTTCGAGCTGAACTAAAATTTTTGCAAGCTCTAAACTCAACCAATTTGATTCCATAGCAAAGATCTCGTTAATATGAACCCAACGCGACTGACAGCGTTGGATTTGGACCTAAAACAAGTAAGATATTGCTAACATAAGATTTTTATTTTATATTTAATACACTAATTACATAATAAAAATAACTAACCACGTGTTTAATTCCTATTTCTTCTTCCATTCAAACCATTGTCGCCCTTTGTACAGAACCCTCCCACCATGACAGCCCCTTTCTCCACCTCTTCCTCTCTCAACCGTGCACGAACAATCACGAAACTCCGTATCGTGAAGCCAACTCGTTCCACCCAAAAGCAAGGCTCTTGACTCCCTTCTTTTCATCGCGACTCCCCACTTCTACAGCCGCTATAGTAGAATGTCGCACGTCCCAAAACTTGAACGGAGGCCACCACAGTTTCACCGAACATGCTCCGCTCCTTCCCACACGCGAATCCATTCTCCAAACTCCGTATCGTTGTCCAAAATTTCAAGCCCTAGATTCCAACTCCACACCTTTTACTGCGACCCCTACCGAGCTCGATGAAGTAGATGTATACATATAGATTTACTTCTAAAACAAAATTCAAGACTCATCTCTTTTCATTTATATTTGATTTTGGATTTAAGTTTCTAAAATTCTTTAATTTTGTCAGCCATCATCATTTAAATAAGGGAGGGAGGATAGGTCTAAACATGAGGCATGAGTTATACATAGGTCGGCTGATAAGATGTTAGAGTGGCTTGTGAAGTAAGTTGAAAAGAGATATATCATTTAAATTTTCCAAAATATCTGGATATTTATTATGAACCCCGATCAAGGCATGCCGCCAAACGTCTCCAATGTTATACCCCTAATTGAACGCAATGAGATAACTTTCGAGACCTACTTCGATCGTATGTGGAAGATAACTTTTCGAAACCAATTAAAATATTAAATTTCCAATATTACTTTCAACGCGTTTCTATCCCATGTCCAAATGGTAACTCCAGATGCTATGAAACTTGAAATCCGATAATAATACACTATTATGAATCCAATGGAACTAGATTCATCGAATTTCGAGACAGTGCCTCGGATCGTATTTTAACGCATCGATTAAAATCAACGATTTCAAAAACTTATGAAATCACTTGAAATTCCAGTTTTAAATCTTATTTACTCAATTATAATACCAATATAATTTATATCAACACTAGAAATCATTTCCATTCATATTCAACCCAATTTTCAACTATTCCTCATTTCTGTATTACGATAAATCGCTATATTTGAAATTTAAATTCATTCTCTAATTTCAATCAAAATCTTCATATTCAATAACTACACTAACAGTTCGTTAAATTTTATTTTTAACCATTTTTATTCAATAATCATATTAAATTTAATAATTTCAAATAGTTAAAAATATGGATCGTTACATGAATAAATATCGTAATAACACCTCATCCATGAGTGATTTTCAAGCGTCTATTCAATATTTATAAACCACACTTTGTCTACCAATATTCTATATAATGAGTTCGAAGAATAACAGGAGAAATATTATTGAAAGTCTCATACCAGATGGTATTATAACTCCGATTATCCAGATTTCTCATCACACAGAATGGAAAAATCACGAAATCGCATTAAAGGACGTCGTTACCGTATCATGTCAAAATCATCATCAAATCAATATCAACGATGCATTAGACATAACAATTAAATCAATATTGAGAAGATGAGAAATCAGAGAACTTAGAAATCACACATAAACATTTTTATATCACAAAGTAATAATGCAAAAAATTATTATACTATTAAGGAAATACATTTTAAAATCCTCAAAATACTAGTATATAAGAATTTCTTGTAATTTTCTATAATTTATTAGCTTTAAATAAATAATTAAAACCAAATAAAAATTTACTTTTTATTAATTTATTAATTTCTCAATCTTTTATACATTCAAATATTAATTTAATAATCATATATTACTTAGAAAACACATAACTGCTTTTGAAACCCAAAAATAGTTTACAAAGCTAAACCTTTTATATAACAATTATCCTTCAATTTTCTACAATAAAAATACTGTTTTTAAATAAATTTTAAAATGTCGAAATCAATTTAATATATTCATACTCAAAAAATACCTTTTCCAAAACTATAGTTATATATTAGAATTTCAGAAGCTATATTTTAGAGACCTTTAATTAATAATAATTACATATATCCAAATTGTGTGTGTGTGTGTGTGTATATATATGTCTTTGGATAAACAATTCATACCAAAATATATTTCCATAAATAATTAATAACTTTTAAATGATAGAAAGTTATATTTCCAAATTGAAATAGCAATTATATAATTTATTCTTTATTAATTAGTTTCTTTTAACCAATAAATATCATATTTATAAACTTTTATTAAAACTTTATCGAATCCATTCTATTTAAGTTTTTTAATTGTATTTTTGTTGTATTTAATTTATTGTATTTTTATTCTAAATTTTTTTTATAATTTTTTTAAAATTACATGGTCACCGGTCGACATTGGGTTAACCGCCGGTCGACCAGTTACGACTAGCCGGTGAACCCTAATGGGTCGACTGCCGCCTGAAGCGGGCATTTTCAATCCTATATTGATTGAATTCATACCAATTCTTTCTTGGTTCTTTTCAATTTAATGCAAAAAATACATATGAATGAGAGCAATCCAACTACATGCAATATATATATATATATATATATATATATATATATATGAATTGACTTGGATTAGGCATAGATATGTGAGCACGAATCTCACTTGTAACCTGCTTCTTCTTCCTCTTCGTTCCTGAGCAAGCATGCATGCATGCAACACTCACTGCAACATAATTTTCTTTGCACAATAGATGCACAACGATGAAAGGAATCACATAATTAAATTTGGGGATTTAGCATAATTTACTTGATTTATTTTAATTATCAAAGAATGAGGGTTTATGGGTTTTTAGTTGTGGGGAAGGATAATCAACAAAAGTTAGTATGCATGAAGTAAAATTGATAAATGAAGAAATTTCGACAGTGGGAAAATACTGTAAAATGGGTTTAGGCTAAAACATGGATTTGGGAATCAAAATATAATAAGTGAATATATATATATATATATATATATATATATATTATTTTAGTTTTAAAACTAAATTCTATTTAATTAAAACAAATACAAATTCCTATTTAAAAATCACTCCTTCTCTCAACCGATATTTTATTCCAATTACATCCTTTTATAAAATGTATTTTCCATTTTTACCTTATTTTTTATTTGAAGTATCATATTTTCCCAATTGAAATTCTTTAATTAAATAGTTTCAAAAACAATTTATCAAATAAATGTCCAAATTTTATCTTAATCAACTAAATTTCTATTTTTAACTTTAATTAATCTCTATTTAAAATTTGAGTTGTTATAATGAAAGTATCTGGGTTATAGTTAATATATTAACTGTGAGTGCGTAGTATATCTTTGTTAAGTCGACAACATTGAGTTTGGTGAAGTTGTTTATGAAGAATGTTGTCAGCTTTATAAAACCCATAGAATTTACGATTATTAATAAGTTTCAAAAAATGAAATTTAAGCAAATGATGGAATTTGGTATGAAACTTGCACCATTGTGGTCGTGGCGATTTTCTAAGAAACTGTCATATTTGGAGTTTTACGATGAGAGTTCAAATGAAGAGGTTATTAGCATTTGAAGTTTCCAAAGAAAAATAATTAAAAGCAAAACAGGAAATAAATTATAATTAAGTGCGGACCCCACCGGTCAACTCCCTCCCTGGGTCGGTCGATTGCTAGCATTCGACTGCCTATAGAGGAGCGGTCGATCGATCTTCATGTAGCAGCTAGGGTTTGAGCCTTGGTTAAACGATCCAGACTTAATTATTTTAATCTAATGGTTACCATAGATTCGAATGTATGGGCATAACCCCTCACTTCACTTCTCATTTTTTTGATTCAAGCAACGAATCACTTTCATTTTCCATTCTCCACTATTTTTAAAAATCATAAAATATTATATATACAGACCAAAAAAATAGAAGTGATGGAAAATAAAAGAGAAGAAGAGAATCAATGTTGACAAAGAAAAATGTAAGATTTTATAATTATATATCCATATTCCCGTTAACCTCGAATCCCTTCCCAAACTCGTAATTCTAATAGTATGTATATACCTTGTTATGCATATTCTTTTGAATTAGAATGAAAAAGGAGTCAAGCAAAGGAATGGATTCAGATTTGAAAAGCTAAAAAGGTGGATGAGAAATTATATAATTTATCTATAGCATTTTATTTTATCTCATTGATTTTTTTAATTATTATGCCTATATAAGATACGGTGAGTTATAGGACTAAAACAAACATAAAGGATTATTGCCTACTATTCTATAAAAAGGTAATTGGAATAAGAATTTTATTTACAACCTAATATGCAAATTTGAAATCAGCCCCAAATAATAATTATTGAAAAATGTTTGTAAAGTTGTAAAGTTTATTCTGGATCTATAATTAGGTTGTAAATTAAGAGCCCTAGTTGACTTGGAATGTGAATTTATATATTTTGGTTTACTTAGAGTGGGGTATGATTTAATTATATCTATTTCCATGTAATTTTCATAAATTATCCAATTCTAAAAATATGTGTAAAAGTGCGTCGTTTGAATTAACAAGGAATATACCAAAAAGGAAAGGAGATGTGTAAAGTATGGATATTCTTCTCCTTAGTTTACACCGACTATGAAAAAGGGATAATTCTTTGTAATTTCAAATGAAGAAAAAGCTTCATTTGGGGTAATTTACGAAAAGCTACATTGGAAATCCTTTTTGAAAGAGTAGCACTAATAAATTAAAACATGAATATGAATTTTCTAGGAATTATTAGTTAGAAATAGGAGAATATATATATACATATATGCACTTAACGAATATATATATTGCGTAATTTACGATGACATTCATATTAGTTATTAATAATGTAATAATTTTAGGACTAGAAGGCTAAAAAGGAAGGAATAGTGATTCCAAAATTTATGGATAAGAAATACAAATTTAACGGGAAATAAATTTGTAGCTAACAAAGTGTTAAAGGAATTAAATAGGGACTGATTAAAGAATTTAATATGGCATTTATGGGGAAATTGAATTGGCATAATAAGTGGATTTTGAAAAGGGTAAGTAAATATCTTTAGAGGTTATCTAATTTTGACATTAATGATCAACTATTATGGTTAATGGATATTTATTAGAGACAAGAAAAAATGAGGGAACCAAAGCCTAAGTGTATAAAATTGGAATAACTCTATAGCGAACAAGTATGTATTGATAATATTAAATATACATAGAAGGCAACATAGCTTTCATAGTAGGAAATTATATAGCTTGAATTATACGTTTAGAACGAATGTGAATTAGTGGGCCTAGCCCAATACTTAGGCTTTGGGTGTTTGTTCTAGTTTAGTGGGTTGGGATGCAATGTTAATAGAGTTAAACAACATAAGTCTGCCTTTATCTAGAGGCTACCACCAATTGTGCATTCTTATTAGATGTAAGCATCTCCAACCACACGACCCGTGGGGAAGGGTATAATGGCCCGCAAATCCGTACCCCTTAAGTCAACGTTATTTTCTAACTTATCAACTCAAGATGAACAGAAATACGAACCGTTAGGGTTAAAGAAGAAGTAGAAAAAGAAGAGAAAACAAAACAACAACAGAATCTTACCATCGCAGCGGAATAAAATATAATATATAATAACAGATCTTCACACAAAAGAAAACTATATCTGTTTTATACATACATCACCAGAATACATCAACAGAGTTCAACAACATCAATAATATACAACTGGACAGTCATATAAACTTGTCCTCAAAACTGAATACACGGTGGAATTAGTAATCAAGTACGGAAGTACGTTTCGCCATCCAGCTCGTCTCCTGAGTTCCACAGCATCATATCATGTAACCCATAATGCTCGGTCTGACTCAAGCAATATAACTAAGTAACACCCGCGTCAATCTGGAATACCAGCGTGAGAAATCACACTCAATTGGATTATTAAAGTTTCAAAATCCTTTGAAAATCAAAAGCATCTCGTAAGACCACGCCACAAATAAACATGTCGGGTTTTTACCTTACGATAGCTAAAACATTTCTTATCAAAATCCTCTGATATTATAATAGTGTCTATATACAAATACTTATTCAATAGCTGAAATTGTTGCATGATTAAATTCCAGCATACTAGCCACAAAGTGGGTTATACAAACAAAACCGTAAAGGCGCGTAGGGAGAATGGATTTTCAACTAATAACTAGGCATTGAGGTACCACCTGTCACAGTACGTGGCCTAGATCACCGTACCGAGGATTCACCCTAAATCCCATGCAACACAAGACCGGGACTACCCCTTGCTGGATAATCCCGAGTAAGATCACCCCACGGTTGGGATCAGCAACCGCCCACTAAGCCGAATAAAATAAGGGACATCTAGAAATGGATGACCTTACCCTAATGGGTGCTAACCACTTAGCCTTGCTGCATAACCCCTGATTTTCAATCATTCCCTGTTGGTGAGGCTCGAGGCTAAGCGTTACCTTTTAGAACATTTCACTTAGAATGCCCATCGTCCACCTGATGATGTTCCGAAAGCATTCATCCATATAAGTCCGTCCCGGGTTCGAACGGAACCGAAGGCACTACTCCTACTACATCCATTTTGGAATCATCCTTAGGATTAGTAGCGACTAACCCTTGCACTTCACTGCTCTATCTTCGACTCCAAACTTGTTTTTCCAAGAAAACGTACAAATCGGATCGAAGTGGTTTTCAGGAAATAAATCCTGATCCCGATCTCTTTGAAACGATCAGCGCATTATCCAATATTGATAGTCGGTTATTTAACTATCAATTAACATTCACAAACAACCATCAAACGATAAATAATTTTTCAAATTATTTATTAACATCAAAATATGTTTGCAAGATATATTTCTACTTTCGAACCTTTTTGAAAACAGTTTTCAAACCATCTTCCTCTCACGGAATACATTTCCTATATATTTTCTATTTCCACTGAAATCACTAAGTACAAACACCTTAGATTTTAAAATAATTTAAAACACTGTATTATAAAATATACTTTAACATCTAAATTAAAAAAATACTACTTTAATACTTATTAAAAATATATACTTTAAGAATATTTAGAATAAAGCTACTTTATAAAATATAAACTAAATATTCTCTTTTTAAAACATAATACCAAGTCACCTTTAAATAATTACTACAATAATAAATTTGAAAAAATATACTTACTTTAAAATTTAAACTTTTAGAAATAACAAGTTTTCTAAAACATACTTTCAAACAACTTTTTACTTATACTTAAAATTTGTTTTGAAAACGTATTTGGCTATCCAGGGAAATACGCTTCTCTTTCACATCTTTTTAAAAATAAATCACTATTTATTTTTAAACAAATTTACCCATTCTTTTAAAAAATTCCCACCGTGAATTTATTCTTCCAAATATCCACTGATATATTGCTTTACTTTTATAAACCCAGGTTATAAGTTTCATATACTCAACTCCCCTTTAAAATTCTGATCCCAAACACTTAGATCAATTCCCAAATTGATTTCCCAATTACTCCATTTTGAAATAAATTTCTTTACTTACTCAATCTATTTCAAAATCCATTAATTCCAGACTTTATTCCTTAATTATGATTTAAAAATATTTTTAATTGAAAATACCAATTTCATACCCTTTTCCAAATTCTTTATCTACTTCAATAAATTTAAAACTTGAATTTTTAAAATAAATTCTTTATTCCTTTAAATAATATCACTTAAGTTTTACAATTCGTAATTTTCCCTTTTTTTTATTTATCCAACTTTCAAAAATTATTTTTAGTTAATAATTCTCTCTTTTTATTTTCACATCAAAAATCCAATCTATATATTTTTGATAACTCAGTATACCCAAGTATAACAAATCAAACACAACATCCAATATTCCAATTATCAATATAATCCATCACAGAATATTCAACAATCATACGCAGAATTATTAGAACAATCTAAATAATTTTTAGGAATCTAGTTTGAACCCTCCAACCTGTTTCCCTGCATCCACAGATGTTAGCACAATATAAAATACCAATTCTACTTCGAGGTGGAATATCGTGGTATATAGGTTTATATAATATCATCCGCTATAATGCGGCGCATAGGGTCTCATCTGCTATATAATGCGGGAAATCAATCACTCTAATATATATTATATACTACTATATAATATAGCACATCAAATCAATTCAATCATTCAACCAATTATTTAAATTTAACCATTTAAATTTTAAATAGCAATCTAGAAGAGTGAGATTAACTCACCTTTGATCTTATTTGCAATCCACTTCAATCTTGCCTTGGTTTCTCGATTTTTGACCTTGTATAAACATTTATACGGTTTATTAATATTTGAGATAATCGAACAATCAATTGCCATTTTGTAGTTCAATTAACTAATAATTTATTTTAAACCAATAATTTTCCCTTAAAAAATCTTGTAGTAACTAAAATAAATTAAATAAGTTAGTTAAACAATTTTTCACCAAATCCATTATTATAAAATAAACTAGTAAATTAAAAATGTGTGTATATATAATTACCAGATTAAAAGCAGAATTATGTTTACTGCAAATAAATTTTTTTATTTCAGCTTCCTGTATATATACATATAAATTGAAAACTGTATATATATATATATATATCTTATTATATAATTATATTTTTTTAATCTTTAGTAAGTGAAAACATATATGTATATTTGCTTCTTTTGAACTACATAAATATTTATAAAATATATTACAGATTTCAAAAATCCAACTTTTATAAATTCTTTGAATATTTTAAAACCCCTATATTTTTATTTTTAAAAACAAATACTGTAATATGCCAGTAACCCAAAAGTATTTTAAACAATACATAAACTAATTATTATTATTCTGACAAATAAATTTAGCTATTTAATATTATCAGTTAATAAACTTAATTAACCAATTCCAAATTAAAATTTTAGCTAGTTTAATTTACATAACACTGTTTAAAAAGTAACAGGAGTTATAAGATGTGAAAACTTAGAAAGCTAAAGAAAGAAAAATAAAAACAAAAATAAACAACTCGAATACCTCAGCAAAACCCTGATGAATGATGACCCTCGCACGAACGAACCCAGACAGCAACGAAGACGAAACCCTAAGATGAGAGCACCACAGCCCACCGACCTCGCCACTCAAAACCTAGCCGTCGCGAGCCACGCGAATCCCTTCTCCGACAATCGACAATCCCCTCTGCCAAAGCCCTAAATAGAACGAAAGCGAAAGCCCCTCAAAAGAAATCCATAGTAGAGCTCGTGTTCGAAATTGCGACTACGTCGTGCTTCAACTTCGGTCGCCATCTTCTTCCTGAGCTCCATGAATTCGAATCACTGGCCTTCGATTGCGCACGTTCTCCTTTCTTTTTTTCGAATGAAATTGATTTCATTTGCTTCCATCTATATTTTATTTTATTTTTAAGAAGTATCGTCCATGGAAAGATTTTACTGGGAAGGGAAATGAGAGGGGAAGATAGAAGAAGGTTTTAGCCATTATTTTCTAAAGCTTTTTTTTCACTCAACTATTCGACCGAGGTAGAAAATAAATGAAAATGGGACGTAAGCTTTTGAAAAGGGTGTGGCATGTCAGGAATGTTTTGCGTGTAGAAAGTAACAAGCTACACTGATTTAGAAATGAAAGCAAAAAGATCTGATGTGGAAAGATATTCAGTTGATGGCTGATTAAATATATAAATATATGAATTCAAATTCAAATTCAAATCTCTTGATAAATGCGACTTAAAATATCGATATCTTATCGAGCCATGCTGCTAGGCGTTTGTACTATTATACCCATATTTTGAACGAAATGGAAAAGGTTTCGAGTCCTAATTCGATCGTATGGAGAAGATAGCATTTTGAACCTAGTTATTATATTAAATTTTCGATAAATTCAGCGCGTTTACTTACCGTGTGCTCACACAACAAATCCAAATGCTACGAAAATTGAAATCCGAAAATAATACACTATTACGGATTCAGTGGAACTAGTTTTGTCGAAATCCGAGACTGTGCCTCGGAAGGATATTTTGAAATTCAATTTAAATGATATAATTTCAAAACTGAACAAATCACTGTTAAATTAAATTTTATAACTTCTATTATCCTCGGCACTATCAATATAAATTTTACAAGGCTTCAAATTATTTTTAACTTGCTTAAAACTCCAGATTCATCATTTTACCCAACTTCAAATTATTTAATTTAATAATTAAATTACCAAATAAATGGTGATATTTGAATTCAAGTTAAAATTAACTTTAAGACATTTAAAATCAATTAAGTATTCCGATTTCAAACATTCAAAAATTCTGGGTCGTTACATTCCTCCCCCTTAAAAGAATTTCGTCCCCGAAATTGCTGGTTAGGAAGAATGGTCCAATACCCGTTTATTTTTCCTCAAAACCAACAATTCAACATCCTACCAACTATCTTTTTATGAAGGACCCATTATCATTCTTACTAACTTCCCAAACTCTCCTACAGTTTTCCAACAATACTTTTTTGCTCAATCATTCAAATTTTCAATTTAAAACCAAAATTTGAATTATCAAAGTTTTCTCAAAAAAATTCTAACTCTCTAAATTTTCGAAAAATTTCGTCAGCGTCTCCTTCACGCGACCAGCTCGGTACAACTACAAAATGCCTCTACGGGCTCCCAAATTCCAAAGAAAACAAAAGGCCAAGTGGCTAGATCAAAAACCAAATCAAATTTCATACATAATTTTAAACACATACCTTTTTCCTAAGCAATTCAATTTTATCTTCTAAAATCAAAAACACCAATTTTCCTCTTGCTCTTAAATACCTGTATACTCTACTTAGCAATAATATCCAATCATAAAATTCAAAATCATTTTATTGACTCCTTTACAAAATTTTCAATATCCATTCCATTTAAGTCCGTACGATGTAACTATATCATTCGTACGCAATACCGAATCCGATCGCTTACTCGATCACATAATTTCATTTCCGAACTAGTATCGTCCACCCGACTTCCTAGTGCGGACTCCGATCTGGTTTCTTGATCAGAAACCGTCATTCTCCTTACATAGTCATAACTATGATAGAGAATTTCCAGAATCAATTAAAATCCATATCCATGGTTCGCCGTCGAAAATCAAGTGAAAAATCCCAACTCGGATCGATATAACTATCTCGAAATTTTGTGCTCAAATCTGGATCAAATCGCTATGCGGATAAAATAATATACGTACATCCTACGTATTTATATCCATTGATTATTAACTATATTAATTCTCTTTTATTCACATTATTTGATTTCTATCTACTTATCTACAACTATCCCAATTCACCAATTTAGTTAATCTCCTTCTATTCAAATTGGTTCTCCCATTTCCATATGAATTCAATTTATCTTCAACTCTGAATATTGAATTTTCTCCATTCATAACTGGTTCATATCATTGTTTTAAATTAGTTATATCCACTAATTTATTTCAATTTCCAATTCCTCTTATCTCAAACAATATTTAATTAATCATTCTTTAAATTAGTTCCCCCTACTAATTTATTTTTAAATCTCAAATAAAAGTTTATATACCTTTTACATCCTTTGGTTTCTTCGAACAAATTCTTCAATTTTCACTTTACTTTACATACACAATTTAAATTAAATTTCACTTCCAAGTTGAATTTTATTTATAACACAAGTTTAACTCCATAAAATCCATTTTTAACTCATAATTCAAATTTTATTCAACCAATCAGACTTCCATTAACATACTCACTTAACTAATTTATTCAAATTAGTTCATTTCCCACTTTTAATTCATTATTTGATTTTTACCCTTCAAAAATCACTTCACCTAATCACTTGGATTTTATTTATATTTAATCAATTTGGATTCCAATCCCATATAGTTCAATTTGTTTCAGTTTACTAATTTATCTCAAATCTCAATATTTTCTCAATTTTTCATCCATAGTTTCATTTCCCAAAATACAAAACAATTTTATTTGTCTTATTTATTCCATTACTAAGTTTTATAAGTCACAACTTATTTATATCCATACTTTCATCCATTACAATCAATCCCGTTCACATTTTACCTTTTAACTCGGAATTACACACTTAATTTAGCCAGGTATATATATATTTAATGGGTTTTCAATTCTTTTATAAACCATCGAAATCTATTTATTCTCATTCAATCTTATTTAACTAAACTCTAGTTAAATCTAACCTCGTACTTTTCTTTTGACTTCACTATCCATTTAAAATTTATTAAGTAAGAACTTAATTTCATTTAATGTATCCACCATGTGATACAATTTCATTTCAATTATATTTCAACTTTAATCCTAATCCAATCACAATATTATTAAACTTAGCTTAAGTTCATTTAATTCGACGTACTCTTCTAAATTATTAACTTTTTACAAGTTAATTCCATTTCAGGAAATTTTCAAACTTTATAAATTTCCAAATCTTTTTATAATCCATAAACATTACTAGTTAAACCTCTAGAGCTTAAGCCATTACTTAGACACTCAAAACATTTAAACCAATTCCAGAGTCTTCAATAATCACTTAAGTATTTCAAAAATCATTTAAAATTCAATTATATCAAATATTCTTTGGTAAATTCAATTATCTTTTAACTTTTAAAATCTAAAGGTTTTACCAAACCAAAACTTCAACATTTCAAAAACCATTTTTGAAATCCATAATTCAATTGCATCTCCAATTATTCCTTGAATTTTTAAAACCAACCCAGTTTTGCAAACAACCCCAAATTAAATCATTCGGTAGCAATTCCCCTCCTGGAAACTCGAAAATGAACATCGATGATGCTGCAGTCATCACCGAAATTATTTTCCAGCAACCAAAGTGAGTTCAATGCTTTTATCTCCTTAAAATCCTTCCAAATATTTTAAATTTCAAATCCAATTCAAAAATATTTTCGAAATAATATCACTATTATTTTTCTAAAACCTTTGATAACCAATTTCAAACCCAAAGGAATTTAACTTTTCCCCTAAATTCTAAATTCCAAATTCTTTCAATTCATATTCAAATATTACTTTGAAATGTTATTTTAAATTATAAATTACATTTATAATTCTCACTTACAATTTAATTATGCAATATGAATTTACTTTCTTAGTTTTAGTTATGATTTTTAATTTCTTATTCAATTTCTACAAAATAATGATAATAATTTAATGTTATCATTCCCTAACAACCAAGCAACCATATATAACTATAATACTTTATGGAAAATTATTTCTTTCATATACAAAAATAATGTGGGGAAAATTATTTCATTTACCCTATTTTAAAACAATACTGTGTCGGTTTATCTTGTTTAAGAGTTTAGGAACCCCTAGCGATGACATGACGTCCCACACATCGACCATAATCCATAAACACTCAACCGATAAGTCAACACAATATAAAAATAATTTTATATTCACTAACAAATACGCGCTCATATCTATTAATACCCTCAAACTCATTCTAGAGTACAACTGACTCTATCTCTAATGAGTAATCCCCACCAGAGCCAAGGTTCTCGCTTAACCTTCAGCTCCGATACCAAGTGTAATGGCCCGCAAGTCCATACCCCTTAAGTCAATGCTATTTTCTAACATATCAACTCAAGGTGAACGAAAATACGAACCCTTAGGGTTAAAGAAGAAGTAGATAGAAGAGAGAAAACAAAACAACAATAGAATCTTACCATGGCAGCGGAATAAAATATGATAAATAATAACAGATATTCAAACAAAAGAAAACTATATTTGCTTTATACATACATCACCAGAATATATCATCAGAGTTCAACAACATTAATAATATACAACTGGACAGTCATATAAACTTGTCCTCAAAACTGAATACACAATGGAATTAATAATCAAGTACGGAAGTACGTTTCGCCATCCAGCTCGTCTCCTGAGTTCCACAGCATCATATCCAGTAACCCATAATACTCTGTCTGACCCGAGCATTATAGTTAAATAATGCCCGAGTCAGTCTGGAATACCAGCGTGAGAAATCACACACAATTGGATTATTAAAGCTTCAAAATTCTTTAAAAATCAAAACATCTCGTAAGACCACGCCACAAATAAACATATCGGGGTTTTACCTTACGATAGCTAAAACATTTCTTATCAAAATCCTCTGATATTATAATAGTGTCTACATACAAATACTTATTCAAATAGCTGAAATTGTTACATGATTAAATTCTAGCATACTAGCCACAAAGTGGGTTATACAAACAAAACCGTAAAGGCGCGTAGGGAGAATGGATTTCTGACTAATGACTAGGCACTGGGGTACCATCTGTCACAGTACGTGGCCTAGATCACCGTACCGAGGATCCACCCTAAATCCCCTGCAACACAAGACCGGGACTACCCCTTGCTGGATAATCCCGAGTAAGATCACCCCACAGTTGGGATCAGCAACCGCCCACTAAGCCGAATAAAATAAGGGACATCTAGAAATGGATGACCTTACCCTAATGGGCGCTAACCACTTAGCCTTGCTGCATAACCCCTGATTTTCAGTCATCCCCTGTTGGTGAGGCTCGAGGCTAAGCGTTACCTTTTAGAACATTTCACTTAGAATGCCCATCGTCCACCTGATGATGTTCCGAAAGCATTCATCCATATAAGTCCGTCCCGGGTTCGAACGGAACCGAAGGCACTACTCCTACTACATCCATTTTGGAATCATCCTTAGGATTAGTAGCGACTAACCCTTGCACTTCACTGCTCCATCTTCGACTCCAAACTCGTTTTTCCATGAAAACGTACAAACTGGATCGAAGTGGTTTTTAGAAAATAAATCCCGATTCCGGTCTCTTCGAAACGATCAGCGCATTGTCCAATATTGATAGTCGGTTATTTAGCTATCAATTAACACACAAACAACCATCAAATAATAAATAATTTTCCCAAATTATTTATAAACCTCAAAATATATTCGCAAGATATATTTCAACTTTCAAAACTTTTTGAAAACAGTTTTCAAACAATCTTCCTCTCACGGAATACATTTCCCAGATATTTTCTATTTCCACTGAAATTATCAAGTACAAACACCCTAGATTTTAAAATAATTTAAAACACTGTATTATAAAATATACTTTAACATCTAAATTAAAAAAAACTACTTTAATACTTTATTAAAACTATATACTTTAAGAATATTTAGAATAAAGCTACTTTATAAAATATAAACTAAATTTTCTCTTTTTAAAATATAATACCAAGTCACCTTTAAATAATTACTACTATAATAAATTTGAAAATATATACTTACTTTAACATTTAAACTTTTAGATATAACAAGTTTTCTAAAACATACTTTCAAACAACTTAAAACGTTTTACTTATACGTAAAATTTGTTTTGAAAACGTACTTCGCTATCCAGGAAAATATGCTTCTCTTTCACATCTTTTTAAACCACTATTTATTTTTAAACAAATTTATCCATTATTTTAATAAATTCCCACCGTGAATTTATTCTTCCAAATATCCACTAATATATTGCTTTACTTTTATAAACCCAGGTTATAAGTTTCATAGACTCAACTCCCCTTTAAAATTCCGATCCCAAACACTTAGATCAATTCCCAAATTGATTTCCCAATTACTCCATTTTGAAATAAATTTCTTTACTTAATTTATTTCAAATCCATTAATTCCAGACTTTATTCCTTAATTATGATTTAAAAATCTTTTTAATTGAAAATACTAATTTTATACCCTTTTCCAAATTATCTACTTCAATAAATTTAAAACTTGAATTTTAAAATAAATTCTTTATTCCTTTAAATAATATCACTTAAGTTTTACAATTCATTATTTTCCCTTTTTATTTATTTATCCAACTTTAAAAAATTATTTTTGCTTAAGAATTCTCTCGTTTTATTTTCACATCAAAAATCCAATTTATAGATGATAACTCGGTATACCCAAATATAATAAATCAAACACAACATCCAATATTCCAATTATCAATATAATCCATCACAGAATGTTCAATAATCACACAGAGAATTATTAGAACAATCTAAATAATTTTGAGGAATCCAGTTGGCTCCCTCCAACCTGTTTTCCTGCATCCACAAACGTTGGCACAATATAAAATACCAATTCCACTTCAAGGTGGAATATCGCGGTATATGGGTTTATATAATATCATCGCTATTATGCGGCGCATAGGGTCTCATCACTATATAATGCGAGAAATCAATCACACCAATATATACTATATACTACTACATATAATATAGCACATCAAATCAATTCAATCATTCAACCAATTATTTAAATTTAACCATTTAAATTTTAAATAGCAATCTAGAAGAGTGAGATTAAATCTCCTTTGATTTTATTTGCAATCCACTTCAATCTTGCCTTGGTATCCCATTTTTGACCTTGTATAAACATTTATACGGTTTATTAATATTTGATATAATCGAACAATCAATTGCCATTTTGTAATTCAATTAACTAATAATTTATTTTAAACCAATAATTTTCCCTTTAAAAATCTTTTAGTAGCTAAAATAAATTAATTAAGTTAGTTAAACAATTTTTCACCAAATCCATTATTTTAAAATAAACTAGTAAATTAAAAATGTGTGTATATATAATTACCAGGTTAAAAGTAGAATTATGTTTACCACAATTTTTTTTTTTGTTTTCAGCTTCCTGTATATATACATATAAATTGAAAACCGCATTCATATATATATATATATTTTTATATAATTATATTTTTTTATCTTTAGTAAGTGAAAACATATATGTATATTTCTTTCTTTTGAACTACATACATATTTATAAAATATATTACAGATTTCAAAAATCCAACTTTTATAAATTCTTTGAACATTTTAAAACCCTTGTATTTTTATTTTTAAAAACAAATATTGTAATATTCCAGTAACCCAAAACTATTTTAAACAATACATAAACTAATTATTATTATTATTATTCTGACAAATCAATTTAGTTGTTTAATATTATCAGTTAATAAACATAATTAACCAATTTCAAATTAAAAAATTAGCTTGTCTAATTTACATATCTCTGTTTAAAAAGTAACAGGAGTTATAAACTGTGAAAACTTAGAAAGCTAAAAAAAGAAAAAGAAAAATAAAAAACAACTCAAATACCTTAGCAAAACCCTGCTGATGAACGACGACCCTCGCGCAAACGAACCCAGACAGCAACGAAGCCAAAACCCTAAGATGAGAGAACCGCAGCCTGCCGACCTCGCTACCCAAAACCTATCCGTCGCGAGCCACGTAATACCTCCTCCAACAATTGACAAGCCCCTCTGACAAAGCCCTAAATCAAACGAAAGCGAACGCCCCTCAAAAAATCCATAGTAGAGCTCGTGTTCGAAATCGCGACTACGTCGCGCTTCAACTTCGGTCGCCATCTTCTTCCTGAGCTCCACGAATTCGAATCACTGGCCTTCGATTGCGCACGTTCTCCCTTCTTTTTTTCGAACGAAATTGATTTCATTTGCTTCCACTATATTTTATTTTATTTTTAAGAAGTATCGGCCATGGAAAGATTTTACTGGGAAGGGAAATGAGAGGGGAAGATAGAAGAAGGTTTCAGCCATTATTTTCTAAAGCTTTTTTTTTCACTTAGCTATTCAACCGAGATAGAAAAAATGAAAGTGGGACGTAAGCTTTTGAAAAGGATGTGGCGTGTGAGGAATGTTTTGCGTGTAGAAAGTAATAAGCTACAGTGATTTAGAAATGAAAGCAAAAAGATCTGATGTGGAAAGATATTCAGCTGATGGCTGACTAAATATATAAATGTATGAATCAAATTCAAATTAAAATGTCTCGATAAATGCAACTTAAAATCTCGACATCCTATCGAGACGTGCCGCTAGGCATTTGTAATGTTATACCCCTATTTCGAATGAAATGAAAAAGGTTCCGGGTCCTAATTCGATCGTATGGAGAAGATAGCTTTTTGAACCTAGTTATTATATTAAATTTTTGATATAAATTCAGCGCGTTTACTTATCGTGTGCTCACACAACAACTCCAAATGCTATGAAAATTGAAATCCGATAATAATATGCTACTACGGATTCAATGGAGCTAATTTTGTCGAAATCCGAGACTGTGCCTCGGAAGGATATTTTTAAATTCAATTTAAACAATATATTTTCGAAACTGAACAAGTCACTGTTAAATTTAATTTCAAAACTTCTATTATCCTCAGCACTATCAATATAAATTTTACAAGCCTTCAAATTATTTTTAACAGGCTTAAAACTCCAGATTCAATATTTTACCCAACTTCAAATTATTTAATTTAATAATTAAATTACCAAATAAATGGTGATATTTGAATTCAAGTTAAAAATTAACTTTTAAACATTTAAAATCAATTAAATATTCCGATTTCAAACATTCAAAAATCCCGGGTCGTCACAAAGGGATATGCGTTGTGAATAAGAGAGGGGGAAAATATATTGAGGGTTCGCCATGGATTTGAAGTAAAAAATGGCCCGATACTTTTAAAGAAATGAGGTCTACTTCATTTCTTACAAGAGATATCAAGTAACCGAAATGGGCAATTTCCTTGACTTACTTAGGTTAGTCTAAATAGGATGTCAGTTGTAGAAGATTGGCAGGCTGTGTTAGTATTTTGTACTAGTATTTAGTAGGAGGCTTAGCATGTAGACTATGACCACCAGCGATTCCAAACAAGTGGTAGCAAAGACTTGGGCTCTGCCTTGACAGATTTTGCTTCCCACTAATGTGGAATCCGTACGGGGATGCACTGACCTCAAAATAGATAGTTAGACAAAATTTTATTTATCGGAGGTGAGCTAGTTAACCCTTAGATGAGTCTTTAAGATGCATTAGTAGTACAACAATTAAATTATAAATTATAGAGCCGTATATATGGGTCATCGGTTACTGTAGCTAGAACTAATGGACTAGCGTTTGCATTGTGGAGGGTCCGCTTTGGGGTTGAGGAATTAAATGGTCGTTGGGTCTGCCTCCTCCCTATAAAAGAAGTATTAAGTGATCGGGGTTTGGGTAGTGAACGTTTATGGTTATACCGTAGAGAAGGTTAGGTTACGTATATCGTATGTGCATATAATATTAAGCATACTAATAGAAATTACTAGACATGATACTTAAATGGAAATCAATCGGTATAAATTGGTGGTATAGGTAAAGTATGTAATTTCTCAATCACTGGAATGTTGTTCTGACTCACCTCCCTCATTACAACCCATGTGATAGATTTAAAAGGACAGACTACTAAAGAAAGACGGGAATGGTAGATGGGGAAGTCTTCTTCTTCGTGATCAGCGCTAACAATGCACTAGATATCCAAGGAATAATATTGATTCCAAGGTTGTAGCCTTAGTCAGTATGTATGTTATATTATATATTTTTCAATTCCACCATAAGTTTATATTGATCTCTCTCTAATATGCTTATGTTTATTACAGGTTACCAAAACTAATGATCTGTATCTCAATGGACTTGAGTTTCAATTTAGTCAAAATTCGGCCCCATTAAGATGTGGGTTGTTATAGACGCCATAGGATACGGAGTGGCATCATAAGTGATCAAGGTCCTTTGTTTTCTAGTGAGTTCTATAAGAGCTTACAGGATGTATTGGGTACTAAGCTAAAGATGAGTATTACTTACCATCTACAGACTGATGGCAAACGGAAAGAGGGAACAAGTTACTGGAAGATCTATTGAAAGCTTGTGTATTAGATTTTGGAGGTTCATGGAAGACTATTTTCAATTATTTAGGTTTTTCTATAATAATAATTATCAAACTTGTATAAGAATGGTGCTTTTCGAAGTACTTTACACGAGGACATGCAAATCACCAACGTGCTGATTGAAGACTGTTGATAGACCTATGCTTGGTCTGGATTTAGTAAAGGAAGCAACTGAAAATACTGGATTAATCTGAGCAAGGACGAAGGAAGCTCAATCGAGGTAGAAAAGTTACATAGAAAAAAACATAAGGACTTGGAATTCTTAATCAGAAATTATGTTTTTGGGAAAGTACTATCGATGAAGGGTGTAATATGATTTGGGAAGAAGGAAGCTGACATTGAGATATGTTGGATCATTTTCTATTATAAAAGGATTAGGATATTCACTTACCATATTGAGTTACCGAATGCTTTGGTAGGAGCTCATAATGTTCTCCATGCGTCTCATTTGAGAAAGTATGTACATAATACGAAGACTGCTATTGAGCCAATAGTATTAGAAGAATTGTAGCAGAACCTGATATGACTATTATTAGGTGACCAAGTTGTATAGTGGATAAAGATAAGAAAGAGCATAGAAATAAAATAGTCGAGTTAGTAAAGACCTAATGGAGTGACGATGAACGAGACTATACTTAGAAGACCAAGGATAGGATTAAAGAGGTTTATCCTACGTATATTCTATATGATGATATAGACATTTGACTAGTTGTTATGCTAAAAATGTTTAATTTTTGTGCTTCTATCACATGTACGCATGGTTGATATGCTTAACTATTGGACCTTATCAAAATTTCAAGGACAAAATTTTACAAGGAAGAAAGTCTGTAAAGCCCCTAATTTATATAATGCCCTGTTCAAGATTTTTAATTATGGGATAATTAAAAAGTAACATAGGTAAGACTAAAGTACATGGATTTTACATAATAATATTTCGGCCATAAAGAGAAAGAAAACTAAATTATTTGACTAAGGAAGTGGCGAACTCGGAATAAAGGTTCCTATCATTCCTTTCCCACTCCATACTCATTCACTTCATTCTCCTTAACCAAATCATAACAAAAGAAGGAAAATACCTCCATCAAACTCCATCCCTATAAACAAACGAAAATCTTGAAGAAAGAAGATCAAAGCAAAATTCTGCACACAAACTAATGGAAAGGTAAATACTATCATCATTTCTTGTATTTTGATATATTGGTCGGATTTAGATTGAAATTTTATTTTATGATGTTTAGCCATGCATTGGTTGAGATAACCGTGTACATGAATTTATGGTTATCATTTATGAAATTATGAAATTTTATAAAGGGTTTTTTGATTTAAAACCTTAGTTTGACTAAATGCTTTGAAATTTCAATATGTTGTGTAGAACATTGTTTTAGAGATGATTTTTTAATTTTATACTTCTTTAATTTTATATTTTTTAAAATTATACGAGTTTATTATGAATTTCCTAAGTTAAGAAAAGGATAAATTTTATTTTTTAATTATTTGAAATAAGATAAATAATTATTTTGCCTCAAAATTTTTATATGTGATTAAAAGTGGAAATTTTGATTTTTTTGGTGATTTTTCCCAAGCAATGTCGACTTACTATAAATTATTTAGTGCATGAGAGTAATAAAAATTGGTAATTAAATTATTTAATTATGAATGGAAATAATATTTTGTTCTAAGAGATATATAATTTATTTATAGAAAAGAATTTTTGTAAAGAATTTGAATAACCAATAGAAATTCAACATATATCACGGATTGGTAAAAAGCTATTACTTTAAAAAGAAATTAATCAGTTTTCTCGATATTTATGAAAATTTCATTGCACGATATCTTTGGATAGCTTGTGAAAGATGATAATGTGGTAGCATTATGCTGTAGCTTATGCTAATCTACTTTAAACTCATGGTAGCTTTTGAAAGTAAAGGTGCGATAACACTATGTTTTGATTCACAGTACCTATTTTCTATGATTAACGAATAACCTTTGACTTACAATAGCTTTTATTTTAAGTATGCGATAGCTATTTCATTCGGGACTTACAAATAGCTATTTGGTTTTGACATACAATAACTCCGTTATATGATCCGCGATATCTATTTGTATTGATTGATGATAACTGTGATATGTTGGTTTATGATAGCTATATTCTTTGAATTTTTGATAGCAATGTTTTAAACCTACGATAGCTTTAAAGGTTCACATTTATGATAGCTATGGTTATGATGTACGATAGCACAATAGTTTTAAAAGGTGAGATGGCACATGGTTTTGTGCTTACATTCGCTAAGTATTTTAAAGGGGCGATAGCTCTGGATTTTGTGTTTAAGATAGTTAAGTATTTTAAAGGCACGATAGCCTATGTTTCGAAACTGTGATAAAAAGTTTAGAAGTTCAATAGCACTATGTTTCGAGAAGGGCAATGGCCTATTTTTATGTACATGATAACTTTTAACCAAGTAATGGGTAAGGTTTTTCCTTGTAACAAAATATGGTTTTAGTTATTTTGGAATAAAATTATTACTTGTGTATAAAATGGCTATCGGGTGAACATATATTTATGATGGATGATGATATATGTTCAATTTTGTATCTTGATCAATTGATGTCGCATATGTTAATTATTAACATGATCACTTTTATGATATCATCCAACATTTATAACCTTAGGAATCAGGAACTATCGAACAATTAGGGTAGTTTTTAGTAGCGGGTATGGTCAGACTAAACTATTGAGTGAGTAGAATTGTATCAAGGGATCAAGGAGATCAACTTCTATTAAGATGCCAGGGACTGATAAAAAAAGCAATGACTCATTTGATATTTGTAAAAACCAGATTTAAGGGTGAAGGCTAGAGTCGGGGTATTTCCTTGCACTTTAGCTGTTAAGCCCTCGACTATTCAGGTCTACGACTCTAATGCATAGGACTTTGTGGGTATTGAAACTTAAATTTTGTGTATGCATACCGGAACACGTATAAAATGCTACCATTATTATTTATATTTTTCTTCTTCTATCGTGGGAATAGTTTGGTATCCTTAAGGGAACAGAAACGAACGTTGCTTTCTTCTATCATGGGAGTAGCTTTGTCCTCTTATAGGAATGAAAAAAGTTGAATTATATAGTTAACTTTTTGGCTTGAGTTATCCCGATAGGTTTTTAGTTGGCCCGTAAAAACTAATAAGTTAAGAGTGACCATGAGAGAACTATGCTGATGAAGAGACACTTTTATGGGCTGGATCATTGTAGGAATGTATGACACTAAGACCCTTGGTTACCATGCTATTTCATTTTGACCCATTATGCATAATGATGTTTATATTATGTTTAGGCCATTGTGTTTGTAGGTATATGTTATGATTAACATATTTTCTATTTGTGATATTCAAGAATGAAGTGTCTAGGCAAGGCTTTGATGCAACCAGGGCTCTAACTTACCTGGCTTCACTCTTGGATAGGAATAGTATAAGTTGAAATACCGCGAATGAGTTAAGTGTACTTCGTTAATGACATCTATTTAGCAGAATGAGGTTAATGACATCTATTTAGCAGAACAAATCCTCATTCCTCTATTATTTAAATTTGGACACTTATTTACATATACAAGTTAACTATGATTTATGTGTTGTTATTCAGTTTGTTGAACCGTCGATGGTAATGTGTTGTTGTTATTGTTTGTTTGACTGTTTGAATTGTGCTCCACCAGTTTGTGAGCAATTAAAGTCTATATGCATGGGTTCGGTAGATACAGACACCTTTTTATTATAATTTCTTAGTTTGACTACAAGATGTTCGATGAAAATATTTGATTCAGTAATTGTTATAATAAAAGATGTTTATTATAATTTTTAAAGACACTTTTAAATGAAATGATTCCTTTGAAAAGAAATAGAAATATTTGGACGCAAATACTTTGAAGTGATTTTATATAAAGTGTTTATATAAAATTTGAAAATCAATATTTTGGAAGTGAATTCGTATGAAAGTGACTTATATATAAAGATATTTATAAAATGTGTTTTATAAATAAAAATAATTTGGAGAATTAAAATCCCGATGGTTTGAAATTGATTTCGAACAGATTTTAAGGAAATAAACAATACTGTATGTGAAAGTATTTGTGATTATTAGTGCAAAATGATTTGTCACTTTGGGGAACAAAATAAGATGTTATGTTACCGATGATTCGGGTAACCCGTAACTAAAAAGTGGGCAAAAGGTTGGTTTAACCCTCGGTATAGTCTACTCTATGTATAAAGGGATATACTTTGTTTATTTATCTTATGAAGGCTGGGACCTAGTTGCCTTAATATTGGGAGATCTGGTTGCATATATTTTGATATGCTTTATAATAGAGTATTATTTGATTTTGAAATAAATATATCAAACATATCACCTTATCATTATATAGAGTAACTGATACTGGTTTTGAAAAGGTTTTGACTCAAATTTTGAAGAAAGGTATGATTTGATATATATATATATATATATATATATATTATTTCAAAAGGATTTGAAGTAAAATTGGGAATTTCTTTCAAATAAATTATTTTCAAAAAGGATTATATTTTGATATACTAAAGTTAATTAGGTTTCATAAATCTAAGTATGAAAATTAAGCCTAAGTAGGTAGTTTGAGAAATGCATATTTATTTGTTGCACATAGGCTCTTTGAGTCCTATTTGCGGTAGGACAACTACATTGGCTTGATCCTGTTTCTAATTGGGTACCCATTTAGATAAGGGTATGTAGGCAGTCATAAGGGGTGGTGACGTTTCCCCAATAATAATATATCTTTTTCATGTTTATAGTTTGCTAATCATCTTGTGTTGTTGTATTTTTTCTTCTTACTATTTTATTTCGCATTTGATATGTATATTGAGTTTGCAGGAATGACTATCGCTGTCTCTCACATCAGAGCTGTGGAGTGGTAGATTTATTGTATATTGAGTCTCCTTAGCATTTGAGCACACCTATATAATAAATAATTAAAACTCTAAAAACTTGTGTAATTGAAAGGTGTATCCTATACATTGTAATTTTGAATATTTATCAAATAATATTGTGCATTAAATTGATAGTTATCATTAGTAGTCTTAGAACGGATGGATTTTTTGGTAGTTTTGACTGGTCCGAAAATCCGAGTTACAACAGCAAAAGATTTATTGAATAAGCATATTAAATAAATTGTGAAAGTGATACTTATAGGTATTTTTGAAATGAAATTGTGTTAACTAACCCAATGAGTGGGTAAAGTTTCTGATCGACGCATCTGTCAAACGTTATCGGTAGGGTTTTCTAAACAGTAGAATGAGAAATTTAGATATAATATTTTGTTAAATATATAAATCTTGTAAAAAATTGAAGTATTTTGAAAAGTGTTAAGTATTTTATATAATAGTTTAAGTAAAATTAACAATTGAAAAGGTGATGTTCGAAAGTAATATTTGTAAAGGCTTTAAAATAAGAGTTTATATTTATTATTTTGAGAAATGTATTGTAAAAGATATTTTATATGTTTTGAAGTATTTTAAGTGATGTTTGCAATCATTAGGCATTAGTAGACAGCTAAGATCACTGGCGTGACATTATTGATTATATACTTAATATTGTAGCCAATTTATAATAGTAATCACTACATTAAATGACGAGGCAACATCATTCTATTTTATAGCATTTGAATATTTATTAATATAAGAGAGAGAGAGTGTGTGTGTGTGTGTGTATTTGATGATATAATGGAAAATTAGAGATGTGCAAATGCTATTGGATTTTGTAGTTTTGAGATGTAAGCTTTTGTATAATTTGAAGATTTACGATTTTGAAATGTGGAATAGTACGAACTTACTAATGAATGTATATAATTTTGAGCAAATTAATTTTAGTTTCGTAAAAAGGTTAAAGCAAGAATTTTATAAAATAGATTTGGAAATTTATTTGGAGGAATATTTTGGAAATTTAAATTATTATAAAAATTATTTTGGCCTGAAATATAGAACTAGTTTTAAGATGTTAAGTTTTGAGAATAATTAAACTTCCCTCCTTATATCAATTTAAAAGAGAGTTAAATATTTGTATAAATTTATAAAAAGAATTTGGAAATAATTTTTTTTACAATAAAATGTTTGGGAGTAATAATCATTGAAAAGATATTTTATTAAATAAAGAAAAGAAATTGCAGTAGAAATTTAGCTAATAAAATTTTGACTATTGGTAAAATATTTTGAGTTTATTCGATGGAAAATTCGATCTGAATTGTGTTTGACTTAGAATAAAATGGAATTTTAGGGAAAATATATATAATGTACATATTATTTTAAAAGGAAATTACTTAAATGAAGAACTTTGTAATTTTGTAAAGCAATTTTTACTTTGGGGAAATATTTTGATATTTAAAAGAAATTGAAAATGATAACGAGTAAGTTTAGAATAATTAATTTGTTATAGATTCTTTTTTATGGGAAGTTGCAAGGACACAATTTTTTAAGGAGGAATTTTATAACAACCCAAATTTTATATAGAAATTAATTAAAGTTAAAATAGTAATTTAGTTGACTCAGACAAAATTTGGAATTTTTTTTAACAAATTTGTTTTGAAATTATTTAATAAAAGAATTTTAGTTGTGAAAATATCATATTCCAAATAAAAAGAAGTTAAAATGAGGAAAATATTTTTTTTTAAAGTGATGTAATTGAAATAAAATATTGGTTAGGAGAAGAAATGATTTTTAAATAGGAATTTGTATGTGTTTAAATTAAATGGAATTTAGTTTTAAAAATAAAAAATATACGTGTGTGTATATATATTCACTTATTATATTTTAAGGGCTAAGCCCATATTTTAGTCTAAACCCATTTTTCAGAAATTTCCCACTCTCAATTTTTCTTTGTTCATCAATTTTACTTCACGCATACTAACTTCTGTTGATTATCCTCCTCCGTAACAAAAAATTCATAAACCCTCATTCTTTGATAACTAAAAATAAATCAAATAAATTAGCTAAATCCCCAAACTTAATTATGTGATTCCTTACATCGTCATGGTGGGAAGTGAATTGCGTTGTAGTGAGTGTTGTGTGTGCGCATGCATGCTTAGGAAGGAAGATGAGGAGGAAGACGCAGCTTACAAGTGAGATTCATGCTCACATATCTATGCCTAATTCAAGTTAATCCATATATATGTTGCATGTAGTTGGATCGCTCTTATTCGTATGTATTGTGTTTACATCAAATTGAAAAGAATTGAGTCGGAATAAGTATGAATTCGATCGATATATGGTCGAAAATACCCGAAAAGCTTCAGACACCAGTCGACCCATTAGGGTTCGCTGGTCGACTTGTGGTCGACCCAAGGTCGATTGATGACCGTGTATTCTTTTTAAAAAATTAACTAAATAAAGTAATTAGAATGGACTTGAGAAAGCTTTTATAAAAGCATACAAATATAATTTTTATTAGTTAAAATAAATTAACTAATAAAATAATAAATTAGATTATTGCTGTAAAATCAATTAAGAATTGTATAAATATTTCGAAAAATAAGAAATCTAATCAAATTAATATTTAAGTGTTTTTTAAGTAATTGAGTAGTTAACAAGTTTAATTGAAATTCTAATACTGAATTATTGATGTTTTTATGTATTTCAGAATTATGAAAATTTTCAATTATATCCTAAAAGGCTATTATTATCCATTTTTATGTTTTCTCTGTGTTATTAAATGTTGTTTTGTGGATAATTTAGGTGTACAAGTATATGAATTAATGTTTTATTTTCAATTTAGAATTATAACTTTCTATCATTTAAAAGTTATTAGTTGTTTAAGCAAATATATTTTGTTTGAATTGTTAATTTAAAAGATATATATATATATATATATATTATTTGGAAATAGGTAATGTGTCAGTTAAGGGTTTCCAAAGTATAGTTTTTGAAATTCCAATATATAATCCAAGTTTTGGAAAAGGTATGTTTTGAGTATGAATATATTAAATTGATTTAGATGTTTTAAAATTTATTTAAAAATAGTATTTAGTTATAGAACATTTTGAGATAAATATTATATAAAATGTTCAGTTATGAAAACTACTTTTGGATTTTAGAAGCAGTATATGTGTTTTTTTGAGTAACAAATGGTTATTAAATTAATATTTGAATGTATAAAAGATTGGGTAATTAGAAAATTAATAAAAAGTAAATTTTGTATTTGGTTTTAATTATTTATTTAAAGCTTATAAATTATAGAAAATTATGGGAAATTCTCATATTAATATTTTTAAGCATTTTAAAGTGTATTTCTTTAATAGCATAATAATTTATGCATTATTAATATGTGTAAAAAAATTATTTATATGTGATTTCTAAGTTCTTTGATTTTTCATCTTCTCAATATCGATTTTGTTGTTATGTGTGATTCACCGTTGATATTGATTTGATGATGATTTTAACATGATACGGTGCTGACATCCTTCTATGTGACTTCATGATATTTTCATTCTGTGTGATGAGAAATCTAAATAAACGGACTCATAATACCATTTGATATGATACATTGATAATATTATTTTGGCTATTCTTTGGACTTGTTATATAGAATAATTGGAGATACAATGCGGTTTATAAGCAGTGAACAAACACATGGGTATTATGTTGTGGTATGGATGTTGGTGTGATATTTGTTTGATTATTCACTGTAAGTAAATGACACTCACGTGATGAGAATTGTGATATGACTTTGAGGTGATATAGGTAGTGATGAGTATAGCTTCGTGCTTATATAATGCAAATATGAAATTATGCCTTATGAGGAGCATGAGTCCATGTCTGTTAATATTAGTTCTATATGCCACTGTTATGGTATACTCCTTTTATTAACATTAGAGAGAACCGGATGGCTAGAATCCACCCTAGCGACCTGATCATTGGGTCGCACCCAAGATATGTGACACACTATATTTATATATCGACATGTTATCTCTATACACATGTTCCCCCTGTGTCAACTAGGCCTACAGTCTATTACTCATAGAGGCTTGAGTCAAGTCGTGCCTATTGAGTCCTCATGTTAAAGAGCACATTGGTGGAGAGGTATTACGATACCATGATGTTAACTAAGATTGTAGAGACTTTGTGCCTCTTGAGCCTGCTTTGTGCTATCAGTTTCCCTTCTGGTACTGATGGAGAGTAGTTTGGCATATACTATTGATATACCTCACTTTAGTATAGATATGGATTAGATGACCAACATATTGTTATATTTATATGGCTCTACTTTGGACTTTGTGTGAGGACTCGTTTCTTCGACCCATGGAAATCGGCACTAATACATCATCGATATTCATATCCCACAAATCTAAGTGGCGGAGAGGCAGTTTCTTAAGGGTAAAATGAAAAATGGACATAGAATAGAATCTTACATGAATTGAATAATATACATTCTTTCAATATATAAAATCTTTATAGTGAAATTTTTTAATGCATTTATCAGAGTTAAACATGGATAGTTATAAATCTCTGTCCATACACAAGTGTGGTGGGAAAAGGTAGTAGTTTACTGAAGAATCTTCTAACACCATGCTCCAAGCTCTTTTAGATTTCTTCTAATTAAACTTGACTACTAGGTTACTCAAAAAAGTAGGGCACCCAGAGTTTGAGGAAAAGGGAATAAACTCTGGATCAGTCATAGGGCTGTGGTAAACTCAGAATACGAGTATTTGAAAACAAAAGGTATCTCAAAAGACCATAGTGCACATAAATACAAAATGAGTTTTTACCTTCTGATATCGAAAACAATTTTAGGTGGAAATTTGATAATGTTATTTTAATGACATTCTTTTGAAAAAATTTGTAAGTAAACTTATGAATCTTGGCCGAAATTGTTACCATATTTAAATTTTGGACCTAATCATTTAAGGTTCTACGAAATAAAACCGTAGGAACTTATTGGAGATTGGATTTCCAACTGAATAATTAGGTAAGGGACTACCTCACGTACAGTGCATTTCTAGAGGAATGCACCCGAGGCCCCTATGTTGGTCCTCATGCGAATTAAGATCGGCCCATCCAAAAATTACACAAATAGCATCAAGTATTACATTACACGGCCGTTACCGACATATCCAAGACGTCTCATAGCATACACCGCTTAATTTAAACCTAAAGTTATAGTGGGTAGAAATTTTATAGATCTAAAAGGTGATTTCATACCTCGATTGGTTGCAAGCCACCTAGCCTTAGAGCATCCCCCGTTTCACATTCTCAGGTGTGTAACGGCCCGCTATGTTGATCCATTCGCATCCGCACATGTCAGACTTGAATTGCTAAATTGTTAGTTTATATTTGGCTAAACTCAGCATATACTGTAAATAAGTCAATCACAGACACAGAGTAATATAACAATAAGCAGCAGAACAAATAAGTAGCAGTTCATGAAGCTACTATAAAACATCAAAGTCTGAAACAAAATACAACAGAGTATCTCCAATACAATGCAGTCTCGAATGCAAATAGATGACAAGTCCAAACAAAACAACTGGATAACTGAAAGTTGAATAGATATAGATGGATCTCCAAGCGAAGCTTCAAACTCCACAGGTGAGTCTCAAATGCTATGACACTCAGTCTAACTCGAGCATAAAGCAAAATTAAAACACTCGAGTTAGGATTAACATTCTTATATTAATAAATTCAACTCAAGTGAAACGTCAACTGAAATACAAGTAAATAAAAGGATGTTTGGGATTTCCATCCTCCAAGGATCCATGGAACTATCTACTATGTAGTAATATATGCTATTATAATATGTCTATAGTAAAGTAAAGGTATTAAAATAGCATTAAGGCATTACCCATATCCCGCTTAAACATTTTATATATTCCTGTAGTATATACAATATCATACGCTCCTCCATAAACAGGAGGTTTACACAGAGGACACCACATAGGTACGGTACAAAACAAACTCGTAGAAGGCGCGATAAGGTATGTGAAAAGGCACTCAAGGCAATGCCAGGGTAGATATACCATTTGCACTTTCGGACTAGTGGTATTGCACAACAGCTACTACCGCCCACCTCGTGACACACTCCCAAATCAAAGTGCATCCAATCGAATCACAAAAGCAATAGAATGGTATCGATGAAATGTGTCTGATAGGTGGAATGACCCCATTTGGTCCTGTACCACATCAAGCTGGCCCACGGGAGTTAAGGCTACGTAAATACCATATAGAATTGCCACCAAACTATCCTACTTCATTCTGAAATCTCCACTCCATACACAATTGTTAAATTGGTTTTTGTTATTGGCAAAGAGTATGACAATATCTGATCCCGGTCTCTTTAACAACCGAACGCTTATTTCACACAGTGGTTATTTCATTTCAAATAGTATATGCTTCATATCAAAATATCATATTCATTTCAAAACCATATCAGTTCGATAGTATTATTTACTTAACATAATATTCACTTCTAGAATCGTAAAACTTCAAAAATAATAATACTTTCAAAATCATAGCACTTATGAAATCATAGCACTTTTGAGATTATAACACCTTTGAAACCATAATACTTTTAAAATCACAAGACTTCCCACTTGAACAACATAAACACTGAAGATAATATACATACATATATATACATATAGTTACAGATTAAAATAGTTTATATATTAAACTAGCTTCCTCTAATTTCACAAATCGATTCAAATCATTTAAATTCCAAAATTCAATTTAAATCAATTCTAGTTTAACCATTTCAAATTTAAAGTTCAAAGATTCGAGTTTATATATTCAAACATTTAAAATATAAATTCCATATATATTTCAACATTTAATTTTAATTTATTTCAAATCGGACAATATTCACTTAACCATTTTAATAACAATTTGTGTGAATTCCAGTTTTAAATTAATATTAAATATTCAATCTCTATTTTTTTAAAGTTGAGAATATTCATTTAATCACCTTTTATCAAATCAAGTTATAAATTATATCTTTCAAAATCTTAAAAACCAATAAGCTTAAATCAATTCCTATCTAAATTCACTTATTAATCAATTAAAATTCTAAGCCAACATTTATTTACATTCCCAACCTTTACTATTAAAGTTATAAAATCTATTTTAAAATATTAATATAAATTTATATAAAAAATTAAACATATTATATGCTAATTAAATTAAATTTTCATTAAATTAAATATTGTTATTAAATGTATATTTTTATATTAAATATTATTTTATATATTTTTAAGAAAATAAAATGATAAGAAAAATCTTAAAATTTATCATTTCAAAACTAACTTATAATTTTAAAATTCCTAAAACATATAATACAAAAATCAAAAATTTGGACATATATAAAATACAATTATATATTATATTTTAAAAAATCAATATTTATTAAAACCCATATATTTTCTTTCAAAACGCTGGAAATCATTTTCAAAATATAGACCAACGTTGTCCGTATATAATTTTCTATCCTATGGTTAAGTGATACGGATATTTATCATTTCAACCCACAATTTAAATATCTACGGGTATATATCATTTCAACCCGCAATCCCAAAATTTCAAAATTAATGAAAATTGCTTGGTTTATCATTCCAACCTACAACAATTTTCCCCTATTCTAGAATATCGTTCGGGTACGTATCATTTCAACACATAGGGAATTCTAAATTAACAGGGAACTTGTGGAGTGAGAACAAATAAGATAAAATATAACATATCAATAACAGACATACATCATCAGTGATAAATTAAATAAATATATACACAGCAGGATATGGTGTCATATATCATAGGTGAGCAATTGCAGAAAATGGCATATCATATTTAATAATTAAATAACTAGCAATTCAAATTTAACAGCATATTTCAGTTGTCGTTTCAAGTGAAATCAAATTTACTAACTATAAGAATGTTAATCGTGGGTGATTGCTCACCTTTCGAGGCTACAGGACGATGGGAATGGGACCAGTGACACGCATACGGATAAGCGATAAGGCTAAAGAATTGCTGCGCCTAATTCGATATTGGAAATGTAAGTCAAGATGGGAAAGAGATCGATGAAAGATATATTGCGTACATATAATTTTCAAAATCAATTTAAAATATATATTAAAAATTATATATATATATATATATATATATATTATTTTCAAATCAATATTTAATCCCAACTAATAAAAATATCTATATATATTTGAAAAAACCAAATTCATGTATACTTACACATAAACTAATGTACATAAACATATATACAAACTCACATACATGTTATATAAAAAAATATTTAATTTGAAACACGTATAAATTAAATATTAAAAGTATCAATATGTATTGCAATTTCGAAAACCATACTTTAAGCAACATTTGCAAAACAATATTTATATAAATAAAAAAATCAGACAAAAGGCTTTGCAAAGAATGACCGTTAATGGGATTTAATGAGTAGCAACATATATAATATATATACTTCATTTTCCAGACAAATATATAACAATAACATACATTTATATAAACACACTTTAAAGGCAGTATTTGGTAACCCATATATTTACACTCTATATAAAAGCATGCAGGCTTCAGAACAGATGTATATATATATATAAGTTGATATATAACTTACTTACTTTTTATATTTAAAATCGATGTTTATAAGAAAAACCAATATAAGCTTACTAGGTTATTATATATATCAAAACTTAACAGACTTTATGTATAAAATATGTAATCCTATTTACTAACAGACAACCTATATATAACTAGATAGACTACAGATATAAACTAAGAGATATATAACTGACATATATAAAATTTATATAAACTACATATGTAAACTAACATACGCAAGCTGTAAACATATGTATGTAAAAAGAAAAACGATCTAAAACAATATACGTATAAACATAGATAACACTGTAAATATATGTATATCTCATATATATTAACTTATACAGTACAACAACTTTATATATTCTTTTATATATATACATATAGTAATACATCAAAATTTAATAAACAACATTTACCTTTAGAGTTGTGTGTGTGTATGTGTATATATGCGCATACATCTGTATAGCCACTAGCTGGGTGAGTTGAAGGCCGGAGGAGGCACGGCTCATGGCCAAGGGAGGCGGAGTCTAGTGGGTCTATGGATGGCTGTTGCTCGGGTTGAACACGGCTATGGTGGCGATGTTGTGGAGTGGTAGTTGATGTTGGTTGTGAGGGAGGTGAGTTTGTGGTGGGGTGCGCATGCGTGGATAGGAGAGGTGGTCGGGCGCCAGTTGTGGTGGGGACGAGGCTAGCGAAATTGGAGTGGAGGAGGAGAAAGTAGGTCGGGTTTGAGGGGAAAGGTTTCGCGAGCAGACTAAAATCTTTAGTTATAATGTTTTTTGAACCTCAGGATAAAATGGAAATAAGGAGGAGAGGAGATGGCAAGAAGAAATAGCCACAGGCAAAAGGAAATGACAGGCCAATGTATTAATATAAACTATATATATTATAAATTTTCTTTCAAAAGAACGTAAGAACCGAGAAAAGAAAGTGAAAAGACAGACCCACGTTTATTGAAAAGCTGGTATTGAAATGATTCATCACGAATTCAGGAAAATATGTAAAGCAAGTGGCTGATAGACTATGTTGAGGACAATTGAATGGACATAGTAAAACAAAAGATTGAAATTTCGTAACCGTTACGGTCATCCATTGCAGTTTTTTTTGATCGCGTAACAAACACCAAAATATAGAAATTAATATATTACAGAGATCAGCATGACGAGACGGTCAAAACGGTACACAGATATCAATAATACGACCATCCTATCAAAAGTCGATATTCGGTACAAATGCTGCTAAACGTTTGAATTAAGATAAATGGAGCAATAGCAGTCCAAATTTGGTGAAACAAAATATGACGTCTCATTCAGAAAATGATGAACATTTTTATTATATAAAAATATTCAGATTTCAAAAACATTTTATTTCATTAATTTTAACTTATTGAAATTAAATTTGGAATTACACAACAAAATTTACTATCATATTTTCTGATGAAAATTTACCATTTGCTATGTTTAAGTAAACGTATTCCAAATAGCAAATTTTTATTTCGAAATTCAATTATTTAAAATTTCACAAAAATTCAGTTAATTACGTTATTAAAACCATTGAAATTTATGGGTCGTCACAGGGTGCGAGGCTTTGAGGTTACGATTACCTTTTATATAGAATATATTCTACTTTGAATGCCACTTTTCCATTTCATAATCGCACAACTGATTTCTACAAACGTATAACTCCTGAGCTCGTACATCTTAGAAAAGTGTGTTAAGCTAAGAGAAGTTGCCTTCTCCGCCACCAAATAGATGACTCATTCATAGATCAATCAAAGTGATCTAGAAATGTAACTTTAGACATTTGTCCATACAAGTTATCCAGAAATAGGACAAACCGAAAGTACTTTCCTACCACATCCTGTCGGGAATTGTCCCTAGGATTAGTAGTGAATAGTCCTTCTATTTTTAAGATTTTCAGAACGAAGGGACTACTACTATTTATTTATCTCGGGAGCTACCCAGAGATTATCAACAAGCAGTCCTTTCAAAATTAAGATCTTCTATCTTCAAAATTATGGTCTTCAATATATATATGTTCATTTTCGAACATGTAAATTGGTTCGAAGTGGTTTTCAAATAGAAATCACACAAATCCGACACCAGTTCCTTCAAACTAATCATCGATATAAAAAGATGGTTTATAAATAGATGATTAATATTCCATTGATTAATATATTTTTATCCAAAATACCTTCTAGAGATATTTAGGCCCCGTTTGGCTTGTTGTTTTTAGTTTTGTGTTTTCGTCTATAAAAAACGCGTCCGTTATATGTATTAGTGAAAAACAAAAAAATTTGAAAAATGAAATTAATATGTAAAATAGAAAACAATTTTTTTCATGTTTCAAGATATAACAAATGCATGAAGAACAATCCAACACCTTCGTTGTCCGTTGGTTATCGCAATGGCTAAGAGTTATAAATTTTCTTATCTTATTTTTTGTTATTTCTTAGTGCAAGTTGAAAACAAAAAGCTCAAAATACAACATGAAACCAAACATGTCCTTATCTTTTGAAAACCATTTCTTTTTAGTATACATGGAATTCATTAAAACTCTCTTTGTCAAATGCTTTGATTTGATTAATGTAACGACCCACTATTTTGGACCATTCAAATCGACAAAAATCCACACATGTCGAACTTAAATAATTCAAAATAACAGATTGTAATAAAACTTAGAGCAAATAAAATCAAACACAGAATCACAGATATAGAAATATCAGAATAACTCGCAGCGGAAAAAAATACCATAGTAGTTCATGAAGCTACTATCTACATACTGTCAAAACATATACGAAATATCATAGTTTAAAAATGGATACAATAGAAGTCTGGATACATAGATCACTAATGCAGAAGCAATACAAAATAGGAAATAACTGGATCAGAAATAGACTAATAGATAGTCAGATAAGCTCCAACAAATCTCTAGCTTCAGAAGGTGAATCCAAAGCTGTGACTCTCAGGCTGACCCGAGCGTAAAGTAAAACACAAAACACTCGAGTCAGGACATACATACTTATACAATGTAAACCAACTCAAGTGAACTGTAATAGCAATGCACAATAGCTTAAAGGATGCTTGGGATTGCCCATCCTTTAAGGATCCGGTAAACCATCAATTAGGCAGAAATAAACACTATCACAGAAATACCCATATTAAACTAATTATTGCAAATAACAGTGTAAATGTGGCTAGGGTAGCGCAGAGTTGCAGTAATCGTGCACTTCTAGCCACACTCTCAAATTCAAGGTGTGTATCAAAACAATCACAAGGAAATCAAATGGCATAAAAAGAAGTGTACCCGTGGTTATAAATTTTAAAATGGTATTTTATACTTCAGAAATAAAATATCATTTCAAATTCAAATCTTAATCAAAATAAGGATCAAATCATTTACAAACCATTTCAATATATCAAAATATCATATTCTTTCAAATTCTCATTTTCAAAACACTATTCGAATACGAATTCAACTATTCAAATTTAATTACCTTTTAAAAATGGTTTACATTATAATCAAAAATAATTCATTTAAACCATTTAAAAGTGAAGTTATTATACTTCCAAATAATTAAATCCAAATTTTCCAATAATTCATTTATTAAATTCCAATTTATTTTCTTTAACTTAAATCCTCATTTTACACCAAATCTCAAATTCCAGGTTAGGTTATATTTCAAGTTACACTCTTAATCAAACATTTATTAACATTTTATATTCACAGAAAAATAAATAACACTTTAATAAATCATTTTAAATCCAAATTTAAATCAAAATATCATAATTTACATTTTAAAATACTTAAACATCCAAAAAAGTATATAAAATAACGATGGGTCGGTATAAAATTTTCTAGCCTAAATCAAGTGATACGTATAATATATCATTTCAACCCATATTTACAAAGAAAAATCCGGTTTTATCCTTTCAAACCCACAAATCCCAAGTTAAGTAAATAAATAAAAATCGCTCAGGCCTATCATTGCAGCCCATAACGATTTTTCCCTATTCTAAAGTCCGTTCGGGTATGTATCATTTCAACCCATAGTGATTCTATTCTACAGGGAACTTGCAGTGTGAGAATAGAATAAAATAAACAATATAGCATCATATAGCTGTAATAGATGATATGATAGGTTTATAAAAAAGGTTAACATCGTATGATTCATATCACAGGCAGGTATAACATGATATAATATTTTACACATTCACTTGTTGTCAATTCTCACTAATTATATAAGTATAAATGTCATGAGCGAATACTCACCTTTTTACGCTGGAGATAGCAAATCAAAACACACGAATAAAATTCAGAAAGCATAATAACACGACTTTTGATTTGAGTGGAGTGGAGGACCAAGATGTTATTCTTGTATTCAACAACAAATCAAAGCAAAATATAAATACAATACCAAAATTATTGGAACAAAATGGAAATAGAGTTTACAAAGACAACACCAAGTTTTCAATTGATTTTGCTTGACCACAAATCACATTTGCTCGGCTACAAAGCTAATAGGTTCGGCCTTGGTGATGTTTTGGCTAGGGTATGGATCTGGTTTGGACTCATATAGGCATGGCTACAAGTAAAATTGAAGGGATAGGAGTTACTAGTGAAGGAAGATCAAAGGTTAAGGCAAAAAGAGGAGTTTTGGTGCAACTTTAGGCTTGGCCATGCATGAATTGGGCCCGGCTTTGGCATGTACAGACCTGCTGGTGGCTGGAGTGAAGGCCAAGGGTGGTGAACTTGATGGTGGTGGTGGCTAAGGGGTGGCCACGGCAACATATGAAGGGGATGGTGGAAACTAACTTGGCTATGCATGGTTTCAAGGGGTTTTGCAATTTTCGAAAGTGTTTGCATCATTTGATGGTCATGGCCAGTCTTGGTCAGAGGAGGAGGGGTTTAGGCCGTGTATCATGATGGGAAGGAGGTGACGTGGTGGTCGGTGAAGGTGGTGAGGGGTTTAGCCGAGCAAAGCTAGAGATGAACAAGCAAAAACAAATGAAAAAAACAAGAAGAAAAGAGAGAAAAAGAGAGGCCATTGCTTACTTTTTTTTGTTCAGATCTGAAGTACCGTGAGAAATGAAGATGGGAAGAAATTTTTTCATGTGAAAATAGTGATATAGGTGGCTAGGGATTAAGGAATGAACGACGCAAATTATGGAGAGGTTATGGTAGAAAATCAAGGGATGGAAAGATAAAAAGGTAAGAAATCAAAGTAACGTTTGCCTAAAATTAAAAATAGATAACGTATTTTAATTGATGTGTTTCCTGTAAATTAAAGAAAGGTGTATACAAGAAGCTTTCATAAACAAATAAATACAATAACGTTAAATAAATACATTTTAAAGATATGCATTTTAAAGCAATAGCGTATGTGTGTGTGTGTGCGCGTGCGTGTGTGTGTGTATATATATTTGAAATTTCTTTCCAAGAAATAAATAAGGATCTAAAGGCTTACCATTTAATTAATAAATGAATGTTTATATAGAAAAATAAGGTAGAGATAGATATTATGAGAAATAAATAAATAGTTTTAGGAAAAGTAGGAAATAAATAAAGAAAATACTCTATTTAATGGAAACTAGAATTAAAAATTGTATATAAAATTCAACCGACTTTGGAAAATTTCAACAACACTTCTAAATAAATAAAAGTCAAGTAAATAAAATAAATGCTGAACAAAATAAAGTGTAAATGAAAATAAATAATTCTTTTAAGGAAAAATAGAAAATAAATATAGAAATGACTATTTAATTGAAACTGGAATTTAAAGTTGAAAATAATATACAATCAACATTTGAAAATTATAACTATACTTTGAAAATATTTTAAAATAAAATATATGCATAACATATCATGTTATACAAATTAGAACATGATTTTACAAACAAAAATATTATTTATATAAATTAAAATAAACAAATTTGTTAAATTAAACAATTTACACACAATCTTGTAAAAAGCACAACTTTTACAATATTAATCCGATTTCAACGAAACAAAAGGTAGTATTCTTGAAATTAAATCTATTTTCATCATAAAAATAAAATTAAAAAATTGAAATATTGAAAAATTTAAATTTAAAAGTCAAAGTTTGACCATTTTGATCAAAATCTACTTTTTTTGGAAATATTCCATTTATTCAGGTTTGGAATTATAATTCACACAAAAATCAAAATTTATATTTAAAGTAACAAAATTTATCCATTTAATAAATAAAATAAAGTTTTTAAATCAGGAATTTCAGTTAAAATAATTAAAATACAAAATTGAATACAAGGTTGTTACACTCTCTCCCACTCAAATCTTTTCGTCCTCGAAAAGGAACGAGGTACGAAAAATACAGAAAAAGATACAATGAAATAGGATTAAGACACGATGACAAGAAGGTTAAGATTATACCTGATAACTATTGTTACAGGTAAGTCTAACAAGGTGGAGAATAGGAATAGCTAGAAGGGAAAAACAGGTTGAAAGACAAAAATGAACCATTATTTTAAAGCTATATAAATTTCAGTTATTTGGAAGGATAAAATAAATGATCAAAATATCCTTTATATAATACTTTATCAAAATACTTTTATAATCGATGTCTTAACATGTTTATCCTCATTCCTGCAGGCTCTGGTTATGCGTTGATCAGGCGCAAAGCTAGAATTGTCCAGGTACTTAGTAGACTTGTTCAACATCGAGTGAAAATACTGGAAATTTTTAAAAAAAAAGCAGATATGGAAAGTACATTCCAAACAAAACAACCAAACCAAAACATGTCGATCATGGATCGCGAATACAAAATGGTTACGCCTGGATCCCCCAAGAAACATCCGTACCCGTAGGCTGGCTACCGCATCCCTACGATTACGCCATGAAGACTGGTAGTAGCGCAGATAGATAATGGTTACGCCTAGATCCCCCAGGAAACATCCGTACCCATAGGCTCTCACCGCCCCTGCTGATTATGCTACCAAGTGATCCAATATAACATAGATACACAATGGTTACACCTGGATCCCCCAGAAAACATCTGTACCCGTAGGCTCTCGCAGCCTCTGCGAATTACGCTATGTAGTCGCGCTCAAAATACCATGGGTTACGCCATGGTAGGACACTCGAGTATCACATCCGAAAAACCAAAAATCAGAGAGAATAATATCGATAGAATGAATCCACAACGTGGCCACAAAGCGGATATCAAGCAGAAGGCACTTTCCATATCTTTACTTTGAAAATATGTATCATATAGTACCTTTTTCAAATCTCTTTCAAATATAATACTTATATAAAGTCCATTATATATAAGATTTTATTTTCAAATTGAATACTTTCCAAATTAGTAGTATATCAGATCACACTTATATAGACTTCGATTATACAAGATTTCTCTTTCCAAATTGAGTATCTTGCAAATCAATACTTTTCAAATCAACTTCATACTTATACAAATCAAATTTATATAAGTTTGACAGCTCCCAAATCAAAGTACTTAGTAAAATAATGTTCTTAAATTTCAATTTGTTTCAAATTCCATACAGTTTTCAAAAATCATCTACGATTTCGCAAAATCATTTCTCCAAATTAAATATCTTCAGTTTCAAAGTTTCCAAAATACTAGGTTTAGAAAATAATCCAAATTTCCAAATCAACATAATTTATGTCAAATAAATCTGTTTCTAAAGTTATCATATAAATACTGGGTTTTAAATTCCAATCTATTTTCGAAACCAAATATTTTCCCAAAATCAATTATACTCAAAATGGTTACTAAGTTTAAATCCATCCTTTTTAAAACCCTTAAACTATTTATTTCCATTAGAAAGATCCAATTTACCCTTTGAAAATTATAATTATATAGTTTAAGTAAAACATTTAGAAATAAATTTTATTCAAAACATTTCAAAACTAAATTCTATATTAGTATAATTCAAAATAGTCTTATTTATTTTACTCAATAAAACTGTTTCAAACTTATAAAAATCATATTACTTCATACTTTAAACATCCAAACTAAATTCATATACTTTATCAAATACTTTATATTTTTCAAAATTACTTAGCTTTGCAAAGTTACCCTTGATTTGGAAGTGCTCGAACCTTCAAAATAGTCGAAGAAATAACATTTTAAATCCATGAGTTGGAAATCAACAACAAATCAGTAAATCAATTCCAAAAGATAGGATTATATCAAATCAAATCCAAAACTCAAGGACTGAACAGCGACTCATTTCAAACGGTTCAAAAATACACATATATCTTTCAAATATCAAACCATACTACGGAATTTGAAATCAAAATTTGTTTCATAAAATCACTCGCATGGCAAAGCTATTAGAGTGGCCTCTCCCCCACTCAGAAACTCAAAAATCAGTATCGACGATGCATGCATTCATCACCGAAATTATTTTCTAGCGACATAAGTGAGTTCCGGACTTTTATTTTCTCGAACCTTCTTTTGAAATTTCTTCGAAATCAATTGAAACTCATTGAAACCATTTGAAACATTTCTCATTCAGAAAAATACTTTCAAATCGTATTATTATATATTTCAAAACCTTAAACCAATTTAAGAATGCCGGAGTTCAATCACTCAAATTTCAATTTCAAAACCATTCCATTAAAATCAAAAATTTCAAATTCTTTCAAATTTTCATTTTAAAAAAGTATATATTCCTTATCGAAAAATATTTCACTTTTACATAAAAATATGGTTCTCCTTATCGAAATAATAACTTTGATGTATACACAATTTAAAAATACAACCAATCATAAATTTTACAAGGGATGATTCAAGGATGGATTTCAAAATAGAACAGAGACCCAAATTTAGAGGAACCCTAATCAAAAGAATCCTAACCAAGATTAGAGATATGTAACTTATGTCAATACAAAAGAGTTTATATTCATTATTTGGAAAGACTCAAATTCATATCGTACGAAGAACAGGAGCATAAATATCTTTGGTTTGACAACTTCAGCTAAGCAAAAGATACAATTGAGTTCACTTAATGCAACCTAACATACTACAGATAACAAACAGATCCACAGAATACCACTCCTACATAAACTAACATCAGGATCGAACAAGATAGAAGTTCAAAATTCTAGCGAATCCTAACTGAAGAGATTACTAACAAGGTGGATACAGAAGGGTTGAAGCTTAGAAAAATCTTGATTTCAAAATAAGAAAATTTTATACCAAAATAATCCTTAAAATCATTTAAAATTATTTGAAAATCATTTTATACTTCGAAAATATGTTCTCTCACAAGGAAATGATTCTGAGATTGATTTCACTCATTCTAGGCTATTTCTACCCTATCTCTAATGAGTTTTCGCTCCGTAGGCTAAGGTTTGCCTAAAAGCAAAGCTCTGATACCAAATGTAACGACCCACTATTTTGGACCATTAAAATCAACAAAAATCCACACATATCGGACTTGAATAATTCAAAATAACATATTGTAATAAAATTTGAAGCAAATAAAATCAAACACAGAATCACAGACATAGAAATATCAGAATAATTCGCAGCGGAAAAAAAATACCATGGTAGTTCATGAAGCTACTATCTACATACTCTCAAAACATATACAAAGTATCATAGTATAAAAATGGATACAATAGAAGTCTGGATACATAGATCACTAATGCAGAAGCAATACCGAATAGGAAATAACTGGATCAGAAATAGACTAATAGATGGTTAGATAAGTTCCAACAAACTCTAGCTCCAGAAGGTGAATCCAAAGCTGTGACTCTCAGGCTAACCCGAGCGTAAAGTAAAACACAAAACACTCGAGTCAGGACATACATACTTATACAATATAAACCAACTCAAGTGAAATATAATAGCAATGCACGATAACTTAAAGTGTGTTTGGGATTGCTCATCCTTTAAGGATCCAGTAAACCATCAATTAAGCAAAAATAAACACTATCACAGAAATACCCATATTAAAGTAATTAATGCAAATAACAGTGTAAATGTGGCTAGGGTAGCGCAAAGTTGCAGTAATCGCGCACCTCTAGCCACACTCTCAAATTCAAGATGTGTATCAAAACAATTACAAGGAAATCAAATGGCACACAAAGAAGTGTACCTGTGGTTATAAATTTTAAAATGGTACTTTATACTTCAAAAATAAAATATCATTTCAAATTCAAATCTTAATCAAAATAAGGATCAAATTATTTCCATACCATTTCAATATATCAAAATATCATATTCTTTCAAATTCTCATTTTCAAAACACTAGTTGAATTCAAATACAACTATTCAAATTTAATTACCTTTTAAAAATGGTTTATATTATAATAAAAAATAATTCATTTAAACCATTTAAAAGTGAAGTTATTATGCTTTCAAATAATTAAATCCAAATTCTCCAATAATTCATTTATTAAATTCCAATTTATTTTCTTTAACTTAAATCCTCATTTTACACCAAATCTCAAATTCCAGGTTAGGTTATATTTCAAGTTACACTCTTAAGCAAACATTTATTTAACATTCTATATTCACAGAAAAATTAATAACACTTTAATAAATCATTTTAAATTCAAATTTATATCAAAATGTCATAGTTTACATTTTAAAATAATTTAAACCATCCAGAAAAGTATATAAAATAACCACGTGTCGGTATAAGATTTTCTAGCCTAAATCAAGTGATACGGATAATATATCATTTCAACCCGTAATTTACAAAGAAATATCCGGGTTTTATCATTTCAAACCCACAAATCCAAAGTTAAATAAAATAAATAAATAAATAAAATCGCTCAGGCCTATCATTGCAGCCCATAACAATTTTTTCCCTATTCTAAAGCCCGTTTGGGTATGTATCATTTCAACCCATAGTGATTCTATTCTACAGCAAACTTGCAGTGTGAGAACAGAATAAAATAAACAATATAGCACCATATAGCAGTTAGATGATAAGATAGGTTTATAAACAAGGTTAACATCATATGATTCATATCACAGGCAGGTATAACATGATATAATATTCTACACATTCACTTGTTGTCAATTCACTAATTATATAAGTATAAATGTCATGAGTGAATACTCACCTTTTTACGCTGGTGATAGCAAATCAAAACACATGAATAAAATTAAGAAAGCACGATAGCACGACTTTTGATTTGAGTGGAGTGGAGGGCTAAGATGTTATTCTTGTATTCAACAACAAAACAAAGCAAAATATAAATATAAATACAATACTAAAATTATTGGACAAAATGGAAATAGAGTTTACAAAAGACAATACCAAGTTTTCAATTGATTTTGCTTGACCACAAATCACATTTGCATGGCTTCAAAGCTATATAGGTTCAGCCTTGGTGATGTTTTGGCTAGGGTATGGATTTGGTTCGGACTCATATAGGAATGGCTACAAGTAAAAGTGAAGGGATAGGACTTACTAGTGAAAGAAGATCAAAGGTTAAGGCAAAAAGAGGAGTTTTGGTGCAACTTTAGGCTTGGACATGCATGAATTGGGCTAGGCCTTGGCATGTACAGACCTGGTGGTGGCTAGAGTGAAGGCCAAGGGTGGTGAACTTGATGGTGATGGTGGCTAAGGGGTGGCCAAGGCAACATATGAAGGGAATGATGGAAACTAGCTTGGCTATGCATGGTTTCAAGGGGTTTTTTGCAATTTTTGGAAGTGTTTGAATCATTTGATGGTCATGGCCAGTCTTGGTCGGAGGAGGAGGGTTTAGGCCGTGCATCATGATGGGAAGGAGGTGATGTGGTGGTCGGTGAAGGTGGTGAGGGGTATAGCCGAGAAAAGCTAGAGATGGAAAAGAAAAAACAAATGAAAAAAAGAAGAAGAAAGGAGAGAAAAAGAGAGGCCATTGCTTTCTTTTTTTTGTTCAGATCTGAAGTGCCGTGAGAAATGAAGATGGGAATAAATTTTATCATGTGAAAATAGTGATATAGATGGTTAGGTATTAAGGAATGAACGGCACAAATTGTGGTGAAGTTATGGTAGAAAATCAAGGGATGGAAAGATAAAAAGGTAAGAAATCAAAGTAACGTTTGCCTAAAATTAAAAACATATAATATATATTAATTGATGCGTTTCATGTAAATTAAAGAAAGGTGTATATAAGAAGCTTTCATAAACAAATAAATACAATAACGTTAAATAAATACATTTTAAATATATGCCTTTTAAAGCAATAATGTGTGTGTGTGTGTGTGTATTTGAAATTTCTTTCCAAGAAATAAATAAGGATCTAAACACTTACCATTTAATTAATAAATGAATGTCTAAATAAAAAAAATAAGGTAGAGATAAATATTATGAAAAACAAATAAATAGTTTTAGGAAAAGTAGGAAATAAATAAAGAAAATACTCTATTTAATGGAAACTAGACTTAAAAATTGTAATAAAATTCAACTGACTTTGGAAATTTTCAACAACACTTCTAAATAAATAAAAGTTAAGTAAATAAAATAAATGCTGAACAAAATAAGTGTAAATGAAAATAAATAATTCTTTTAAGGAAAAATAGAAAATAAATATATTGAAATAGCCATTTATTTGAAACTAGAATTTAAAATTTGAAAACAAACAAAAATATTATTTATATAAATTAAAATAAACAAATTTATTAAATAAAGCAATTTACACACAATCTTGTAAAAAACATAACTTTCACAATATTAATTCGATTTCAACGAAACGAAAAGCAGTATTCTTGAAATTAAATCTATTTTTATAATAAAAGATAAAATTCAAAAATTCAAAAATTTAAATTTTTAAATTTAAAAGTCAAAGTTTGACCATTTTGACCAAAATCCACTTTTTTGGAAATATTCCATTTATTCCGGTTTGGAATTATAATTCACACAAAAATAAAAATTTATATTTAAAATAACAAAATTTGTCCATTTTAATAAATAAAATAAAGTTTTCAAATCAGGAATTTCAGTTAAAATAATTAAAATAAAAAATTAAAATAATCACAAAATACATGGTTGTTGCAATTAAACTGTTTTAAAACTTAAAATAATCATAAATCATTTTATTTAACTCTTAACAAAGATTTGTCAATTCCAAACACACTTTTTAACAAATCCATAGAAATCATTTAAATTATACTTGATGTTAGTTTTTATGTTCAACAAGTATTATCCATAGAATAGCGGTGAAATCGCCTTTTAAATTCATATGAGTAGTATGAGTTCCCTCCTTGGAATTTAATACCAATTATAAGAAGATTATCTCTATCCAAACCAAGTTGTTTAAAATTGGAAAATTTAACCTTTTATACTTAACTCATTTACGACATTTCGACCTTATCTATCCATCGCCTAGGTGAGGCCAAGTGAGCTAGGGCACTGGTTGCTCTTGAACATCTCCTTAGTTTAAGCACCTCAACTAGATGACACAAATAGGAAACTCAAGCGTACTCGTCAGCTTATTAGAGCCAAGATTAAAACTATTGCTTATAACAGCTTTTCTTTAATTCTTTTATTTAAATCCTTTTAAACAAATCTTCAAATCATCTTTAAAACACTTAATTATTCATTTAAAAATATTTATAAAATATTTGAGAAAGAATTGTTAGGTTTAAAGTTATACTCCAAAAGTTATTGAAAACTATTACGAATCGTGCTGCGAATGGTGTTTTTAAAGTTATATTTGCCAAAATGACTTTTCTATCATTTGAAAATTTATTTATATACCTCAAATATCTTTTAAAACATTTAAAAATATTAAATTTTTAGAAATCCTTTTTTGGATTCCAAATTGCAAAACCGTGATTATTTTGAAAACTTATTTTACTTATATTTCAAAATCTACTTATTAAAATCTTGGTCATTTTCCTTTGATTCAAAACTATGGATATAATAGTTTGGAAATTTATTTTTACAAAGAATTTCGATCTATATTCCACTTTATATACTTATTTAACTTGTGGCGCGAAATTGCGAACTATCGTTATGCAATGCGCCGATTTTTGACTCATTTTTAATTTTCATTCAAGACTCATAGAGACAAGTTTATATGTTTATAAAATATTTCCAAATCAACTTCAAATCGTTTTGAAGAGTTTTAATGATTCAATATTTCTTTTATAACTTGATTCGATGAGTGATTTTCATGTGTAATATTGACATGTATTTAACGTGACTTGTTTATAAATCCAAACAACTATATTTTCACAACATCCAAACATGATAAATAATCATTATAAACAACCATAACATCCAATATATGTATATATAATAATATAAATGGGGTTCCTAACCTTTTATATAACATATCTAACTTTTTGTTACTAATTACTTTCCAAATATCCACTAATTACTGTAATTCATCCAACCAAACATCATAAGCATTTCAATAGTCATGTTAAACATTTATAACTATTTATAAGGATTTATTTTGAGAGTTATCACCTTCGTTGGATATTTTATTGACTATATTTCATTATAGCTTCGCTCACTCGAACTAAAACTCTACGAACTCAAGCCTAGAAGCCCTTGGAGTGCTCGACCTTGGTCCTTGTGTGTATGGCCAAGTAAGGAGGTGGTGGTTGCTCATGACCAAGCATGGTGGTGGTTTCCCGTGGCCAAGGTGGTGGATGATGGTGGTCGTGGGTTTCGATTGTGAAAAGGAGTGATTTTGAATTGTTTTGAGGAGTATATACTACTATATATATTATATAAATTTGATTTATTTCCATAAATATTTTCTTCATTATCTTATTAAGTGGAGAAGCCATTAAAAACATAGAAATAAGAAAGAAGATGAAGAAAAAAACATAGGAAATTATGAAGAATGGGTGGGGTATTTATAGGAAAAATTTGGAATCAAAAACTCTAAAATGAAATTACCAAACTATCCTTTCCATCACCTCCAACCCCTCCAGGATGAATATCCGCCACCTGCTCCTAGCTATGTGATGGTGGTGATGATGGTGGGTGGTGGTGATATGATGTGGTGTAAGGTTAATTTGATGTTTGCTTTTGAAAAGTAATTATTACTATAGATATTTTATTCTTTTACCATTGGTAAATAAATGTGTAAAATGGTAAGAGTCAATTTTTACTATTCTCTTATGTGTGTGTTATGTTCATATCATGAAAAATGCATGAGTCATTTGAACAACGTCGTATAACTTATATATGTCAAACCATTACGTATTCATATTCCAATATTCGATCATATTTTCATTTATTAATTAACATATGTATATTTATAAACAAAGTTTGAAGACTATTTTCTTATTATTTTGCATGAACTAAGATGATCTTATATGAGTTACAAATCCATATAAGTCAATATTAAACGATTGTTTACAAAAAGTGTTATTATACCGATAAACCGATATTGATTTTCCTTATAATTTCAAATCTTATTTATAAATTTATAAAACCATCACAATTGATTTATTATCACTTTATTACTATTATAAATGAATTATTATCATTTTAAACTATTATTTTAATATTTATAATAATCATTAAATTTTAACTTAAAATCATTAATTCATTATTATATATACTGGCATTCTAATGATATCATAAATCAATTAAATCTTTGTTAATACAGTTTTTTAACAGGTTTACCATATTTATTTATGGTTTAAAACATTGCTATTGGGGTTATAAATCCTTATATATGAATATTTCAAAAAGAATCTTAATTTATTAAAGTTATGAATTTATGGGTCGTTACACTTTGTGTCCATCATATAGTCATATCCCGTCATGATATATTCATATAGTTATATCTATAAGGAGATGAGATTATACATGTGATTGATATCTAGTATAATGGATTCTCGTTTCATTGTTTACGTTGGTATTATATATTGATGTTGATGTGGTATATTGAGAATGAGAGATATATTTGGGCAGTGTTATGTGCTAGCCTGGTATACTTAGTGATATGTTACATATCGATGTTTTATGAATTTAGATGATGATTTATAGATATGTATGATTCAGCCATTTGCGTTGACTCTAATTTTTGATTTACTAAGTTTCTATATAGGTGATGACATCCTTTGATATCAGAGCTAGTTGCTTTGTATAATTTTGAGTTATTCATGTAATGTGATGCTTTGATGGTTATCAATGATATTATAACTATATTTCATGTACATTTTTCCATGGTTATATATATATATTTTGATATGTCGTCTGATGATTTGAGTATCTTTGGTAGTTTTGTCATATTTTTATTCCCTATAGTATACTGTGTACACGTATTATAAATACTTGATTAGACATAAACTGACCCGTGTGTTATTTATGTAATACTCAGGTCAGTCCGAGGCATTTCAAATACAGGGATGATATGACCGACATATGATTATTGGGCTTAGTGGAGACGTATATTAGGATTGTTTCATGACATTTATGTGACTTTGATTCATTGTATATGTATGATGTTATATTTTATATTGATCATGTTACATTACATTGAGACAGTTGACATTTGAGATATTTGTATCCATATAGTATCATATATCATATATTATATTATATGTTAAGCGATTGACCCTATTTTCTCTGTTATTTTCTGTATGTTATGTATTTTTCTATCCTGGAGGCACACGTGTTTATTTCTTTGTACTAATACTGTATAAGTATAGGTGAGTTATTCATTTAACATTTTAATACATGCTAGTATTAGTCCAAGGGAATATTCACATATGTATCCTATATAACCTTATTCTTCATATTATCTGACAGTATTACTCCGTAATACTCCTGGATAGTATGGGTATAGAGGTGACATGTTTCATTCAGTTCCCCTATTCAACCTCTAAAATTCATCTATAAAATCCATCAGTACAGAATCCCATTTCCATTGAGGTGCTTCCAAAGGTTAAAGCAGTCCAGTTGGCTTTTGGTGCTCAGCTTTTAATTGTTGAAAATTCAATTATTGCTTCACTTATGATCCTGCATCTCTTTTCATTCCATGCCAAAAGAAACTTCTCCTCTCTTGGTACATCTACATATCTCTGAGATAAATATACTTAATAACACGGCGATACATTTATACAAAACTTCTACCCCGAGCACACGTAATAGAGCCATAGACAGTCAAATGAAATCCAATCCACGAAATAATTTGATCTGTGGACACTTTGATTGATGACACTTTTGAAGAACTTCCTTTCTAAGATATTATGCACATGTAACACATAATCATTCCTTCTTTCTTAGCCATCCTTTTCATCCAAGTGTAAAGTTTTCAAATCATTAATCTCCTTCCCCATTATCAGACTCTTTATCCATTCGACTAGTAACGTATAATCTTTTTGCCTTGCAGCAATTTTATCAATCAATACTGGCCAAATTTCTAAATAATATATCACTATTGTCGACCTTATATGAACTCCACAAGAAGCTAACGCATCCAAATCGTTCCATTCTGCCAACATTGCCGACAACATTTCGATGATTCGTGCTATGTGCATGTGATACCCCTAATTTTGATAAACATTATTTAGAAAATTTAATTACATAAATTAAAAAATGTATTGGGATAAAGAGAATGAAATTTGGTAATTAGATGTGGTCGTGCCTTAAATAATTGGTTAATGAGATCAATTAAACCATAAGGAGAAGGAGAATAATGTGAGGGGTAAAATGAATAATCACTTATTCCTAACCTTAACTCTTCCTCTCTCATTATCCTCATTCCATTTCACTTTATACAAACTAAAACAAACTTAAGGCCTACCATTTTAAGGAAAACAATAAGAGAAAAGCAAAGAAAACATAAAGAAAAGCTAAGGTGAATTTAATCAACACTTAATCTCAAATTTATCCAATAAAGGTGAATAATAGTTATCCATCTCACTTTTGCTTGTTTCTTTTAGTTTTATGCTCAAACCCGAATTATATGATGATATTATGCCAATTCATGAACGATTATTGCATTATATTTATGTTTGATAATTTATTGGATTATGCATGAAATTATTTGATAGAATTTGAGTGTAGAAACCTAGTTTATAACCTTCTATCGACTTGCTATTTGGGTATGATGTTTAAACATTAATTTGGGTCCTTAGTGATTATAATTTTCTATGAATTTATTAAGCTAGAATGGCTTCATAATTATAATAAAATAATAATATAAGTTATATGGTTTGCAAAATATTTTGGGAATGATAAATACATATTTCAGCATTTTTTTGAAAAGAATATTGGTAAAGTATTTTTAATTAATAGAAGTTTGACAAGGCTTAAGAGTTGGTGAAAAGAAATTCCTTTATTTAGGAATAAAATAGTTTTTAAATTATTTACAAAAATGCCTTGTTGTATGGAAAGAATGCCGAGCACAATTCATGTCGTAGTCATGCATTTTGACATCAACTAGAGGGGATGCATATGATATCAATTTATGTTGGTATGGAAAGAATCAACTTAGATTGACGTAGGAAACCTAATATATGATTGATTTCGACATCCTTACCTTTCAACATCAATGATTTCATAGATTATCAAGGATATTAGTGTCCTTTTGTTCTAGGTTCATATTCAAATTTCAAGTGTTTTAAGGTTCGACATTGGATAGTCAACGACCTCTATTGTTTTCGTAACGACCAAAATTTTTTGGTTACTAGATTTCAAATGTTTAATTAATTTTAAATATTTAAAATAATTGAATTTTGGAATTTAATAATTTATAATTCAAATATAGGGGATAATAAATATTTGATGGTGAATTGAATGTTAATTAAATGGATTTAATAATTTTATTTAACTCCTTTAAAGTAATAAATAGTATTGGTGGATTCAATTTGTAAATTTATTTACAAATATAAAATAGATTGGATAAATATTGATAATTAAATATATAAATCTATGAAATTATCCTTTAGGGGCATAGTCTTGGTTGCGATGAAACAAGTTTTATTGGATCCGAATAGTAAATTATATTACATCGTCGAATTGCATAGCAATTAGACATATCGTTTTATCGTGTGAGATCGAAACGCGTTAAAGTTAATACCGAAAATTTAATATAACAACTAGGTCCAAAAACCTATTTTTTACATACGATCGAATTAGGTCTCGAAATAAGTTCCATTACATTCGGAATAGGGGTATAACATATAGAACGCGAGGCAGCATGCCTTATTTGGAGTTCGAGATTTTTGGGTATTGTTTTGTTGAATAATTTAAAATTAAAATGATATAATTATATTTTATTTAGACTTTTGCTGCCATACCTACTGCATACTTGCACCGTACCCTACATACAACACAACCATACCACTTCCTTCTATTTAACTAGCATGTAGATCAACAGAGGGTCTCCTCCTTTAAATTCAAGAAATTCAAAATTCAAAACAAAATGTTATACCCAATTTAAAATCCTAAACCAATTTTAAAAATCTCATTTGACCTTAACTTCTTGCTTATGCTCAAATTTGAAGGTACAGCAGTAATTGATGGAGCTCGATAGTAATGTCGCACGGATAGAGGACTAGGGTTTGGAATATCGACCATTGTGGTGCACGATTGGAGGTATGGAGATCATTTTCGGGTTCGTTGAAGAAAATGACATCCGGACATTAATTTGGAGGAGGTACGGTTCATTAGGGATGGCGCGACATTTGTCGGGTTGAGGGGGAGATTTATTGACGTGTTTTGGTCTGGGCTTGGTGGAGTTGATCCGAGGTGTCGGTAAGGTCATCTTAGGAGAGAGAAGTTCAACAGCGAAGATCAAATCGAGTTTCGTCAAGTATTTCGCCATGTCAGTAGAAAAAGTGCATGCATGATTTGCATTCTATTAGTGTTGTGCATTCTAAATCGTGTATCTCACTCATACGAGGTTGGATTCGAAAGCCCTTTTTTGCATCGGACTCATATTATTAAGGTCTTCATAATGGAACTAGTTTGGTTGGATTCAGAGCAAGCGAAAATTTAGGCTAAAATCGGACGGCCATTCGGTTTTAGTCCGAAATCGTGTCGTTTCTGCGGAAACGAAAATCAATGTGAGTTTAACTCACATTAAATTTTATTATATCATATTAATGATGTTATAAACATTTATCGATTGTTTGGATGTTAATTAGATTGTTTGATTGATTGTTTGATTCAATTTCCATTTGGAAAATGGATGACAAATTAAATTGACCATTATAAACCCATATGGTTATCTATTTCTTATCCAAAACCATTGTTTTGTAGGAAAAATCAATAGAGAGACCCAAAAGGGGTTTCTTGCCAATATGTTATTTATTTACATCCTTATGTTGTTATATTAATAGCCAACTCAGATAAGTTCTCGATATTCCATTTAATAGTTTAAATGTCGCTGTAGCAATTTTCGCTATACCATGGTTTATTAAATTTCATCCCTAAAACTCTATCATATGAACTTGAGCTTTTGTTTCCGCTAAAAAAATATTGAAAATTTATTAATCATTTTGATTAATTATAATTTAAAATTAATTAATTTTAATCAATTAATTTGAGATTAATTAACCAATTCAATAAACGATGATTAAAATTGGTTTATCTTTAGATTTAACTAATCATTTTTGCTAATGATGTTTTATACTTAATCAATTTTTTAACTAATGATGCTTTATAATTAAATAAATCATTTTAACAAATGATGTTTTAATTAATTATTTTAGCTAATGGAGTTTGAATTTTATTAATCCTATTAATTTACGATTATTTGAACTTAACTAATCGTTTTAATTAATGAAATTTAAAATTATTTGTCATTTTAATTAATGATAATTGAGATCATTTATTCATTTAATTAATTATTATTTGAATTTAATAAATCTTTTTAATTTATTGATTTAAAAAAGTTACTAAAGTAAATTAACTAATATAATAAAATTGCTTTAATAAACTGATTTGAAATTAACAAATTGATTTAATAAAGATTTTTAAAGTTGATTTACAAATGTTATAAAAGTATTTGGAAATAATTATCTATTTTATTATAGATGATGGATTTGTTTATTTAAAAGAGATTTTAAATGTGATTAGTTATCTTTCGAAATAATTGATATTGTTTTAAAGTTATGAAAAAGGAATTGGAACTCGATTGTTAGGACGTTATGTTTGATAACCTTTTAGTGTTCAGTCTAATGTTGGTTTAGACCTTCGGGGTCGCACACTTGGAAAAATTTATTCTCTTAATGTTTTAACAATCAAGAACTAATTCAAAATGTGTTTTACCAAGGTGGAAATAAGGAAATCAAGCACAAGTTCAGATTTTTTTTAAAAGTAAAGTTTGATTCGTTTATGGAAATGATATAATTCCCATGAAGCGAATCACTTATATGGAAACGATTTATTTGTGTAATTTGCACTAAACATCAAAGAAGTAAACTTGTTGCTATTTCAAAAGTTCAAAGTAATCGTTAGACATGACCTTGAGGTAATGCTATCTTGACTTGTCCGATATTACTCTTAACCAAGAAAAAGTACAAGTTTGAACTCAATGAGTAGTGGTAAGTACACAAGAATTAATTTCCATACACGATCGTTTTATATCCTCGATAGTGGATATCTCAGCTATTGGTTACTTCAGCTACTTTATTAACGTCATTCTAAGATGATTTATTGCTCCATTGAGCATTGATTATCCTTTACTCGAAATGACTAAACCAAAACGTAGGTTTTTGGGGGCCAAGATATGTGGTTGCTTCCATTAGGATATTTTCACATCTCATCTAGATTTTTGTGTACCGTCATGTGAAAAATGGTTGAGAGTTTTTAGATGTGAGATATTCAGATTCTCGATAAGTTTTGGAGGGGACTGGCTTGATTTTCTTGTGTTTTTAAGTATGTTATTAGAGGTATACTTCTTTTAAGGGTGATGCACCCTCCTTGTCATTTGTTGGAAAATTTCATTTCCTTGTTTGATTCGAAGATACCCTAAATACGTTTTAGTTTTAAATTGCCATGTGTAGAGCCAACTCCTTACATGGCATTTAAATATTGATTTAGTCCATTCTATCAAGTTGGACTGTTTGCTAATTCAATCCATTCTATCATGTTGGACGTTACCTTATTTATTCCACTCTATCTAGTTGGACTATTTTTCCTTGTTCTATCCATTCTGTCCATTTTAGATTTTATTCGGTTCATTTCCATTCTTTCAAGTCTGGTTTAGTATTGATTATGCTCATTCATATTTGGATTTGTTCTTTATATTTATTTCTACTCTTGCCTGTATGGATGTTATTCTTGTGAGATAAATACCCATTTCGTGTTAGTGGCGTGATCTTACAGAACTTTTATATTTTTCCTATTATTCGAGTTATCTCACACTAGTATTTCCATACTGATCCGGGTGTTATTTATTTGTAATGCTCGGGTATGACTGAGTATTTTTCCCAGGATGTCTTTGAAGTTGTGGAGACCGTGTAGGGGAGCTGAAGATTCACCTACTGTAGTATTTTATTTTTCATTGTAGCATTTGTAAGATCAGGATTATATAATAGTCCAGCTTATAAGGTTTGTTTTTAACTCTTATATACTCTGTATATTTGAAAAGACAATTTCTACTATCCTTGTTATATTATATGTTTTCAATTTCGCTGTCAGATTCATCTATTTTTCTCTGTTTTTTTTCTTTTTTTATTTACCTTAACAATCTGCCGTTTTGTCGATTGGATGTGCGACATTAGAACATAATGGTAGTGTTCAGTGTCGACCTTCGATAGTCAAAATGATGGTTCATTACAAAGTGGTATCAAAGCGCGAGGTTAAGCGAGAGCCTTGGCCTTTGGTAGGGCTTGGCTCATTAAAGATAGGGTAAGTGACACCCTAGAATGAGTTTGAGAGTGTTATATATGCGAGAGCGTATTTGTTAATGTTATAAAAACATATTATGTTAATTGGTGTATTGTATTTTTATGAATTCTGGTTGAGATATGGGACGACACGGTATCATTAGAGGTTTCTAAACACTTGACCAAGGCCAACGAACATGGTATTAAATTTTTTTTGAAAATTTGGCAAATTTAATATTTTGCCTAGGATAATATTTCTTATATGTAAAGGAATAATTTTAAAAACTCTATATAGTTATATAGTGTGTTGGTTTAAATGTGATCATATTTATTTAATTTCACTATTGTTTGTTCAGTTATGGTTAACTTAAATTAGAAGCATTAACCGTTGCTTGTTAGTTGTTAAAATTGTGCTCGGTTTATTTAGGAGCATTTATTGCCTTAAATTAAAACGAACACTTTGTGAAATAAATTTTAATAATTTGACTATAAGGTGTTCGGGGAAAATATTAACTTGAAATTTCGTCTTTTTAATAGGCGGGTTAAGAATTAAATTTTATCTAAAGTGTTAATATAATCTAAATAGTGGGATAAGATATTTAGAGAATGAATATTGAAGATAATTCTATTATAATAAAAAAGGATTATTGTAATATGAAATGATTTTTATATAAAGGAAATTTTATATAAATTTAGTTTGAGAAATGTGTTTTAAAAAAAAGTATTTTTGAGTCCAAATCTCGGAGTTTTCGAAAATAATTTCAAAGGAATTTTGAGAAATGAAATAGCAATACTTTTTAAAGAATTTAAAGGTAAAAAGATATCGGGAAGTAAAATTTTAAAAGAATGCATTTCTTTTGGGATAATTAGGAGGAAATTATTTCGATTAGTTTTGTGGTAATCTGAATAATCTTCTAAGTGACAATCAGATGTTTGCTTAGGCGAACTCGTGGAATACTTAGTAAATTATTCTCACTATTATTATGCGATCAAAATGAGTTCAAATTCGAATAAAACCAAAGTGAGTTTTAATAAATAAATTGTTTGAAGTTATTATATATATAGAAAACATATGTAGTATGCTTTCAATGATAAGTTTTGAAAATTTAAAACCAAGTAAATTGGGTTAAAGTAAATAAGAAGGTTTTGATAAACAATGTTTTGTTAAAGCCATATTTTTTTTAAACATCTAAGTAGTGTAAACTACTTATTGATTGGGTCAACCCATGAATATTATTCATATTAACACTCTAAATAATAATAGATTAACTCAGTTTTAAGAAACTATAATTTGATTTGATCTCCTCCAGATCTTTGACAAAGTACAATAAATTTTGTATGTATTCTCAGGATATAAAAGTATATTATATAAGTAAATAAAGTGGAATAAGTTTTGATTTAATTTTTTATAAAGAAATAACTTTATAAATATTTTAAAAATTGGATGAGAAATTATGAGATAACTAACAAATAATTTTAGTACTGAATAAAATACTAAGTGAATATATAAGTGACTTAACAAATAGAATATAAAATGTGACTTTCCAGTTTGTCCAGTTAGTTTGGATATTCTTTTAAGCAATAGCCAAAGGCTAATGAGCAAAATGGTATGCTTTGATAATTATCTATATTTTTGGACAATTAAGAAAGTTTTGAACTTAAGATAAGATTATTTGTTAGTCTGACATTTTAAAACAATGTTAAGTGATAAGTTTTCCCAAACGGAATTTGATTGATTTGATTGAAATAAATTGATTGGTTATGTGATTTTATAGACCATCATTTATAAAGTTTAAAATTATAAACAAAAGATTTTAAAATTATTATTATTAGGACCTAAATCCTAGTGATTTCGAAAAGGTAATTTTTGAAGATTTTGGGAAAGGAATGATACTTATTCACTCGAGTTGATGTCTTACGGAGGAACCGAAATACCACTGGACACTCCATGTTGTTTTGATTCCAGATTTCATTATAATTTAGAGGAACTCCCTCCTTGTCATTTTGATTTTGTCTTTGATTTTTTCTCTTCTAAGAAATTTGAAAATAATTTTTTTGAATCGAAAAACCTGGTTATTTGAATCTGAAATTTTCATATGAAATAATTGAATGCATACTACCTATTACATAATATTTACTATATTTTGTTGTATATGATTGAAATATGGTTGTTGGTTGCATGTAGATTCATATCATGCTAGTTTTTGCATGTAGAGTTACACCACATTGCATTTGTCAGCCAGATTTTCTTTTAGATTTTGTAAGTATAGGAATGTAAGGGAGCCATTTGATTACCGTGCACCTGAATTTACATTGAATAAAATAAATTACTTGCCAAAATGTAATTCAAACACAAAATGGTACGTAATAAATTTAAAAAATTGGTTTGGTTGATGATTTTATACCCAAAAAAAGGGAGGCAACTTGGCTTTTCTTTTCATTAATTGGTTTGGAGACATAGAGGCGATTTGTAGTTGTACCAATCGAGCCGTGCAAAGGATACGCTGGCGAAATTTTTCGATAATTTAAGAGTTAGAAATTTTTTAAAGAAATTCTGGGAAAACGTTTGACAACTAAAATTTGATTTTCTAAGTTATATCTTGGAATGAGTGAATTTGTTGGTACATTTAAAAGATTTGAAAATTTTGGAACCTATTCCAGCTATTTGGTTTTGAGAATAAGTTTAATAACTCATTTTAATTAATAGTTTTAAATTTAAGGGTTTGGAAACATTTTTTTCCTTAGGAATTTCGGTGATAAAATTCATTTGAGGGGGAAGAATACAATGATCCAAAAAATTTGGTTATTTGATTTTAAATGTTCAATTAACTTTAAATATGTAAATAATTGAATTTTGGAATTTAATAATTTATAATTCAAATATATGGAATAATAAATATTTGAATTATGAATTAAATGTTAATTAAATGGATTTAATAATTTTATTTAACCTCTTTTAATTAATAAATAGTATTGGTAAATTCAGTTTTTAAATTTATTTAAATATAAAATAGATTAGATAAATATCGATAACTAAATATTTAAATCTGTAAAATTAACCTTACAGGGCACAGTCTTGGATTTCGATGAAACTAATTTTATTGGAACCGTGATAGTGAATAATATTATGCCGTCAAATTGTGTAGTAATCAGACGTATCGCTTGATCGTGTGAGATCGAAACACGTTGAAATTATATCAAAAGATTAATATAATAACTAGGCCCAAAAATTTATCTTCTACATACGATCGAATTAGGTCTCAAAACAAGTTCCATTGCGTTTGGAATAAGTTTGTAATATATAGAACTCCAAGCAGCACACCTCGTTTGGGTTCAAGATTTTCGTGTATGTTTTGTTGAATGATTGAACGTTAAAATGATATAAATATATTTTATCTAGCCTTTTGCTACCATACCCACTGCATACTTGCACCATACCCTACGTACAACACAACCATACGTCTTTCTTCTGTTTAACCAGCATGTAGATCAACAGAGGCTCTTCTCCTTTAAATTCAAGAAATTCAAATTTTAAAATAAAATGTTATACTCGATTTAAAATCCTAAAACCAATTTTAAAAATCTCGTTTCGACCTAAACCTCTTACCTATGCTGGAATTTGAAGGTACGACAACGATTGATGGAGCTCGATAGTAATGTTACACGGATAAAGGACCTAGGGTTTGTAACGACCTAGAATTTTAGTCAATTGAAATTTGAATATTTATTTGATTTTAAACATTTAAAAGTTAATTTCATAAGTTAAATAACTTATATTTCAAATATAGTCATTTATTTGATAATTAAATTGTTTGATTTGAATATTTGAAATTGTTTAAAATAATTGAAATGTGAATTTAAAATGAATGGAAATAATTTCTAAAGTTGATTTAAATTCTATTTAAAATTAGAATGAATTTAGTAAACTTTTAAATTTGATTTAAAGGCGATTAAACATAAATTGGAAATTTTATGTTTTAATTAACGTGTGAAAATAGTCATTTTTGACACCATCTTGGATTTCGACGAAATCAGTTTCATTGGATCTATAATAGTGAGTTATTATAGGATTTCAAGTTTCGTAGCGATCGGACTTATCGTTTGACCGTGCGAGTTAGAAATGCGTAGAAATTAATTAAAGGAATTTAATTAAAATAACTTGATTTGAAAAGCTATCTTCTGTATATGATGGAAATGGGTCCCGAGACTAGTTCCATTGTGTTTGAAGTATGGGTATAACATATAGAATGCCAGGCGTCACGCTTTGTTTGGAGTTCGGAACTTTCACGGATGAATAATGTCAGGTTTATTTTCTATAAATAGCCGTCTATTTCTTTCATTTGCAAAACCCTAGCTACGCTTTCACCAACCGCCACTTATCTCTCCACAAATCAACAATCATAAATCAATCGAGTGATTGGAGCGAAACTGGCCAAAACATTATAAACGAAAGTTGTGGCCGTCGACGAGTTGAGTTTATCTGCACCAACCGACCATCGTCAAGCATTGCGAGATGGCAAAAATTCGCCAACATCCGGAGTAGCAAAATGGGTTTCAGGGGTTCGTCGAGGTGGAGCGATGCATATGCGCGCGCGTGGGCTGGGCGTTGACTGGACCGGAGGCGGGCGTGGTGGAGGTCGATCAGATGCAGGCGGTTCGACGGTGCATTGGTCGATGCTGGGCGACTTCGGTTCATTCATGGCATTTAAAAAAACAGAAAGAAAATACGCGCATATGTGAAGGGCCTATAGCCTGAAGGAGGAAGGTGAGTGAGTAAGGTTTTAAATTTTATTAGTTTAAGTTGATTTAGATCTTATTTATATCAAATGTTTAGAAATTCATAACTTTATCGTACGAGGTCCATTTCTAGCGCGATAAGTTGCGTTGGGTTGCGTTCATATTAGCGAGCACTAAGTTGTGGAGTTGGATTGGACGAATTCGGAGCTAGTTAGAATTTTTGGTAAATTGAACGACCGTTCAATGTTAATCCAAAATGGAGCGCTTAGACAATCTCTGGAAAATTTTATGAGTAAACTCACCTCTCTGGCCTACTTATATTTTTATATAAGTGGAAAAAATATATTTTATTTATGATATTTGTTGCTTGTTTGAATGATATATTATATATATTAGTTAGTTTGGATATATTTCCACCCTTGGAGCAGCTGAGACCCTATTGCGTTCCCATGTATGAGCGGATGACCCTATGTACACGAATCTCGTGTCGAAGCCGTTGATTTTTATATTATTTGATTTTATGTTGTAAGTGATGCAGGGGGACATATTGGAGGGATCGAACAGGATTTCTCACACTACTGATTTTATGTTCACATATATGCTGATATATGATGTTGTGATGGATGCCATATTGGATGACATGAATTTATTTTGCTATTTAGTGCTATGTTAGCACTGGCAATATTTTAGTATTTTAAAAATTCTATAAAATAGTGATTTTTAATTGCAAAGATTTTCAAAGTGATTTTGGAGAAGTATATGTTTTTATAGTTTTTAAATTATTAACAGAGGAATATGTTTTTAAACAAATACAAAGTATGATTTTTAAAGTTATAGAAATATGGTTTTGTGAAATATTTATTTTATAGAGATTCTAAATAAGTTTATAAAGGATTTTTAAAAAGGCGATATTTTATAAATAAAGAAATATATTTAAAAACGGAGTTTGTAAATATTTTATGAATGGATTTGAAGTTTATTTGGTAAATGGATTTATGTATTGATTTTATGAGTAAATATATTTTATAGAGAAATATATAAATGGATTTTACAGATAAATTATATTTATAAAGAAATGGATATAAAAATGGATTTTTGATAGTAAATGAGTGTTTATAAAAGAATGATTTGTAAATAGAAATCATAAAGAAGTGATTTTATGAAATAGAAGTTTTATAAAATAGAAAGGAGATTTATAAACACAGTTTTATAAATATGGAAATGATTTATGTTGAGATTTAAATATGAATTTTTATACAAAGAAAATATGATCGAGTTTTAAGGATTTAACAATCTTTCAAAAGATTGTTTTGAAAATATGTTTTCGATGCAGTTAATGGCTTTAAAAAGTAATTTAATGTTTGGAAAGTTAAAAAAATCTTTCAAAGGATTGTTTGAAAATTATGTTTGTTTTGAAAAGTTAATGGCATTGAAAGGTAAATTACTGTTCTAAAGTGATGTTTTGGAAAGTAATAGTTCCAAATGGAATCAATAGTTTGAAAAATGTTTCAAAATGAGATATGTATCAAAACCATAGGTTTTAGCATTTATTATTGTAATAGACATTTTCAGAGAAGTTATGGAAGGTTTGGAGTATAACGCAGTTGTTATAGTAAATGATTTCGGAAAGAAAATGTTTTTACACAGTATACATGATATATATATATATGTATGTATGTATGTATATGTATATGTATATGTATGTATGTGTATGTATAATTAATTAATCAAGTCCTTACTAATGTTGTGGGTTGTCGTAACGATGTTTTACGCAACATTCGTTTTGACCAAATAAGGCGTGTTTTGCTTATTACAAATTTAAGTATATGGAAATATTTTCTAAGTGTTGAAAATAAATTGAATTGTGAATATACTTATACCATTGATATAAGTATATGGAAATGTTTTCCAATATCGAAGATTGAAATGGTTTTGAATATATATCTTTTTAAAGACAATTTGAAGTAAATATTCAGAAATTGATTTAATTAATAAAAGATGAATTATGGCCTAGTGACTGCTTATGTGCTAAATATTGTTTGTTGCTTTGATAGTTAAATAACCAACTGTCAAGATTGGTCATTTTGTCGTTGTTGGTTCGGAGAGATTGGGATCGGATTTATTTGAGAACCACTTTGGACCAATGTATGCGTCCTAAAGTGCAGGTTTATGATTATGATTAGAAGATGGAGATCTTCATGATGCAGGGCTACATGCCACTAGTCCTTCGGGGTGAAATTTACCGTACCATGTATGTATGGTGGTAGTTGTGATTTGTTATGAAAATCTATGACATGCAAGGACTTCTCGCTAGTAATTCGATGGATGATTTTCGATAGGATGTGGTAGGAGAGTGCCTTCGGTTTGTCTTATTCCTAGACAACTTGTATGGAAAAATGTCCGGCGACGCATTTCGGAGACTACGTCATTGACTTTTACAAATGTACATCTATTTGGCGACATAGAAGGTAACTTCTCTTAGCTTAACACCCTTCTCTAAGACGTACGAGCTCAGAGGTTGTATGTTCGTGAAAGTTAATAGTGATCGAAGGAATGGCAATGTGACATTCAAAGTGGAACGTGCTAGGTGAAAGTTAATCGTTACCTTATGCCTCATCACCCGAAAATGACAAAAACAGGATAGAAGCGGCATGGCTATGTGGGTCGCTACCATAAGGATATGGTCTTCACCTTTCTAGATATATTTATTCCTGCTATGACGTAGGGTATTAAATTATTGTGGTGCGTGGGATGAGCGCTTTCGAATAGGTCAGTAACAACCAATGTGATTTCATATTCGGTACTATCCAGGAAGCGATAGGCCGGTTCCATGTTGGTTTAGGCGTTCAGTATCTGGACCCTAGGTGCACTTTTCTAGAGATATATTGTCGGAAGGTAGTCCCTTACATTGTCATTTGTATGGAATCAATTCTACACTACGTGCCTGCCAGTTTATTTGTAAACTTATTACGCCATCAATTTAGCCAATGTAATAATTTCGGTTATTTGAATATTATTTGTATTCTAGACACTAGTATAATATCAGATGATTTGATACGAAACATTTTGGTTATCGTGAGATAAATACCTATTCGTGCTTATGTGTGGCATGGTCTTACAAGATACTTTTGTTTTGATAAAGAAAAGTTTTGATAACTTTAAAATAAAGTTGAGATGTGTTTTCTCACTTTGGTTTACCAGATTGATCCGGGCATTCTTTCCTTTAAATGCTCGGTTCAGACCAAGTATATTTACAGATTTATATTTGGATGCTTTGGAGCTTCAGTAGATAAGGTAGAAATCTTCAGGTCGTATTCCACATATATGTTTAATTTCCGCTGCATTGTTATGTAAATTATCAACAATTGTGAGGACGGGTTATTATAACTGTCCAGGCTGATGATTTTGATTCGATTGGTGTACTCTGATTGATGTATGTATATTAAAGATTACAGTTTCTCTTTTTATAAAACACATTTGATATTATATTATATTATATTATATGTTGTCCTGCTGCGATTTTGAGACTCTGCGTTGTTTTTGGCTTCTCTTTCTTCTTCTTTCTTCTTCTTCTTCTTCATCATCTTCTTCTTTTCTTCTTTCTTCTTTCTTTCCCATAACATTCTAGTTTTCCATTCAATTTGGGCTGGACATGTGTGGGTTATTGTCAGTGTGAACTGTGTGGATTTTCGGGTCGTTACGGTTTGGAAAATCGACCGTTGTGGTGCTCGTTGGAGGTATGGAGATTGTTTTCGAGTTTGTGGAAGAAAATGACATCCATACGTCAATTTGGAGGTGGTGTGGTTCACTGGGAAATCGTGCGACCGTTGACAGGTTGAGGGGGAGGTTTATCAACTTTTTTTGTTCTGGGCTTGGTGGAGTCGATCTGAGGTGTCGGCAAAGTCATCTTAGGCGAGAGAAGTTCAACGGCGATGACGAATCAAGTTTCGTCGAGTATTTCACCGTGCCAGTACAAAATGTGCATGCGTGATTTGGGTTCGTATCAATGTTGTGCAAGATTTTGGGGAAAGGAGGAAGAAGATGATGATAGGGGTAGGATTGTACTTATAATATAAGTTGTTCTATTTTTTATTGATTGAAAATTGTCGGTATCTTATAAAACGTGTATCTAACACATGTGTGGTCGGTTTAGAATGCCATTTTTTGCATTGGACTCATGTCTTCAAGGTCTACACGATGGGATTAGTTTGGTGGGATTTGAAGTAAGTAAAAATTTAGGCTAAAATCGGACGACCGTTCGGTTTTAGTCAAACATCGGGCCGTCTTGGCAGATACGAAAATCAATGTGAGTCTAACTCACATTAAATTTTATTATATCATATTAATGATGTTATAAAGGTTTATTGATTGTTTGAATGTTAACTAGATTGTTTGACTGATTGTTTGGTTGAATTTCCGTTTGGAAAATAGACGACATATTAAATTGATCGTTCTAAACCCATAAGATTATCTATATCTTATCCTTAACCATTGTTTTGTAGGAAAAATCTGTAGAGAGACCAAAGGGGATTTCTCGCCAATATGATATTTATTTACATCTATATGTTGTTATATTAATAGCCAATTTAGATAAGTTTTTGATATTTCATTTAATAGTTTAAATGTCGTTATAGCTATTTTCGTTATACCATCGTCTATTAAATTTCATCCCCAAAACCCTATCGTATGAACTTGAGCTTGTGTTTCTGCTAAAAAGAATATTGAAAATTTGGTAATCATTTTGATTAATTATAATTTAAAATTTATTAATCATTTTAATTTATTAATTTGAGATTAATTAACCAACTTAATAAATGGTGATTAAAAGTTGGTTTGTCTTTAGATTTAATTAATCATTTTTGCTATTGATTTTTTATACCTAATTAATTGTTTTAACTAATGATTTTTATAATTTAGTTAAATCATCTTAATTAATGATGTTTTATAATTAAATATATCATTTTAACAAATGATGTTTCAATTAGTTGTTTTTGCTAATGGAGTTTGAATTTAATTAATCCAATTAATTTATGATTGTTTGAACTTAACTAATTGTCGAGGGTAAAGACTAAAAATAGGTTTACGCAAAGAAAGGAATCTATAACTTAGATGGATTATTGGTTGGCCTGCAAAACCATAAGGTTCATAATGAGCCTAGCAAAACTATGAGATATACGGATAGTCGGGTTTACACTAAGAAGATTATGTTCGGTGGATAGTCCAATTTCCTCTTAATGATAATTTAGAAAATTTGTTATATCTGGTAGGACCGAGTCAGCCATATAGGCAAGTAGTAACCCTGAAAAACTATGAAGTATGAACGGATAGTTTATTGAGTTACACAGACTAGTCGGATTAAACCATATGGCATGCATGCATATGATTATTTAATATTTGTTTAACCATTTTGATTTCAGCAGCATGATTTTGATTAACATACTTTCAGAAGATATAGTAAGGGGAAAGTCCATTTCACTCAGCGGCATAGTCCCACTAGATATTTATTTTCGAGATGGCATATTATTACTCACACCAGACTTTTTGTTTAGCCCTATGTTTTTGTTTTCCCCATTAAATCCAGGGTGCTTGTTTGAGTAGTTCGAGAGTAAGGTTTATAGACTGATGAATAAAGCTTCCATAGATGTGCAGGAGGCAAGTTAGCTATGTTAAGGAGTTATTTTGTCCATTGTGTTAATGTTTCAATTATCTAAATGTATGTAATGGTAGAATATATATATATATATATATATATATATATATATATATCAAGTAGTAAATCCTGATCAACCAAGGGGCGTCTCCGTTTGTCGCTCTTGGTTTATATTGTAATAAATATATTTTATTTGAACATGGGCAAAGTTTGGGTATGCAATAAATATGGAAATAATTTATGAACCATGTTTTGAAATTTTCATATTCATTTGCTTTTGATGTTATTGATATGACTAACTTGATCGCATTTGGTCATTGAAAATTAATACTATAGTTGACTGCGGCATCCATAGTGCTTAGTTTCAGGCCACAGAAGGAGGATATTACACTACATGCTCTACTTTATTTCCTTTTCTTGATGTATATCCAGTCCTAAGGTCATGGACGGCTAAAAGCTCCAACTATCTTTACTGTATCATATCCAAGTCCTTTTCATAGGATAAATATTTGACTTGTTATTTGTAAATAATTCAAACTGTTCTCCTAAAGATAGTGTTTTCACACCTTTAATTCAAGGATTACCACTGCTAGCTCTAAATCATGATTAACACATCAAGCTTCATGCAATCGAAGCTGTCGAGAAGCAAAGGCACTAACTCTACCTCTTTACATCATTATAGCTAACCCTATTCCACATGCATTAATATACACCACCAAATCTTTGTTTCCATCTGACTTAACTAACACGAGTGCATTGGTCAATAAATGCTTTAGCTTTTGAAATACTTCTTCACATTTATCCTTCCAAACAAACTTTGTCTCTTTCTTTTTTCGTTTAGTCATCGATGCTGCTATATGGGACACGTACTTTATAAATCTCCGATGATAGTCAGCGAACCCGAAGGAATTTTAATATCTGTTACAATCTCAGGTCTCTTCCAATTGTCAATGGCTTCGATCTTTTATGGATCTATATTCAATCCATTCTCCAAAACCACATGACTAAAGAACTTCAATTATTTTCCCCAAAAATGACATTTTGAAAAATTCGACCTTAGTAGATGTTGCCTAAGCATATCTAGCGCTATTATTAGATGAAGTTCATGAACTCGTTCATTCTTGTATCAAAATATTATCGGTAAATACCAATGTGAATATTTCCAAATGCTCTTAGAAGATCCGATTCATTAAGTCTACAAAGAAAGCAGATGCATTGATTTGTCCGAAAGACATGATTAATCATTCGTACAAACAATATCTTATTCAAAACGCCATCAAGATTTACTTTCCTCCACCACTCTCAACTAATGGAAACCCATTGCTAAGTCCAACTATAAAACAGCTTGGCTCCACTCAATTGATCAAACAAATCATCTATTTTAGGCAAAGGACCCTAATTCTTCGTGGTCTTCTCATTCTGCTTTCTACAAATAATATGTAACCTCAATGACCATCTGGTTCCTTCACGAACACCGATGTAGTTTCTCAATGTGAACTGCTTAGTCTAATAAAATTCTTCCCTTTCAACTCTACTAGTTGCACCTTTACTCCTTCATATCGTTAGGTGTCGTTGTACTAGGCAGCCTACTTATGGTCCGACTCCTGATGTGAGATCTATTGGAAACTCAATGGCACATTTCAGTGGTAGTCCTGTAATTAGATCAAAACCCATGCACATAAAATAAAACTGGATTCTTCTAATGAGTATATAATTCGATAATGACAATTAGCATGTCTTAAGGATATTACTCTATCTTGACAAATTATCCTAACCTTGTATAAGCTTAACCAATCTATACCCAAAATTATCCCAAAACCCACGAAATCAAACACTTTAACATGTATGCTATATATAAAATTTGTATCTCCCAACAAAGCATTTCCTTTCTCATTTCCAATCAGTCCAAAAGCTATAGGCTCTAGAGCATAAACCATTCCTTTTTCAGCTTTGATTGGTTTAAGACACTCGACTTGAAATGCCCTATTACGTTACAATTATAGCATCCCACTCTTTTCTTAATAGCAACATTCTTGTCATCCCTAAAATGGCATTTATTAGCAAAGTGCTCTTGTAACAAGTCACCCCAGACTTCCCTTTCTTTGGGACTCTACCCTTGAGATCCCTTCTTATTGAAGAACTTCCTCTTCTTGTCTTGGAAACCTATAGCCTCCATGGACTTATTTTTCCCAAGAGATGCTAGTAGATCTTCATCCCATAGATCCATGTCCACTACGGCCTTAAATGGATCTCTATGATTTGGCATTGTATCCTTTACAATTTCCAACTTCACTCCCCTAACGAACTTCTCATTCTTCATAAGAAAATATTAATAATGGCATATCCATGCCTTGATAGTTCATCCAACCAAAAGCATCGTTCTCCTTATTCTAACTCCATAAACCTCCTGAATAAGGTAATCATAGCTGCTTCAGACATAAATTTCTCCTCTAACCTTTCTCTAAAGTCAGCCCAAGTATGTTCATCTTCTGGTGCTTCCATAGTCACATTATTCCACCAATACAAAGAAGCTCCTTGCGCCTTGAAGCTAACTTCTTATTCTATTCATCTTCAATCCCAAGTCATCATCCTTTGAAATTGAAGAAGCAAATCCTTCACCCTTTTGGCATTCTTCATTTCCATAAATGGTTTTTCTCTTAGACTATTACAGTCTCTACTCAAAGCAGCATAATTATTGCAAGCGACCACTTCAGGCATAGCATCTCCCGCATTACCAGTGTTTCCCTAGTTAACCCAGATGCTTCTTTGGCTTGAATCATTTAAATAAAAACCGATACATCGTTGCCATATCAACTGGTGAGGTTCTAGCATCCACATTAGCATTAGGGTTAGTGCAACATCCCATTTTTTGAGACCAGAAAACGAATACTGATGATGTTACAGTCATCACCAAAAGTATTTTCAAGCAAAAAAATGAGATAAGTATTTTTTCATAATATTAAGTGAACAAAACGGCTAAATAATTTTTCATTACAGAATAATATTAGATGCATTTTTCATGATCTCAACTGCCCTACATAGGAGTAAAATATAATAAAACATAGACAAATAGTGTCATACCCATTATATGAAATGTTGACATAAAAGCTTAAGTGGTTATATATCTTGGTGTTATAACAATGGAATAAAAATAACTTTTATTAGCAATAAGCCTACTGCTTTGTCTTTCGCTTCTTTATTCGTCTTCCAAAATAAACCTATCTAAGTCAATAAACTCAAGTTACTCAATGAGTACCTATTAGCTTATGATAATAATAAAAATATGGGTGATACATAAAGCCTGGTATGAATAATACTTTAGTTAAAATACACATATAGTGAGACCGAGCTGCTAAAGCAACGAATGGGTTTTCCCCTCACTAATACATTACACCAATTACATCATATCAAGTAAACAATCATCATATCATGAGCATACATATAACATCGTTGTTAAGGCATACCCTATACCTAACATTCATTTGCGAACCATGTCATATTTATATCCATCCATTTTGGTTTAAGTATACCCTATACTTATCATCATGTTGTTATGAAACATGTTATACAATCATCAAACACATTCATAAGCATCATATAGACTCTTATTTTGGTGTTAACATTTAAAGCTAACATTTAATTTACTTTGCGATTACCATCCCCGGCTTGTCTATCATTAATCTTTTCTCGAACAACATCACTAAATGATCACTCATTCCACAATGGAAGGTCATCCCGACACTCCTAAGAGGTAGAATTTAAGCATCATGAATACATTCTAACAAGCATCATTACTAAGCGTCAATAGCCCCCCTAGTCCCAAAACACTAAATTCATGTTGTTGGCCCATTCATTACATCGATTTTGATGTTTTGTCACTCTTCCATAAATTCATACTAGAGTTTAGTTTTTCTGAATTGAACTCTATGAACTTACCAAGTCCTGGCATCCTTTCATATACCATTGAATATAAAATTTCCTAAGCCCAGACTCTCGGTCAATCAATAACTCAATGAGTTGGTATATTTTAGATCATGGGTTCAACTCATTTCTTTCATTCTTTAATTGTGTGTCGTACACATTCTTTAGACAAAACATTATTGTCTATAGTTTAAATGATGAAACTATCATCTCTTAGCTTCCAAGCTTAGTTCATTATCTAACCATGAATAAGTTTCTACCTTGACTTATTTCTCTTTGTCTTAATTTCACCTTTATGAAATTTTCAATCAACCTTTGGAAAATAGCTTCCAAAATGTCATCACATCCTCTTATTTTACATAAGGAATTTTAGCACCTCTGGCTATTGCATTCCTAGATCAAAGGCTACCACATGACAAAACTATTGCACCCCAAAGTTATTGCATATCAATGTAATCGTATGGTAAACCTACCATGTGCCAAAGCTGTCGCATGTTAACGTATCATGCCTCAAAACTATTGCATGTTAAGACTTTCGCAAGTCAACCTATCGCGCCTCAAATGTATCGCATGTTAGATTTACCATGTTGAAAAGCTATCAGCCCCTATAGTTATCGCATCACAAAGCTATCGCATCTATAAGTTATCACACCTTTAAACTATGCACCTTAACTTCCAAAGCCATCGAAGGTTGAGTCCTCAAAGCCATCACATGCCATCTTTCTAAAGCTTTAAACGTTGAACTTTTATAAGCTATCATATACCATCTCTTTTAAGCTATTGAATGTTGAAGTTTATAACTATCACATGTAATCTTTTAGGGCTATCAAAAGTCGAATTATAGCATGATTAATTTCTTAAAGCTATCGAAGGTTAATGCAACAAAGCTATCGCATGTTATATATTTAAGCTATTAAGGGTTGAGCGTTTATATGCTATCGCATGTCAACCTTTAAAGCTATCGAAGGTTGAGGCTTAGGGCTATCGCATGCCTTAACAAGGCTATCGTCAGTCACAATGGCAATTCTATAATTAAGTGAAAATGATACTTTTTCTTTATATTATCTTTTGACCTCACCTATACACATGTCATTTATTCACTAATTACTTTTAACTTACAGTAGTTTTCTCTAACTAATCCAAAAATTAAGCCCTTTTAATCAACGATTTCCCTAATTATTTTTCATTAACTAAGGCTATATTTTGTTTATCAATTAATTCATTACAATTTAGATAATAATGGGAAAATTTCCACAAATTCACCAAAATTCCAAAACACCTTATCTACGTACCTTATGTAATTAATGTATACTCTAAGCTATTTTCCACTTAGAAAATTCATAATTAATTATTTCTTCATCCAGGGACTATGAATATTAAAAATCATCTCTATTTTAACATTAAAAACATCATATTAAATTTCAATACAAATTAGGGAAAGATATCATGATTTAGCCTAAAACTTGAACGAATTCTATTTATGTAAATCATCAAGCACATACCAAATCATTTCTACTAATCAAAACATTTTTAACATTCTTTAAAATAGCCAAATCATATCAAATCCAAAACAAATGAGTTGGGAGGTAATTAAAGATAGTTTTACTCGCCTTAATTTAAAAAATTTAGATGAAATCGTCTTCTTTTCCTATAGAATGAAAGTCTTTTCTTTTAGTTTTGATTTCCTCTTTATTCCCTTGAAAATGGTAGCCAACCTACGATTTTTCTATTTAGTTTTGTTTTAAAAATGAATGTGAAGAAAAAGAAGGATGTAATTGTATGCATGCGTGTGTGTATTAATGATTTTGGCTTGGGCAAAAATTCATCTTATCTAAACTCATTAATTTATTTCCCTAATGTAAGATCTCTCTTCATTCAAAATTCAAAATTTATTTATCCATATCTTATGACCGAATTTGATTGCACTAATCACTCTTCGTTTATTTAATTAATATTTTAAATATTTCACAATCAAGCAAATTTTCCTCAAGTGATATTTTTAATTAAATTGTCTTAATTATAGCTTGTTAAATTCTTATTATTTACATCATTCCACATATTATGGCATTCTAAAATATAGGATGGTGTTATCTTACATATTTGTAGGAATTTCATCCTCGAAATTCAAATAAGGAAGAATAATAATTACAATAACATCTTGGTAGTGTAAAAGTCATCATCATATAGTACGCACAAATACAAAAGCTACATTAGTACCCTACTAATGAAAATCATCAATCACTTAATAAAAATGCAATAGTGCAACTACCAGTACATAACTGCATCATAACATGCATACACTAGTGCCATCACTAGTACATACGAATAACAAACAACGCTCACTATTATAAAACTAAATGTCTAAAATAATTCGGGATGGATATTCCTAATCCTATCGTCTACCACCTAGGTTCAATCATCCTTACTGTCACTCAAATGGATGAGAATAAGTCTAAGAACTTTTTTCCTTAACTCCTTCACATCTCGGCCTACTATCCCTATCAGTCATCTAACAAATGTAAAATCAGGGTTTATAGATAAGTCCTCAATCGCCCTTGGTTTTACTACTATACTAAGGTCGTAAACACATTTACTTAAATGCGATACATAAAAAACATTATGCACACCCGCTAAACTGCTCCTTAACTCAAATATATATATATATATATATATATATATATATATATATATATATATATATATATATATATATATATATATATATGAGCTTACCAGTTCTCTCTATTTCTAGAAACGGACCTACATATTTAGGAGCCAATTTCCCCATCTTTACAAATTGTATAACACCTCGCTTCTGTGAAACTTTCACGAATACATGGTCGCCTATTGCGAACTCTAGTTCCTTTCTTCACTTTTCAGCATTAGTCTTTTACCTTGATTGCACAAATCTCGTTCTAATGTGAATCAATTCTATCTTTTTAGTAGTCTCCCTTACCGAGTTGGGTCCTAACACGAATCTATCTCTCACATCTAACCAATATAACGGTGACTTACAAGGTCTACCATAAAGCGCCTTAAATATCCTAATACCCAATTAACAATTATTGTAGGAAAAATATATCAAATGCAAATGATCTTTCCAAGATCCTTCAAAATCTGAAATACATTCCCTTAGCAAATGATCTAATACATGGTTCACCCTTTCTATTTGACCATATGTCTATGAGTGGTATGTCGTACTTAGATCCGACTCTAAACCCAATGCACTCTGTAAACTTCTGTAGAACTCATAGGTGAACGATGAGTCTCTATCACTAACCATGTTTTTTGGAGACTCATGGAGTCTCACAACATTCAGCACACATATCTTTGCTAAGATAACTCCAATTATTATCGACTTCATGGAGATAAAGTGGGCGCTTATGGTCAGTCTATCAACTATTATTCATATGCCATCATTTTCCATTATTGACCTTGACAACCCATCTATAAAATCCATAGATACCAAATCTCACTTCCAAGTCAATGCTTCCAAGGAATATAGTAAACCACTTAGCTTTTGATGCTCAGCATTCACTTGCTGGCATGTGATATACCTCTTTACATATTCACCGCCATCTCCCTTCTGCCCTTCCAAAAAGACAACATGCTTCATGTCGCAATACATATTTATTTTTTTGGGATGAAAAGTAAATTTAGATTGATGACTTTCCTCTAAAACCTCTTTTTGAAAATCTCCTACATTTGGAAAATAGTCTTCCCAAAGCCATCCATTTGCATTTGTCTTGTACCCTTTCAAATCCTCCACATCCACACCCATCTTTAATCATCCAATTTTTTGGCTAAAATGTTTCATCTCTATACCTTAATGCAATTCTATCCATGAGCATTGGTCTTACTTCCAAACTTGTTAATACCCCTATATATTTAATTTTCCCAACATTTAGTCTAAAATGCACTCCATAAGTTCTAAGACTTATAACGTCTTCCATTCTTTAAACATGGCTGACATTCTATTCTGCTACTTTTTACGCATCTACAACCGTATTCTCCTTTCTCGACGTATACTCAATACCAAAGTTGTATGCCGTCAGAAATTCTAACCATACATGTTGCCTCATATTCAACTCTTTGAGGGAATAAATACTTAAGGGACTTATGGTCGGTATATAACTTGAATCATTCTCCTTAAACATAATGCCTCTAAATCTTCAATGCGAGAATCACCACTGCCAATTCCAAGTCATGAGTTAGATATTAAACTTCATGCAGCCTCAACTGCCTAAATGCACAAGCTATCACTCTTTTCCTTTACATCAATTTTCTCCTAATCCAGTTCCATAAGCATCTGTATAAACCACTAAATCTTAATTCCCTTCAAGCAAAATCAAGACATGAGCATTGGTCAATAACTTCTTCAACTTCTGAAATGACCCTTCACAACTATAGGTCCATATGAACTTCTCATTCTTTCTAGGCAACATAGTTAACAGTGCTGCCATACACAAGAAATAACTTAATGAATCCGCGTTAGTAGCCAGTCAATCGATAGAAAATTTTATCTCAGTAACCATCACTAGTCTCTTCTAATATTTTATAGTCTCTATCTTTGATGGATCTACCGCTGCTAGTTAGTTCTCGGATACCACATAACTAATGAATTTTACTTCTTGTTTTGAAAAAATGACACTTGAAAAACTTCGCCTTTAATTTGGGATGTCTCAAGGTATCCAACATCAATCTAAGATGGACATCATGGTCTCTCTCATTCTTAGAATACTCTAAAGTATTGTCGATGAAGACCAATACAAATCTATTCAATTAACTGTGAAAGATTCAACTCATAAGATCTGAAAAGAACATTGCAGTGTTAGTTAGTCCAATGTGCATAACTAACCACTCAAATGAACCATATCTTGTTCTAAACGCGGTCAATGAGACACTATCCTCAGCTAACCTTAGGTGATGGAATGCCCATTGCCAAATCTAGTTATGAACATATTCTAGCTTCACTCAACTGGTCAAACAAACTGTCTATTCTATGCAATAGATAATGATTCTTTATAGATTTAACTTTCAGTAATCAATAAACATATGTAATGATCTATCCTACTTCTTCACAAATAGCATGGATTCTCCCTATGATGAACTACTCGGACTAATAAAACTTTTATATTCAAGTTCCACCAGCAGCTTCTTCTTCCAGCTCTTTGGGTGAAATTATGTTGGATGGTCTATTAACATTTCTGGCATTAAATCAATTCAAAATTAGATCGTCCTTCTTGGCAGTAATCCTGTTACTATTTCAAAAATATCTGCAAATTATTGTATTATTGGTGCTATAATAATCTCATTTTCCCTATCCTCTATGGCATACAACATCAAACCCAACTTCTCCTTCATTACATCTAACGTTATCATGATTCATTCTCCATGTCTTGGATTTTGTAAAGCTATAATTCAACCAGCATAATAGATCATAGCATCATTATGCACTAACAGACACTACAAGAAAAGTCTTTATTCATAGCAATAAATAATTTAAAATAATAGCGTGTTAATACTGAATGCCGTTGTTGGTCGTTTAATAAAACAAAACTAGATAATGACATGCTGTGAAATCTTCCCGCTTACAACACCATAAAATTTCAATGAAATATTTTCCAGGCCGTGCTTTTCTCTTTTCTCCGTTAACGCTTCCTGCAGAAAACCCAGGCAAAAGAATGTACAAATCCTGAAAAAATTTCTCTTTTTAATCTGATACTATTGCCCTTATTCCTCTCATTCTGATTCTCTCACCCAGATTACATCTCGTCTCAAATATAGAAGCTTCTTCGGCAATTTTGCGACATCGTTTAGGTACTTCTTGTGCTCGTTCATTTTCGTCCATTATCCATCTACTCATCTAAATTTTTTTTGTTCTACGTGGATATTTTATCATTTTAATGTTAGTAGACGATTGATACTTGATTTCATGACAATGGATTAAAAACGAGGTCAATTGTTGCTGGATATGTGTTAATTGATTTAATGTTAGTTAACGATTAATAATTGTATGCGTTTGATAGTTCTGGCTTGACAATGCTGCTGGATATGTGATAATTGCTGCTGTTGAACGCATTGTGGAGATTTTAAAAATTATTTGCTTGTGTTGCTATTGGATTGGTGCCTCTCTTACTGAGATTATCAAATTAATATGAGCATTTACTTTGAGGATAGTGTGCCACTATTATTGATTGGAGATGCACCACCAAGTGAGTTCACATTTTAAATATCTTGTGTTGAATAAAACTCTAACTGCGGCAAAGAAATAGTTGCAAAAAATTAGCTATGGATGCTTATTTAGTTTTCATAAGGATAAATTATGAATCAGATGTGTAAAGTTTTAGAGCAGGGCTAGAGTAGTAACATGGTTTTGTGTTCTGCTGCATATAGGCTCTTTTCCATTTCTAAAGAACTTCACAAACAAGGAGATCGAAAGATCACAGATGGTTACAGCCAAATTCTTGGTAGTGATCATCCTAGAACTGTATACCAAGCTCAATTTTTCAATGGATGGATTGCGACAAATCAAACAAGAGCCATGACAACTCCAGACTCGGAGACTCCAATAGGCTGTAGCGGTGGCGTGACCCCGATGACGCTAGAATGGCAAGCACGACATTCGACTAGCAACAACATCCGATAGGTGCTCCAAATCTGAATCCGCAATGGGTCACGTGGGGAACACCAGGTGGGGATGCCAGCAGTTGACGTTGGTGCAACACAACGATCATCTCTTCATTCGAGGATAGTGGATTGCGGAACACGAGGACCAAAAGGCAAAAGGCGTGATGCCCATTCCTATTAGCCTCTATAATTCTAGTTTTTAGATTTCTAGTTAAAATTTAACATGTTATTAGCTTAATATGATCTATTAATTTGCATTCTTTTATGTTGGTTCATAGCTGGAACAATTGAACTGAAAGCATGTTAAGAATTAAATGAAAGTTTTCAACAGCGTTACATATGTGATAACTAAATTGTTGATAGTATAAGAGAGAAAGATCATGTTATATTGATGTTTATTTTGAAAAGCACAATAAGTATGTGACTGGAAATTCACCACTCAATAACCCATTCTAATTGATTTGGCTTATTACATATTTATATATGTATATGTGGCACTTTTCCATCTTCCCTTTGTATTGTTGATTTGGCAGAAGCATAATTTTATATGACATCATGATTGAGTGAACTTTATCAACATAGGTATATAATAGTTTTGTTATAGAGAGTCGGTCAGATCTATTTTTCAAACCTACCCAGTTCTGCTACACATCACATCATTCGCATTAAGGAGAAAAAGCAAGTCCAATATCTGACATTTTTTCTACCAAAATTGCACTTACTCTGGCAAAAAGTCGGTCAATGTAGAAGAGCAAGTTCAAGTCTATCTCTTTTTAGTGGAAAAAAAGAATGTTCTATGGTAAATAATTCGGTGAGGATTTCGGCTTGAATTAACTGGGTAAGGGATTTTCGTGGTTTTGCCTTGTAACTGCAAAAGCTAAATATGTAGATAAGGATGTGGCAAGCACATTAGTTAGGATATTTTTAAGACGGATTTTTAGAGGAAATTGTATGTGCCATGCATAGTCGTTCCTCCTTGGATGAGTACCTAAAACTTGGACAAAGGGAGTGTTATGCTCCAAGTGAAGTTTATGTTAATTGGAGTGTGGCTACAGCTGAACCTGAATTTGACAGAGCAAGCATTGGTCCTTTCTCAAATATTAGCTTGATCAACCTAAGTGTTAATTGATCAGTGGCAGATAGGAATAAGGCATGGATGATACAGGTATCTAATTTCAATTTGTGTGTTGCTTTTCGTCTTTGTGTGCACTTTTGTTTACTGTTGTAGTAATACATTTTCTTCCGTTATGCCAATATAATCTTTTCAAAATTATTGTGGTTTAGGGGTTCTTGCTTATAAGAGAAGATTGTTATAATATGCTAATATATCCATTAATGGTTGTTTTGATAATTAATTTGTAGTCTAACTTGTTTTGTTAATATGTTTTGAGGCATGTTTGAATTCTTGGGTACATCAATCATTAACCGATGCAGCATCATCATATTAGTCATGGCATTAAATATGGGCTAAGGCATAATAACACACGCTTTAATGGAATCATTTATGGAGCAAACCATTGAATTAGTTAAGAATTTTCATCTAACTTGATGTAAAATGGGGCCTGACTACAGTAAAAATGAAAACAGGTCTACTGACAATTAGGGAACAAGTAGAAGATACCAATGATAAGGAGAGTGATGATATCAAAAATAGAAAGCTTTGTAGAATATAACTGCTTGGAATTTGTGTGTGAGGAATAAGGTACTACTTCTTATATTACTTGGATATCCATTTTAAGGACAAAGTTTGCTATTTGTTGAACTTCAAATAAATCTATTTCAACATTTAGAAGAGCGTAAGCACTAAACCTGTCCTAGTGAAAATCATATATATTTTTATAAAGTTCAAAATGTGCTTTATAGTTGAAATGTTTTTTTATCCAAAATATGACGCTAAATTTCATCCCCATTTCAGTACATTATTTTCTGGAAAATGGAATGTCCTAATACTTGTCCATTTTTTAGTGGAAAGAACACTATGGTTTATCATTGGGACCATTATGGGGGCATACAAACCTGAAAATAATTGATGTTAAGCATGGTAGCATAATTTTATTAGGAAATAAAAATTTGCTTAGAAATGGGTCCTTTTAGTGGTATTTATTCTTCGACTGAGCATTACCACCATCACCGATCCCTTAATCAACCGATGATTCAAGCAACTGGGTGTTATATTAAGCTTCAACTTGAAATATGATGGAAAAAGTGCATTCAATGATTTATTTCTCTATCCCTTAGCTGTGTTTGAAAAGTTACATGTTCAATTAATTGTGTTACTGCTAACATGAAACCCGTTTTATCTTATAGATCTTCGTGATGACAAGCAATTCTTTATAGATCATCCAGGTGTTGTTCCGATTAGAAAGGCACAGGTAGATATCATTAGCACTAATACAGTTCCATAATCCCTTTTTGTTTCTTTCTCTCTGTTTCTTTTGATAATAGCATTAATTATCATTTGATATTGAAAAAGGGGGAAGAATTGGCAAAGCAAATAGGTGCCCCGTCTTACATTGAGCATAGTAAAAAAACACAACAATTATGTGGTCTTTATCACTCATGTGTCGTTCTTTTCTTTCTTCACTCGTGTATTTTACATTAGGTGTAAACGTCCATTTGTTATGCTGTAGAATGTTAAGGCAGTCGTTGATGCAGCAATAAAAGTTGTGCTATAGCCTATGAAACAAAAGAAGAAGAAAAAGATAATGACACAGAAAAGCTGCTCCATATTGAGAAGCAATGGTTGAACCATGATGAACTATGGTTGTACTTGTTACAACCTCTCAGTTCAATAATTCAATAGTTCAGGTTGTAACTGCATAATGGGTGTTTTTTCTTTTTTCTTTTCATTTGCTAGCATTCTTAATATGGGTGCTAAGTTAACCATATAGCGTACTTACACCAGGATGAAGTCATGCCGATCCAAAATCTAAATTGATATATTTAGTATAACATCATGTAGCAATAAAATTGAAAGCATATCAGGGACTGTTCAATATATGTAGGTTAATTACAATGATTTATTTATTAGACTGCAACTAAAATTACCATGAGGATCTAAATGAAATTTTTATTGGGCCATAGCTGAAAATGAAACAAAGGTTAAAGTCCATGATATCTAGTAATGTAAAAGTCTCCCGGTGATTTTCAAAAACAGAGTAAATTATGCCAGTCCATATTGTAGGTGATTTTATTAAATTTTGTTAGAACAAATTTCAAAAACTAGTGATTTCTTAGGCATCATATTACTTTTTTCTACAACCATATTACATCATAACTGATGTGAAGAGATAACATAAATTTTGCCTTCAAAAACAAATGTATAACAACATTCACCAAGCTAATCTTTTTTAATCAAGTTAGAGATTAAACATTTAAGAAATAAAACTCGGTTAATAATAAGTAAATAGTAATCATATTGGATTCGAAGTAAAAACCTATTGTGTTCATAATAAATAAACCTCGGTTAGTTGTCGAAAACACCATCCTTGCACATTGTAATAATATTTAATGGGAGTCATTATTAATCTACAGGAATGAATGCAAACGTTGGCTTCACATCAAAAGATTTTAAGTCTATGCAAATGGTCTTTTAGCAATATTGCAATTTTAAAATTGGTTTCTTTCCGACTTACATAAATCAGGAACTACATACACACAATAGACATACAAAGTAGGCGAATCATTTCCTTTCAAGTGGATTAATAAAAAATGGAAAGAAGGCTTTCATGTTACATCTATGAGTCTATGACTACTGTCGGAAATAGCTAGGGGGGTGGGATGTCTAGGAATGCTAGCTATTCCGATCGGGTATAATGAATATCCAAATACATGACTCATATTTAAACAACTCCTGACATATAAAAACTATTTTTGTATATCATGTATTATACCATAACAAATAACAATGCACGGTACTAAAGTATTAATATCAAAATAAAGCAACTAGTCTATGCAGCATTTTCATCAATGCACTTCACAGCGCTTGATAAACTAATCTATTTCTTGCAGTTGGCTATCCAAAAGCACTAATGTTGAATGCTTGGACTAGCTTGTTTACTGTTTAATTCTCTTCTTGAGCAGGTTGTGGAATTGGATTTTCTATATTCAAGTGAGGGAATTCACATGGGACAAGAACATGGGTATAGAATTACTTTAGCTGCCGCTACTCCTTGAGTGGGTTATGGAATTGGAAACTTTCTTCCCTTTGGTACGTACAGATTAAGATTTTGTAAGTTCTCTATGCATGGAAACATTCTTCCCTTCGTTGCGTCCAGATTAAGATTTTACAAACCACAAACTATCTTGTGAAATTTACTTACTTAGATGCATCACATGGAGATGTATATAGACTAATCCATTTATTATTGGCTCTATATAATTCTAAAAACCAATAGCCTCTTTGTTAATGTTGAAAGCAACGGCGGTTCTGCTTCTGATGTTTTATAAAAGTAACTAATTTTTATAAATTTTTACTAAGTTATATAAAAATTAACTAAAATTATTTAACCAATTTATAAACTGATCTTATAAATATTCAACTAAGATAATTAAGTGAGTTTTATAAAAATTAATTAAAGGATATAAAAATTAACTAAGTTATATAAAAATTAACTAAGTTAATTGAGTTTTATAAAATCAACATAATTTAATTTTTTAATTAAATTAACTAAGGTTTATGAAAATTAATTTATTTTTATAAAAACCATGTTCTCTATTTTGAAATCTTTGTCAAATTGTTATAAGACTTGACTAGTTTAATAAAAATTATCTAATTTTTATTAAAATTAACTAAGTTAACTAAATTTTATCAGTGTAGTAACATTAAATAGCATTGATAGGCAGTAACATTATAATTTGGATTATTAGTGTAGTATAATGTCCTTCCATGTTACTGAACACATCCTCTAATATCATATGTTTTTTCCTAGAGTACTTTCATTTATTTAATAAGTATAGCTTAAACAACCCAAACCATTTTTATTCAATTAAAATTGTAATGTAGGATAAAGTCTATATAGAGATCAGGATATGTTAGTTGTATACTACATAGCCTAGCTGCCTAGTCGGATTTGAACTTACGTATTTACGGTGCATCAACATCAACCAATCTTAACATAATACTTAATTTTCCAATTATCGCTAACAAATTAATCTTAGCCTGCACATAAGCTATTAAATAGCTAAATAGGTAGCAATGATGTCTTCAATATCAGTTAAGTTGAGGATACTACCTGACCTCACTAGAACCATTGGCCTACATAGTTGAGATATTTGCAAGAAATTCGACCAACGAGTTGGTAAAATATGCATTTTAAGCTTACCATATGTGAAACTTTGTTAGATTTGCACCCTAATTATTCCATGTACTTGGCTATATAGGTACATAAAACATTCCTTTACTATATGGAAAATAAGTTCCCACTACATGTATAGGTACATAACATTCCCTTTACTTTATTGGATTTGCACCCTAATTATTCCATTTACTTTGCTATATAAGTACATAAAACATTCCTTTACTCGGGTTAGAGTATCAGGTATTCTTCTATCTTCTTGAAAAATGCTACTGGTGTCTCATAATAATAATACTTGTATTGCTTTTTGATATATCTTGGATTTTCTTCCTTTTGAAGTGTTTTAGAATTTGGGTAATGAATTTTGAATGTGTTTCTCCCTGTCTCAAAACAAAGAGAAGATTCACTTGCTGATTATATCTCCTCTATATCCTGTGAAATATACTTATTCAACTGCGAAATCATTGTATTTTCATGTTTGAACTTATAGAAACGAACTCTATAAATGATAGCTTAAGTTATGTCTATTTCATACTGTTTATAACCAAATTTAATATAGTTTCACACTGTTTTTGACTAAATTTCACACTGTTTCACTAGTTCGGAACCAAGAGATGAAGATATGAATTGAACAAAATATATTATCAAGAGAATCAAAAAAAGTAAAGGCCCGATCTTTGCATTCTAGAATGAAGCCGAAGTAGCTCGAGTGTGGTTGCCAAATAGTCCCACCGGAGAATCAAAGTTAGACGGTTTATGTAACGACCCGTAAATTTTCGATAAATAAAATAGCTAATTTAATAAGATTTCGTGATTTAGTATTAGAAAAAAAAAATTAAGTCGTTTGGAATAAATAACTGGAATGAATTGCAACAATAATTATCCAAGTAATGAAAATGAATGCTACTTAGGGATTGCCTTTGAAATCAATAGTTGAATAGGATAATAAATGTTGAAATTCATTGGGTATAATAGAGTAATTGATTGATAAGTAAATCTATTTAAAATCAAATATTGAATATTGAACAGGAAAATTATTTAAATTAAATATTAAGAACTTATTGAATAATTGAATAACTGTAAAATGAAAATAGTGTTCAAAATTGTGAATTGGTTTTAAAAGTTGATTCTTATAAGTTCAATTTCAATATTTCAAAAGATAATGAATTATTGGATAATCGAAATTGTTTAAATTTAATATTTGGAATTTATTGAATAATTTAATAATGGGAGTTGAACAACCGTATAATGGAAATAGTCGTTTTATAATTTTAATTCGTTTCAAAAGTTAAATTTTATAAGTTCGTTTTGAATATTTCAAAAGATAGTGATTTAAGAATAATCAAATTTGTTAAATTTCATAATATGAATGTTTGAATAAATTAAATTTCGAATTTGATATGATTAATTTGATATTGAAATTTAATATATGAGAATAGAGTGAATAATTAAAATTGATTTAATATGATCCAAATTGGTTTTCAAAGTGAATGTAAGTTATATTTGGATTTTAATAGAGTTAATAAGATTTTAAAATTGGAATTTATTGGATAAATTGAATAACGGGTTTAATATGATTAAAAATGATTTGTAAAATTTTATTTTATCATATTGGAGTTATAGTGATGTTATAGAACTTTTTAAAACTGAATTTAAAACGTATTTGTGAAAACAATATTTTAATATTTAATTTTCGATAGGAAAATAGCCAAATTTTGAACAGTCTCAGAATTGGACGAAACCAGTTCCATTGGATCCGTAATAGTTAGTTATTATCGGATTTCAATTTTCGTAGCAATCGGAGTTGTCGTTTGACCGTGGCAGCTCGAAACACGTTGAAATTGTTTTAATATTAATTTGGCGAGTTAAATTAGTCATTTTTCAAACGGTCTCAGATTTCGACGACACCAGTTTCATCGGATGCATAATATGATATTATTGTAAGATTTCAAATTTCATGTCAATTGGATTTACCGTTTGTCCGGGGCGAGCCAAAACGCATAGAAATTCGTTAAATCGGTTTAATTTAAATCGATCGTTTATTGCCGTAACTCACACACACGATCGAATTAGCTTCCGGAACCTGTTTCATTGTGTTCGGAACGTAGGGTAAACCTTAGAAACGCCTACCGGCACGCCTAGATAGGAGTTCGAAATTTTAAGCTACCTTTAAATGCGATATTTGAAATTAAATAATATTTTAAATTGTTTTAAGTCAATTACACTGTAAACTCTACCTTGTCCCTGTAGCTTTTCATTCACGTCTCCCTCTCCTTTATTCTACACGCAATGGCAGAAAACAAAGAGTAGAAAGAGAAGAAAAAATGGAAACTTTGAAAAATCATAACTCTATTTCTACTCAAGTAAAAATCACGAAACCAGTTTTAAAAGTCCTATTTTTGCTTTATCTTTGATCTGGTATGCGTCGTGCTTGGTGCGGCAACCATTAGGGATGAAGCCATTCTTGGGCGTGAACTAGGGTTAGCGTTTAGTGGAGATTGAAGCGTCGATTGGTGGATTGGAGGCCGTATATGGATTCGCGAGGCAGAAGAGCACCTGTGGTGGGGAGATTGGACCGTGCGGTCGCAGTTAGAGGGGGGCGACATTTTACTGTACGAAGGGAGGTGCTCCAGGTCGCATCTCCCTAGGTGGGGCCGCACGTGTGGCTTTGTGGTCGAGATGGTGGAGCACGCGGAGAGAAGGAGTTTGGCGAAGACGGCACGTCAAACGGAGTTCCGGAGCTCCGTATCACTGGGTTTGTGCACGCGCGTGAATGGGTTCTTCTCTGTTCATGTACAGGCAATGGAAAAGAAGGGAGAAGGAGCTTTGTAGTTGGGCTGGGCCAAATAGTGAGGGTATGAATTCATTTAAATATAATATAAATTGTTTTATAAATTCAAATGTCGATAACTTATAAAATGTATAACTCTCACATACGAGGTCCGATTGACACGAGACTTTTTGCGTTGCGATCATGATGGCGAGAGCTTCGAAATGAAATTGGTTTGGATGAATTTGGAGATAGTTGAAATTTGGGCTAAAATTGGAAGTCGTCCGGTTTAGTTCCAAACCGGAACGTCTCGGTGCCAACTGGAAATCAAGGTGAGTGTTTTATAATGCTCACAACGTACTAAATATCTTTATGCTAGTTAAATTTGATATTATGAAGTGTTATGAATTTTATTAGTCGTTGTTTGATAGAATTTAATTGTCATATAGATTGTCATTCGAGTTAACCGCTAAAGAAAAAAAATTAAATTGACAGTTAAATTGAAGTAAAAATTGAATTGCGATTAAATTACCTGACATTGATAACTATGAAACTGCCATGAATTGTATTGTTTATTGGATGATGTATTTTGATGGATGCTATTGGTTGATAATTGAGTGTTTGGATGTTTATTTGCTTATATAGATCCTGTTATGCATACATATGATACTGTGATTAAATTTAAGTAATATATGTTCATCCCTGACATTCAATTGAAATAAATAACTGCTTGGCCATAGGATAGAAAATTATATACGGACACCGAATTGGCTAAATTAATAATTTTTAAAATGGTCGATTTGAAATTTATTTAAATGTTTTGATTTAAAGGTTATAAATAGAAATCGATTTATAGAAATTGAATTCATCGGAAAATTGAGTTTGGAATGTTGAAATAAATTTTGGATAAAGGAATTTTGTTAAATAATTAAGTTGAGACTTTAAAATTTGAAATTGGATATGATTGAATGTCGAAAATTGATTTGTTTAAAGATTTAACTTTAATTCGAGCTTTGAATATTACTAAGTAAAAGTGATATAAAAAATGATATTTTGAAATCGAGTTTGGAATTGAATCATATTTGGAATTTGGATTTAAACTTGAATATTGTTGGAAACTTTTGTTAAGTGTTATAAATTGGTATTTTGAGAAATCAAACTCCTAATCGATATAAATTGAAATTGAATAAATTAAAGGTGAATGAAAAATTGAATTAATTCGAAGTAAAAAGTGACGTTGATTGAATTGAAATCGAAATTGAATCGGTAGAATGAAAATTTGAATTTATTTGAATTGGGAAGTTAAAATTGAAATGGATTGATTTTGAAGCTGTTTATTTTGTTTTCCAAATTACTCGGTTATATAAACCATTTTGAATACTTAAACTATTTTAATCTATTTTAAATCTACTTAACCCAATTTAAATTATTTTAAACTAATTTATCTATTTTAAATCCATTTTAAAGATTTTAAGTATTTTAACTATTTTAATTATTTAAACTACTTTTAAACTACTTAAAACTATTTTCTAAAAAAATTCAAGATGGTTAATAGGGTGAAATGTTTATATTTAAATCTTGAATTTAAATACGAATTGAGTTAAATGAAGTTGCAACCTAAATTGAAATTCGAAATGATTTTGAAATCGAAATAAGATATTGATGCGAAAATTGATTTTGAAACGGAATCTGATATTTTGAAAGATACGATGATATTTGAAATGGATTTGATTTTTGAAGCGAATATGATATTTTGATATCAATTATGAAGCGATTTGAAATATAAAGAGCCAAAGGTGTAAAAATACGTAGTTATTAAAGAGATCGGGATCGGATATGGACATACTCTCTGTCGATACCGAAAACCACTTTAATAACTATTATACGCGGAGTGATGATCCAGAATGAAGTGGATGGTTTGGTGAACGCGTTGACTGAAGAAAGAGAACGATTATTGGATGACCCCTGACATGACTAAAACAGGAGCCGCGCCGGGCCATTGAGGTTCGCCACCTCTAGCCGACACACTTCTTCGATACCATATCTATTACATTTGTGATGCGATTTGGGTGCACCCCTTGATTTCGGAGTGTTGTTTCGCGGTGTTGGGGTAGCTGCTGGCTATGCCCAACATCAGTCCGGATCACGCAACTACTAGTATCCTAGTTGGTATCGCCTCATGTACCTTGTCATACTGATTATCCTATTCGCGACCACTACGTTTTGATTTGTACCTTGAGTATATGGATTGCCCTTTGGTGACTTCCGATTTTGGGGAAACTACGGTCTTGTATATGCTTTTGGGAATATAAAATGTGTTAAGGGGGATTATGGTAACGCCTTAACGCTATTTTGATACTTTATATTACTGATAGGCATTATCTACTTAGCGTATATTACTACATAGTAGATAGTTTAACGGATCCTTGAGAGATGGAAAATCCCGTAACATCTCTTAAGTTATTGCACGCACGTTGACACTGGATATGAGATGTCAAACCCCGTAAACATCTCTGACGCCGTTACACTCATATTTATTTGCGATTGATTTAACTTTCATAAGGATATTTTAGTCCTGACTCGAGTGTTTTGTCTTTTCATTACGCTTGGGTCAGTCCTGAGTTTCAGATTTTTGAAGATCTATTCTGGAGGACGAAGACGAAGATTTGGTATACTATTATTATTATTACCCTTGCATCATGTTATCTGCTGCATTATTGTATTATTCTGTTGTATATGAATAACTCTGATAAATGTTGTACTAATAATTGTCAAAGTATAGTAAACAGCTTCATGAACTGTTTATTTGACTATTATATTTTATCGTTCCGCTGCAAGATTCTGTGTTGTTTCATTTCCTTTATTTTTCTTTCTTTTCTTTTCTTATATACCCCAATAACCATCTGCCCTTTTGAATGGTTTGGAATCGACATGTGTATTTGATCGTCGGTTTAAACTGTCCAAAAGGGCGGGTCGTTACAGTTGGTATCAGAGCTTTGGTTTAGCGATAAACCTTGGCTCTAGTGAGGAACTACTCATTGAAATAGAGGTAAACTATATGAATGAGTTGAGTGTATATGAGAGAGCGTATTTGTTAGTGATATAAAATGTTTTATATTGTGTTGGTTGATTCGTTGAGTGGCTTATGGATTCTGGTCAATACGAGTAATTAACGTCATTGATAGGGATCTCTAAACACTCGAACAGAACAATCAGACATAGTATTGTTTTGAAATTGGGTAAATGAAATAATTTTACTCTAATTATATTTTGTATATAAAGGATTAATTTTCAAAAATTATTGTGACTTATCTAGCTTACCTGGTTGTTAGAAATGAAAATATTGGTTATCATCATAAATTGGATATTGTAATTTAATAAATAAGGTGAATTACAAAATGAACAATGATAAAACACTTGTGGAATGTTTTAAGAAAAATCCTATAAGAATATTTTATAAAGGTGACTTATAAATTAAAAAAGATTTAAATTGGAAAATATTGAATTTAAGACCCGGAGGTTTTGAAAAATGATTCTCAAAGTTTTGAAGAAATATATAGTAATATTAGTTGGAAATTGTTTATGGAAATATTTTGAAATGATTTTAAAGGAAAGAATGAATTTAGTACTCCTCTCTTATGTCGCTGGAAAATAATTTCGGTGATGACTGCGCAGCATCATCGACGTTCATTTTCGAGTCTCAAAGTGGGGGAGACTTCTAAGAAGCTTTGCCTATCTTCAAAATTATTTGGGGTAAATGGGTTTTGGCTTAAACTTCAAAGGAATGATTTAATATATTAAAGATATAAATGTATATATTTATTTCAAACGATTTTAAAAGAACTGGGCATTTAAATTTCTAAGTTCCGTTGATTAATAATTTTCAAATTATTTGAATAAATTGTGAATAATCAGAATTTATAAAATAAGGGGATTAAGATATCTAAGCTTATGTTTTGGGAAAACTTTAAAGTTGAAAGGTAAAGAAGATTTAAATAAACCAAATTTGTGAACATTCAAATTAAGTAAAATGAAATTCTATAAATTTGTATAATACCAAATTTGCATTCTGATAACATATAATATGACTTACCAAATATTAAGAAGTTGAAATGATGTTTTGGATATGTAATGAGTTGTTGTACAAATAAACAGAACTTGAAAATAATTGAAGTATACAAATAAGGAAAACTCAAACGGAATTAAAATGTATATAAATAAAAATTTGGTTGTGATAAAAATTATATATACTTAAATATAACGTGAATGATGAATGGATAAATGGAACAAGTAAGTGAACTTAAGAAATGAATCGTATTATACATTTGTAAATTGGTTATAGAAAAAAAAATATAAATTGCAAAGGGATTGAACAAAAATAATTGAATTTGTAACCTTTAAGATAACTGCAAACTAAGAAAAGTCATATATATGAGAAGTTAGACTTTTATGGAATGACTATAAACTAAAGTGTTGATTAATAAAATGTTCCACAAATGAATTCGTTATTAACTGAAATTATGAAAATGAAATAAAAGTAAACAAAGGAATTTCTTATAGCTAAGAATCAATTGGAAAATGAAATTGAATTTAATTAAATTACATAGAATGATTAAAATGAACTTGAGTAAGTAAATTCTATGATATAATGTTTGAGAAAAGATGATGTTAAGGAATATGCTATGTAAAGAAATGAATATACCAACTGAATAATGGACTGTGAGTAATTAAGTGGAAAAAAAGAAGAAGTCAATAAAATAATTTAGTATAGATAAATTGGATAGAAAATCCATTGGAAGGAAATACGTAAGATTGTACGTATATTATTTTATTCGCATAACGATTTGATCCAAATTCGAGCATAAAATTTCGAGATGATTTATATCGATCCAAGTTAGGATTTTTCACTCGATTTTCGACGGCGAACCCTAGATTTGGATGTTTAATTTGATTCTGGAATTCTCTATCATAGTATATGGCTATGCAAGGAGAGTAATAGTTTCCAATCAAGGAACCAAATCTGAGTCCGACTAGAGAGTCGTGTGAACGATACTAGTTTGGAAGCGAAATGGTGTGATCGAATAAGCGATTAGATTGATATTGCTCACGGATGATATATGTACGGCTTACGGACTTAATTAAAGTTAATATTGGAAATATATGATGCCAAATATAAAATGATTCTTTTAAAATTATATAACAGAATATATATATAAAAGAAATAAACCAAACTGAATGTAAAATAATAATTTGGTTATGTTGGGTATGATTTGGTTGTTATATGATTATTAGTTGATTTTATATAATTCATTAAGTGTTAATGAAATTGGAAGTTATAAATCACTGAAATCAAATTGGAAGTTTGATGAATTTAAATAGAATTTAGTTTGATTCAAATTGGAAGTGAACTAATGTAAATATAAATTAGTGAATGTTAACTAATTGAATTGAGAATGAATGTTAGTAAAATCCAACGTTAAGGGATCAACTGTGATTAAAATTGAAAACCAAGTCAATAAATATTAATGAGAAGTGAATTTATATTGATTGGTTATGGATTTGTTGGATGGTAGTTGGATGATAGTTGATTGATGGTTGCAATTGTTGTTTTGTTGCAATTGCTATGTTGGCACATGTAGTTGTTATGTTGCTATATGATGTATATTGATATTATTTTCGTATATGCATGTTTCTCATAGTTTGTTGAGTGTTTAGTAGGTGCGGATTGCGCTTGCTTCGCATTTGGAGCTCGCTTTCACGCTATATTATTCGTATATGCTCGCTAATAAAAATATAAGGTACATGTTTATTTTATCATTGGATTTGGTGATTTTTGATGAGCCACTTGGCTTTTGGATTTTCTTTTGTTGGTTTGTGTGATATCCCGGAAATTTTAGCAATATCAATTTAATAATCTGTGATTAAAATTAAATTGATTTGATAAAATTTTGTTTATAAAATTAACTTGATTGAATAATTCAATTAAATAAATGTTTAATTGATAAATTTTATCTTTTAAAAGCTAATAAAATGATTTCCTATTTATAATGTATGTATATATATTTATATATATATTGTAAATGGATAAGTTTTGAATTGAAATTAATTAACAAATAAAATCTTGTTTTAAATCCTAATAATTCATTTTGATAATTTGAATTGTTTAAGTAAATTTAAAATACACTTTTATATATAAATATTGTTTCATTTAAATAAGTTAAATAAGATAAGTGATATATAATTTCTTTTATAAATGATTTAAATTGAATAAATATGTTATTTTTAAATAATAATAATAATAAATGTGTAATTATAGATATGTTTTAAAAAGACAATATTATTATTTTTAAAATTTAGTATGTTAATATAAATTAGTTTTAACCTTTGATTTTGAATGTATGAATAAAATTTGAATTTGTATTGATTTTGAATTCAAAAGAATAAACATATATATATATATATATTTTAAGTAAGCTTCTATTTTTATATACATTGTTTTATTCCATTTTCATTAAAAAGAAATACATATACAATTAAAAATGAAGATAAAATATATGTACATAAATAAAGAAAAGAGGTTTTCATTAAATAAAAAAAAAAACAAATTAAAAATAAGTAACATGTGTATAATAACAAATGTTAACATTTTAAGCAACTAAAGAGACAAGTGTTGGCATATTAATATGAGTTGAGACAAGTGTCTTTATTTTTATTTTTTTTCTTTTAATTTGTAAAATAAATCATTACACTTACATAAAACATGTTTTCCTCACTCTCATTCTTTTTCTAATGTGCATTTGTTTTCAAAGTCAAGAAGAGAAATATTCTCAGCTAAACAAATCTGTAACTATATTCCTCAAACCAAAATCATATTCAAAATTTGATTCCCTTTTTCAATACTCAAATTCCTCTTCAAATCATTCTACAAATTTCCATATACAAATCTGTTCAAACATGCAAGCCTGCAGTTTTTAAAAAAACTGTAAAATCCATTTCCAAAGCTTGCCTGCAACCTGAAATTCCATTCAAAAGGAAATTGTAATACCTCTGCATTTTCTTTAAAAATCTGGGGATTAAGTATATGTTTGCATTTCTTTCTCTGGAAACAATGTTCCTCTAAGCCAAATCTCTCTGAATCATACCCAAACTTGTAATACAAACCATATAAACCTGTAGCTCTTCATTTCAAATGCCTGAAATCGATTTGCAATTTAAAAAAAAAACTGCATGCAACTATTAATCTGGAAGTAAAACCAAACCTGCATTGTTTTCTGGAAGCAAAGGCCCTGCATTTCAACATTTTGGTGATCAAAAATAAAGAATATGCCTACATGCAAGTTTCTAACAGCAAGTCCATGCTACAAATTTAAATGCAAAGTAACTCAAGTTATATATATAAAAATTCAAGGAAGCAATAGCATTCAAATTGAAGTTTTAAAACAAGAGCTTTCCAGGAAAATGTGTGCTCTGTCTTCCAAAGTTCCAGGTGAGTAACATTTTTTTTAAAATTTAAATAAATTGGTTGCTTAAATATATATGTTGTGTGTGATATTTTGATTGTATGATGGATTTGTATGCCTGTGAATATGATTTGAAGAGTATTGCTGAGTTGAATGTTTTGTGACTGTGCACATATGATTCAAGTTCCAGATTCTTTTACATATAAATTAAAAACAAAATCCTCTTGTCCTTGTCTAAGTTTTGTTAGAATTAAGTTCTGAAGCAAATGTGTAAATTTATAACACAGCTTAGTTCAAAAATTTATTTAAGTAAAATAAGTAGGGTGATGCCCCTGGAAATTGTAAAACAACAGAGTATGATTGATAAACTTGAAAACTCAAACATTAAAAATTTTAAATACAGTATTTTAATCTGGAAGCTTAAACAAAAGAATGAATTTTGAAACTAAAATCAAATGGTTTAGTTTGGGATGGACACTGCAGTACCCATTTAGACTGAAATTGGGTTTTGGCCAATCTCTGATGACCTAGTTGATTTAAGTGTTTGGGATTCTTGGTGATGGTAGAGCAGTGATCAAGGGATGTGGGAAAAATACTAGATGGTGATGTTTTTCATCGAGGAGGTAGCGGTGATAAGATTTAATCTGTAAACCTAGTTTTAGGGTACTGCAGTAATTTTCTTTTGTATGGAAGATTTAGGTGACCGAGTGTTAAGATATTCGGGGTGATGGTTGCTTTGGTGTAGAAGTGGTGATTGGCGGCGGTGCTTGGCTTCCTATAGTCGGAGGTGATAGGGAGAATGATTTGACAGGTTTGGGTGGAAGTGTCGTGCCTGTTGCAGACAGATTTTGATTTGGGGAAACTCGAATCTGATTTCGAGGGTGTTGAGGGATTGTGATGATTGCGAGGTGATGTAAGGTAGGTCGGCGACTTGTTCATGGCCTGGGTGGTGGCCGGAGGTGGCTACAGTCATCGTGCATATGCACGGGGAAGAAGGAGTATCAGGGAGGTAGTGGGTTTTGCAGTAGTTTTGTACTCGAGTTATACTCGAGTGAAATCAAATTTTGCTCGAAGTAGCCGATGATTTTACTCGAAGCAAACTAAGGGGGTACTCGGGTTTGTTTTTGAAGTTACAGGTTTATGAAAACCTGTAGTTTTAACTTTAAGATTGGTTTAAAAATCTAATACAGGATTTTGAAAACAGAATTCAAATCAAAATCTAAGGTTTGAATTTCAAATGAATTTGGGATGCAGGTTTGAAATTTAAATTTAAACTTTAAAACAAAATGTTTAGAACAACTTCAAAGAGTTTAAATATTTTGATTTTGAATAAAGCTTTAAATATAAGTAGAGATTCAAACATGGTTTAAATCTGAAAAGCAAACTCAATTTTGAAACAATGTTTGAGAATTAAGAAAGTTTTAAAAGAAGTTTAAATGTTTAAACAAATTTGTTGTTCAAACATATTTAAATATGATTTGTAATTTTAAATGAGTTTGGAGTTTAAATTTCTTATAATTTCTTTTATAAAATAAGAATAAAGCTTTAAAAGATTTTAGAATGTTTTATAAACTTTGTTTGAGTTAAATTTGTTTTCTTTTTAAATTTTTAAATTTAAAAATATAATTTGAAAATAATTTTGAGTTAATTGTTTTAAGTTACTTTATGTATGATAAAGTAACTATGAATAAGTAATGTTTTATTTTAAAATGTAAATTTAATGATATTTGTTTCATTAAATTAGCAAGATAATTTAAATAATGTAATTAATTAATTTGTTTAATTAATTAAAGATTTGAAATAAATTAATTAAGGTTAATTAAATTGGTAATTAATTTAAGTTAATTACTTAAGAAAAGTAATTAAGAATTTAATGATAAGTTAATGAAGGTCATTAACTTGTGATTATTTATTTATTAATGTAATTAATTTTGATAATTAATTTGATTAATTAATTTAAATAATCAATTAGGAATTTAATTAAGTATGATTACTTTTTGGAAATAATTAATGATATTAATTACTCTTTGTAATTAATTTATTAATTGGATTAATTTAAATTAATTAATTAAGTTTAATTAATTTAGAATAATCATTAAATAAGTTGATAAGTAATCATTGAGAAATAATTACTTAGAGAAGTAATTAAGATAAGAAATTAGCTGAGATAATTAATTGAAGTATGGTATTTTGGGATTAATTACTTTGTGTAATTAATGTAAAGATAATTTCTTAATGTAGTGATTAATAATTAATTACTTTGTGCAATTAATTTAAGCTTTAATTGATTAAATCATTTTTGAAATGATTAAGTGATGTAATTAATTAAAGGTAATTAATTACAAATGAGATTAATCAAGGATGATTAATAAATATAATTAATCTAGGGATGATTAAGAAAGTAATTAAGGTTAGTTAATTACTAAATGTAATTAATCAAGAATGATTAATAATTGTGGCTTAATTAAGATTAATTACTTAATGTAATTAATTTAAATAAGTAATTAATTTAAATTTAATTAAGGATCATTAATTAATATAATTAATGATGTAATTAAGGATTTATTAATTGGGATTAATTAATCTAATGGCAAGTGATTAAGGAAGTAATTAATTAATGTAATTAATTAATAAATGAAGTAATTAAAGGTTAATTACTGATTGTGGTTAGGGATAATTAATTTGTGAAATTAATTAAAGATAATTACTTGAATGTAATTAAGGGATAATTAATCAAGGTGATTAATTAAAGTGATTAATTTGAGGATAATTATTTAATTGATTGATAATCAATTAAGGGTTAAGTAAGCAAGATTTAAATGGTGAAGTAATTAATTTAATTCATTTTAAATTAATTAAAGATAGGTAATTAATTTAATTCATTTTAAATTAATTAGAAATAGAAGTAATTAATTTAATTTATTTTTAAATTAATTATGGATGGTGTGATTGAGGATTCTTGCTTATGAATAGATGTTATGGTTTGACTTGGATGATTTGAATCTCAAATATGAGATTAGTATTGTGTGATATGGATGCATTGGTATATTGTGATGGTGATATGAATTATCTATGGATGATGATAATGTAGATTATCAAGTTATGATGATAATATAGATTACCTGTTTATGATAATATGGTTGATTATCTCTTATGATGATGTGAATTATCTAGCTGTGTATATAGATAGTTTAAGTTGAATTGTTTTAAACTTAAAACAACTTGGACCTAAAAGACACGCATTGGATTTCGATGAGACCGGGATCGGGTTTCCATATTTGGATATCCGAAAACCACATCGATTCCAATTAACGTTAGGTCGTGAATCTAAGTGAAGCAAGTGAAGACTCGAGGTGTAAGGGCTATACGTCAGTATAACTCTGTGGGTGATTCCGTAATGAGTTTGACGGAATAGTGCTTATAGATTCGAGATGGTGAATCAGAGTGCAAGGGCTATGGTCGTTGACTCTGAGGGTGATTCCAATAATGAGTGCAACGAGATAGTGCCTTCGGTTTCGTTCGAACCCGGAACGAACTTGTATGGATTGAATGCTTTCAGAACATCGTCAGGTGGACGATGAGCATTCTAAGATTTGATGTCCTATAAAGGTAATCGTAGCCTCAAGCCTCATCAACCGGGAATGGCTAAAACAGGGGAGGTGCAGCAAGGCTTCGTGGGTAGCCCCCACTTGAGAGCAAGATTTACCCCTGTCTAGAGGTCCCTTTTTATTTCGGCTGTGTGGGGCGGTTGAATCGCGACAACTGCCGGGGTTGTCTTGTTCGGAACTGTTCAGTAAGGAACGGGTCCGGCCTTGTGTTGCAGGGGAGTTAGGGTGGCTCCTCGGTACGGTGATCTAGGCCACGTACTGTGACGGGCGGTACCCCAGTAGCCCTGCCATTGTATGGAATCCAAAATCCAATAAGTGCCAACGGTTTTGATTGTATTACCCACTTTTGTGGCTAGTAGCTGGAATTTAATAGATGTAACAATTTCGGCTATTTCATATTTACTTGAAAACCCTAGACACTATTATAATATCACAGAATTTCCTATCAAATGTTTTGGTTAGCGTAAGGTAAAAACTTTTCCATGTTTATGTGTGGGAAGTCTTACGTGATACCTTTCTTTTTAAAGGATTTTGAAAGTTAAGCAACTTTAACCTGTTACTCACACCAGACCCATGTCTGACCCGGAGTTTATTTTTGTTTTTCATAAACTCTTGGGTACTCAAATTTTTACGAGTAGCCAAGGGATTCAGGTTAGGATTCAGGATTAGCTTTGACGAATAATGGAGAAGCAATGGAGCAGGAGGCTTCCGCATTGTAGATATTTAGTCCGCTGTGTTTTGTATCTCTGAGTTAATTGTGATGTTGTATTGAGTTGTAAATACTAGACATGTGTTTATAACTGTCTAGTATATGTGATGTGTATGCTGTGTATCTCTGATAGATACTGTATATTGTGTAAATACTTTTGATTATTAATATAATTTATTCGTTCCGCTGTTTAGATTCTGATGTGTTGTTTCTTCTTTCTTCTCTTTCTTTCTATTCTCTATCCCTTTCTTTCTTATTAACGATGCGACTTCCTGGAGTTAGGGAGTTGGGTCGTTACAGTGGTATCAGAGCGTTAGGTTGAGCGAATACCTAGGCTCTGTAGTGGTGTCTTTCTTGAGAGAGCGTATTTGTAGTTTTGATATATATCTATATATATTTATTATTTCTACCTATCTGTTGGGTTACCTGTTCAGGTATTCCAATATAAGTTATAAGGGTAGATAAGGTAGTGGTGTGTGTAACACGATGACTACCATTGGTTGGAGTTTGAATGTTGAGGTTGGAAGTGTATTTATCGAGACTGTAGACCTAATACCGTCTCGAGTGAGTTGTGTAGAGTGTAGAGATTTCATCAATCCCTGAAGGAAGCATGTTAAGGTTCAGAGATTCATATTTTTTAAGATGGATAAGATGAGTTTAGATCTGTCGTTTTGACAGAAGTGGGATGGTATTTTGATAACTCAGGAAGTAGTAGCTGCGTGATGAGATGCAGTGACATTGGATTGTATCCGAAGATGTTTTCTTTGGAACAAGTTAAGAAGGTGTGTCTGCTTTGGTGATGTGGCTGAGTTCAGCTAGTTGTTTGTGTTTGGTTTTGAGGCCTGAGTTTCTTGAAGAACTTTGGATCAGGAAGTTGACTGGCTGAGTAGTTTCTGAAGCTGGAGTTCAGAGGCAGTAGAGTGGATCTGTTTCTGCGATGGATTGACTAGTTAAGAGTGAGCTGTTCTGTTTGGTAAAGAGAGAACAGTTTTCTTTGGAATTGGTCTAGATTGATCGCAAAAGTGACTTGCGATAGGTTGAGTGTTCTTTTGAGGCATTGAAGGATTTCTTGTGATAGTGTTTGGTGAATCAACTCAGGATAGATCAGAGTTGTGCAGCGGAAGCAGTTTGAGAATGTTTCTGTTTGTCTTTTCCTAGAAGAAGTGAGTTTGTTCTTCTGATGTTTGAAGAGTAGAGTTGGTGATCTTAGTCTTGGTTGATCTTGAGGAGATCGTTGTGTTGGGATGTTTTTGGTTTAGATTGTTTTTAGGGTATCAGCAAGAGTTAAGCTGATCAATTTGGATGTAGACAGCCCAGGATCAACAAGAAGAATTTTATGGATAAGAGATAAAGGAATTTGGATTCTGGAGACGGAGATTTGATTTGGATAAGTTTTCTCCGATCGAGGGAGCTATAAGTTTTGAGTAAGTCTGAGAAGCTAGCTCCGTGATGTTATGGATATCTTCTGTGTTTTGGTGTTTAGTTTTCAAGAATTGAATTGACAGTTGGATAATTGGGATTCAGTGAGTTTCACGTATCTCTGAGGGAGTACGTGTATGAGTTATCTCTGGAAATGGAACCAGCTGTTCAGGAGGGTTTGGTTGTTGGGTCAGACTCGTTCGTAGTCTGATATCTTGTCTAGTTTTGTAGATCTAGATGAGTTGAAGCTCTGTAGCTTCGTAGTTTAGATGGTTTGTATTGTATAGGGCGAGTATCCCGGTGTATATATATATATATCGGGGAAACTCGAGAAATTTTTATCCGGAATTTTATCTAGATAATTAAATTTGTTTGATTAGATAAATTGGTTGCTATGGTTGTTAGCATATGATTGATGTATGCTTTTGATTTAAAATTTAAAATTTTAAATGGGTTATTAAATTACTTTTGCTTTTAAATTTCGGGGACGAAATTCTTTTAAGGGGGGAGGAATGTGATATCCCGGAAATTTTAGCAATATCAATTTAATAATCTGTGATTAAAATTAAATTGATTTGATAAAATTTTGTTTATAAAATTAACTTGATTGAATAATTCAATTAAATAAATGTTTAATTGATAAATTTTATCTTTTAAAAGCTAATAAAATGATTTCCTATTTATAATGTATGTATATATATTTATATATATATTGTAAATGGATAAGTTTTGAATTGAAATTAATTAACAAATAAAATCTTGTTTTAAATCCTAATAATTCATTTTGATAATTTGAATTGTTTAAGTAAATTTAAAATACACTTTTATATATAAATATTGTTTCATTTAAATAAGTTAAATAAGATAAGTGATATATAATTTCTTTTATAAATGATTTAAATTGAATAAATATGTTATTTTTAAATAATAATAATAATAAATGTGTAATTATAGATATGTTTTAAAAAGACAATATTATTATTTTTAAAATTTAGTATGTTAATATAAATTAGTTTTAACCTTTGATTTTGAATGTATGAATAAAATTTGAATTTGTATTGATTTTGAATTCAAAAGAATAAACATATATATATATATTTTAAGTAAGCTTCTATTTTTATATACATTGTTTTATTCCATTTTCATTAAAAAGAAATACATATACAATTAAAAATGAAGATAAAATATATGTACATAAATAAAGAAAAGAGGTTTTCATTAAATAAAAAAAAAACAAATTAAAAATAAGTAACATGTGTATAATAACAAATGTTAACATTTTAAGCAACTAAAGAGACAAGTGTTGGCATATTAATATGAGTTGAGACAAGTGTCTTTATTTTTATTTTTTTTCTTTTAATTTGTAAAATAAATCATTACACTTACATAAAACATGTTTTCCTCACTCTCATTCTTTTTCTAATGTGCATTTGTTTTCAAAGTCAAGAAGAGAAATATTCTCAGCTAAACAAATCTGTAACTATATTCCTCAAACCAAAATCATATTCAAAATTTGATTCCCTTTTTCAATACTCAAATTCCTCTTCAAATCATTCTACAAATTTCCATATACAAATCTGTTCAAACATGCAAGCCTGCAGTTTTTAAAAAACTGTAAAATCCATTTCCAAAGCTTGCCTGCAACCTGAAATTCCATTCAAAAGGAAATTGTAATACCTCTGCATTTTCTTTAAAAATCTGGGGATTAAGTATATGTTTGCATTTCTTTCTCTGGAAACAATGTTCCTCTAAGCCAAATCTCTCTGAATCATACCCAAACTTGTAATACAAACCATATAAACCTGTAGCTCTTCATTTCAAATGCCTGAAATCGATTTGCAATTTAAAAAAAAAACTGCATGCAACTATTAATCTGGAAGTAAAACCAAACCTGCATTGTTTTCTGGAAGCAAAGGCCCTGCATTTCAACATTTTGGTGATCAAAAATAAAGAATATGCCTACATGCAAGTTTCTAACAGCAAGTCCATGCTACAAATTTAAATGCAAAGTAACTCAAGTTATATATATAAAAATTCAAGGAAGCAATAGCATTCAAATTGAAGTTTTAAAACAAGAGCTTTCCAGGAAAATGTGTGCTCTGTCTTCCAAAGTTCCAGGTGAGTAACATTTTTTTTAAAATTTAAATAAATTGGTTGCTTAAATATATATGTTGTGTGTGATATTTTGATTGTATGATGGATTTGTATGCCTGTGAATATGATTTGAAGAGTATTGCTGAGTTGAATGTTTTGTGACTGTGCACATATGATTCAAGTTCCAGATTCTTTTACATATAAATTAAAAACAAAATCCTCTTGTCCTTGTCTAAGTTTTGTTAGAATTAAGTTCTGAAGCAAATGTGTAAATTTATAACACAGCTTAGTTCAAAAATTTATTTAAGTAAAATAAGTAGGGTGATGCCCCTGGAAATTGTAAAACAACAGAGTATGATTGATAAACTTGAAAACTCAAACATTAAAAATTTTAAATACAGTATTTTAATCTGGAAGCTTAAACAAAAGAATGAATTTTGAAACTAAAATCAAATGGTTTAGTTTGGGATGGACACTGCAGTACCCATTTAGACTGAAATTGGGTTTTGGCCAATCTCTGATGACCTAGTTGATTTAAGTGTTTGGGATTCTTGGTGATGGTAGAGCAGTGATCAAGGGATGTGGGAAAAATACTAGATGGTGATGTTTTTCATCGAGGAGGTAGCGGTGATAAGATTTAATCTGTAAACCTAGTTTTAGGGTACTGCAGTAATTTTCTTTTGTATGGAAGATTTAGGTGACCGAGTGTTAAGATATTCGGGGTGATGGTTGCTTTGGTGTAGAAGTGGTGATTGGCGGCGGTGCTTGGCTTCCTATAGTCGGAGGTGATAGGGAGAATGATTTGACAGGTTTGGGTGGAAGTGTCGTGCCTGTTGCAGACAGATTTTGATTTGGGGAAACTCGAATCTGATTTCGAGGGTGTTGAGGGATTGTGATGATTGCGAGGTGATGTAAGGTAGGTCGGCGACTTGTTCATGGCCTGGGTGGTGGCCGGAGGTGGCTACAGTCATCGTGCATATGCACGGGGAAGAAGGAGTATCAGGGAGGTAGTGGGTTTTGCAGTAGTTTTGTACTCGAGTTATACTCGAGTGAAATCAAATTTTGCTCGAAGTAGCCGATGATTTTACTCGAAGCAAACTAAGGGGGTACTCGGGTTTGTTTTTGAAGTTACAGGTTTATGAAAACCTGTAGTTTTAACTTTAAGATTGGTTTAAAAATCTAATACAGGATTTTGAAAACAGAATTCAAATCAAAATCTAAGGTTTGAATTTCAAATGAATTTGGGATGCAGGTTTGAAATTTAAATTTAAACTTTAAAACAAAATGTTTAGAACAACTTCAAAGAGTTTAAATATTTTGATTTTGAATAAAGCTTTAAATATAAGTAGAGATTCAAACATGGTTTAAATCTGAAAAGCAAACTCAATTTTGAAACAATGTTTGAGAATTAAGAAAGTTTTAAAAGAAGTTTAAATGTTTAAACAAATTTGTTGTTCAAACATATTTAAATATGATTTGTAATTTTAAATGAGTTTGGAGTTTAAATTTCTTATAATTTCTTTTATAAAATAAGAATAAAGCTTTAAAAGATTTTAGAATGTTTTATAAACTTTGTTTGAGTTAAATTTGTTTTCTTTTTAAATTTTTAAATTTAAAAATATAATTTGAAAATAATTTTGAGTTAATTGTTTTAAGTTACTTTATGTATGATAAAGTAACTATGAATAAGTAATGTTTTATTTTAAAATGTAAATTTAATGATATTTGTTTCATTAAATTAGCAAGATAATTTAAATAATGTAATTAATTAATTTGTTTAATTAATTAAAGATTTGAAATAAATTAATTAAGGTTAATTAAATTGGTAATTAATTTAAGTTAATTACTTAAGAAAAGTAATTAAGAATTTAATGATAAGTTAATGAAGGTCATTAACTTGTGATTATTTATTTATTAATGTAATTAATTTTGATAATTAATTTGATTAATTAATTTAAATAATCAATTAGGAATTTAATTAAGTATGATTACTTTTTGGAAATAATTAATGATATTAATTACTCTTTGTAATTAATTTATTAATTGGATTAATTTAAATTAATTAATTAAGTTTAATTAATTTAGAATAATCATTAAATAAGTTGATAAGTAATCATTGAGAAATAATTACTTAGAGAAGTAATTAAGATAAGAAATTAGCTGAGATAATTAATTGAAGTATGGTATTTTGGGATTAATTACTTTGTGTAATTAATGTAAAGATAATTTCTTAATGTAGTGATTAATAATTAATTACTTTGTGCAATTAATTTAAGCTTTAATTGATTAAATCATTTTTGAAATGATTAAGTGATGTAATTAATTAAAGGTAATTAATTACAAATGAGATTAATCAAGGATGATTAATAAATATAATTAATCTAGGGATGATTAAGAAAGTAATTAAGGTTAGTTAATTACTAAATGTAATTAATCAAGAATGATTAATAATTGTGGCTTAATTAAGATTAATTACTTAATGTAATTAATTTAAATAAGTAATTAATTTAAATTTAATTAAGGATCATTAATTAATATAATTAATGATGTAATTAAGGATTTATTAATTGGGATTAATTAATCTAATGGCAAGTGATTAAGGAAGTAATTAATTAATGTAATTAATTAATAAATGAAGTAATTAAAGGTTAATTACTGATTGTGGTTAGGGATAATTAATTTGTGAAATTAATTAAAGATAATTACTTGAATGTAATTAAGGGATAATTAATCAAGGTGATTAATTAAAGTGATTAATTTGAGGATAATTATTTAATTGATTGATAATCAATTAAGGGTTAAGTAAGCAAGATTTAAATGGTGAAGTAATTAATTTAATTCATTTTAAATTAATTAAAGATAGGTAATTAATTTAATTCATTTTAAATTAATTAGAAATAGAAGTAATTAATTTAATTTATTTTTAAATTAATTATGGATGGTGTGATTGAGGATTCTTGCTTATGAATAGATGTTATGGTTTGACTTGGATGATTTGAATCTCAAATATGAGATTAGTATTGTGTGATATGGATGCATTGGTATATTGTGATGGTGATATGAATTATCTATGGATGATGATAATGTAGATTATCAAGTTATGATGATAATATAGATTACCTGTTTATGATAATATGGTTGATTATCTCTTATGATGATGTGAATTATCTAGCTGTGTATATAGATAGTTTAAGTTGAATTGTTTTAAACTTAAAACAACTTGGACCTAAAAGACACGCATTGGATTTCGATGAGACCGGGATCGGGTTTCCATATTTGGATATCCGAAAACCACATCGATTCCAATTAACGTTAGGTCGTGAATCTAAGTGAAGCAAGTGAAGACTCGAGGTGTAAGGGCTATACGTCAGTATAACTCTGTGGGTGATTCCGTAATGAGTTTGACGGAATAGTGCTTATAGATTCGAGATGGTGAATCAGAGTGCAAGGGCTATGGTCGTTGACTCTGAGGGTGATTCCAATAATGAGTGCAACGAGATAGTGCCTTCGGTTTCGTTCGAACCCGGAACGAACTTGTATGGATTGAATGCTTTCAGAACATCGTCAGGTGGACGATGAGCATTCTAAGATTTGATGTCCTATAAAGGTAATCGTAGCCTCAAGCCTCATCAACCGGGAATGGCTAAAACAGGGGAGGTGCAGCAAGGCTTCGTGGGTAGCCCCCACTTGAGAGCAAGATTTACCCCTGTCTAGAGGTCCCTTTTTATTTCGGCTGTGTGGGGCGGTTGAATCGCGACAACTGCCGGGGTTGTCTTGTTCGGAACTGTTCAGTAAGGAACGGGTCCGGCCTTGTGTTGCAGGGGAGTTAGGGTGGCTCCTCGGTACGGTGATCTAGGCCACGTACTGTGACGGGCGGTACCCCAGTAGCCCTGCCATTGTATGGAATCCAAAATCCAATAAGTGCCAACGGTTTTGATTGTATTACCCACTTTTGTGGCTAGTAGCTGGAATTTAATAGATGTAACAATTTCGGCTATTTCATATTTACTTGAAAACCCTAGACACTATTATAATATCACAGAATTTCCTATCAAATGTTTTGGTTAGCGTAAGGTAAAAACTTTTCCATGTTTATGTGTGGGAAGTCTTACGTGATACCTTTCTTTTTAAAGGATTTTGAAAGTTAAGCAACTTTAACCTGTTACTCACACCAGACCCATGTCTGACCCGGAGTTTATTTTTGTTTTTCATAAACTCTTGGGTACTCAAATTTTTACGAGTAGCCAAGGGATTCAGGTTAGGATTCAGGATTAGCTTTGACGAATAATGGAGAAGCAATGGAGCAGGAGGCTTCCGCATTGTAGATATTTAGTCCGCTGTGTTTTGTATCTCTGAGTTAATTGTGATGTTGTATTGAGTTGTAAATACTAGACAGGTGTTTATAACTGTCTAGTATATGTGATGTGTATGCTGTGTATCTCTGATAGATACTGTATATTGTGTAAATACTTTTGATTATTAATATAATTTATTCGTTCCGCTGTTTAGATTCTGATGTGTTGTTTCTTCTTTCTTCTCTTTCTTTCTATTCTCTATCCCTTTCTTTCTTATTAACGATGCGACTTCCTGGAGTTAGGGAGTTGGGTCGTTACAGTTTGGGTGCCTGTAGAGGCGTTTTGTGGTTGTACCGATCGAGCCGCGCAAAGGAGACTCTGCCGAAATTTTCCGTAAAATCCGGGTGTTAGAAAATTTTTCAAGTTTTAAATTTTTTTTTATATAACTTGTTTTGATAACCAACTTTTTAAAGTTAGAAAGCCGTTTGGAATAACTTAGTGAAAGCGTAGTAAAGACTTTATAAATGGAATTTCATTGTTTTATGAATTGGTAACTTTCAAATAAAATATATCTAATGTTGAATTCTATACTTAGTTCCTTTTCCCTTCTTTTTCCTTTTCGGGGACGAAAAGTTTTGAGTGGGGGAGAGTGTAACGACCCGTAAATTTTCGATAAATAAAATAGCTAATTTAATAAGATTTCGTGATTTAGTATTAGAAAAAAAAATTGTAAGTCGTTTGGAATAAATAACTGGAATGAATTGCAACAATAATTATCCAAGTAATGAAAATGAATGCTACTTAGGGATTGCCTTTGAAATCAATAGTTGAATAGGATAATAAATGTTGAAATTCATTGGGTATAATAGAGTAATTGATTGATAAGTAAATCTATTTAAAATCAAATATTGAATATTGAACAGGAAAATTATTTAAATTAAATATTAAGAACTTATTGAATAATTGAATAACTGTAAAATGAAAATAGTGTTCAAAATTGTGAATTGGTTTTAAAAGTTGATTCTTATAAGTTCAATTTCAATATTTCAAAAGATAATGAATTATTGGATAATCGAAATTGTTTAAATTTAATATTTGGAATTTATTGAATAATTTAATAATGGGAGTTGAACAACCGTATAATGGAAATAGTCGTTTTATAATTTTAATTCGTTTCAAAAGTTAAATTTTATAAGTTCGTTTTGAATATTTCAAAAGATAGTGATTTAAGAATAATCAAATTTGTTAAATTTCATATTACGAATGTTTGAATAAATTAAATTTCGAATTTGATATGATTAATTTGATATTGAAATTTAATATATGAGAATAGAGTGAATAATTAAAATTGATTTAATATGATCCAAATTGGTTTTCAAAGTGAATGTAAGTTATATTTGGATTTTAATAGAGTTAATAAGATTTTAAAATTGGAATTTATTGGATAAATTGAATAACGGGTTTAATATGATTAAAAATGATTTGGAAAATTTTATTTTATCATATTGGAGTTATAGTGATGTTATAGAACTTTTTAAAACTGAATTAAAATGTATTTGTGAAAAGAATATTTTAATATTTAATTTTCGATAGGAAAATAGCCAAATTTTGAACAGTCTCAGAATTGGACGAAACTAGTTCCATTGGATCCGTAATAGTTAGTTATTATCGGATTTCAATTTTCGTAGCAATCGGAGTTGTCGTTTGACCGTGGCAGCTCGAAACACGTTGAAATTGTTTTAATATTAATTTGGCGAGTTAAATTAGTCATTTTTCAAACGGTCTCGGATTTCGACGACACCAGTTTCATCGGATCCGTAATATGATATTATTGTAAGATTTCAAATTTCATGTCAATCGGATTTACCGTTTGTCCGGGGCGAGCCAAAACGCATAGAAATTCTTTAAATCGGTTTAATTTAAATCGATCGTTTATTGCCGTAACTCACACAGACGATCGAATTAGCTTCCGGAACCTGTTTCATTGTGTTCGGAACGTAGGGTAAACCTTAGAAACGCCTACCGGCACGCCTAGATAGGAGTTCGAAATTTTAAGCTACCTTTAAATGCGATATTTGAAATTAAATAATATTTTAAATTGTTTTAAGTCAATTACAGCTGTAAACTCTACCTTGTCCCTGTAGCTTTTCATTCACGTCTCCCTCTCCTTTATTCTACACGCAATGGCAGAAAACAAAGAGTAGAAAGAGAAGAAAAAATGGAAACTTTGAAAAATCATAACTCTATTTCTACTCAAGTAAAAATCACGAAACCAGTTTTAAAAATCCTATTTTTGCTTTATCTTTGATCTGGTATGCGTCGTTCTTGGTGCGGCAACCATTGGGGCTGAAGCCATTCTTGGGCATGAACTAGGGTTAGCGTTTAGTGGAGATTGAAGCGTCGATTGGTGGATTGGAGGCCGTGTATGGATTCGCGAGGCAGAAGAGCACCTGTGGTGGGGAGATTGGACCGTGCGGTGGCAGTTAGAGGGGGGCGACATTTTACTGTACGAAGGGAGGAGCTCCAGGTCACATCTCCCTAGGTGGGGCCGCACGTGTGGCTTTGTGGTCGAGATGGTGGAGCACGCGGAGAGAAGGAGTTTGGCGAAGACGACACGTCAAACGGAGTTCCGGAGCTCCGTATCACTGGGTTTGTGCACGCGCATGAATGGGTTCTTCTCTGTTCGTGTACAGGCAATGGAAAAGAAGGGAGAAGGAGCTTTGTAGTTGGGCTGGGCCAAATAGTGAGGGTATGAATTCATTTAAATATAATATAAATTGTTTTATAAATTCAAATGTCGATAACTTATAAAATGTATAACTCTCACATACGAGGTCCGATTGACAAGAGACTTTTTGCGTTGCGATCGTGATGGTGAGAGCTTCGAAATGAAATTGGTTTGGATGAATTTGGAGATAGTTGAAATTTGGGCTAAAATTGGAAGTCGTCCGGTTTAGTTCCAAACCGGAACGTCTCGGTGCCAACTGGAAATCAAGGTGAGTGTTTTATAATGCTCACAACGTACTAAATATCTTTATGCTAGTTAAATTTGATATTATGAAGTGTTATGAATTTTATTAGTCGTTGTTTGATAGAATTTAATTGTCATATAGATTGTCATTCGAGTTAACCGCTGAAGAAAAAAATTAAATTGACAGTTAAATTGAAGTAAAAATTGAATTGCGATTAAATTACCTGACATTGATAACTATGAAACTGCCATGAATTGTATTGTTTATTGGATGATGTATTTTGATGGATGCTATTGGTTGATAATTGAGTGTTTGGATGTTTATTTGCTTATATAGATCCTGTTATGCATACATATGATACTGTGATTAAATTTAAGTAATATATGTTCATCCCTGACATTCAATTGAAATAAATAACTGCTTGGCCATAGGATAGAAAATTATATACGGACACCGAATTGGCTAAATTAATAATTTTTAAAATGGTCGATTTGAAATTTATTTAAATGTTTTGATTTAAAGGTTATAAATAGAAATCGATTTATAGAAATTGAATTCATCGGAAAATTGAGTTTGGAATGTTGAAATAAATTTTGGATAAAGGAATTTTGTTAAATAATTAAGTTGAGACTTTAAATTTTGAAATTGGATATGATTGAATGTCGAAAATTGATTTGTTTAAAGATTTAACTTTAATTCGAGCTTTGAATATTACTAAGTAAAAGTGATATAAAAAATGATATTTTGAAATCGAGTTTGGAATTGAATCATATTTAGAATTTGGATTTAAACTTGAATATTGTTGGAAACTTTTGTTAAGTGTTATAAATTGGTATTTTGAGAAATCAAACTCCTAATCGATATAAATTGAAATTGAATAAATTAAAGGTGAATGAAAAATTGAATTAATTCGAAGTAAAAAGTGACGTTGATTGAATTGAAATCGAAATTGAATCGGTAGAATGAAAATTTGAATTTATTTGAATTGGGAAGTTAAAATTGAAATGGATTGATTTTGAAGCTGTTTATTTTGTTTTCCAAATTACTCGGTTATATAAACCATTTTGAATACTTAAACTATTTTAATCTATTTTAAATCTACTTAACCCAATTTAAATTATTTTAAACTAATTTATCTATTTTAAATCCATTTTAAAGATTTTAAGTATTTTAACTATTTTAATTATTTAAACTACTTTTAAACTACTTAAAACTATTTTCTAAAAAATTTCAAGATGGTTAATAGGGTGAAATGTTTATATTTAAATGTTGAATTTAAATACGAATTGAGTTAAATGAAGTTGCAACCTAAATTGAAATTCGAAATGATTTTGAAATCGAAATAAGATATTGATGCGAAAATTGATTTTGAAACGGAATCTGATATTTTGAAAGATACGATGATATTTGAAATGGATTTGATTTTTGAAGCGAATATGATATTTTGATATCAATTATGAAGCGATTTGAAATATAAAGAGCCAAAGGTGTAAAAATACGTAGTTATTAAAGAGACCGGGATCGGATATGGACATACTCTCTGTCGATACCGAAAACCACTTTAATAACTATTATACGCGGAGTGATGATCCAGAATGAAGTGGATGGTTTGGTGAACGCGTTGACTGAAGAAAGAGAACGATTATTGGATGACCCCTGACATGACTAAAACAGGAGCCGCGCCGGGCCATTGAGGTTCGCCACCTCTAGCCGACACACTTCTTCGATACCATATCTATTACATTTGTGATGCGATTTGGGTGCACCCCTTGATTTCGGAGTGTTGTTTCGCGGTGTTGGGGTAGCTGCTGGCTATGCCCAACATCAGTCCGGATCACGCAACTACTAGTATCCTAGTTGGTATCGCCTCATGTACCTTGTCATACTGATTATCCTATTCGCGACCACTACGTTTTGATTTGTACCTTGAGTATATGGATTGCCCTCTGGTGACTTCCGGTTTTGGGGAAACTACGGCCTTGTATATGCTTTTGGGAATATAAAATGTGTTAAGGGAGATTATGGTAACGCCTTAACGCTATTTTGATACTTTATATTACTGATAGGCATTATCTACTTAGCGTATATTACTACATAGTAGATAGTTTAACGGATCCTTGAGAGATGGAAAATCCCGTAACATCTCTTAAGTTATTGCACGCACGTTGACACTGGATATGAGATGTCAAACCCCGTAAACATCTCTGACGCCGTTACACTCATATTTATTTGCGATTGATTTAACTTCCATAAGGATATTTTAGTCCTGACTCGAGTGTTTTGTCTTTTCATTACGCTCGGGTCAGTCCTGAGTTTCAGATTTTTGAAGATCTATTCTGGTGGACGAAGACGAAGATTTGGTATACTATTACTATTATTACCCTTGCATCATGTTATCTGCTGCATTATTGTATTAATCTGTTGTATATGAATAACTCTGATAAATGTTGTACTAATAATTGTCAAAGTATAGTAAACAGCTTCATGAACTGTTTATTTGACTATTATATTTTATCGTTCCGCTGCAAGATTCTGTGTTGTTTCATTTCCTTTATTTTTCTTTCTTTTCTTTTCTTATTTACCCCAATAACCATCTGCCCTTTTGAATGGTTTGGAATCGACATGTGTATTTGATCGTCGGTTTAAATTGTCCAAAAGGGCGGGTCGTTGCAGTTGGTATCAGAGCTTTGGTTTAGCGATAAACCTTGGCTCTAGTGGGGAATAACTAATTGAAATAGAGGTAAACTATATGAATGAGTTGAGTGTATATGAGAGAGCGTATTTGTTAGTGATATAAAATGTTTTATATTGTGTTGGTTGATTCGTTGAGTGGCTTATGGATTCTGGTCAATACGAGTAATTAACGTCATTGATAGGGATCTCTAAACACTCGAACAGAACAATCAGACATAGTATTGTTTTGAAATTGGGTAAATGAAATAATTTTACTCTAATTATATTTTGTATATAAAGGATTAATTTTCAAAAATTATTGTGACTTATCTAGCTTACCTGGTTGTTAGAAATGAAAATATTGGTTATCATCATAAATTGGATATTGTAATTTAATAAATAAGGTGAATTACAAAATGAACAATGATAAAACACTTGTGGAATGTTTTAAGAAAAATCCTATAAGAATATTTTATAAAGGTGACTTATAAATTAAAAAAGATTTAAATTGGAAAATATTGAATTTAAGACCCGGAGGTTTTGAAAAATGATTCTCAAAGTTTTGAAGAAATATATAGTAATATTAGTTGGAAATTGTTTATGGAAATATTTTGAAATGATTTTAAAGGAAAGAATGAATTTAGTACTCCTCTCTTATGTCGCTGGAAAATAATTTCGGTGATGACTGCGCAGCATCATCGACGTTCATTTTCGAGTCTCAAAGTGGGGGAGACTTCTAAGAAGCTTTGCTTATCTTCAAAATTATTTGGGGTAAATGGGTTTTGGATTAAACTTCAAAGGAATGATTTAATATATTAAAGATATAAATGTATATATTTATTTCAAACGATTTGAAAAGAACTGGGTATTTAAATTTCTAAGTTCCGTTGATTAATAATTTTCAAATTATTTGAATAAATTGTGAATAATCAGAATTTATAAAATAAGGGGATTAAGATATCTAAGCTTATGTTTTGGGAAAACTTTAAAGTTGAAAGGTAAAGAAGATTTAAATAAACCAAATTTGTGAACATTCAAATTAAGTAAAATGAAATTCTATAAATTTGTATAATACCAAATTTGCATTCTGATAACATATAATATGACTTACCAAATATTAAGAAGTTGAAATGATGTTTTGGATATGTAATGAGTTGTTGTACAAATAAACAGAACTTGAAAATAATTGAAGTATACAAATAAGGAAAACTTAAACGGAATTAAAATGTATATAAATAAAAATTTGGTTGTGATAAAAATTATATATACTTAAATATAACGTGAATGATGAATGGATAAATGGAACAAGTAAGTGAACTTAAGAAATGAATCGTATTATACATTTGTAAATTGGTTATAGAAAAAAAAAATATAAATTGCAAAGGGATTGAACAAAAATAATTGAATTTGTGACCTTTAAGATAACTGCAAACTAAGAAAAGTCATATATATGAGAAGTTAGACTTTTATGGAATGACTATAAACTAAAGTGTTGATTAATAAAATGTTCCACAAATGAATTCGTTATTAACTGAAATTATGAAAATGAAATAAAAGTAAACAAAGGAATTTCTTATAGCTAAGAATCAATTGGAAAATGAAATTGAATTTAATTAAATTACATAGAATGATTAAAATGAACTTGAGTAAGTAAATTCTATGATATAATGTTTGAGAAAAGATGATGTTAAGGAATATGCTATGTAAAGAAATGAATATACCAACTGAATAATGGACTGTGAGTAATTAAGTGGAAAAAAAGAAGAAGTCAATAAAATAATTTAGTATAGATAAATTGGATAGAAAATCCATTGGAAGGAAATACGTAAGATTGTACGTATATTATTTTATTCGCATAACGATTTGATCCAAATTCGAGCATAAAATTTCGAGATGATTTATATCGATCCAAGTTAGGATTTTTCACTCGATTTTCGACGGCGAACCCTAGATTTGGATTTTTAGTTTGATTCCGGAATTCTCTATCATAGTATATGGCTATGCAAGGAGAGTAATAGTTTCCAATCAAGGAACCAAATCTGAGTCCGACTAGAGAGTCGTGTGAACGATACTAGTTTGGAAGCGAAATGGTGTGATCGAATAAGCGATTAGATTGATATTGCTCACGGATGATATATGTACGGCTTACGGACTTAATTAAAGTTAATATTGGAAATATATGATGCCAAATATAAAATGATTCTTTTAAAATTATATAACAGAATATATATATAAAAGAAATAAACCAAACTGAATGTAAAATAATAATTTGGTTATGTTGGGTATGATTTGGTTGTTATATGATTATTAGTTGATTTTATATAATTCATTAAGTGTTAATGAAATTGGAAGTTATAAATCACTGAAATCAAATTGGAAGTTTGATGAATTTAAATAGAATTTAGTTTGATTCAAATTGGAAGTGAACTAATGTAAATATAAATTAGTGAATGTTAACTAATTGAATTGAGAATGAATGTTAGTAAAATCCAACGTTAAGGGATCAACTGTGATTAAAATTGAAAACCAAGTCAATAAATATTAATGAGAAGTGAATTTATATTGATTGGTTATGGATTTGTTGGATGGTAGTTGGATGATAGTTGATTGATGGTTGCAATTGTTGTTTTGTTGCAATTGCTATGTTGGCACATGTAGTTGTTATGTTGCTATATGATGTATATTGATATTATTTTCGTATATGCATGTTTCTCATAGTTTGTTGAGTGTTTAGTAGGTGCGGATTGCGCTTGCTTCGCATTTGGAGCTCGCTTTCACGCTATATTATTCGTATATGCTCGCTAATAAAAATATAAGGTACATGTTTATTTTATCATTGGATTTGGTGATTTTTGATGAGCCACTTGGCTTTTGGATTTTCTTTTGTTGGTTTGGGTGCCTGTAGAGGCGTTTTGTGGTTGTACCGATCGAGCCGCGCAAAGGAGACTCTGCCGAAATTTTCCGTAAAATCCGGGTGTTAGAAAATTTTTCAAGTTTTAAATTTTTTTTTATATAACTTGTTTTGATAACCAACTTTTTAAAGTTAGAAAGCCGTTTGGAATAACTTAGTGAAAGCGTAGTAAAGACTTTATAAATGGAATTTCATTGTTTTATGAATTGGTAACTTTCAAATAAAATATATCTAATGTTGAATTCTATACTTAGTTCCTTTTCCCTTCTTTTTCCTTTTCGGGGACGAAAAGTTTTGAGTGGGGGAGAGTGTAACGACCCGTAAATTTTCGATAAATAAAATAGCTAATTTAATAAGATTTCGTGATTTAGTATTAGAAAAAAAATTGTAAGTCGTTTGGAATAAATAACTGGAATGAATTGCAACAATAATTATCCAAGTAATGAAAATGAATGCTACTTAGGGATTGCCTTTGAAATCAATAGTTGAATAGGATAATAAATGTTGAAATTCATTGGGTATAATAGAATAATTGATTGATAAGTAAATCTATTTAAAATCAAATATTGAATATTGAACAGGAAAATTATTTAAATTAAATATTAAGAACTTATTGAATAATTGAATAACTGTAAAATGAAAATAGTGTTCAAAATTGTGAATTGGTTTTAAAAGTTGATTCTTATAAGTTCAATTTCAATATTTCAAAAGATAATGAATTATTGGATAATCGAAATTGTTTAAATTTAATATTTGGAATTTATTGAATAATTTAATAATGGGAGTTGAACAACCGTATAATGGAAATAGTCGTTTTATAATTTTAATTCGTTTCAAAAGTTAAATTTTATAAGTTCGTTTTGAATATTTCAAAAGATAGTGATTTAAGAATAATCAAATTTGTTAAATTTCATATTACGAATGTTTGAATAAATTAAATTTCGAATTTGATATGATTAATTTGATATTGAAATTTAATATATGAGAATAGAGTGAATAATTAAAATTGATTTAATATGATCCAAATTGGTTTTCAAAGTGAATGTAAGTTATATTTGGATTTTAATAGAGTTAATAAGATTTTAAAATTGGAATTTATTGGATAAATTGAATAACGGGTTTAATATGATTAAAAATGATTTGTAAAATTTTATTTTATCATATTGGAGTTATAGTGATGTTATAGAACTTTTTAAAACTGAATTTAAAATGTATTTGTGAAAAGAATATTTTAATATTTAATTTTCGATAGGAAAATAGCCAAATTTTGAACAGTCTCAGAATTGGACGAAACTAGTTCCATTGGATCCGTAATAGTTAGTTATTATCGGATTTCAATTTTCGTAGCAATCGGAGTTGTCGTTTGACCGTGGCAGCTCGAAACACGTTGAAATTGTTTTAATATTAATTTGGCGAGTTAAATTAGTCATTTTTCAAACGGTCTCGGATTTCGACGACACCAGTTTCATCGGATCCGTAATATGATATTATTGTAAGATTTCAAATTTCATGTCAATCGGATTTACCGTGTGTCCGGGGCGAGCCAAAACGCATAGAAATTCGTTAAATCGGTTTAATTTAAATCGATCGTTTATTGCCGTAACTCACACAGACGATCGAATTAGCTTCCGGAACCTGTTTCATTGTGTTCGGAACGTAGGGTAAACCTTAGAAACGCCTACCGGCACGCCTAGATAGGAGTTCGAAATTTTAAGCTACCTTTAAATGCGATATTCGAAATTAAATAATATTTTAAATTGTTTTAAGTCAATTACAGCTGTAAACTCTACCTTGTCCCTGTAGCTTTTCATTCACGTCTCCCTCTCCTTTATTCTACACGCAATGGCAGAAAACAAAGAGTAGAAAGAGAAGAAAAAATGGAAACTTTGAAAAATCATAACTCTATTTCTACTCAAGTAAAAATCACGAAACCAGTTTTAAAAATCCTATTTTTGCTTTATCTTTGATCTGGTATGCGTCGTGCTTGGTGTGGAAACCATTGGGGCTGAAGCCATTCCTGGGCGTGAACTAGGGTTAGCGTTTAGTGGAGATTGAAGCGTCGATTGGTGGATTGGAGGCCGTGTATGGATTCGCGAGGCAGAAGAGCACCTGTGGTGGGGAGATTGGACCGTGCGGTGGCAGTTAGAGGGGGGCGACATTTTACTATACGAAGGGAGGAGCTCCAGGTCACATCTCCCTAGGTGGGGCCGCACGTGTGGCTTTGTGGTCGAGATGGTGGAGCACGCGGAGAGAAGGAGTTTGGCGAAGACGGCACGTCAAACGGAGTTCCGGAGCTCCGTATCACTGAGTTTGTGCACGCGCGTGAATGGGTTCTTCTCTGTTCGTGTACAGGCAATGGAAAAGAAGGGAGAAGGAGCTTTGTAGTTGGGCTGGGACAAATAGTGAGGGTATGAATTCATTTAAATATAATATAAATTGTTTTATAAATTCAAATGTCGATAACTTATAAAATGTATAACTCTCACATACGAGGTCCGATTGACACGAGACTTTTTGCGTTGCGATCGTGATGGCGAGAGCTTCGAAATGAAATTGGTTTGGATGAATTTGGAGATAGTTGAAATTTGGGCTAAAATTGGAAGTCGTCCGGTTTAGTTCCAAACCGGAACGTCTCGGTGCCAACTGGAAATCAAGGTGAGTGTTTTATAATGCTCACAACGTACTAAATATCTTTATGCTAGTTAAATTTGATATTATGAAGTGTTATGAATTTTATTAGTCGTTGTTTGATAGAATTTAATTGTCATATAGATTGTCATTCGAGTTAACCGCTGAAGGAAAAAAATTAAATTGATAGTTAAATTGAAGTAAAAATTGAATTGCGATTAAATTACCTGACATTGATAACTATGAAACTGCCATGAATTGTATTGTTTATTGGATGATGTATTTTGATGGATGCTATTGGTTGATAATTGAGTGTTTGGATGTTTATTTGCTTATATAGATCCTGTTATGCATACATATGATACTGTGATTAAATTTAAGTAATATATGTTCATCCCTGACATTCAATTGAAATAAATAACTGCTTGGCCATAGGATAGAAAATTATATACGGACACCGAATTGGCTAAATTAATAATTTTTAAAATGGTCGATTTGAAATTTATTTAAATGTTTTGATTTAAAGGTTATAAATAGAAATCGATTTATAGAAATTGAATTCATCGGAAAATTGAGTTTGGAATGTTGAAATAAATTTTGGATAAAGGAATTTTGTTAAATAATTAAGTTGAGACTTTAAAATTTGAAATTGGATATGATTGAATGTCGAAAATTGATTTGTTTAAAGATTTAACTTTAATTCGAGCTTTGAATATTACTAAGTAAAAGTGATATAAAAAATGATATTTTGAAATCGAGTTTGGAATTGAATCATATTTGGAATTTGGATTTAAACTTGAATATTGTTGGAAACTTTTGTTAAGTGTTATAAATTGGTATTTTGAGAAATCAAACTCCTAATCGATATAAATTGAAATTGAATAAATTAAAGGTGAATGAAAAATTGAATTAATTCGAAGTAAAAAGTGACGTTGATTGAATTGAAATCGAAATTGAATCGGTAGAATGAAAATTTGAATTTATTTGAATTGGGAAGTTAAAATTGAAATGGATTGATTTTGAAGCTGTTTATTTTGTTTTCCAAATTACTCGGTTATATAAACCATTTTGAATACTTAAACTATTTTAATCTATTTTAAATCTACTTAACCCAATTTAAATTATTTTAAACTAATTTATCTATTTTAAATCCATTTTAAAGATTTTAAGTATTTTAACTATTTTAATTATTTAAACTACTTTTAAACTACTTAAAACTATTTTCTAAAAAATTTCAAGATGGTTAATAGGGTGAAATGTTTATATTTAAATGTTGAATTTAAATACGAATTGAGTTAAATGAAGTTGCAACCTAAATTGAAATTCGAAATGATTTTGAAATCGAAATAAGATATTGATGCGAAAATTGATTTTGAAACGGAATCTGATATTTTGAAAGATACGATGATATTTGAAATGGATTTGATTTTTGAAGCGAATATGATATTTTGATATCAATTATGAAGCGATTTGAAATATAAAGAGCCAAAGGTGTAAAAATACGTAGTTATTAAAGAGACCGGGATCGGATATGGACATACTCTATGTCGATACCGAAAACCACTTTAATAACTATTATACGCGGAGTGATGATCGAGAATGAAGTGGATGGTTTGGTGAACGCGTTGACTGAAGAAAGAGAACGATTATTGGATGACCCCTGACATGACTAAAACAGGAGCCGCGCCGGGCCATTGAGGTTCGCCACCTCTAGCCGACACACTTCTTCGATACCATATCTATTACATTTGTGATGCGATTTGGGTGCACCCCTTGATTTCGGAGTGTTGTTTCGCGGTGTTGGGGTAGCTGCTGGCTATGCCCAACATCAGTCCGGATCACGCAACTACTAGTATCCTAGTTGGTATCGCCTCATGTACCTTGTCATACTGATTATCCTATTCGCGACCACTACGTTTTGATTTGTACCTTGAGTATATGGATTGCCCTCTGGTGACTTCCGGTTTTGGGGAAACTACGGTCTTGTATATGCTTTTGGGAATATAAAATGTGTTAAGGGGGATTATGGTAACGCCTTAACGCTATTTTGATACTTTATATTACTGATAGGCATTATCTACTTAGCGTATATTACTACATAGTAGATAGTTTAACGGATCCTTGAGAGATGGAAAATCCCGTAACATCTCTTAAGTTATTGCACGCACGTTGACACTGGATATGATGTCAAACCCCGTAAACATCTCTGACGCCGTTACACTCATATTTATTTGCGATTGATTTAACTTTCATAAGGATATTTTAGTCCTGACTCGAGTGTTTTGTCTTTTCATTACGCTCGGGTCAGTCCTGAGTTTCAGATTTTTGAAGATCTATTCTGGAGGACGAAGACGAAGATTTGGTATACTATTACTATTATTACCCTTGCATCATGTTATCTGCTGCATTATTGTATTATTCTGTTGTATATGAATAACTCTGATAAATGTTGTACTAATAATTGTCAAAGTATAGTAAACAGCTTCATGAACTGTTTATTTGACTATTATATTTTATCGTTCCGCTGCAAGATTCTGTGTTGTTTCATTTCCTTTATTTTTCTTTCTTTTCTTTTCTTATTTACCCCAATAACCATCTGCCCTTTTGAATGGTTTGGAATCGACATGTGTATTTGATCGTCGGTTTAAACTGTCCAAAAGGGCGGGTCGTTGCAGTTGGTATCAGAGCTTTGGTTTAGCGATAAACCTTGGCTCTAGTGGGGAATAACTCATTGAAATAGAGGTAAACTATATGAATGAGTTGAGTGTATATGAGAGAGCGTATTTGTTAGTGATATAAAATGTTTTATATTGTGTTGGTTGATTCATTGAGTGGCTTATGGATTCTGGTCAATACGAGTAATTAACGTCATTGATAGGGATCTCTAAACACTCGAACAGAACAATCAGACATAGTATTGTTTTGAAATTGGGTAAATGAAATAATTTTACTCTAATTATATTTTGTATATAAAGGATTAATTTTCAAAAATTATTGTGACTTATCTAACTTACCTGGTTGTTAGAAATGAAAATATTGGTTATCATCATAAATTGGATATTGTAATTTAATAAATAAGGTGAATTACAAAATGAACAATGATAAAACACTTGTGGAATATTTTAAGAAAAATCCTATAAGAATATTTTATAAAGGTGACTTATAAATTAAAAAAGATTTAAATTGGAAAATATTGAATTAGTACCTCGGAGCACAACACCTTTTCCCTTTTCCTCCACAGTTGGTCTAGTTAAAGGTCCCTCCAAAGCATACACTTTTGCTTGCTTTAATTCTAGACAATCCCTTTTCTTATAGCTAGGCTTCTCACTGTTAAAGCACTTAGCACTGTCTTTGTTCTTTGGCTGGTACACTTAGAAGAGTAGTGTCCTTTCTACCCAAAATTAAAGCAAATATCATTCAAAACTTTTAGCTTTTGAGCACTTCCCCTTAAGTATTTTCCTCCCTTCTAGTTCTTAGTACCCATCTAGTCTGGGTTGAACCTCTTCTACTACCCCTACTTGGACTTGGCATCAGCATTTCTCTTTTCTTGGTACAAATGGTCACGTCTTATTTTCATTTCTACTACTATCCCAAAAGGAGATAACAAGTGTGCCATCATTATATGGTTTAAGCCTTCTCTTAGATCTTCTATAAACTTCTCTTTTTTCTTTAATAAGGTCCTAATATGCTCCCTCTTATAATTTGAAAACAAAGGAATGCTAAATATACTCTGACAAAGTTATTTCCCCTTGTATCAAGTCTAAAACTTTTTATATAAAGAATCTTATGTGATTCGGGTATAAACTAAGCCTCGAACCACTTCTTTAACTGCTCCAACATTATTTCTTCCTTTGAACTTCAGCAGTTTACACCACTTGCTAATATAATGCATCATGTTGAAGTTAACAAGAAGTTAACCTCCTCTTCTGAGTATCATCATAACATATATCTCTAAATACGCTCACACCTTCAGTTAATTCAACGCTTCCAAAGCGGGTTCTTTTCCAGTAAACACCTTTCCTCCATTCTTTTAGTCCTGGTTCATCTTTGAAAAGTCTCATCCTTAGACTATTACTTGCCTCGGCACAACAACTTCAGTTAGTTGTACCTCATCATTTTCACCATAAACTAGCGAAAAAGAACGCTCATATCCATTCCTCAAGTATACAGGGTAGATATTTGAGTAGTGGCTTTAGCATAAACTTCTGGGATTGTAACAACCTATCTCAAAGTGGAACTATTTTTTGATCAAATAAAAAACCATTGAACCTTACACTCATTCCAAAGCTGGTTATTGGTTGGTAAAACTGATGCAATGAATAATACAAAGAGTTATCTATCTATGCTATCGGAATCTCACAGTGGAAAGGATAAAATTATATCAGAAATAAGTACCTATTTCACAAAAATCCAAATCTTAGAAGTATAATATATCATATCAAATATCCAAATTATGGCATCTTAAAAATAACATCAATGTCTGAACTGTGTACATCAAAATAAGTCAGAAACATAAATAGATAGATAAACTGCCACAAGACGTTATCTTTGCCTTCATCTTCTAAATTAGCATTGTCTCCCATAACCTCTATGTGATAGTGAGGAGGGAGTCAGAACAATAATGTACGATGAATGAAAATCTCAATTCTTACCATAATAGTATTTGGGTGATGGGAAATATGTCTTATGCATCCTATACTATATCCTACCAAGTATACCTCCAACTATAAGTCCCAAGGCTTTTCCAATCCAACTCCATAATATACCTTCGACTGTAGACCAAAAGCTCTTCCCAGTCTGATGCAATTACCCACAAGTTCTAACAATGCGAGAGAAAGTACCAAAGCCACTTTATAACTCTTAATGGGAATTAGGCAGACTCTGACCATTTAACACCTATGTCCTAAGAAGGTCCCTATCACTTAATACCTAACCCAAGGTGGACCCCTTTTTGGTACTCACTAATTGACATCGTATGGAATCTAATCAGACCACTTAATACTTCTTTATAGGAAGAAGTGGACCCTGCAACCACTTGATACCTAATCCCCGAAGCAGACTCCTCCTAATATTCCTACTACCGCATCTAAATGATAATCTCGACCATTTAATACTTCTTAAGTAGAAAGGAGGTGGACCATAAAATAGCACACTTAATACCCCCAAACCTGAAGTAAGCTTTACGTTATGTGACCATAACCCAAACTGTGACGTCTTTCATTAGCCCATTTATTTATGGGTAGTTGTAGCTAGATTAGCTGGGTAGGCTTACCCAACAAAATCGGGACTAACCTCTTATCCACCGTGGATACTTATTAAAGGTGATGTCTCACATCAATCTTAAAGTCATAATGCTGGTAGCCAGATTAGCTGGGCAGAATCTTGTGTGCTTTTGACCGACGTTGCATCCTTATAACTTAGACATATTTCCTCTCGCCTAACATCCACCATATATACCTCACAATATTTCGCATTAAGGCCATATAAGGAAAACACCTTATCTCGCCTTTAATTGTGGATTAATTTCTATAATTATCCTTAGCTTCTTTCTTATAACGATCCCGGTTTTAAGTCAAATTTAATTTAGTAATTAATATAAATTTTTGGATAAATTTGTGAATTAATTTGAAATTTTCCAAAATAAATAGGATTTGTGTTATTAAATATATATAGATTAATTGTAAATTGAATTGTGGGTTTCAAAAAATAAATATCTTATAGATATATTGGATTTGAGAACACTATATTTTAAATTAATAAAAAAAATTGTAATTATGATATATGTGTGTGTGCGTATATTGTGATTTGAAAATGATATTTTGAATTTAATATAAATAATTTTCAAAAGCTATTTAAAAGTTAAATACTACATTTAACTACACTAAAAATAAATACTTGTTTATTTAAAGGGATGATATCTTAGAATAAAAATTGGATAAAAAGGTTTATATAAATAAATATAGTTTGTATATATGAAAATATAAAAGTAAAAGTATAAATACATAAATATAAAACATTTGTTAATATAAAAAGGAATGTATTGTAAATATAATATAAAAACTATATAAATACATGTGTGTATATTTATTAATGTATAACTAAATTTTAAAATCATTTTCCTTAAAAGGTTATATAAATATTAATAAAGGAAAATGTATTTATTTAAATATAAAATATAATATAAAGTTATATTTAAATATTATTAACATGAAAATTACAAGTGTTAAAAGTATAAACATAAGAAACCATGTTACATAAATTTAACTAGTTAATAAAAACATAAATAAGGGATTTAAAAATAAATATGATTGTTTTTTTTACATTTGTTAAATTATGAGAACATGCATTAACATGTGTTAGCATAATTAACAAGTGGCATTGAGTTTCGTTTGATTGAAATATATAAACATAATGCTTTAAAAAAAAGAAAAAAAAAGCCAGGCTAAGGCATTCATTTCTCAAAATTTTTCTTCCTTCAATCTTCAAGAGAAAAATAAAATCAAACTACAAACCAGAGAAAAGAAAGAAAAATAAATTAAACCTGGAAAATATAAGCCTGAGCAAGATTCAAATCCAAAATTAGAAAAGTAGCAAAATAACTCAATCAAAACAAAAATCTGATCATCTCGTATCAAAAGCAAAGCATACAAAATCAAATACAATAACAACTTCATCTCCAACCTGAAGCAATTCAAAACAAATGCAAAGATCAACTTAACAAGATCAGATTCATTTCAACTCAATAATCAAGATCAATTCAAATAGATTCAAGGGAACATCGAGCACAGACCAAATCAAAACAGTTTCGAGAATAAATAAATAAAAACTCAAAGCCTGTTTTTTGTTCTTTTCCCAGGTGAGTAAACTACCTTTCAAATGCTCAAATATGTTTATATATCTGATGATTGGTAATGAATACTTGAAGTTGTTATAAAAAAATGTTTGTATGAATATCTGCATATATATATCTGCGTGTGTGTGTGTGTAAATTTAGCTCTGTATAACTGTATATGTGTATACATATGACTATATTCACGTTACAGGCTAAAACCACTTTGATAATTCAAATTCTCTTCATATAATCACTAATAGGCTAAGATCTTTGAAGATGAAAAGTGTATAAGGCTGAACATTATTTTTAAAAATAATTTCAGGTGAAAATATTTAGTATTTAATTCAAAAACAGAAAATGACAGGAACAATCAAATTTAAGCTCAAAAATCGAATGTCTGGATTTCGAGTTTTATTCATAGGAATGAATTCGTATTTCAAAATCATGATTTTTGATAATCATTTCAGAATTTTTAAGCTTATATTTGATGAGAAAATTCGAGTTGATCGAAAATGCTTAATTCGTCATTCTCGATGAACAACAGGGAGTTGGATGTCATGGTTGTTGCTTGAGGTGGGATGTAGGCTGGGGACTTCGAGAAAAATGGGATCACATTTTTCTGGGCAACGTGGATGGTGAAGCAACGTGATTTAGGGTTCTTCGAATAGGTTTGGTCGACGTTGATGATTGAGCTCGTACAACGTTGATAGTTGATCGTAGGTGATCACACCTAAGGGAATTTATGCGTGAGGGTGTGGCGAAGCTTTGGACAAGGCGGTGATGTCTTAAGTGGTCGGAATCATCGTCGGCGAGGCAATTCTTTTGGTCAGGATTTGGGTGCCTGTAAGTGTGATAGCTTAATTTCATTTCTCAGATGATTATGTCGAAATGGGTATCGGGAGGCTCGTGGGAGTCGTCGGCAACTTGTTGAAGGGATCGATGTTGGTCGGAGGGTCGGCGATCATCGGTGCATGTATACGCGTGCATCCGTGTGTCATAAAGTTGGAAAGAAAGAAGAAGGGGCAGGCTCAGGTATATACTCGGGAAGTTGATGGTGGGGCTCAAAGTTTTTCTCGGGCTCATTTGGTTATATACCAGGGTTTAAATTTTAACAGGTTTTATAATTTTAGAAATAAAATCTGTACCCGGTTTTAAGTTAGAAAACAAATATTATACTAAAGTTTAAAACCAAAAATATGAACAAGTTTCAAAGGAAAAATGTTAAGGTTAAATGTTTTTAAAAAAAAATTTGAAAAATAATTGATTTTGAAATAATTTATATGATGATAATGAATAAATTTCTAAGTATTTTCAAATGGAGTTTGATAATGCTTGAATTAAGCAAGTGTTTGAAATAAGTATATTATAAATATGATTAAGAGATGATTTTGAATAAATTTATTTCAATTCAAATAAGTTGTAATAATATAATTAAGCAATTAATTAAGGTATATGGTTTATCTTAATTATTTGAGGTCTTTGGAATTAAAAAAAATCTCTTAGTTAATTCAAGTATAACTACTTAATGAAAGTAATTAAAAGTTATTTGATGGAAGTAATTAAAGGATAATTACTTAATAATTAGAGATTGATTAATTAATTAAAGTGGTAAATTAAAGGATGATTAATCAGGGTGATTAATAAATTAATATGATTAGTTAAGAGTTAATTAATTTATATAAGTAATTAAGAGATAATTACTTAATGAAATGGATTAAGAATAATTACTTAGTGTAATTAATAAGAGATTATTACTTAATGTAATTAAGGGATAATTGCTTTGTGTAATTACATTAAAGAATAATTAATTAATTAAGTTTAATAAATGATAAGGAATTAAAGGGAAATTAATTACTTAAGGATAATTACTTAATGAAAGTAATTAAGGAAAATTAGTTTAATGATTAAAAGTTGACTGATCAAGTGAATAAAGGATAATTATTAAATGTAATTAATTTGTGATTTAATTAATTTAAGTAATTAGGGATAATCACTTATGGTAATTAATTAAGAATAATTAATTAAATGGTAATTAATGAAGGGATAATTAGTAAATGAAATTAATTAAGGATAATTAATTAAAAGATAATTAAAGGTTAATTATTTAATGATTAAAGGTTGATTGATTTTTTAGTTAAGATTGATTAATTAATGATTAACGGTTAATTAATTTATTATTGAGGGTTAATTAATGAATAATTAATGAATAATTAATTAAAATGGTTTAGAATTAATTAAACTGAGTTTCGCAATTAATTCATAAGTAATTAATTTATATAATCAAGTAATTGATTAATTTGCTTGTGGATGTTTGAATTCTATTGAATGCTTTGAATTGTTTGATATCCCTGATATGTGATATCTGTGATATGAATTGTGTGAATTGTGTTGTGAACTATGATTTATTGATTTACATATTTATCTGTGAATCTATGAATGAATATAAGCGTTAGGATTATACTGCTTATCGATATTGTTATGCATGAATTGATGATGGTTGTGATATGTTATTGTTGTGTGTAACACATCTGGACTACACCACACCCACAAATATGGATTTCATGAGGAATTGGTTAAGTCACAGAAAATTTGAATTTAATATTATTTTATTCAAATGATGAAATGGTTTTAAAAGTTGAGTTTTGAATCCAATTGGTTTGGAAGTGAAATTTAGTTGAATATGAAAAGTTTTTGAAAAAGAAGTTTTGAAATTGAAATTTAGTTTGAATATAATATATCTTGTTTAAGTTTTGAAATTATTTTGGAAACTATGTTTTGAAAGGGTTATACAAGTTATACCATATATATATGGATTTTAAACCAATTTTGAAGTATATTAAAAGTATTATTTTGGGAATTTAAATTTAACCCAAGTTTATACTTGAAGGGATTTAACTTGAGTAAATATATTGGATTTTCCCAAAATGAAAAGCATTTGTAGCTTTCATATAAAGAAAGAATTTCCAGTTTTTGTTAAAAAGACTTCAAATTTGAAATTGAAATAGTTTTGAAAGCTATAAATAAATCTTTGTTAAAGGTTTGGTGAACTTTGTTTCAAACAAAAGAGGATCTCAAAGATAGATCTTTTGTTTAAATATTATGAATGAATCTTTGTAAAAGATTTGGTGAACCTTGTTTTTAAATTGAAGAGGATCTTCAAGGGTAAATCTCTTACTTAAAAGATTAAAGTGGAAATTTGTTTTAAACCATTTGAAAGAAAGGTTTTGGGTAATAAGTTGTGACTTAACTAAGATCCAACTATATCCATATGCTTTTTAAATTAAGCGCTCGCTATTCGATTTAGCCGAGAGAGGACTTTGTGTCATATAACCCATTCCGAATAGTGATACGACGAAATAGATAGCATTTGAAGACCGATGGTGAAGACCAGGTATTTTCGAGAACGATAGGATTACCCATTGAATGACTCTGCACTGAGTTGCTCTGGTATAGAGATCTCCATATGTGATGGGGAGTCCGATCGGGATTGTGAATACCCGGATTTGCAAGGGCTTCCTTTGAAGTGCCTTCGGTTCCATTTGAACCTGGAACAGACTTGTATAGTTGTATGTATGACATTACACTTTGAGATATAAAGCTAATTTCTATCAAATACATTTCTGTTGGTGGTGGAGATTTTATTCTCTTAGCTTAATACCCTTCTCTGATATGTACGAGCTCAAAGGTTATGTAGTTGATGGTCAATAGTGATATACTCCCAATTTGGTAATGTGGCATGCTGAGTGCTGCTAATCATTTGTTGACCAAAGCATGGCTTTTGTGAAAAGCGTAACTTTGTGGTCGAGACTTTGTTGAACCTCACAACCCGTAAATGGTCGAAACAGGAAGGATGCAACAAGGTTATGAGGGTCGCGCCCTTTAGGGGATGTGCATTTCCTTCTAGATAAAACGTGGTATCATGGTATGGATCCCAGATATTTAACTTATGTGGTCATTGGAATTTGTTGGTGTGGAGGTACCTTAGATAAAGGTCAGTGAGACTGGGGGATGGCATACTTGTGTCAGTAGTTACCTAGTTACAGAGGTAAGCCGGGTTAGCAAAGAGCTCGTTAAGTTCTCGGGACATCCCTTCAGAGGCATTCCCATTCAATGAGGAAGATCCTTAGCCTGACCATTTGTTGGAAATGCAAACAAAACAATACGATCCCTTTACGATTGCAATTGTATAACCTGCTACCTCAGGTGGTAGCTATAGTAGGCATAATATAATGGAACCTATGTTGGCTAAGATTAATATTATACTTTCGAAATGTTTTCTGCACTATGCACTAAAAATAATATTAAAAGGATTTTGCATATCAAGCATGTTTGACTATCATAAGGAGAAATCTCCCCCAAATGTGCGATTACATTGTGTGTGTGCCGGGAGGTCTTATGGTAGTTTCATTTTCCAATAAGAATTGCGGATTTCTTTCTATTTCTTTTTGTTTTGTTTTGTTTAAGATAAAACTGTTTTTGTTTTCTCACACCAGTCCCATGACTGACCTGGAGTTTATTGTTCCCTTTCTAAACTTTGGGTGCCTTCAGTTTTCCACACGGGCAGCCTAGAGTCAGGTTTTCAGATAATCAGCTAGTAGATATAGATTCGGTAGCTTTCAGTCTCGAGTTTGGTAGCTTTTGCAAATCTTTGAAGCCCTTGGATTTTGGCGATCGCATTATGTTTCACTTCAGCATGATGGTGGTTCGAGTTTCTTGGTTTGGAGTCTTTGAGGCATGGCATTGAAGATTTTGTTTTTCCACTGTTGTGTTTCCACTATTGTCTATCTCCGATATTTGTATTGATCACTTCATTTTTATCAGATGTTGTATTCATATTGTGTATCAATAAAATTATTCTTCTTTGTTCCGCTGTGTTATTTATCTAATGTGTTATAAGCTCCGGCGAGCCAGACTCAACGTTTGAATCTACGGCACTCGAATACGGGTGATGTATTTGAGTGTCGATTTTTGAAGGTCAAGTCAAGACTGTTATAGTGGTATCAGAGCTGAAGGTTGAGTAAGAACTTTAGCTCAAGAGTATAACACATTAGGTAACTCATTAGAGATAGGGTTACAAATACCCTAGAATGAGTATTCCTAAGATATCCATCCATATGCCTCTGTAATTCTCTTACTATTCACTGATAGTGAGTATGAGTGCAAGAAGAGGACAAGGTACGGGACAGGGGAGTACCACTACAAATGGTCGATATCCTGTAACAACAACAACGGAAACAACTTTTCTATCAATCTCTTTTGATCATCATTCAATTTCGATTCTTTGATGGCTTACTAGCAGCTACAAGAAGAAGCTTTGGTGTGGTGGTGGCCCTGGGAATCGTGTAGATAAGTCCTTATTTCGTATTTTCTTCATCGGTTTTCCCTTAGCTTTTCATTCTTAACTTTAATGAATTCGAAATTTTATTTGAAATAAATTGGTTAATGGAATATGCAGCGAAGTAGATTGTATCAATAAAACGATTTCGGTTAAAAACGGACTTTGAAAAAAAAATTGTGATTTCTTATGAGGATCCAAGTCCGAAGAGGGACAGGTTAATATATACTTTGGGATACTCCGACCTGAGTTTGGAATCCATACCTAATGTTTCAGAATTGTGGAAGATTGAATCCATTTATCTACTCTTTGGGGGTCCAGATACATTCTATGAATGGTTAGTTATCCTTCGGACTAACCAATGCCTCTGCATATTTCATAGATCAGTTAACCCGAGTATCCCGTAGAGTATCGAATGGTTCATTTCAAATTTTTAATGATATTCTGATTTGGTAAGCCAAATGTAGAATTAATATTCAGTTTGATCTGATAAACCATCTCTCTATCTCAAATGTGTTCATCTGTTCTTTGGTTGTCTCCCTGTCTTGCAAATTTCGGGGTCAAAATTTTCTTAAGGGGGAATCTGTAACGATCCCAGTTTTAAGTCAAATTTAATTTAGTAACTAATATAAATTTTTGGATAAATTTGTGAATTAATTTGAAATTTTCCAGAATAAATAGGAATTGTGTTATTAAATGTATATATATTGATTGTAAATTGAATTGTAGGTTTGAATTTCAAAAAATAAATATCTTATAGATATATCGGATTTGAGAACACTAAATTTTTAAATTAATAAAAAAATGGTTTGTAATTATGATATGTGTATATATATAAACATTATGATTTGAAAATAATATTTTGAATTTAATATAAATAATTTTCAAAAGCTATTTAAAAGCTAAATACTATATTTAACTACACTAAAAATAAATACTTATTTATCTAATGGGATGATTGCTTAGAATAAAAATTGGATAAAAAGGTTTATATAAATAAATATAGTTTTTATATATGAAAATATAAAAGTAAAAGTATAAATACATAAATATAATACATTTGTTAAGGAATGTATTGTAATATAATATAAAAACTATATAAATACATGTGTGTATATTTATTAATGTATAACTAAATTTTAAAATCATTTTCTTTAGAAGGTTATATAAATGTTAATAAAGGAAAATGTATTTATTTAAATAGAAAATATATTATAAAGTTATATTTAAATATTATCAACATGAAAATTACAAGCGTTAAAAGTATAAACATAAGAAACCATGTTACATAAATTTAACTAGTTATTAAAACATAAATAAGGGATTTAAACATAAATATGATTTCTTTTTATATTTTTTAAATTATAAGAACATGCATTAACATGTGTTAGCATAATTAACAAGTGGCATTAAGTTTCTTTTGATTGAAATATATAAACATAATGCTTTAAAAAAAAGAAAAAAAAAAGCCAGTCTAAGGCATTCATTTCTCAAATTTTTTCTTCCTTCAATCTTCAAGAGAAAAATAAAATCAAACTACAAACTAGAGAAAAGAAAGTAAAAAATAAATCAAACCTGGAAACTATAAGCCTAAGCAAGATTCAAATCCAAAATCAGAAACTAGCAAAACGAACTCAACAAAACAAAAATCTGATCATCTCATATCAAAAGAAAAGCAAACAAAATCAAATATAACAACAACTTCAGCTCCAACCTAAAGCAATTCAAAACAAATGCAAAGACCAACTCAACAAGATCAGATGCATTTCAACTCAATAATCAAGATCAACTCATATAGATTCAAGGAACATCGAGCACATACCAAATCAAAACAGTTTCCAGAATAATAATAAAAAACTCAAAGCCTGTTTTCTGTTCTTTTCCCAGGTGAGTAAACTACCTTTCAAATGTTGAATCAGTTTATATATCTGATGATTGGTAATGAATAATTGAAGTTGTTGTGAAAAATGTTTGTATGAATATCCACATGTGTGTGTGTGTATATGTAGATTTAGCTGTGCATGACTGTATATGTGTATACATATGACTCTGTTCACATTAAAGGCTAAAACCACTTTGATAATTCAAATTCTCTTCATATAATCAATAATAGGCTAAGATCTTTAAAGATGAAGTATGTATAAGGATGAAACATTATTTTTAAAAATAAGTCCAGGCGAAAAATATTTAATATTTAATTCAAAAATAGAAAATGATAGGAACGATCAAATTTAAATTCAAAAATCAAATGTCTGGATTTCGAGTTTTGTTCATAGGAATGAATTCGTATTTCAAAACCATAATTTTTGATAATCATTTCATAATTTTTAAGCTTATATTTGATGAGAAAATTCGAGTTGATCGGAATTGCTTAATTCATCAATTCTCGGTGAAAGACGTGGAGTTGGATGTCGTGGTTGTTGCTGGAGGTGGGTTGTAGGATGGAGACATTGGGGAAAATGGAATCACGTTTTTCTAGGCATCATGGATGGAGATGCGACGTGATTTAGGGTTCTTTGAATAGGTTTGGTCGACGTTGATGATCGAGCTCGTACAACGTTGATAGTTGATCGTAGGTGATCGCGCCAAAGGAATTTATAAATGAGGGTGTGACGAAGCTTTGGACAAGGCGGCGACGTCTCAGGTGGTCGGAATCATCGTCGGCGAGGCAATTTTGTTGGTCAGGATTTGGGTGCCTGTAAGTGTGATAGCTTAATTTCGTTTCTCAGACGATTATGTCGAAATGGGTGTCAGGAGGCTCATGGGAGTCGTTAGCAACTTGTTGAAGGGCCCGACGTTGGTCGGAGGGTCGGCAATCATCGGTGCACGTGTACGCGTGCATCTGTGTATCAGAAATTTGGGAAGAAAGAAGAAGGGGCAGGCTCGGGTATATACTCGGGAAGATGATGGTGGGGCTCGAAGTTTTTCTCGGGCTCGTTTGGTTAGATACCAGGGTTTAAATTTTAACAAGTTTTAAAATTTTGAAAATAAAAGCTGTACCAGGTTTTAAGTTGCAAAACAAATATTATACTAAAGTCTAAAACTAAAGATGTGAACAGGTTTCAAAGGAAAAATGTTAAGGTTAAATGTTTTTTTAAAATTGTTTTGAAAAACAATTGATTTTGAGATAATTTATATGATGATAATGAATAAATTTCTAAGTATTTTCAAATGGAGTTTGATAATGCTTGAATTAAGCAAGTGTTTGAAATAGGTATATTAGAAACTTTAATTAAGAGATGATATTGAATAAATTTATTTCAATTCAAAAAAATTGTAATAATATAATTAAGCAATTAATTAAGGTATATGGTTTATCTTAATTATTTGAGGTCTTTGTAATTAAAAAAATAAAATCTCTTAGTTAATTCAAGGATAACTACTTAATGAAAGTAACTAAAAGTTATTTGATGGAAGCAATTAAAGGATAATTACTTAATAATTAGAGATTAATTAATTAATTAAAGTGAGAAATTAAAGGATGATTAATCAGGGTGATTAATAAATTAATATTATTAACTAAGAGTTAATTTATATAAGTAATTAAGGGATAATTACTTAATGAAATTGATTAAGAATAATTACTTAGTGTAATTAATAAAAGATTATTACTTAATGTAATTAAGGGATAATTACTTTGTGTAATTACATTAAATGATAATTAATTAATTAAGTTTAATTAATGATAAGTAATTAAAGGGAAATTGATTTCTTAATAGTTAATTAATGAAAGTAATTAAGGAAAATTAATTTAATTATTAAAAGTTGATTAATCAAGTGATTAAAGGATAATTACTAATTGTAATTAATTTATGATTTAATTCATATAAGTAATTAGGGATAATCACTTATCGTAATTAATTAAGAATAATTAATTAAATGGTAACTAATTAAGGGGTAATTAATAAATGAAATTAAAAGGATAATTAATTAAAAGATAATTAAATAATTAAAGGTTAATTATTTAATGATTAAAGGTTGATTGATTTATTAATTAAGATTGATTAATTAATAATTAAAGGTTAATTAATTTATTATTAAAGGTTAATTAATGAATAATTAAAGGATAATTAATTAAAATGGTTTAGAATTAATTAATTATAGTTTGGTGATTAATTCAAGTAATTAATTTATATAATCAAGTGATTGATTAATTTGCTTGTGGATGATTGAATTCTATTGAATGCTTTGAATTGTTTGATATCCCTGATATGTGATGTTCTGTGATATGAATTGTGTGAATTGTGTTGTGAACTGTGATTTATTTATTTACATATTTATCTGTGAATCTATGAATGAAGATAAGCGTTAGGATTATACCGCTTATCGATATTGTTGTGCTTGAATTGATGATGGTTATGATATGTTATTGTTGTGTGTAACACCCTTGGGATACACCACACACACACACACAAATATGGATTTCACGAGGAATTGGTTAAGTCACAGATAATTTGAATTTAATATTATTTTATTTAAATGATGAATGGTTTTAAAAGTTGAATTTTGAATCCAATTGGTTTGGAAGTGGAATTGAGTTGAATATGAAAAGCTTTTGAAAAAGAAGCTTTGAAATTGAAATTTAGTTTGAACACAATATATCTTGTTTAAGTTTTGAAATTATTTTGGAAACTATGTTTTGAAAGGGTTATACAAGTTATACCATATATATATATATGGATTTTATACCATTTTTGAAGTATATTAAAAGTATTATTAACCCAAGTTTATACTTGAAGGGATTTAACTTGAGTAAATATATCAGATTTTCCCGAAATGAAAAGCATTTGTTTTCAAATGATAATAGCTTTCATACAAAGAAAGAATTTCCAGTTTTTGTTGAATAGATTTCAAATTTGAAATTGAAATAGTTTTGAAATCTATAAATGAATCTTTGTTAAAGGTTTGGTGAACTTTGTTTCCAAACAAAAGAGGATCTCAAAGATAGATTTTTGTTTAAATATTATGAATGAATCTTTGTGAAAGATTTGGTGAACCTTATTTTTAAATTGAAGAGGATCTTAAAGGGTGAATCTTTTTATTTAAAATATTAAAGTGGAAACTTGTTTTAAACCATTTGAAAGAAAGGTTTTAGGTAATAAGTTGTGACTTAACTAAGATCCCACTATATGCATATGCTTTTTAAATTAAGCGCTCATTATTCGTTTTAGCAAGGAGAGGACTTTGTGTCATATAACCCATTCCAAATAGTGATACGACGAAATGGATAGCATTTGAAGACCGGTGGTGAAGACCGGGTATTTTCGAGATCGATACGATTACCTGTCGAATGACTCTGCACTGAGTTGCTCCGAAATAGAGATCTCCATATGTGATAGGGAGTCCAATCGGGATTGTGAATACCCGGATTTGCAAGGGGTTCCTTTGAAGTGCCTTCGGTTCCGGTCGAACCTGGAATGGACTTGTATGGTTGTATGTCAAACATTACACTTTGAGATATAAAGCCGATTTCTATCAAATACATTTCTGTTGGTGGCGGAGAATTTATTCTCTTAGTTTAACACCCTTCTCTAAGACGTACGAGCTCAAAGGTTCTGTAATTGATGGTTATTAGTGATATACACCCATTTTGGTAGTGTGGCATGCTGAGTGTCGCTGACCATTTGTTGATCAAAGCATGGCTTTTGTGAAAAGCATAGCTTTGTGGACGAGACTTCGTTGAATCTCATAACCCGAAAATGGTCGAAACAGGAAGAATGCAGCAAAGTTACGAGGGTTGCGCCATTTAGGGTATGTGCATTTCCTTCTAAATAAAAAGTGGTATCATGGTATGGATCCTAAATATTTAACTTATGTGATTATTGGAATTTGTTGGTCTAGAGGTACCTCAGATAAAGGTTGGTGACAACTGAGAGATGACATATTCATGTCAGTAGTTACCTAATTACAGAGGTAACCCGGCCTTGTGTTGGCAGAGAGTTGGTTGAGTTCTAGGGGCATCCCTCCATAGGCGTTCCCATTCGGTGAGGAAGTTCCTTAGCCTGACCATTTGTTGGAAATCCAAACAAAACAACATGAGCCCTTTACGATTGCAATTGTATAACCTGCCACCTCAGGTGGTAGCTGTAGCAGGCATAATATGATGGTACTATGCTAGCTAAGATTAATATTATACTTTAGAAATGTTTTCTACATTATGCACTAAAAATAATATTAAAAGGACTTTGCGTATCAAGCATGTTTGACTATCATAAGGAGAAAACTCCCCTAAGTGTTTGATTGCATTGTGTGTGTGCCGGGAGGCCTTATGTTAGTTTTATTTTCCAAAAAGCGTTGCGGATTTCTTTTTATTTCGTTTTGTTTTGTTCAAGATAAAACTGCTTTTGTTTTCTCACACCAGTCCTATGACTGGCCTGTAGTTTTTTGTTCCCTTTCTAAACTCTGGGTGCCCACAAATTTCCACACGGGCAGCCTAGAGTCAGGTTTTCAGATAATCAGTTAGTAGATGTAGATTTGGTAGCTTTCAATCTCGGGTTTGGTGGCTTTTGGAAAATCTTTGAAGTCTTTGGATTTTGGCAATAGAATTGTGTTTCACTTCTGCATGATTGTGGTTCGAGTTTCTTGGTTTGGAGTCTCTGAGGCATGGCATTGAAGATTTTGTTTTTCCGCTGCTATGTTCCGCTATTGTCTACCTCTGATATTTGTACTGATCACTTCATTTGTATCAGATGTTGTATTCATATTGTGTATCAATAAAATTATTATTCTTTGTTTCCGTTGTGTTGTTTATCTAATGTGTTATAAGCCCCGGCAAGCCAAACTCAATGTTTGAATCTACGGCATTCGAATACGGGTGATGTATTTGAGTGTCGATTTTCGAAGGTCAAGTCAGTACCGTTACATTTCTTATAGGTATTAATGATATTTACTAATCTATTTATTTTATCAATTAAGATGTTATTAATTATACACTGATATTATATATATTTATGCAATAATTAGGCTGACTAATATATGGATTCCTACGCATGCATGAAATATTCAAGACCTATACTAATCGTTAAAATGTCAAAACTTTCAAATTTATTCAAATCTAACTTTACTTAGTAATTTACAAAATAGCTAATATCTTTAACAATAAAAATAGATTTGTATTAATAAAATCAAATCAAATAACAAACTTATTTTATATTAATATAATAGAATCAACGCCTCTATTTGTAGGAATAAAATTTACAATCTAAACACTTTATATTTTATTCAACTTTTACATGCACAAACTCAAAGCGAAACAAGGATCCGTATTAAATTGAGGAAATAGGCAGTAAAACTACAAATAAGAGAATTTGTACCCTACATACCATTTTCTAACCTATTTTCTTTTTAGAACCCATTAGCACATTAATAGAGAAAAATTTGAAGTGGAATAGAATATAAAATGTCCAAATTACAATTCCAAAACAAATTGTACTATTTTAATATAAAACAGTCGAGATTCCAATAAACATAAGAATTGACAATTTGTTTAGGAGGAATTTTGTGTTTTGATTTTGAGGTTTTCGTTTACCAAATTCCCCAAGTATAAAACAAATCCAAACTCTTACTATACAAATACTAAAATGTGTAAAACTAAGAGTTCCACTGATAGATGATTTGCCTGCCTCCTTTCGGATTTGATTCTCCTAATTAATCTTTCGGGTCTCTTCTTTTTGAAATATATGACAATTGGATTATATATAAATTAGATTCGAAATCAGGGATTATGGAAGAATAGAACTAGAAATCCAATATTTAAATATCTAAAATCCGTTATCTGGACATCCTAAGTGATTCTTTATCATAGAGAAGAAGAAGAAGATTGACAAATCCCTTATCTAGATGTCTTTTTGCATGTGGGTAGTACGTATGTTCATATGGTGAACATAGGCATCCCCGACCTTGGTTTCGACCACTACCTTCTCTAGGGCTTCGACGGTGCTCATGAGGTTGTAAGTGACGTAGGGTGTGGGTTGAGGAGTCTATTCAACCGTTGGAGGGACTGGAGGAACGAATTTTACTGTTGTTTGAGCATTCAACCTCATCCTAAAGTTTTGCACTTCGCAGGCCAGAGTGCTCACATTTTTCAATCCTTGTATGCCCCGTCACGTATCCCTGCTGAGCCAGGGAATGAGGCTAGAAGCATGGGTGATGGTGTTTTCACTAGTCTTATAGTCATTTGAGTTGTTACCTTCATATTCAACAGCTAGATCCTTGGTAACAACCTAGAAAAGATTTTTTGTAAAGAAAAATTGATAAAAGTGAGGGCTTTAGAGAAATCCCTCCTTCTAGCACCAAACAGTTGATTAGAATTTTAGCCAACATCAAAAGTGTGATCAAGAGGTGATATTTGCAAAAGTTGGTTACCAATACCATAGCTTAAAATGTAAACGAGGAGACAGAAAATGCGCAAAAGTACAGAGATAGAGTTTAGAGTGGTTCGATCAAGGATGATCTATGTCAACTATAAGAAATTTCTAATTGTTTTACCTCTATTGCAACGGCTTATATTACAAGAGATAGTTGCTAAAGCGTAAATACGTAAAAGCTAATGTTCTTGAACCCCCATAAGAATGCATACCTTGTTCTATTTATAGCTGTTGCAGTTGATGCTTGAACGATTGTGATTACGCTGACCAGGTCCGGAAATCGCTCCAAGCCATTGATGGACGTATACAGTTAATGTGTATGCCAGTTAGGATGCTAGATGACATACATATTACAGATGGTGATATCGGTGAAACGTACTGTGATCATGCTTAGAGTGTATTAGATGGTGTGGGATCAGGGAGTGGTTGCAGTAGAGGTGCTTTGGTAGCACAACTACACGGTGGCACTTCGGTCAAATGAATAGTGCTAATTTATGATAGTCTTTACATGGTGGCAGTGTAACTCGAAGACCAACTCGAGCTACTATGTCAGGTCAATACACATAAAGACACAAATGTACAAAACCAAGTGCAAGCTCAACTGAATACAAGAGCAGACCACATGAACACAGAAGCAACTCATCACAAAATGCAAACTGCAATAAAGTGACTCAAACCAAAGTAGTCGAGACAGACCACATAATCAAACGTGTAGACAATATCAACATGAAGTGCAGACCACAACTGAATGCACACCTTAAATGCTACATTAAACAAGACTGCATCAAGAAACCAAACCAATTGCAAAATCACAAGCATACATATATACATGCATGAACACACACACATATATATGCAGTGGAAACCAAACTTCAATACAACATGAAATGATCAAGTGACAGTATGTGACAACAGGCATGATTCAAATTAAAGCAACCACACTCCAAGAAATGCGTGCAGATATGTATATGTTAGCATATACGTACAACATGAATCAGATAAAGCAGTGGACATAAAGGCTACAGTTTCAAGATTAATTCAAGGTATCACCAACACTGCACACATACATGGAGTAATGAAACACGCATGTTCAAAAAACAAGCCAGAGCAGTTTATAGCTTTTACAGAAATCTGGTAGCAATTTCAAATCAAAGTAGAAGCTTCAAACAAAGTCAAATTCTCGTATCACAAATTCAAAGTGGCCTAAGTCAACAGGGAGTAAAGAACAGAATCAATGACAAGCCAAAAATCAAAGCCATGATGGCCAAGAAAGATCGAACAAGCTAAAATCAAAGCCGTGGTGACCAAGCAACCATAACAGCAAATATACGAAATTGAACGGGTCAGGACCATCACCAAAAATCAAGTTAAATTGAACGGACGAGCTAAAGTTACAGACGAATTCAAACAGAAGGATACGAATGAAAATAAAGGGAATCAATCCCTATTTAAACCATCTACATCATTGGCATTAAAATTATCTAGTTCACGGAAGCTAACCAGCAAAGCAAATAGCATAAATCACATACCATTTAAGTTCGAATTCGATCGAATTGAAGTAGCCGTCTGCGAACTAAAGTGATAAGTTGATTGTCAAAGCAAACTGTAAATAATTCATCATTCAACCAACAACTAAATTCTGCGTCTTCAAAATCATGAAGCCCTAATTTTTTGAAAGTGGAACGAACGAGTAACAAAAAGGAAGCAGCCATTTTCAAAGAAGTCAGGCTGAAGAAATAAAGAAAACACGGGGCCAATTTTTTTATCACTACATTTTAATTTGGGTCGGCTTACATTTGGGTCAGGATTTTATTTTTAAAATTAGGGTTTTGCTTTTTAATTGTTTTTACTTTATATTTCTCATTTTAAACTTTTGTAAATACTTGTAGTGTGACTAAGGAACGAACTACAGTGGTGTAGTTCGAGAATTCGCAACCTAGTGGCTGAGTTATAGCAGGGTTTTGAGTGTAAAGTTAGGTTAGTCGATAGTGGGTGTCGCGAGTTTACGTGTATAAGCGTCTAACTACTTAATTTCTAGTAGAAACCTTGGGGGCAGCATGTAGGCAGAGTTTTGCGGAAGCTGGGTAAATTTGTGTTGTTTTATGTCTGCTTTTTGTATTCTGCTATTATCTATGTTGTTATTGTTCTGATATTACCAGTGCCACGATTATTTATATACTTTCGCATTAAATTTTTATAATTGATAGTATTACCCTATTCAACCCCCCTCTAGGGTGAAATCGATCCTACAAGTGGTATCGGAGCTAGGAACAAAAGCCCTTTTTGTTTTAAAAAAATTTGAGTTTTCAAAAACTAATTTTTTTACAAATTTGAATTTTTAAAATGGCTTCTTTTAAAATGCTTTTGCGGAGGGTCGATCTATTCCTCCTATTTTTGACAGAACAGATTTTTTTAAATTAGAAATTAAAAATGGAATTTTATTTAAAATCTATTAATTCCAAATGTTGGGATATTATTGAAAATGGTTGTGATATAATGACGAGAAAATTACTTCGATTAATGCTCTTACTATGCGTATGCTATATTCTCACATTTATCAAGATAATTTTAACTTTATCTCTCATTGAAAATGCACAGGAAATTTGGAATACTTTTGATGTAATATATGGTGCAAAAGTCAACAACGATGAGAAATCGTCCACGATCGACTCAGTTAAAGAAACGTGCTTAATAGGATTGGCAAAAGGCAGCAATGACGAAGGTTCAATATCTGATGAAATAAGTGATTTTCCATTCAACAATTTAGTTCTCTTATGCAAAAAATTAATTGAAAAATAAAGCTTTTGAGATGAAAAATAATAAGTTGGAAAGGGAACAAGCTAACTTCATCAGAAAAATAATGATTTGGAAAATGAGCTTAAAAATATTAAATTTTATAATTGCAAAAGGTGTTTGAATCATGAAAAAGAATTTTCCCGACTTCATGAAAACTTTCAAAAGTTAGAAAACAAAATTTTAATTCGAGAGAAAAACAAAACTGAGTTGATTTGTAAAAATAATATTTTACAAAAAGAGTTGGATAACTTCAAGAAGTCATAAATTCAAAATATGAGATTTTTAAAAGAAATTAAATGATATCAACGAAAATTTCAAAACCCTTGAAAAAGAACACATGATTTTGAGCAAATTTGAAATTATTCGATTAAATCGCGAGTTCGAAAGGAGATTAAAGAATTCAAGGATTTTGAAAAAATTAAGTATAAAAAAATCCAACACTTTGAAATTGAGATGCTTGAAACCGAGACTAAAATTAGAGAGCTTAAAAATGAAAATATGGACTTGAAAATGAAGAATTTTGAAATGAGAGATAATACTATTAGTTATTGTTCAAAGCTAATAAATGAAAACAAACTTTTATAATCCAAAATTAAACAACTTGAGTTGATAACTCAAAACTTTTCCCTAGAGAAAAATCATTTGACATGCTCCTAGAAAATCAACTCTTTCTGAATAAAAGGAAAGAACTTGGATTTGAAAAAGTGTCAAAATATGAACAAACAACTAATAACACTGTCAAGGGGAAATGTGTGATACCTAAATGTTTAGAGTGTGGAAATATTTGACATAGCAAGAATAATTGTCGAAATATATACAAACACAAAACTGTTAAACAAATATGGATTCCAAAAGGTACGAATATAAATGGTTTGAAATTTTAACAGATTTGGATTCCCAATGGTACAATTGTAAAAGCTAACATTTTGTTATATAGACAAATTTGGGCATCGAAGATGTCAATAGATAATAATAGTGTCCTACATCCTTAGTTAGACCACTTGCCTACCCCGAAATTTAGACACACAAGTGGGCTAAGGAACAACTTTGATAGAGATAGATTTCGAGTTATTCTAAGTGATTGGTAAACTAAAATTTAAACATTCCTTAGCCTATAAAGATTAGATGGAGATCATCACATTTTGGATATCACAGAATAGAAGGGAAGTGAGGTACGATCTCTCAACTCAATTTTTTGTTTACATATTGTTAATTATGTTTTGATCGACATTATTAAAGTATTTCTGACATATCTTGATCATCTCAACTTTGATTTGCGAAATTGTTGAAGTTTTTGAAAAGCTAATCGATAATTGCTACAACTTCTTTGACTTTTGATTCACTTTGGAATGCCATGAAAAATAGCTTCGACAAATTTTTTTTTGAATATGTGTTTTTGCTTACTTGTGCTTGATATAAATGGATGTGCTGGAAATTTCAAAAAAATTCAAGTGTTGAGAAATACACGGTTTTTTACCACTATATATCACTATGAATATCTAAAATACAAGTGGTATCTTATATGATCTCATGTTGAAATCATTTTTGCAATGATTTAATTATTTATATTGATTTTCAACTTGAAGTCATTTTCACAAAATTCCCTTGCAAAAAATTGATTTTCACTTATTTTAATTTTTGAAATGATATCCAACCAATAATATTCTTGAGTCTAAGAGAAATTCAGACTTAGATTTCACTGGTAATCTAGTTGATAGAGAAATTACTGGTGGAACGTGTTGCACGAAGAGACATTCATTAGTTGCATCACATTTTCAGAGAAAATACCTGTAAAATTTTCAATTCAACCGATTTTCAAATTAGCAGACATTTTTCTTACAAAACCCCTTCCAGAAAATAGTTTTTGTTGACCTTGTTTTAGATTAGTTATTTTAGAAAATTTGATTTTATAATTATTTTTGGATTTGATCTTAAATGACTACATTAACTAATCTGACTCCCTACTGATTATCGGAAAGATAAATAGTGGTTGAAAAAGTGATGAGTTTTGATATTAATCATATATTATAACTTGAGATGGTATATTTAATAAATTTCTTTAGAAATTTAAACAAGATTTATAATAATCTTGTTGGATAAAAATTACATAACCATCTCTATTTCCATCATATTTCTAACGACCATCGCTCATCAATATCCAATATAGTATGTCAATATGTGACATTTTAAACGGGAAATTATTTGTTTTTCATTTTATTTTATTTTTAGCAATAAAAACATCCAAAGTATTCACTCTCGTTTAAGATTCCTCACGGTTATGCGTGAGTGAAGTACTTCAAATTTTTGATTACTTGCTTTCATACTCATTTAAAATTCATCACGGTTATGCATGTATAAACGCATACCAAAATTGATTATTGAATAGGCAAGTTGATTCTAATCTCATTTAAAAGTCCTCACAGTTATGCGTGGTTAGAAGATACTTGAATTCATTTTTTCTAAAATTTTGAAATACTACTGATTTCATTTAAAAGTCCTAGCGGTTATGCATGGTTAGTAGATATTCAAGTACCTAATATAAATGTACCATAAATAGACACAACTATATGGTTTTGCATCATCCCTATCATTATAAAGTGGAATATGCTCCTAATAGAGTATTTATGATTTTTGTTTGATTTATTATTGAAATTTAATATTTATACTCGATTGAGTATTAATGGTGTATTGATGTTTATCAATTTATCTCTATTTTTCTAACACTATTACTCTTTTGCTGATAACAAAAAGGGGAGAGAAAAGTTAAGGTTTTGGAAAATAAAGGTCAATATTTTTATTTGCGTCTAGGTTCATTTGCATATTTTTATTTATTTTCATGCATATATGAAGGGGGAGCTGTGTTGCAGAGAAGGAGCATTCAAATAGGGAGAGCAAATTGAATGATCAAATACATTTGGTAAATTCAAAATCTTAAATATATGTTTGTTATCATCAAAAGGGGGAGATTATTGAATATGTGAGTAATATGGTTTTTGATTTGATGATAATAGACCTATATATAAATATATTCATTTAAATGTATTTTTTAATGTGCTATTTTATTTTACACATAATTAAGTAAATATTTGCTGAATAAAATAAATAACATCGAATTTGAATCCAAACAAATATTTTATTACAATTTGAATAGTACAAATTTGAGCTCTCACTATATATATACTGTAACGACCCAGAATTTTTGATAATTAAAATATGAATATTTGATTTAATTATAAATATTAATAAGTGAATTTATAAGTCGAATAAATTTTTATTTTGAATTATTGGATTTAATCGAATAATTAAATCGATAATTTAATATGTTAAATTATGGAAATAATTGAAAATTGGGTTAAATATGATTGAAAATGATTTGTAAAATTTTATTTTATCATATGGAAGTTAGAATGATATTTTAGAACTTTTAAAATCGAATTAAAAGTTAATTTGTGAAAATTGAATATTTTAATATTTAATCGACTAGTAAAAATAGTCAATTTTTGAACAGTCTCAGAATTGAACGAAACTAGTTCCATTGGATCCGTAATAGTTAGTTATTACCGGATTTCAATTTTTGTGTCAATCGGAGTTACCGTTTGATCGTGGCAGCTCGAAACGCATCGAATTATTTTTAATTTTAATTTGGCGAGTTAAAATAGCCATTTTTCAAAAAGTCTCGGATTTCGACGAAACCAGTTTCATCGGATCCGTAATGTGATATTATTGTAAGGTTTCAAATTTCGTGTCAATTGGATTTACCGTTTGTCCTGTACGAATTAAAACGCCTAGAAAATCGCTTAAAACGGTTTAATTCAAATTGAGCGTTTTTACCATAACTCGAACAGATGTCCGAATTAGCTTCCGAAACCTGTTCCATTGTGTCCGGAACGCGGGATAAACCCTAGGAATGTCAGTTTCGGCGCGTAAATCGGAGTTCGGAATTTCCGGATGAATAGTGTTCGATTTTTTCTCTATAAATACCCCTTTAATTCACAAAAATAAAAATAAAATAAAATGAAACCCTAGCCGCCTCCACCAGAATCAAAGGCCAAAATCTTATAGTTTTCTTCCTCATTTATCTTCCAATCTACTCAATAATTTCACAAACTTCCAACTAGAAAGTCGAAGAGCATATGAAGATCTACAACTTCAACGGTTGTGATCGAATTTGGTTGCACGGATTGGTGGCAATTCGTGAGTGAAGGTGGCGAGTTCGTGCACGGTTTACGAGACCAAGGAGGAGCCGCACGTGGCCGGTCATGGGCCGAGCATAGAGGAAGGTGAGGCGCACGTCATGGAGCAAGCTGATCGAGTTTAAGTTCAACGTGGTGGTCGATTTCCTAAACCCTAATTCTCAATGTTGGGTTCGGCCGTATCATCTTGCACGCGTGCGTGAAGGGGGAGAGGAAGAAGAAAAGAGCGGTGGTGATGGCTTGGCAGTGAGATCCTAAGGCCAAGATTTATTTAGGTTTATAAAAAGTAAATAATATGTTGTAAATTATTATTTAAAACACGTGTAACTTCAAAAATTCATATCTTTTTCATACGAGGTCGAAAACGCGCGAAACCAGTTGCGTTGGAATCGTATGGACGAGCACTACGCGATGGAGTTGGATTGGAGTCATTTGGATTTAGTGAGAATTTTGGGTAAAATTAAACGTCCGTTTAATTTTATTCGAAATAAATCGCTAAAACGGAATTTAAAATCAAGGTGAGAACTTCTCATTCAATCGAATCAGTTTCGATTTTATTTTAAATAGTTAGATTTAAAATATTTGAATGCAAGTTTGAATGATGATTGATATCTATTGATTGTTAAAATAGACATTATACGCCGTTAGTAAGCAGATGTTATTTAATAAAAACATATACCGCGAATATTTCATAAACAGTGAAATTGGTATTATATATAGTAGCAATATATATATATTGGCATATGTATATATTGGAGTTGTTGATTTCCCGTATTTTTTAGCGGATGAGACCCTATTGCGCCGTCTATTAAGCGGATAATATTTAAATCCCATATACCGCGATAATTTCGTACTGGAGCGAAATTGGTATTGTGCTAATGTTTGTGAATGCAGGAAAACAGGTTGGAGGGATCCAACTGGATTCCTCAACAGTTTTTATTTAATTTCAGATATTTTGATATTTGATGGATTTTCATATCGATATATGATATCGTTGTTGTCGTGATTGACTATTTGGTGTGTAGCATCATTGGACCAAATTTGGAATTTTAAAATGATTTTAAAGTGATTTTAGAAAGTATACGTTTTTATAAAATAATTTTGGAATTGATCCATTTTAAATAAATAAACGTTATAATTTTTAATGTTATAAAAATTATGATTTTTGTGAAATACAGTTAAAAACTGATTTTTGAGAATATGATGCTAATGATTTTATAAAATAGTTTAATCGGGATTTTAGAATTCATTGTGAAAAGTTTAAATATAGGATTTATAAAATTTAATTATTTTATGAATCAAAAATGGTGAAATTATAAAGGAGATTAAATATGTTTTAAAAGGATAATATAAATTGATTTATATTAAGAGATTTATAAATGGATATTTATAAATTGAAATATGGACATTATAAAACGAGTTTTTATAAGTGTTTGAATGAAGTGAAAATGAATTTCATTAAAGAATGAAATTTATAGAATTATAAACGGTGAAGTTATAAATGAAATTTATAAATAGTAAGAATTATAAATTTGTGAAGTTATTTGAAGAATAGATTTGGTTAAATAAATGAATCTTATAAGTTATAAGATTTATGATTTGGAGAGTCTTTAGAGGAACGATTTTGTAAAATAATCGTTTTATAAGTATTTAACTTATAATATAAACTTTTAGTTTATAATTGAGTTATAAACTGGAATAGGTTAATAAAAGAATTTATAAAAAGGAAGTTTTTATAAATAAATAGAAATGGAATTTATAAACGTTGTTTTATAAATTCGCAAATGACTTATTTTGACAAGAAAATTTGTTGAAACCTATAAATGGAGTTATATTCACATTTTTGAATAGTGAATAATCCTTTGAATTAAAATGAATAAAAGGATGAAATTGTTAATGAAGTATATTCACGTTTTTGAATAGTGAATAACACGTTAAAGAAATTGTTTTGGATTTGGATGTCTTAAATAGAATTAAAACGATCGAACGATGTTTTAAATGCGTTGAGATTCGAAACCATAGATTTCAACATTTATTGTTGAAATAGACGTTTTCGAGAAATAAAAGGAAATGGTAGATTATAACACTGTTGTTATAATAAATGATTTCCGAAAGGAAATGTATAGTATTGGGATTTATATATCTATTTTAATTTCGAATCCCTATACTAGTGATTTTGGGTTGTCGTAACGATGTTTTACGTAACATTCGTTTTGGCCCAAATAAATATGTTTAAGAGAATGATTTCCTTAAAGAATGAAATATATACTTAATTTCGATTTAAGTATATTGAATATTTTCCAAGTGTTGAAAATAAATAAAATTTGTGAATTACTTATGAATAAATAAGTATGGAAACATTTTCCAATATAAAGTGAATATTAGAGAATTTATCTTTTTGAAGATAAATTGAAATGAATAATTGGAATCGAATATTCATAGATATTTTGGATTATAAATTCACTAAGGAATTTATAAAGGAAAGAGGAATTTGTCTAAAAATAAATATTGATTTATTTTTGAAGTATTGAAAATAATATATCTTGTAAGGATATTTTGGAAAATAAATAATTTGGAAAATTATTTGGAATCTGGTGATGTTGTGCATATCCATTGATAGTTCAATAACCGACTATCAATATTTCCCTTTGAATGGGTATTTGATGTGATTTGTTTGAATGTGAATGCCACACTTATTTTTGAATAAGCGCTCACTATTTGGGTTAACCGGGAAAAGACCATGGGGTCGTATAACCCATTCCGAATATGTGATACGTCGTTGTGAATTGCATTGAAGATCGGTGTTGAAGACCCGGTATTTGCGAAAGCGATAGGATGACCTGTCGATTGTCTCTGCACTGAGTTGCAACGGTATAGAGACTCCCTAAGTGATGGGAAATCCGATCAGGATTGTGAATATCCGGATTGCAAGGACTTCTTTGTAAGTGCCTTCGGTTTTGTTCGAGCCCGGAACAGACTTGTATGGATTGTATGTCTGACATTACAAATTGAGATATAAAGCCGATTTCTTTCAAATATATTTCTGTTGGTGGCGGAGAATTTATTCTTTTAGCTTAACACCCTTCTCTGAGACGTACGAGCTCAGAGGTTATATAGTTGAAGTTATCAGCGATATATTCCCAATTTAGTAATGTGACATGCTGAGTGTTGCTGAAATGATCATTGTGTTGATTATTGTGATAGGATCGTTTATTTGATCGTCTATCTTGGTGATCATTGTGTTGATCATTTGTTGACCCAAAGCATGGCTTTTGTATAAAGTATGTTTTTGTGGACGTGACTTCGTCGAGCCTCACACCCCGTGAATGGTCAAAACAGGAAAGATGCGGCAAGGTTATGAGGGGTAGCGCCCTTTAGGATATGTGCATTTCCTTCTGGAAAAGGGTGGTATCATGGTATGGAGCCCAGATACTTACTCATGTTGAAAACACTTTGTTATGATTGTGTGAATTGATTACGAGCACTCGGTGAAAGGTCCCAAAGGACCGAGGGATGGCATATTCGGTCAGTTGTTACCCAGTTAGGGGTAACCCGGCCTTGTGTTGGTAGAGATCCGGTTTGGTTCTCGGGGATGTCCATCCAGAGGCATTCTCATGTGGCAATGGGAAGTTCCTTGGCCTGATCATTCGTTGGAAATCCAATTCCCAATACGAAACTTGTACGGTATTAGTTGTAGAACCTGCCATTCACTTATGGTGGTCACCACTTTTTGGATGGTAGCTATAGTAGGCATAGTTCGAAATGTCTATGTTGGCTAAGATTTATATTCTACTTTCGAAATGAATTTTTTTCCCCTACACTATGCACTAATAATAATATGAAATGTTCTTTTAATGCGTATCAAGCATCTTTGACTATCATACGGAGAAATCTCCTCTGATTCTGCGTTTGCATTGTGTGTGTGTGCGGGAGGCCTTATGGTAGTCTCATTTTTAAAAGCATTGCGAATTGATTTAAAAATATTCCTCTATTTTGATTTTAAAGATAAATAAACTGTTTTGAGTTCTCACACCAGTCACATGACTGACTCGGAGTTTATTGTTTTCCTTCCTAAACTCTGGGTGCCCACCAATTTTCACACGGGCAGTCAAGAGTTAAGGTTTATCAGGATATTCTGGATATTCTGGAGTTGCTGGAGGCAAGATGGATGGCATGGCGTATTCACTAGTTTATATAGTATTTCTTTTTCCGCTGCACTGTTTGATGTTGTATATTGTTGTACACTCAGATGATATGATGTAATGTAATATGATGAAATGTAATAACTGATACAGTTCTTTATTTAAAGATTATTCATTTATTATTATATGTTGTTCCGCTGCGAATTGTGAGATTCTGATGTTGTTCTGTTATTTTCCTTTTGTTCCGTTCTATTCTCTTTTCTTTCTATTTTAAAATGGTCTATTTTCTTTCTGTTCTATTTTCTTTTCTCTATATTTTCTACCTTATCTATTATCTTATTTTCTTCTCTCTTCTTCTTCCTTTTTCTTTTCCTAAATTCTTTTTAAAACCCATAACTATTCGGTTTTTCGGCAACGAAAAATCGCGTACGTTACATTTGGTATCAGAGCATATGGTTAAGCGACAACCATGGTTCTGTTGGGTATTACTCATTAGAGATAGAGTCAGTAGTACTCTAGATTGAGTTTGAGTGTAATAATAGCTATGAGAGCGTATTTGTTAGTGAATATATAAAATTGTTTTATATTGTGATGATTGGTTTGTTGAGTGGCATATGAACTTTCGTCAGCGTGGTCTCGACAACTATGCCGAAGGGGTTTCTAAACACTTGAATAGAACAATTCGACACGGTATTGTTTTAAAATTGGGTAAATGAAATAATTTTACTTGAGTATATTTTATATATAAAGAAATAATTTTTCAGAATTATTAAAGTGTATATAAGTTGATTGTTTAGTTGTTTGAATAATCTAAGTAAAAGAATTATTGTATAAGCAAATGAATTATAAGAATTGAATTATAATTAAAGTGATTTACAATTGTGAAATAAACTTATATATATAAGAAGTAAAACTATATGAATATATTTATGAATATGAGTTGTAATAAAGAAATGAAATTCAACTTTAGAAATTGAATTGGATTGAATGTAAATCAATTAAATGTAAATTTAAGTTGATATGGAAAAATGAATATAAGTGTTAATTCATTAAAATCTTATGTTATTGGAAGTTGAATAATTGAATGAAAATCAATTTAATTAAACCAATTGAAAGCAAAAGAATTTGGTTGTAATTGATATACATTGGTTGTTATTTGATTGTTAGTTGATTGTATATAATTCATTAAGTGTTAATGAAATTGAAAGTCGAAGTAATTGAAATTCAATTGGAAGTTAAGTGAATCTTAAATAGAATTGAATTTGATTTGGAAGTGAATCAACTTGAATATGAATTAGTGAATATAAACTAATTGAAATTGAATGTTAGTAAAAACATCCACTATTAATGAATCAATGTGATTTAAATGGAAAACCTATTTCATTGAATATTAATGAGAATATGAATGAATGTTTATTGGTTATGGATGCTAGTTGGTTGATGGTTGAATATATTGCTTTTGTTTCATTTGCTATGTTAACATATATAGTTATTATGTTGCTATATGTTGTATATTGATACTATTGTATATATGCATGTTCTCATGTTGTTTGTTGAGTGTTTAGTAGGTGCGGTTCGCGTTTGCTTCGCATTTGGAGCTCGCTTTCGCGCTATATTAGCCGTATATGCTTGCTAACAAAATATAAGGTACATATCTCGGATTACATACCGTACTTTTATACTTTTTTCCCTTCGGGATGCCTCATTACTTGATGAGATGTATATTTGTGATATATATACTGTCATTTTTTTTTCGGATCGAGCCGCGCAAAGGAGACTATGGCGAATTTTTCCGAAAATTTAAGGCGTTAGAAAAAATTTGAGAAAATGGGAAAATTTTGAAAACTTTAACTTTGATTTTGGAATTGAAAGTTAAACAATAGTAGTTGTTTTTGAAAGGATAACTAAGTATGATTTGGAAACTTAGTAAAGTTTTGTAAGAAGTTTAACTATGAATTTTGGAAAATTAATAGATTCTGTAACTTTTCTTACTTGTTAATTTCGAGGACGAAATTCTTTTAAGGGGGAAAGATTGTAACGACCCAGAATTTTTGATAATTAAAATATGAATATTTAATTTAATTATAAATATTAATAAGTGAATTTATAAGTCGAATAAATTTTTATTTTGAATTATTGGATTTAATCGAATAATTAAATCGATAATTTAATATGTTAAATTATGGAAATAATTGAAAATTGGGTTAAATATGATTGAAAATGATTTGTAAAATTTTATTTTATCATATGGAAGTTAGAATGATATTTTAGAACTTTTAAAATCGAATTAAAAGCTAATTTGTGAAAATTGAATATTTTAATATTTAATCGACTAGTAAAAATAGTCAATTTTTGAACAGTCTCAGAATTGAACGAAACCAGTTCCATTGGATCCGTAATAGTTAGTTATTACCGGATTTCAATTTTCGTGTCAATCGGAGTTATCGTTTGATCGTGGCAGCTCGAAACGCATCGAATTATTTTTAATTTTAATTTGGCGAGTTAAAATAGCCATTTTTCAAAAAGTCTCGGATTTCGACGAAACCAGTTTCATCGGATCCGTAATGTGATATTATTGTAAGGTTTCAAATTTCGTGTCAATTGGATTTACCGTTTGTCCTGTACGAATTAAAACGCCTAGAAAATCGCTTAAATCGGTTTAATTCAAATTGAGCGTTTTTAGCCATAACTCGCACAGATGTCCGAATTAGCTTCCGAAACCTGTTCCATTGTGTCCGGAACGCGGGATAAACCCTAGGAATGTCAGTTTCGGCGCGTAAATCGGAGTTCGGAATTTCCGGATGAATAGTGTTCGATTTTTTCTCTATAAATACCCCTTTAATTCACAAAAATAAAAAATAAAAAATAAAAAATAAAATGAAACCCTAGCCGCCTCCACCAGAATCAAAGGCCGAAATCTTACAGTTTTCTTCCTCATTTATCTTCCAATCTACTTAATAATTTCACAAACTTCCAACTAGAAAGTCGAAGAGCATATGAAGATCTACAACTTCAACGGTTGTGATCGAATTTGGTTGCACGGATTGGCGGCAATTCGTGTGTGAAGGTGGCGAGTTCGTGCATGGTTTACGAGACCAAGGAGGAGCCGCACGTGGCCGGTCATGGGCCGAGCATAGAGGAAGGTGAGGCGCACGTCATGGAGCAAGCTGATCGAGTTTAAGTTCAACGTGGTGTTCGATTTCCTAAACCCTAATTCTCAATGTTGGGTTCGGCCGTATCATCTTGCACGCGTGCGTGAAGGGGGAGAGGAAGAAGAAAAGAGCGGTGGTGATGGCTTGGCAGTGAGATCCTAAGGCCAAGATTTATTTAGGTTTATAAAAAGTAAATTATATGTTGTAAATTATTATTTAAAACACGTGTAACTTCAAAAATTCATATCTTTTTCATACGAGGTCGAAAACGCGCGAAACCAGTTGCGTTGGAATCGTATGGACGAGCACTACGCGATGGAGTTGGATTGGAGTCGTTTGGAGTTAGTGAGAATTTTGGGTAAAATTAAACGTCCGTTTAATTTTATTCGAAATAAATCGCTAAAACGGAATTTAAAATCAAGGTGAGAACTTCTCACTCAATCGAATCAGTTTCGATTTTGTTTTAAATAGTTAGATTTAAAATATTTGAATGCAAGTTTGAATGATGATTGATATCTATTGATTGTTAAAATAGACATTATACGCCGTTAGTAAGCGGATGTTATTTAATAAAAACATATACCGCGAATATTTCATAAACAGTGAAATTGGTATTATATATAGTAGCAATATATATATATTGGCATATGTATATATTGGAGTTGTTGATTTCCCGTATTTTTTAGCGGATGAGACCCTATTGCGCCGTCTATTAAGCGGATAATATTTAAATCCCATATACCGCGATAATTTCGTACTGGAGCGAAATTGGTATTGTGCTAATGTTTGTGAATGCAGGAAAACAGGTTGGAGGGATCCAACTGGATTCCTCAACAGTTTTTATTTAATTTCAGATATTTTGATATTTGATGGATTTTCATATCGATATAAGATATCGTTGTTGTCGTGATTGACTATTTGGTGTGTAGCATCATTGGACCAAATTTGGAATTTTAAAATGATTTTAAAGTGATTTTAGAAAGTATACGTTTTTATAAAATAATTTTGGAATTGATCCATTTTAAATAAATAAACGTTATAATTTTTAATGTTATAAAAATTATGATTTTTGTGAAATACAGTTAAAAATTGATTTTTGAGAATATGATGCTAATGATTTTATAAAATAGTTTAATCGGGATTTTAGAATTCATTGTGAAAAGTTTAAATATAGGATTTATAAAATTTAATTATTTTATGAATCAAAAATGGTGAAATTATAAAGGAGATTAAATATGTTTTAAAAGGATAATATAAATTGATTTATATTAAGAGATTTATAAATGGATATTTATAAATTGAAATATGGACATTATAAAACGAGTTTTTATAAGTGTTTGAATGAAGTGAAAATGAATTTCATTAAAGAATGAAATTTATAGAATTATAAACGGTGAAGTTATAAATGAAATTTATAAATAGTAAGAATTATAAATTTGTGAAGTTATTTGAAGAATAGATTTGGTTAAATAAATGAATCTTATAAGTTATAAGATTTATGATTTGGAGAGTCTTTAGAGGAACGATTTTGTAAAATAATCGTTTTATAAGTATTTAACTTATAATATAAACTTTTAGTTTATAATTGAGTTATAAACTGGAATAGGTTAATAAAAGAATTTATAAAAAGGAAGTTTTTATAAATAAATAGAAATGGAATTTATAAACGTTGTTTTATAAATTCGCAAATGACTTATTTTGACAAGAAAATTTGTTGAAACCTATAAATGGAGTTATATTCACATTTTTGAATAGTGAATAATCCTTTGAATTAAAATGAATAAAAGGATGAAATTGTTAATGAAGTATATTCACGTTTTTGAATAGTGAATAACACGTTAAAGAAATTGTTTTGGATTTGGATGTCTTAAATAGAATTAAAACGATCGAACGATGTTTTAAATGCGTTGAGATTCGAAACCATAGATTTCAACATTTATTGTTGAAATAGACGTTTTCGAGAAATAAAAGGAAATGGTAGATTATAACACTGTTGTTATAATAAATGATTTCCGAAAGGAAATGTTTTGTATAGTATTGGGATTTATATATCTATTTTAATTTCGAATCCCTACACTAGTGATTTTGGGTTGTCGTAACGATGTTTTACGTAACATTCGTTTTGGCCCAAATAAATATGTTTAAGAGAATGATTTCCTTAAAGAATGAAATATATACTTAATTTCGATTTAAGTATATTGAATATTTTCCAAGTGTTGAAAATAAATAAAATTTGTGAATTACTTATGAATAAATAAGTATGGAAACATTTTCCAATATAAAGTGAATATTAGAAAATTTATCTTTTTGAAGATAAATTGAAATGAATAATTGGAATCGAATATTCATAGATATTTTGGATTATAAATTCACTAAGGAATTTATAAAGGAAAGAGGAATTTGTCTAAAAATAAATATTGATTTATTTTTGAAGTATTGAAAATAATATATCTTGTAAGGATATTTTGGAAAATAAATAATTTGGAAAATTATTTGGAATCTGGTGATGTTGTGCATATCCATTGATAGTTCAATAACCGACTATCAATATTTCCCTTTGAATGGGTATTTGATGTGATTTGTTTGAATGTGAATGCCACACTTATTTTTGAATAAGCGCTCACTATTCGGGTTAACCGGGAAAAGACCATGGGGTCGTATAACCCATTCCGAATATGTGATACGTCGTTGTGAATTGCATTGAAGATCGGTGTTGAAGACCCGGTATTTGCGAAAGCGATAGGATGACCTGTCGATTGTCTCTGCACTGAGTTGCAACGGTATAGAGACTCCCTAAGTGATGGGAAATCCGATCAGGATTGTGAATATCCGGATTACAAGGACTTCTTTGTAAGTGCCTTCGGTTTTGTTCGAGCCCGGAACAGACTTGTATGGATTGTATGTCTGACATTACAAATTGAGATATAAAGCCGATTTCTTTCAAATATATTTCTGTTGGTGGCGGAGAATTTATTCTTTTAGCTTAACACCCTTCTCTGAGACGTACGAGCTCAGAGGTTATATAGTTGAAGTTATCAGCGATATATTCCCAATTTGGTAATGTGACATGCTGAGTGTTGCTGAAATGATCATTGTGTTGATTATTGTGATAGGATCGTTTATTTGATCGTCTATCTTGGTGATCATTGTGTTGATCATTTGTTGACCCAAAGCATGGCTTTTGTATAAAGTATGTTTTTGTGGACGTGACTTCGTCGAGCCTCACACCCCGTGAATGGTCAAAACAGGAAAGATGCGGCAAGGTTATGAGGGGTAGCGCCCTTTAGGATGTGTGCATTTCCTTCTGGAAAAGGATGGTATCATGGTATGGAGCCCAGATACTTACTCATGTTGAAAACACTTTGTTATGATTGTGTGAATTGATTACGAGCGCTCGGTGAAAGGTCCCAAAGGACCGGGGGATGGCATATTCGGTCAGTTGTTACTCAGTTAGGGGTAACCCGGCCTTGTGTTGGTAGAGATCTGGTTTGGTTCTCGGGGATGTCCATCTAGAGGCATTCTCATGTGGCAATGGGAAGTTCCTTGGCCTGATCATTCGTTGGAAATCCAATTCCCGATACGAAACTTGTACGGTATTAGTTGTAGAACCTGCCATTCACTTATGGTGGTCACCACTGTTTGGATGGTAGCTATAGTAGGCATAGTTCGAAATGTCTATGTTGGCTAAGATTTATATTCTACTTTCGAAATGAATTTTTTTCCCCTACACTATGCATTAATAATAATATGAAATGTTCTTTTAATGCGTATCAAGCTTCTTTGACTATCATAAGGAGAAATCTCCTCCGATTCTGCGTTTGCATTGTGTGTGTGTGTGCGGGAGGCCTTATGGTAGTCTCATTTTTAAAAGCATTGCGAATTGATTTAAAAATATTCCTCTATTTTGATTTTAAAGATAAATAAACTGTTTTGAGTTCTCACACCAGTCACATGACTGACTCGGAGTTTATTGTTTTCCTTCCTAAACTCTGGGTGCCCACCAATTTTCACACAGGCAGTCAAGAGTTAAGGTTTATCAGGATATTCTGGATATTCTGGAGTTGCTGGAGGCAAGATGGATGGCATGGCGTATTCACTAGTTTATATAGTATTTCTTTTTCCGCTGCACTGTTTGATGTTGTATATTGTTGTACACTCTGATGATATGATGTAATGTAATATGATGAAATGTAATAACTGATATAGTTCTTTATTTAAAGATTATTCATTTATTATTATATGTTGTTCCGCTGCGAATTGTGAGATTCTGATGTTGTTCTGTTATTTTCCTTCTGTTCCGTTCTATTCTCTTTTCTTTCTATTTTAAAATGGTCTATTTTCTTTCTGTTCTATTTTCTTTTCTCTATATTTTCTACCTTATCTATTATCTTCTTTTCTTCTCTCTTCTTCTGCCTTTTTCTTTTCCCAAATTCTTTTTAAAACCCATAACTATTCGGTTTTTCGGCAACGAAAAATCGCGTACGTTACATATACACAATTTCAATTATAATACTATTTTGATTACATCACAATTTTCCATTTACATTTGCACCTCACTACATATCACTCATTCACGTGTATTCGATCTTCAACTCTATTCCAGATTGAATCCAGCATTTGAGTTGTCTGCAAAATGTACACTGACACGGTAAAACTGAAAGAGAAATATTTTTGCAGTGTAAAATAAAATGTATTTTGAAAATATTATTTGCCTCGGTTATTTGGGTTGTTCGTCATCATCCAATTTTGAATTCATCGTACATGAATAGCTTGTGTCATGCACAGTGTATCACTATACATGCCACAAGGCTGTGCACATCGATATGCACTTGAAAAACTGCAGGGACAGGTGAGCACAAGGTCAACCCCAATCAAAAGCTGGATTCAACTCAAGTACAAATAATCATATGCAATACGAATAAAGTCACGATATAAGCACAAGGTTAAAACCGAGCCAATGCTAGGTTCAATCAAGTGCAAAAAAACAAAACAATGGAGCATATAGATGAACATGGTGAATAGCACATAAACGAGGCATGTACAAGACAGTAACTCGCCACATAATACATACACATTTGTGTACACACACACGCACACACAAACATATAGGCAGACCAAACAGACTCAAATGATTGTACTTCAAAACAAAATATGGTTTGACTTCCACATTAAATTTTTATAATTGATTGTATCACCCTATTCAACCCCTCTTTATGGTGAAATCGATCCTACAGAATTAAGAAGTGTGGATGGTTGTGCTCGCCAGGGTTTGGGTAGTTTCTTTGGGCATTTTGGGTGTAAGATTGGGAAAGGAGAAAGCTTCTCTAAGGTGAGTTATTTTTGTTACCCACTACTATGACCTAATTTCTATTTTTCAATGGTTTTCATCGGTTTAGTGATAAATTGGTTGATATAGATTGAATCGATTGGATCTCTGTTCCTTATCCTTGTTCACTTATAGTGATGAGATATATGTTAATTTTTGAATAGATAAACGTTATATGTTGTTTTCATAATATATAAATGCTTGTAAATTGTTGAACACAACATTTGAAATTGATCTGAAAGGGGGTAAATGAATTAAAAGGTGAAGATCGAAAAGAAATAAATTATTTTGGAATAAACAGTGAATATTAGATTGATTGTTTTTAAAACTGACAATATTATTTGTAATAAAAAATGTTTAAGTTTAATATTCATGAGAATTATGTGAATATAAATTGTTTGGAAAGTGATTATTTTTGGAATTTGTTTAAATTAGTGTACTTTCGAAATATTTTTTTTTATTTATCTATAATTATGAAAATATTAAAAGATTTTTATAAAAATAAATTTTAAAATTTATATTTTAAAGGAATAAAATAACTTTATTTGGATTTATTAAATTGGAAATTTGGAAAATAATATTTTTAAGTAATAATAAATTGAATGCAGATTATTAATTATATGGGAAATTTTTGGAAATAATATTTTGGAATTATAATAAGATGAATATAATTTATTTTGTTGTATGTAAATCATTAACAATAAAATTTATATAATATTTTATTAAGAATAATTTTGGAAGTAATATATATTATACGGGAAAATTGGCTGAAGGAAAACTTAGCATTTTATTGGAATGAAAGACGCGGCAATTATTTTTACGTTTCAAGGACACAAGTTTTATTCTTTTGCCTGATGGAAATTCTTCACAAAAAAATTAGACTATTCTCAAGTCTAGTTCTTAAATCACTAGTACAAGCGGTGGCATCACATGAATAGGCGGCGCTGCATCACAAGAATAGGCAACGGCGGTGCAACCGCAGGCGAAGGAAGAGCTCGTTCAGGCAAAGGCGGAGCTCATTCAGGCGAATGCGGAGCTCGTTCGTCACGTGAAGGTGGAGCTCGTTCGTCAGGCGAAGCGATGGAGTGTAGGTGGTGGCGACTACTTTGAAGGTCTGCGGTGGCTTAAGTCATGACTTTTATGGCCAAGTTTAGATGAGCGGCGGTGGAGTGGAGGTTAAGGTTGCTGGTGGTGCCAAAAATAATGATAGCAATTAAATGTGTTGAAATAAACTCAAAAAAATGTTGTATGCATAATACATAACTGAATGTTATATTCTGTATTGTCGTTGTTATAGTTTATGCATTTGTAATAACATGATTGAATGTTCCTAATTTTCATGTAGCTGAAGTACGTTTTGTTTTAAAACTTTACAAAAGATGTGATTTTGATTAGATAAAATTACTTATGTGTTTTACAAGATGATAAAATATGCATAAAACATAATGCATCAGTTGTTTGTTTACTTGTTTATTGAGTTGCTTTATTTTGAATGTTACAGATGTCATAAATAAAATGCTAGTGTACTTCATTACTAAAATGCTATATTAAACTATCATTCTAAATATTCTAGACATACTAGTGACTTTGTAATTAAAATGCCACACTAAACTAATTTTTAATATTATAAATATGATAGCGAACTTCATAACTAAAACGTTGCATTTAACTACAGATTTGCATATTATAAACATTATAATGGACTTGGTAATTAAAATGCTATATAAAAATATCAGTTTGAATATTTTAAACATGATAGTGAAATTCATAACTAAAATACCACATTAAACTATTTTAACTATCACTTGTCACATTTAACGTTCTAATGCACTCTAAAAATAGAAATAATATTTTTTTATTTATCATTCGGCACATTTGATATAGTGTAATGCACTTAAAAAAAATGATATTTTTAACTATCATTCGGCATAATCCATTCAATTTGATACATTGTAATGCACTAATTTAAAAATACAAATGATAGATTGGTTTCATATGTATCCGATTAGGATTGGCATCCAGTTGGCTTTTGCATTCATACTAGGTTTGGCACTCGATTAACTTTTGCATCTAAACATACCCGATTAGGATTGACATCCCTTTAGCTTTTGCTTCTATATGTACTCGATTAGGCTAAGCATTCGATTAACTTTTGCACTCATGGTACACTTAGTTGAACAATATATCTCGAGTATAGATTGGTTTTATACATACCCGATTAGGCTTGGCATCCGGTTAGCTTTTACATCCATATATACCTGATTAGGCTCGAGTAGGCTTGACATCCAGTTAGCTTTAACATTCATACATACCCAATTAGGCTTGGCATCCGGTTAGCCTTTACATCCAAATGTACCTGATTAGGCTTGGCATCCGGTTAGCTTTTACATTCGATGGTATGCTCAGTTAAACAATATGTCCCGGGTATAGATTAGTTCCATATATACCCGATTAGGCTTGGCATCCGGTTAGTTTCTGCATCTATATGTATGCTCGGTTAAACAATTTATCTCGGGTATAAATTAGTTTCATATATACCCGATTACGCTTGGCATCTTGTTAGCCTTTGAATCAATATGTACCTGATTAGGCTTGGCATCTGGTTAGCCTTTGAATCAATACGTAGCTGATTAGGCTTAGCATTCGATTAGCTCTTACACCTGTTCGTACTTGATTAGACTTAGCATTTGGTTAGCTTTTTCATCCATATGTACTCGATTAGGCTTGGCATTTGGTTTGCTTTTTCATTCGATGGTACGCTTGGTTAAACAAAATATCCTGGGTATAGATCAATTCCATATACACTCGATTAGACTTGGCGTTAAGTTAGCTTTTACATCCATAAGTACCCGATTAGGTTCGGTATCTAGTTATCTTTTGCATTCATACATACACATGATAGTGAACTTCATAACTATAATGCTACATTAAACTATCATTTTGCATCTCCTAAACATGCTTGTTGGACTTTGTAATTGAAATGCTATATTAAAATATCATTTTGCATATTGTAAACATGATATTAGACTTCATTAACTAAAATAGTATGTTAAACTATCATTTCGTATAACTTAAGCATGCCAGTGGATTTTGTAATTAAAAAGATACATTAATTCTCATTTTGCATACTGTAACTTTGGTATTGGCCTTCACAACTAAAATGCTGTATCAAACTATCATTTTGCACATTTTAAACATGGCAGTGGACTTCATAGCTTAAATTCTACATTAAACTATCGTTTTGCATATCATAAACATAGTGGTGAACTTTGTGATTAAAATGTTACATTAAAAAAATACATATGCTACATGCAATTATCATTTTGCATTTGGTAGTTCTCATTAGGAATACTTATTTCATTTTTTATATTCAATTCATAATACTTCACTTTAAATATACTTATGCTAAATTCAAGTTCATTTACATATTTTTTCATCATTATTCAATTGAAATATACATATACTATATACAGATATCATTTTGCATAGTCAGATAATTGGAGTTGAGAGTATTTTTTGGAAAGCTACATCATAGGATTCACACCACTACGGTGAGCGTATGATTAGGACCCAATAAGTAGGCTACTATTCATCTTAGTGGTCCTGATTATGAAGTCGCACCCTGGTTCTGTGATGTCAATTTAATGAGCTAATGAGTTTGGGGCTAAGGGATATTACTCTCATTAAAGCCACTTACCCATAAGTTACTTAAGGACCAACAGTCTTTTTACCAAGGGAAATTGAGAGCTGTGACTAGTGCATAGTGTAGTCTTGTAGCATGTTTATGACATGTAATCAATATGAGTGTCATGATTCTAGGGAGTATCTAAGGGACTATAGGAAACGGGTTACAGTCATTAGTGTATACTGGAGTAGTGCTAGGGTACGTTAGTCTCCTGTTTCGATGACTTAGGCAGATCAACACTTTTGAGTTATGTGATGTTATCACCCAAGTGGAGACAATGATTATATGACATTACAAACATGATGCATGCTCAGTTTTCATCTGAGGTAGCCTAACTCAAGACAGTTGTGAGTTTGTCTTTCTATACGACATTGAAGACCGACGGTGTGCTTATCTGTCATTCTCTCTTAGAGTCTTTGGCTGAGAGATGTTTTGATGTGATTTACTATAATTATCTCTTAGGTCCACTCAATCAAGAGTTCTCGTCTCTCATTAGGACCATTGGTCGAGATGGATCATTGTGTTATTTCTTGTGTCATATTATTTAGTCTGCATATTCTATTTTTTATATATCTCTTAGGACCATGTAGTCGAGAGTTCTAGTCTCTCTTTAGGGCTAATGGTCGAGATATACATTGGAATGTTGTATTTGTTTAGTAGTTTTGTTGAATAGATAATGTTTCGCCTATTTTATCTTTATGCCACTTGATGTGATGATTGACTATTCTTTAATATGGCTGATATTATATAGCATACTCGGGCGATGTTGATACTTTTGAGATATTGTTATGTCTTTAGGGATATACTTTTTATATTATACCAATCGTTATTATATATTGATATACACATTCTAGACATAGTCTGAACCATATGTTATTCATATAATACCCGGGTTAGTTCGTGACATTTTAGGTTAAAGGACAAAGTCACTGGCTTATGGTTGTTGGGCCTAATTTTGAAGGCTAGGATGCTAGTACTATATATTATATATGTATATTGTGTAGTCTCTTCTATATATGTTAGTATCATGTTGAGTTGTATGAGTTGGACATATGATGTATTTATTTTTAGATATCGTGGGTATTGACTATTTTGTAAACCCGCTTGAACTTGTATATTTCATTTTCTATATACCGTCGCTGCTTTGATGACTCTGCGATCTTTGTCGCATGTTTTACATTGTGTATTATTTTATCCTAAAACATAATATATTTTTTGTCTCGATAACGAATACGTAAGTGAATAATATAAGATTTTAAAATATATACCGATGTTAGCCTAAGGGATAGCCTAATATCGTCTCATTATCCATATTATCATATATTATTATCTAATAATATTATTTGATAGTATGATTATAGAGATGGGGTGTTGTAGTTGGTATCAGAGCAGGTTTAGAACAATACAGATTTTAAGAGACACGGGTCCTAACCTCACATGAGACATAGAGTCCTTGTCATCGTGGGTATATGGTAGAATATTGTATACGATGATTATTGGCATAATCATCTAGGGAAGTATATGTATTTTTCTTACTATACAATATATATTTCTTCTACTTCTTTCTAAGTGTAAGTCTCTATGTGTGGTTTAGAGAAATTGATAAAGGTTGTGAAGGTTGTGGTAGTTTGTCTGACCAGTATTGCCGGCATGTTGATGCATATTCGACCTCTATATGGCTTCGAAGTAAGAATGGATAGCTTAATTAAGGAAGCTTTAGAATCCCTAATTTGATCTTGCACCCTTATGTGTCACAAAAGTAAGTTATGACGAAGCTTGTTGAGAAGAAGGAATTTAATGATCAGAGTGGCATAAAAGAACCTTACTAATTGCTTTTTGCTGAGCGCATGTGTTTATGTTATTGATGTGTGTTATGTTGTGCTAATATTTCAAGTTAATAAATCAATATATTAGTTAGGATCTATCTAGAATGTAGGATCAAGTAGGAGTATTCGATCAAGAAGTGAATCCATAAAAGTCTGGATGGAGCCAGCTGTATTACCAAAATGGTAAGAGGATACAAAAAAATCTTTTATAGAAGATATATATATATATATATATATATGATATAGAATATAAAAAAATCAAGTGAAAGCTTGTTTATTGATGTGAATAGGTGATCGATGGATGTTGCTACTCAGTTATATTTCTAAACATCTTCGATATATGTTATAACAACAGCAAGCATATGATTGTAACAAAGCAAGAATACTATTTTTATAAAATATCTGAGAAAAATTAGTGTTGAATTCGTGTTAATTTGTCCATTGTGTGTTTCAAGAATTTTGGTCAATGCGCCTGACCAATGTGTCGATAGAGATTCCTAAACATTACGACCGGGCATTCCGACACAATATTTTGAAAAAATGGAAAAAGAAATACAATGTTTTGTAAGAGAATACCAAGATTTGAAAGAATACTATGTTTTCAGAAAAAATATACACAATGTTTTGGAAAGAGAACAATGTTTTGAAAAATATTATAAACAATATTTTGAAAAGGAAAATGTTTTGAAAAGAGTCTAATTTTTTTTGAAAAAAAGAAATATTTGGAAATATATAGTGATATTTTGATACGAAATTAATAATTATTTTTAAAAGTGGAAAAAATTAATAATAAATAAATATGTTGATAAATATATAGAGATAAACGAGTTAGGATTCTTTTGATGTGATTTTAAATGAATGGTATAAGTAAATTTATGAAAACAAAAATATATAGATCAATGAAGAAATGCATATATATGGATTCCTATATTAAAAGTAGATTTAAAATAATATGTTATTCAAATATTTTGAATAAGGATTTCAATTTTAAGGAAAAAATATCGATATAAAAAAATAAAACTATATTGGTGAAATGGAAAAAAATGGAAGTATGATTATAATTAAATTATAATGAGAAAAAATGTGTTTGGGGAATCCTGAATTAAAATAAACTTATAAAGAATGATTGCAAAGTATAGTCTAACAAAAATTAAAATAAAATGATAATGAATGAGATTTAGTTATAAACTTCAATTTCTTATATTAAAAAATCTCAAATTGTAAATATTTTGAAATATATATATAAGAGGAACCAAAAAATATGAATATATATATATATATGATTAAGGATTTTTGAAGCGAATGTAATGTAAAGAATTTTGTTGAGAATTTCATGAAATGCAATTTTGAATGTATATAGGTATATATCCACCTTCAAGCGAGAAGAGTGAGGGGAGGGAGGAACTCCAAAATGGAAAAGTGAAATTATTGCATTCTGAATTCATTATTATGGCATCTTAAAATAATCAACAATTAGTAAAGGACAACAAAATCAAAACTACAGTATCGCATTCAGTCAATAGGAAGTGCATAATAATTTCCTCGGTTCTGGGTAAAAAACACTTAAATTTCGAGATTGATGGTCTTTAAACTTTTGGGTGCTCATAGTATTATTTGATACCCAAAACTGATTATGATCAGTTTCAGGATTCAATTTTCATTTCCTAGTGTATATCGACTTTTGGATTTTCAAAAGTGAAATTGACGGTTTGTAGTGACATGCTTCCAGACGAACATGGTAAAGATGAACTTGACTAGTGCCGAATACTCAATTAATTCTGGGTTTGCAACTCTAAATGTTACATTGTAGGTTGGGCTAAATAAAGTAAGATTCATACATTGCTACAAAGTATTCAAGGAACAACTTGATAGATCTTCAATTATAAAGAAAATGTGCTTTCAAGTTGTGACAATATTCATGAACGCATGGTTATCAAGTTCCCTTAACAAAAATTCAGACATAAGTTTGACCGGGTTAATATTATGTTCCAATATCACATGTACCCTATTTTATAATTCTAGAAGTGGGAATTTAGCATTCAGGTGAAACAAACAAACAAAAGAAGTTAGGAGGGAATCATTGCATAAGTAACCCTAGATATAGTGTCGAAAGAGGCTGACGTAGTTTAACCATGGGCTTGGGAGATTTTGAACATGAGTGTACGGTTATAATGGACAAGGAAACACGTGACTGTAGTTGATATGGTGACATTCTTGCAGTTATTTCAAAATTACATGATGCACACTGAAAAGATATCACTGTATGAACTGATTTAATGGGTATAGGCCTATATTTTAAGAGATATATATACATAATATGCTAGGTTCTAATCTCTAGAAAGAGTGGGTACTACTCAATTATTGACCATTGCAGTATGGAGACCTTAATAAGGGTTGGGCTTAAAGCATATTCTTTAGTGTTTGTATATTATTTTTACTATGAAGTCATTGTGTACTGGGATTAATATATGTATCTTGTTGTACTTGTATTTTTCTCTTGTATGGGAAATCAATAAAGATCCAATTTTCAGTGTTTGTGTTTATACACACACGCACACACATACATATCCAAAGGAAATGATGTTATTTCATTTTGATATATATAGTATACTTTGAAATTGCAAAGAATTTTTACAAAAGAAGTATGGTACATGTTTTATATAATTAAAAAAATTCCAACTTACATGGTGTATAAATATTATAAGAGACATAAATGTATTTTTGAATTAAAATTGAGTATGATGTAGGTGTTTTAAAAATTCAAGTGAAAAGAAATTAGGAAAAAAATATGGTATTGTAATAATATAATCATTACATGAGACATTGCGATCCAACTTTGTTGAATTTTATATTTTAGTAAGGTATTTTAATAAGTAACAACTTTGATGTTTATCTCTCTTCAGAATTTTAAAGTTTGCTAACGTTAAAATATATTTAAAGATGAATCAAAACTTATGTCCTGCGCTTGAAATTCCTGAGTAGAAGCACCGTAGTGATTTGATCATTACTTCCTATCATCTTACTTTCTTTTATAAATCAACACTCATTTGAAAGCTTTGAGAATAAGGAATAACTTTTCTTTTGAGTGTTATGTGAAAATTTGAGGTTTTCTAGGTGAAAATGGCATTCTAAAAAAGTGGGCCTGCGGAATAAAATGCATTTCAAAATTGGTATTGCTTAGTAAAAGTCACCATGACTTTTGATGCAGTCCATATATTTGCGATTCGAAATATACTTTGAAGATCCGATTGATTATGCTGCAAGTTTACTTTTGAAAGCATCAAATTATTTTATGATTTTGACTCTTTAAACATAGTTTCATTGTTGCTTAAACGTGAATGCAACTTTTCTTTAGTTATATGGACGTCATACTACTTTATGTTATCAAATATGATCTCATATGATTTCTATGGGCCAAGCATAGGTACATAAAGACTTCATGGGTTGGATTTTGGTGGGTGCTCACTTTTTCTTATATAAAAATGAAACAAACTCGCTTTAAATGAAAATCTATGGTACGCTTTATGCTTTTATAGAAATATAGGTGCTATCATGTTGTTTCCCCATGTTTCAGGATGCCCCATTATTTGGATGTTTATATGCTTTGTGATTAGTCTATTATTTTTGAAATGCTCTCTGTATAAAGGAGACTATCGAAATTTTTGAAAAATATGAAACTTAGAAAAGAAAATTTTGCACAATATTATCGTATGCAAAAGTAGACAGTTATTAACGAGACTATTTTAAATCAATGGCATACATGTGATTGAAGAGAGAGGGAGAGAGCCATATGGAGGATGGAGTAAGTTTAAACTATATAAAAGACTATTTAAAATATGAAGAAAGTTAGGTATGAGTTAAAAACGATGTTCTTTACTGTACGAATTGCGATTTTCTAAAAGGGAGAGGTATATAACGGGCCGACTTTCTATGATGTTGTAATAAAATTTTAAATTAAAATAAAATGTTCGATTTCAATTTTTGGTTAATTTTTATTTTTAAAATATGTTTATTGAGTAAAATGATTTAATAAAGAAATTTTATTTTAATATAACTATACCAATTAATAAAATTCTTGTATATGAAAATAAAATATTTACATATAGTAGAAAGAGATGGAATAAGTTTTTATTTGACATTAATATAATGAATAGATTAGTGATGATAAGTAACTAGTGAATTCAAATATTTCACTCAAATTATAAAAATTTATTTTTGAAAAACATAGTAAATAAATTCAAATTGGAAATATATTTATAAATAAATGATAGAATAAATTAAATGTGATTTGAGAGGTTGCAATTCGTTAGTAAAAGAGATGAAATGTAAAATTACTTTGTATAAGCACTTAAATTGGAAAAAATAAAAAAGGAAATGATAAAAGTAGTCCACTTCTTTCTCCTTTATTCTAGAAAAATCCAATTTTATCCCATTGCTATGACTCGGCCCTTACCCAGTCCCTTCTTTTCCTCATCTTAGTCCAAAAGCAAATCATGAACGGAAAAATAAAAAACAAAACGAGCAGAAAAAAGGACGCGCACGACAACTACAGTGACGACGTTAGGAGGGAGGCACGGAGAGGCAGGAGATAGAGCTACAAGTTGCCTCGATGGTGGTTGATACGTCAGTTCAAAGGCGTGTTTGGCAATGGTGTATGTGCATGATAGGACATGGAGCTGGCAGTGGACTTTGTTTATGCGTGGTTGCACGTTGGATAAGCAGGAAGGTCGACATCAAAATTAAGGAGTGCGGATGGTTGTGTTGGATAGGGTTTGGGTTGTTGATTTAGGAATTTTGGGTATAAGATTGGGAAAGGAGAAAGCTTCTCCAGGGTGAGTTATATTTGTAACTCACAACTATGGCATAAATTTTATTTTTCTCCAGTTTTCATTAGTTTGGTGATAAATTGGTTGATATGGATTGAATCGATTGAAATTTTGTTCCTTATCCTTGTTTACTTGTGGTGATAAGATATTGGTTAGTTGTTGAATACATAAATGTTATGCGTTGTTTACACAATAGATTGATGCATGTAAATAGCTGAACACAACACTTGAAATTGATCAGAAAAGGGGTAAATGATTTAAAAGGTGAAGATTTGAAAGAAATAAATTATTTTGGAAGTAAATAGTGAATTTTAGACTGATTTTTATGTAAAATTGAAAATATTATTAGTAATTGAAAATGTTAAGTGAAATATTTTGAGAATTGTGTGAACATAAATTATTTGAAAAGTGATGATTTCTGGGATTTGTTTAAATCAATGTATTTTTGAATATATATTTCTATTTGTCTATAATTATAAAAATATTTAAAGGATTTCTATAAAAAGAGAATTTAAACTTTATATTTTAAAGGGATAAGTTAACTCTACTCGGATTTATCAAATTGTAAGTTTGAAAAATAATATTTTGAAGTAATAATAAATTGAATGCAAATTATTTATTTTATGGGAGATTTTAGGAAATAATATTTTGAAATTATAATAAGATGGATATAATTTATTTTGTTGTATGGAAATAATAAATAATAAAATTTATATTATATTTTGTTAAGAATAATTTCGGAAGTAATACATATTGTATTCGATTATTACTAAATAAAGGGAAATTATTTCAAAAGCTTTAGATATAAGTGTTTGGATTAAATTATACGGGATGGAAAATTTAGACTTCCTATATAAATAAATCGTTACGAATTAAGATTTCATTGCCAGATATTTAGAAGGTTTTATGTAGAATAGACATTCAGGGTGATGAATTACTTTTCAAATTAACAGTAAACTAGAATTTAGTGACAGTTTTAAATATATTAGTGTTGGAATTTTAATCTATACCTTTGGGAAATGTTTTAAATTGGAAATTATATTGGTGCTGGAATTTTATTCCCTTGCTTTGAGAAAAAATTCAAATTGAAATTCTTATTGGAAAAATAGTATTATTTTTAATTTGTTGTTTAAATGAAATCTTAAATTATAAAACTTCCTTGCTATTATAAATTTAAAACCATTAAAGATGAATTTCAAGGTTTATGAATTAGTTTTAAAAAAGAGTTCAAGAGATTTGAATAGAATGAGTGTTTAAATATAGATTTTCTTGTAATTAATTAATAGTTCTTAAATAAAATTTAGAAAAGAATGAGAATTTATTTATATAAACCTCGTCGAAATTAATGATGATCATTTTGAGATTAAATTGAAAATTTTGAAAACGAAGATTTCATTATAAAATCCTTATGAATCAATAAATGATTGAATTGTAGGATTGCTTTAAATCCTATATCATGAGAATTCTAAGTAAATGGAATAGTAATACCGAGCGGAACAAGACGTTTGGTAATATTTTTGATTACATTTGACTCGTAGTATAAAATATTATTGTATGTAGTGAGTATAGTTTATGAGCATTGGGTAAACAAGTGAATAACACCATATGGCACAGGATGCCTAAGTTGATATCTGTTCGATTACTTTTTTGTAAAGTAAACATTACTTATCGTTAGCTGGTTAGGAATTTTGGCAACCATCTAGAGGTGAATCTTATTAGTTTAGTAGTCAACGTTGAATATGCGAGTATATGATTTTTGTATGATGATAATAAACATATATATATTAATTTAAATGTATTTGTTAATGTACTATTTTATTTTTCACATAATTAAATAAATATTCGGTGAATAAAATAAATAACACAGTATTTAAATTCAAACAGATATTTTATTCAAACAAATATTTATTACAATTTTTGAATAGTACAAATTCAAGCTCTCACTATACATATACAATTTTGATTACAATACAAATTCAATTACATCACAATCTTTCATTTACAAATGTCCTCACTATAATTCACTCATTCACTCGTATTTTATCTTCAATTTGAATCCAGCATCTGAGCAATCTGTAAAAATAAATACTAATGCGGTAAAATTGAAAAGGAAAATTTTTGCAGTGTAAAATAAAATGTGAATTTGAAAATATTATTTGCCTCAGTTATTTGGGTTGTTCGTCATTATTTAATTTGAATTCATCATACACGAACAGATTGTGACATGCACAGTGCATCACTGTACATGCCACAAGGCCGTGCACACCGATATATATACACTTGATAAAATTACAGGGACAGGTGAGCACAGGCCAAACCCAAAACGATGGGTTCAACTCAAGTGCAATAAAAATAATGTCACAATATCAGCACAAGGTCAAACCCGAGCTTTAAGCTGGATTCAACTTAGGTGCGATTCTACAAATCAAAATGAAAAGTGACGTGCACAAGAAAACAATCTAGCTGGTCAGATATGGAACCGGAGCTATAGTTTCAAGTCCATGAAAACATCAACCAATATCAAACTGCAACAGGCCTCAACATCAAGACCATCAACCAGATTGTATACATTCACTGACTCGAAGGAGACAACTTATAAAATAGTGAACCCAACAGATGCAAGCTTCAAAAGGTTCAGACAAGTTCAACTGTAGCATATACATGTGTAGTGAAAACAACTACAAGTATCAAGTCGAGCCAAAGGAAGAGCTACCGAACATACAAATAGTTTGATATGTCAAGGCTGAAATTGAACAAAGACAAAGAGGAATAATTCAAGTTCAAATATACAAGTACAGCTAGCAAAACCAAAATGGACAGCAGCTACAACACAAATGCAAACTGCCTCGATGCATACATATGGCCAAGCAATGCAAGTGAGACATGACTACAAGTACAAAGCACGCACATCGAACTCACCACAATGCATCACTAAATCATCAACAAAGTGAAACTGCACATATACACGAACCAGTGCCAACAGATCAGAGGCAAGTACACGAGTCATGTCAAAGGCACACTGGAATAAGTAGTGAAATGAAGTGACAAACCAATAATGCAAGCAAGACCGGAAAACATGAAATAACAGTGAATAGTGCATCAAGTTGAAAATGCCACAAGAATGAACAGCATGATTAACACATCATAAATACATATGCAGGTACATATGTGAATGTACAACTACAGACCACTTGAAGTGTGTCGACCAAACAACTCGGTGCAGCACAACCAAACAAGCCCAGACTCAAGTGAAAACAACAGTTGCAAACAGCATATATGTCGAAGTCATGAAACAACAGTCTCAGTGGTGAACCATGAAATCAAGTAAATCAGTAAATGATACAGTGGTGGCAAGTTCGAACAATTGCATAGCCACAACAATGCAGAACTACTCGAGACGGAGATGTACAAGATGATAGCATACATATACATACATGAATGCATATATATACATGCAAGCAATCAAGTACAGTATCGTAATCATAGTATAAAAAATGCCATGGTTGTCAAAGAATTTGAACAAGCCAAAAATGGTTCAAAAGTCATGAACATCAATTAACAGTTTTATCAAAGCCGAAATTCAGTGATGTCAAAACCGAAGTAGAAGCAGTGTCAAGGCCGAAGACATCAGAAAAATAGTCAGTGTCAAGCCATGGTTCAAAATCAAGTCAGAGCCGTGAGTATCAAGAAACGAAAATATATGAAATGAACAAGTCAGAACACGAAACCAAAATCAACATCATCAAAGAATTCAATGACCAATCATAGTCAGTGCCATGATGACCAAGGAAACAAGTTCGAACCAAGTCAGAAATCATCAAACCGTGTTAATCATGTAAACAAATTATACAAATTGAAAATGTTAGAAATCATCACAATCATCAATGCAAAATCGAACGGCTAGCCGAAAATTGTTGGACGAACTCGTATGAAATATACGAATGAAAAATAAGGAATTCGATTCCTATATAAGCCCTATAACATCATCGGCAAAAAAGCAATCGAGTTCAAGCATTCAACCAGGAGAGAAAAAGGCATAATTACATACCAGAGTCAAAGTCGAACTCGATCAAATCGAGGAGCCGTGTTAGAATTGAAGAAGGAGTCGATTGCCGAAGCAAGACAGGGAAATAGCAATTGTAATCGACCAACTACCCATCGGCTTCATCGATTTTCTCCAAAGCCCTAATTCATCAGAGAAAATCAAATAAGGAAGAAGCAACGAGCTGCCATTATACAGGGCAAAGAGGAAAGAACGGGCCAACATAATAAAAAGAAGAAAAGGGCCGGCATATTTTATTGATAATTATTTTGGCCGGTTTTATTAAGACATTTTGGGCTTAACCTTTTAAATTAGGGCTTTGTTTTATTTAAATTGTTTTTAAATTGTATTTTTCTTTTGAAAATTGTGTATTTACTAGTGGTGTGACTAGGGGACAAACTACGTGGCGTAGTTTGAGAATTCGCAACTCAGTGGCTGAGTTGTGGCAGGGTTTTGAGCGTTGAGTTAGGTTAGTCAATAGCGGGTGTCGCGAGTTTACGTGTGTAAGCGTGTGACTACTTAATTTCTAGTGGAAACCTTGGGGGCAACACGTAGGCAGGTTTTTGCCGAAGCTGGGTAAATTCTGTGTCGTTCTATTTCTGCATTTATTCTGCTATTCTCTATGCTGCTATTATTTTGATATATCCGTGTTGAAATTATTTTATAAACTTCCGCAATAATTTTTATAATTAATAGTATCACCCTATTCACCCCCCCCTCTAGGGTGAAATCGATCCTACTGTCAAGAGGTCTATTCCACTCTAAGGGCTACAAGATGAGGGTATATTGGAACTTACATATTCATCCTCAAAGGTATCACTAGTCGAGTATTATTATTTACTCCTAGGGCTAGTAGTCGATGATTTATATTGTGATGACGCTATCAATAGGACTTTTGGATTTGAGAGTATTTGTTAGAAATCTATGTCATAGGGTTTACGTCATCATGGAGAGCATGTTATAAGGACCCGCTAGGTAGGCTAGTATCCATCCGAGCAGCCCTAATTACGGGTTGTGCCCAGATCCGTGATGCCAATTTTATGAGTTGATGAGCTTGAGACTAAGAGGTATTGCTCTCGTTAGAGCTATTTGCCCATATGTCATTTAAGAGCCAACAGTCCATTACTATGGGTAAGTAGGAGTCATGATTAATGCACAACATAGTCTTATGGCTTATTTATGACATGTGATGGATATGATGTGTTATTTGGAGGATTTAGATCGATCCACTTTTGATGTGTTATTTGATGTTATCACCTCATAAGAGATGATGATTATATACCACTAGACTTTTTGTGTGCTTATCTGTTGTTTGAGGTAGCGCAACCCAAGACAGCTGCAAGTTTGTCTTTCTATATGACATTAGAGACTATCAGTGTACTTATTTTTCAATCTCTCTTAGAGCTTGCAAAGAGATGTTTTAATGTGATTTATTATATTTATCACATAGGACCACTCAGTCGAGTGTTCTCATCTCTCACTAGGACTATTGGTCGAGATGGATCCTCGTGTTATTTTTTAATGTAATTTTTTTGGGTCTACATATTCTATTTTTCATATATCTCTCAGGGTCATCCAATTAAGAGTTCTCGAATCTCTTTGGGGTTCATGGTCGAGATATACATTATGGAATGTTGAAGTTTGGTTGATTTGGTTGATTAGATGATGTTTTACCCATTTTATCTTTGTGCCACTTAATGTGATGATTGATTATTCTTTACTTTGGGTGATATTATACGAGCATAGGTCGGGTGATGTTGATACATTTGAGATACTCTTATGCCTTTTTAGATACAATTTTTTATACTATACTAGTTTTTATTATATATTGATACATACACTCTGGACATAGTCCGACGCATGTGTTATTTATATAATACTCGAGTCAGTTCGAGACATTTTAGGTTTTGGGACAAAGTTACCAGCCTGTGGTTGTTGGGCCTAGTTTTGGAGGCTATGATATTAGGACTATATGTTGTACACGTATATTGTACAGTCTCTTCTATATATGTTGGTGTCATATTGAGTTGTATGAGTTAGACATATATTGTATTTATTTTTGAGAGATTGTAGGCATTGACTATTTTGTAAACCCGCTTGAATTTGTAGATTTCATTTACTATATATTTTTGTTGCGTTGATGACTCTATGATCTATTACATGTTTTACATTATTTATTGTTTTATCCTAGAAATGTACATGTTTATTTTTTTTGTCTTGATACAGAGTACATAGTGAATAATATAAGATTTTGAAATACATACCGATGTTAGCCTAAGGGAATATCCACGTATGATAGCCCAATATTGCCTCATTCTCCATATTATGAGATAGTATTATCTAGTAGTACTCTTTTATAGTGTGAGTATAAAGGTGGGGTGCCATGGAAAATATCCTAGAAGCAAGGTATTCGAAGAAGTTTATGATGTCAATTATGTCATCCTATCAAATAATAACTGGCCCGAGAGAACATCTACCAAAGTATAGGTGGCATATGGATAGTGCCCGAGCGATGGATGTTGTTAGATATAGGTGTTTTCTAATATTTTTGGATGATGTTGCAACGATGTGGTTTGCTCAGTTCACAACGACATCTACATTATCATTTGACTAGTTGCTTAAGAAATTTATGGAGCAGTTTCAGGTCTATATAGTGCGACCGAAAGACATGATGTCATCATCGAATGTTCATCAGAGTTATAAAGAGACTCTAAGGAAAACTTTTAAAGAGGTTCGATGTTGTAATTATTGAAGCGAGCAACCCTAGAGAGAAGATTATATTAATGGTGTTAATCAATAGGTTTTACTCAAGGACAAATTTTTTTAGGTGGCTCGGGAGAAAGCAACCATCTACCATGAAAGAGTTTTATTGAAAGGCACCCTAATTTGTGTTCTTGAAAGAGGAAAATTTGGCTGTCGAATTGGCTTTTGATGTCTAAGACGGACCAAGTGGTGCGATATAAATCAACGTCACTGTCAACTATACCGGTGATAGTACCGAGGATGTTATGGTAAATTTTAAGAATAACAATAGTAATGCTAAGGGAAAGAATCAAGACTAAGAAGCACATGAGGTACACCATGCTAGGAGATTATACTCCATTGAATGATTCATTTGAAAATATTTACCATGATACGCAAGGCACCGAGCAATACAAAAAACCTCCTTCGAGGGAGGTATCTAAAGAAGGAAGGTAATTGGGAAAATAATATCACGTCCATGAGACCCAAGGCCACAATACAAATGAACGTAGGCATTTGGGAGAGGTCGTTGAGGATTTGATACAAAATAACAAACTACATCAGGTTGTCAGAAACAAGTAAGTCGATAGGCAGACGAATAGCAACCCCAAGGGCAGCCTGCCCAAGATAATTAGGCTAGATCCAACAGAGAAGGACCAGGGCAGCACGCTAGAGAGATTGCAATTAATACCGTCTATGGAGGTCCTTATCCTATAGATAAAAGATGGAATGAAATGGAGTGCTATGGCAGCTTGTTCAGCTCTTTGAAGTATGTGCCTCAAGAAACATGTTTCGCCATAGAGGATGGCACTCCAGCGAAGCATAGAGAACCTTAACTGATAATATTGTGTTTTGGAACCAAGATGCTGATGGGGTGCAAATGCGATACTTGACCCCATGGTGATTACGAATGCAACTGGGCCAAGTACAATGCATAAAGTCCTTGTTAACTATGGGAGTTCGGTGTACAACTTGTTCAAACAGGCGTTTGACAACATTTGCATGGATGAAAAGGATCCAAAGCCATATAAATCCTACATTCAAGGATTTACTAGAGAGTCTAAGGAGCCTAAAAGGTGCATAGAATTGCAAGTGGAGTTTGGACAAGGTAATCGTAAGGTTATGCAGATGCATATGTTTGTTGTTGGTAATGGATTTTCTATGTATAAAGCTTTTTTAGGCCGATCGAAGCTCACTAGTTTTCGCATTGCAGTTGCTCCATAGTGTTTGATTATAAAATTTTCAATTACGAATGGGGTAAGGGTGATCTAAGGTGACCAAAGCACAGGTTGATAATGCTATGTCGTAGAGCTCAAAGAAGCGAAGCAACGTGGGAATGAAAAGGATATAGAGAAACCTCTCAACATCAAATCTTATGATGCATATCAACAACCACCTGAGCCCTAACTTCGGTCTAATAGCAAGTTTCATAAACCCATGGACCTATGAGAAGAGTCGGGGATGAGGTGGCAGCACTAACGAAGCTAACAATTAATATTATGATCGGTGATGATGATCCCAAGAAGGTTCTCAAGGCCAAATCTTAGCTCAACCTAAAAAAGAGTAAGGAGTTAGTAGGGTTTCTCCATGGAAACTGGACATGTTTAGTTGGACGCATTGCAATATGTGTGGAGTTTCGTCGGAGATAGCATTCCATGCATTGAATGTGGATCCAAGATATACTCCTATGAAGCAAAAGAGACACGGTATGGAACCAGAGCAATCCACTACATTGAAGCGGTTGTGAATGAATCCAATAAAAGAATATTTGCTAAAGCAGACTCTCTTAGATGGAAGGAATAAACGACGAAAATTTCTATGTAAAGTGCCCTGATTCATTATTTAAGGAGTATTGTATAGAAGAGGGTTCTCAATGCCCTTGCGAAGGCGTGTCGTCAAAGACGGAGCTAAGAAAAACCTTGCGGATGTGCATGATGGAAGTGGTGGTGATCACACTGAGGGGAAGATAGTAGCAAAGCAGGTTCTTCGTCATGGATATATCTAGCCAACAATCAACCAGGATGCTACCAATTATTCTTGGGATGTGACAAGTGCCAAAAGTTTTGCAAAGATACCAAGAGCCCCATCCATTGAGATTACGAAATTGATTAGCCCATTACAATCTACGATTTGGGGAATGGATATCATTAGTGTGCTGCGAAGTCGAGAGGCAGACCGAAGTATGCAATAGTGGCTGTGGACTAATTCACAAAGTGAGTTAAAGAGAAACCGCTTACAGTGGCCACTTCAAGAAAAGTGGTCAACTTTGTAATAAAGAACATTTTGTGCAGGTTTGAAGTTCTGTATGAAATAGTAATTGATAATGGAACTCAATTTGAAATTGGCATATTCAAATAATACTATGCTCGGTACCGAACCGAGAAGGGTTTCTCAGTAATGGTGAAAGTGCACACGGGTCTCAAATAGTATTGCTTAGATGTGTATTCAAGTGTATATTCAAAACTAAGCAATACTAACTAGCAGAGTATTGTAAAGTAAATAAAAACGATCACACCAGAGTTTTTTATACTGGTTCGGACTTCCCATCCTATGTCCAGTCTCAGACTCCTAGAATTAACCAACCAACCATCGTTTAACCCAAAGGAACATGTATCTTACAAAATGCCTGAGCAGTCGAACAGGACTTCAACCTTTGATTGAAAATCTCCAATAAGGATTTCACAAAACAAGAATATTCTCTGACTTCTGATGAGTTCTTGATAACTCAAATACAATCAACTGTAGTACAAGACTTTCTATAATCCCTTGATGATTCAAGATTCGTGCTCCATGATTTTGAAAGTGTAGCAAGTGATTCTTGAATAAAGAATAAATATTGAATCTAATAGTCCAAGAGTGCTTAATAAGGAATAGAGATCAAGAGAGTAAATTCAAAAAGTTAAAATGATTTGTGAAAGTTAATCTTTACTTATAAGTATCAAAGAGTAACATCGACGAGTAGCAATCGTTCAGAACATCCATTACTATTCATAAATATGCTCATAAATGATCGCAACCATTCAAAGTGACTTTTTAGAAAATAACCATTATAGGGTGATCAATAAACTAAGAATAAAAATTCAGTCCACCGAATATAAATAATAATTTAAGCAACAAATTTAAAAATAAGTTTGTACAATAAAATGTTCATGTTCGGTCGACTAAATATAATTTCAATCGACTTCCTTCAGTCGACCGAACTATATAAAATATGTTTTTTAATATTGACAACCTATTTTAAACTTGTTCTACTCTTTTATCTTTGACAATATTTGTATGTAGGTGTCTGTGTCATATGAACTACCGATGAGATTTTACAAGTATATCTAAGATCAAATACATACATTCGACATGACGATCCGTATTTCTTTAGTTTTTGATATGTAGATAATCCACATTACTTTCTCCTTGATCCTCTGGTTCAAGGGTTTCTGGTGCTTGCATAATATTATATTCTATATATATATATATATATATATAGTTGTCATTAACAAAACAAACATACAAGGTTCTAACAATCCATTCTTTTGACGATGACAACTATATAAATTGAGATAAGATAATTTATAATTCCCTCCATAATACATGCTCCCCCAATCAATACACTCTCCCCCTTTGTCATCAACAAAAAGATGAGAATACGACGGAGGTAAGATTACACAAATAAATAGTATAGGGAATTTTTATGAGGTGCACATAAATGACAAATAAACGTTTTTGAAAAACAAGATCCTTACACAAAGAATAATTTTCAAACTTATATACTCAATAATTTTTAAATATATTTATATCATTAAAACATTATAATAGGTATATATATTTTAAGACTTAATCTTTTATAGCATTTATACCCACAATTTTTTTAAAATAGGCATTTAGCTTAAAGATAATATTTTTCATAAAATCAAATTCAAGATAGGATTATTAAATTTTATGATTTTCCTGCATTTATATATTCATTTCCATATGCATTAGAAAATTAGGAAAATATCTCCCCTTTGATATATGGTGTACCTACAAAGGATAAGACGAAGTTCTGGTATCCACTTCCTACATTATGGTCTGGGGTTTAGATTTTCGGTAACCATACCTAAGAAGGTTTGGAACCTTTAGAGATATAATGGCTACTATAGACAATATTTACTAGATAATCATCTATGTATTTCTGTCTAATTGAAACATTATTTTCTTTAGAAATTAAAATCTTTAAAAAATTTGAATTTGAAATATTTGATTTGACTCCATCTTCAAACTTTTTAAACTTAGTATGCAAAGTGCCATACTTTTTGTGATTATTGAGTTAGCTTTGAAAGCAATCCCATTTCTATTGTCAGAAGGTTTTGAAATTTTAATTGAATTTTCTAAAATCTGCTTTATTGGATCATAAGTTTTGATTGCTGACATGAAACAACAATTCACGAATCTACGATTCGACAACATCCAGACTCAACGACTCAAAGTATGGTTCATATAGTTATATATTTTAATAAGAGTCATAAATATGTATATAGAGTCTAGTTTAGTGCTTTGTTAAAATCTTTCCTCAAGAATCATCATTCACATTCAAATAAACTTGCATGCATATTTTAATCAAAATCAAGTTTTCAAAAAAATGCATGGAGCGAGGCTCAAACCCGGGTCACTATTTTAAAAGGCAAGTGCTCTAACCAAATGAGCTGTGGTGATTTTTGATTATTAATAGAATTTAATCGACTAAACAAAATCGACTGGTTGACTGAATATTTATAAACAGCCTATTGAACTGTGCACATTCATATACACGTTTATATTTTTAAATTCAGTCGACTGACCGAAAACGACCAGTCGACTGACCGAAAACGACCAGTCGACTGACCGAAAACGACCAGTCGACTGACCATGCTCAGTACACAAATATGCATTGTTTTTTTACTATCTTGACTGATCAATTTTTCTCAGTTGACTGACCTGGTTCCAACTGCTATTTTTTGAAAAGACACTTACTTTACAAATAGCCTTCTTCCCCACGAAGAGTTGTAGCCATTGCTATTCATTGAGAACTCTTCGCTAGCAGCTGCAACTCCTTAACTACTATATCTATGTGTGAATTTCAAGACCAAATAACTTAACTTACTTGCTTATACTTGAATCATATTTTTTTTAATTAACTACCCTCTTGAATTCATACATTCATTGCTTACAATCACAATTCTATATTTCTAAAAGCAATTTGAAACTTCCTAATCTTCATATACACACAACTACACGCATCATACTTGAGGATAAGATTATAGGAAGGGTATACTACAAGTGACAAATCCATGTTATTCAAAACACACAAAGTCAAGTTAAAATCCAGTTTGTTATAAGAAACTCCTATTCGGTTGCTCAGGCGGTCAAAGTCATGTTCGGTTGCTCAGGCGGTAAAGTCATGTTTTGTTGTTCAGGCGGTAAAAGTCCTCTTTGGCTGTTGAGGCGGAAAAATCATGTTCGGCTGCTCAGGTGTTGTTTACCTATTCCTCCGGGTTAAGTGAGCGGTTATTGAGTGAAACTCCAGAGAGAAGCTGGGACTGTACGTAGAATGGGAAGTTCGAACCAGTATAAAAACTTCTAGTGTGCTTATTCTTATTTACTTTATAGTTATTATCTGTTTCCGCATTTAGATTATAATACATTCCATATTACACGATCCTAAGTGATAACTAGCTACACAATAGTCACTTTCATTTGGTATCAGAGCATTTTCATTTGGTATCAAAGCCTGGGATTCTAGAGATCATAACAACATCCTAGAATAAATGGCTACAAAGAGATCTAGTCGAGGCAATAAGATCAGGAAGAGCAATAAAGAAAAATCAAAGGAGCAAACAAACAAATGCTTCATGGTTAAACTCAGATCACAATCGGTATGTTTAGATTCTTTATATAAAGATCTTCTATTAGCATATGATGAATTATTAAAAGATTGTAAAACTTTAAATAAAGTTAATAGAATTGCTTTAGCTAAGTTAAAAGATTCTGAGCAAGAAATTTCCAATTTAAAAGAGGAAAATAAATTTTTGGTAAAACAAACTAAATGTTTTGAAAATACCATAGAAGAACTTGTTTTACAAAAAGATTTTCTACAAAAAGAAAACGAGCAGTTAGAAGATAAAAACAATGATCTTTTGGAGGAAATCAATGTTTTGCAAAATAAAAATACGATTTTGGAAAATTCTTTAAATAATTCTAGTTCGTTAAATTTGTCTCTTGAAAAAGAGAATGAAGCTTTAATTAAAAAGAATCTGGAATATCTAAAGAATGTGAGATTTTAAAAGTAATAATAATATTTTTCAAAAAGAAATTTGTGATTTTAAAGCAAATTTTGAAAGATTAAATACAAAAGCACGAATTTTAACAAAGGTAAAGATACCTTATCTTCCTTAGTTACAAATTCAAAAGCTCACAATGATAAAGGTTGTTTAGGCTATAAATAAGCTAAAAGTAAAAATAGCACTGGATATGCATTCTCGTGTACTAATTTTAGTGCTAGTACTAGTAACCAAGATAGTTTTAAAACTAGTTATAGTCATAATAGTACTTTGTTTAGAAATGATAGAAATTGTTCTTCAAGTACAAAGCTAATGACTAATAGTATTAAGATATGGATTCCAGCTAATATGATTGATCACGATAAACAACTTTATATTAGCAATTATTATAAGAATGTGATCTGTAATAAAAACTATATCTATAAAGGTTCAACCACACCCAAATGGATATGATTTCCTAAAAAATAGGAAATTATAAGAACCTTAGGTATCGCATGCTTTAAATGTTAATTTTTTCTTATACCTTACATTATATGTAGTAGTTATTTTATTATATATTGTTCTATGACCATACTTATGTGAAATATAATTTATGTCATCGTATAAACTCTTCTTTTTGTCGATGACAAAGGGGGAGAAAGGTGTTGCTCTAACGCTATTTGCAGGAATAAACGATGCAAGTGCAGATTAAGGGGGAGAAAAGATTAATTATTTACAGGAATATATAGCATAGATTCGGGGGGTGAAACTTACAGCATAATTACAGGAATATATTCAGAGATAAGTCAACAAAGCTTATCGAAGATTCGTCCGAAGCAAATGGAGTTGTCATCGTCAAAAGGGGGAGAATGTTGGATCATAGGTTTTGATTGCTGATATGTAACAATAATTCACGAATCTAGGATTACGACAACATCCAGACTCAACGACTCAAAGTATGGTTCATATAATTATATATTTTAATAAGAGTCATTAAATATGTATATAGAGTCTAATTTAGTGCCTTGTTAAAATCTTTCCTCAAGAATCATCATTCACACTCAAATAAACTTGCATGCATATTTTAATCAAAATCAAATTTTCAAAAAAATGCATGAAGCGGAGCTTGAACTCGGGTCACTAGTTTAAAAGGCAAGTGCTCTAACTAAATGAGCTGTGGTGATTTTTGATTATCAATAGAATTCAGTCGATTGAAGAAAATCGACCAGTCGACTGAATATCTATAAACAACCTATTGAACTGTGCACATATGTAGACATGTTTATATTTTCAAATTCAGTCGACTGACCGAAAACGACCAGCAAACTGACCATGCTCAATAAACAGATATGCACTTTTTTTACTATCTTTGAATGTTCAGTCGACTGATTGATTTTGCTCAGTCGACTGACCTGGTTCCAACTGCTATTTTTTTGAAAAGACACTTCCTTTACGAATAGCGTTCTTCCCCACGAAGAGTTGCGGCCATTGCTATTCATTGAGAACTCTTCACTAGTAGTTGCAACTCCTTAACTACTATATCTATGCGTGAATTTCAAGATCAAATAACTTAACTTACTTTCTTATACTTGAATCATATTTTCTGAATTAACTACCTCTTGAATTCATACATTCATTGCTTACACTCACAATTCTGTATTTCTAAAAGAAATTTGAAACTTCCTAATCTTCATATACACACAATTACACATGTCATACTTGAGGATAAGACTATAGGAAGGGTGTACTACAAGTGACGAATCCGTGTTATTCAGAACACATAAAGTCAAGTTAAAATCCAGTTTGTAAGAAAGTCCTGTTCGGTTGCTCAGGCGGTCAAAGTCCTGTTCGATTGCTCAGGCGGTAAAGTCTTGTTCTGTTGTTCAGGCGATAAAGTCCTCTTCAGCTGTTGAGATGGAAAAATCCTATTCGCCTGCTCAGGTGTTGTTTACCTATTCCTCCGGGTTAAGTGAGGGGTTATCGAGTGAAATTCTAGAGGAAAGTCTGGGACTGTACGTAGAACGGGAAATTCAAACCAGTATAAAAACTCCTGATGTGCTTATTCTTATTTACTTTACTATTATTATCTGTTTATGCATTTAGATTACAATACGTTCCATATTACACGATCCTAAGTGATAACTAGCTACACAGTTGTAACGACCCTGGATTTCGGCCCCTGTTATTTTACTAAATGTTTAATTTAATTAAATATAAACTATGAATTGTTCATATTTAAATGAATATGATTTTGGTAATTACTGCCATTTGTTTATATGCATTGGTATTTTAAAAAGAGATGTGAGATGAAAATTTGAAATAAAATATCTCAATCATGTTTGTAATAGAATTTATCTTATGTAATCAAAATGGAATGCTTTCTCTTATTTTAAATTCATAAAGATATTTGGATGATAATGTTTAAATAAAAATCTAATTCTACAAATTTAAAATATAAATTTTAAATATAAGCTAAACACATGGATATAACCTAATACTTGATAGTTAAAAATACAAATAGAAATAAGTTTAAATAGATGTAAGTAAATCATATTGAATATAATAAGTAAAATATTGATAGTCAAATATAAAATATAAAATAGAAAATGAAAAAAAAACAAGAATTAATTAGTTAAAATATACATCCAACATAACTCTAAAATTTGTAAACAAAGAATAAAACAAGAACAAAGTATAAAAGCACAAAGTTTAAAATAAGAACCAAGTATAGAAAAAATAGAAATCAGTTAAAGTCTGAAAATATACCTGACACAAAGCATATGTGTATAAAATGTTTAAGTTAGTAGTCAATAAACGAATATTTAAATAAATACCTTCATATATGTGACAGTGTTTACTCAACAAAATATCTTTACTCAGTAAATCTTCATATGCAAACTGATTTTTGTACTGAGAAAAACAAAGTATTCCTAACATGTAAATACAAATATCTTCATACATAAGCTTTCCTGCAAAGAGTATTTTTTTTTTAAAATATCTATGTACAACACATAAGAGTATCAGTAAACATTTTAGTACAAACAATACTGCAATATCTTTGTATAATTGATGGTGTCAGCAAACATTAATATTTTGTTAGCCTAAATGAAAACATTGTAGTACAAAAGAAAACTTCCCAGCCGAAATTGTTGAATCACCTCAGGTCTTAATGCAAATAAAAACAAAGCAAGATATTTTATCAACAAAGCTTGTTCAAGAAGATATATTGTTCAAGTTAAGTTATATATATTCATTATTTCTTATTCTTGAGTTCATATGTAACTGCAAAGGCAAAGCCTGAAGAAAATAAGTATGAAACAAACATGCAACTTGAATTTAATACAAACAAAATTTATGTAACATCTACAACATCAAAGGTTGGAATTTGAAATTCAAAGTTGAAGGCTAGGAAACTGGGTTCATCTGGAAAACTGAACTACCCTCTGTTAAACCATAGGTGAGTAAACATACTTTCTTAAATTATAAACATGATAATTAGTTTATGATATGTATGATTGCTATATATATATTGAATATAGATGAACCTGTACTTATCTTATACACTGGAAGCTTCTGTGCATGTTCTGTTCTAGCTTCTGAACTTCTGAATAGAAGAAGTAAAAGATATTAATACTCTCCCACTTGAATTAAGTTTTAACGTAAAAGATGTAAGTAATTCCAATTGTTTAATATAAAACAAAGTTTGAGATTATGTTTGAACCATAACAGTAAGATGTAACACTGTTTTCTTCAAATCTCAGGGAAAAGAAACCAAAGGCCAAATTTTGAATATTTGAATTTGTAAATTGAATAACATATTTAGAGTTCATATACATAACTATGATTTTTAACATAAAAATCTTGATTTTTAGGCAAAGATCAAAGGTGCAGTTTTAAAATGAAACTAAGTGGGGTTTGTGTCAATTCTGGAAGTTTGAGTCAATTTTAACTTCTGTAAATTTACAGGAAGCAAGATTTTAAACCATATGATCCAAGAAAAATGTCAAAAAAATTCTCGAATGTAGGGATTTTGGGATTGAATCAAGAGTAGGGTTTTAGTGTAAATGTTTTGTATGCTCTGTAAAAACTTGATTTCGGCATCATGAGTAAACCGAGTGGAACGCGAGTTTAAGTGATGTTAGGTAGGGGTGTGAGTGACGTTTTGGTGGAGATTCATCACCTCCGGTGATGGAGGGTGGCCGCGCGAGGGGATTTACGGTGAGGCGTTCTTGGCTCGTGTTCAGGTAGCAGGTCATTTTCTGATCTAGAAATCTTTGAAGGGTTTTGGGTTTTGTTTTCGTATCTATGTTCCTTATGCAACTTGTCGGAGTGGTCGTGCATCGCCAGGACGTTGGCGAACCACCGTGCATGTGCACGGTGGTGTACAGTGGAGCAGTTTTGGATTGGGACCATTTTGGGTGAATGCTCGAGTGAAACTCGAGTTTATCATAGGGTAGCTTCGGGTTTTTTTTAGCTGGGTCGAAGTTTTCGAATAGAGGCGAGTATTCAGTAAGTTAAAATGTTAAGTTCTTAAAAAAAAAGAGAAGAAGAAGAAACGTTACAGCAGGAAGAAAAGAACAGGAGGGAGTGAGAGGGAGAGACGCGGGAAAAGGGAGACGATGGCTCGAGATTTACTCGAGTAAAATGGGGGTTTTCTTCGGTTCCTGGGTTCGTGGGCGAGAGAGTTAGTGACTGCAGTTTCTTCTATAACCTTAAAAAAAAAAAAAGATTAAGGAATTTTGAGTTTTATCAGGATTTCAACATTTTTAAAATTTAATAAATGTTTGACAATTTAAGTTAAACTTTTACAAATTAAATTTTTTAGTTAATGAATAACAAACATTTAAATTTCTTAACTAATGTTTAATTAAGTGATTAATTTAAGTTAATATAAATTTAATTATCATTTGAGGATTATAGTTAATAATAAGTTAGTTTCCAAATTTAAAGCAGAGTTTTGAGTGTTTCATTAAGTTGAGCAGTTAATATTAATTATTATTTCAGAAAGAAATTCAGAATATTTACAGTTAGTGATTCGTTAATAAATTTTGGGATTCACGAAATCGCAATTAACCACTTAAGCTAATTAATGGAAGGTAATAGTTAATTGATTAAGTAATTTAAGTCAGAATTAATAAATGGTTAATTGGCTAATTAGCAGTTAACAAATAAGGAATTAAGTTCCACTAATTAATGATTAAGGTTATTTACTAATGTATGAGGAATATTTAATTAAGTAATTAAGACTTAATAATTGATTTGGTTAAGATTCATTAAATTGAATAATTTGAAAAGAAATAAGTAATTGATTGTTAATTAATGATTAATTAAATTAAGTAAGTAACTCTCAGGTAAATTAATTCTAAATTGAATTAATTACAAATAAACCTTCAAAGTGATTGCTTATGATTTGTCGTGTTGAATATCTGATTGTGATGTTTATGTAATGATATTCTGTGATGTTCTGTGATATATTATGTTATATCTAAGATGCTTGTATATGTTTTATCTGTGATAAATGCTATGTTCATTCAACTGTTAGATTTAAATTATTTAAAACTGTTAAGTTAATTAGAAAACTTGGCCCTTAAAATGGCGGTTGGATTCGATGAGACCGGGATCGGAAGAATCAATTTTGATTCTCCGAAAACCACATCAATCCAATTTAAACGTTAGGTCGTAAATCCTGAAATGATGATCGAGATGGTGTATTCAGAATGCAAGGGTTATCGTCGTTGACTCTGAGGGTGATTCCAAAATGAGTGTGACGAGATAATGCCTTCGGTTTCGTTCGAACCCGGAACGAACTTGTATGGATTGAATGCTTTCAACACATCGTCAGGCGGACGATGAGCATTCTAAGTGATATGTTCTTTAAAGGTAATCATAGCCTCAAACCTCATCAACCGGGAATGGCTAAAACAGGGGATGTGCAGCAAGATTAGGTGGGTCATGCCCAAGCAGGACAAGATATTTCCCCTGTCTAGATGTCCCTTTTTATATTTCGGCTTAGTGGGCGGTTGCTAGCTACAACCGTGGGGTTTATCTTGTTCGGGACTGTTCAGTAAGGAATGGTTCCGGCCTTGTGTTGCAGGGGATGAAGGGAGTAATCCTCGGTACGGTGATCTAGGCCCCGTACTGTGACGGGCGGTACCCCAGTAGCCCTGCCATTGTTGGAAATCCATTTTTTCCTACGAGACCCTACGGTTTTGATTTGTATTACCCACTTTTGTGGCTAGTAGCTGGAATTTAATAGATGTAACAATTTCGGCTATTTTCTATTTACTTGAAAACCCTAGACACTATTATAATATCACTGGATTTCCTATGAAATGTTTTGGTTAGCGTAAGGTAAAAACTTACCCGTATTTATTTGTGGGGAGTCTTACGTGATACCTTTATTTTCAAATGTTTTCAAAGTTAAACAACTTTAACCCGTTTACTCATACCAGACCCATGTCTGACCCGGAGTTTATTTTTGTTTTTCATAAACTCTCGGGTACCCAAATTTTTACGGGTAGCCAAGGGATTCAGGTTAGATTTGACGAATTCTGGAGGAGCAATGGAGCAGGAGGCTTCAGCGTTGTAGATATATATAGTTCCGCTGTGTTGGTATCTCTGATTCATATCGTTTGAGTTGTATTGTATTGGGTTGTATTAACTAGACACGTGTTTATAACTGTCTAGTATTGATGTATTATCTGTATAACTCTGATATATGTAAAACTTTTAGATATTTAAGTGATATATTATATTTGTTCCATTCCGCTGTGAGATTCGGTTGTTGTTGTTCTTTCTTCTCTATCTTTTCTATTTTCTCATCCCTTTCTTTCTTAATGATGATACGTCTTTCTGGTAGTAGAAGGGCGGGTCGTCACAACAGTAGTCACTTTCATTTAGTATCAGAGCATTTTCATGCTTTCCTTTGTTGAAATTTCATACACTATTATTAATTAGTTCCCATTTTTGCTTTAGTTCAACAATTCATTTCTAGGTGAATCCATATTAGATTTTAATTCACAAACCTCATTGCTAAGCTTATCATTCTCAGTTTTGTTGGCTTTAATCTCATCAGTTAAAACAACATTTTGAGAAGTTAAAATTTCACAATATTTTTGTGAAATTTCTAGTTCTATACTTTTTCATCTTTTAGTAAGCCAATTTCTAATTCGGCTCTATTTAACTTGCCTATATTTTATTTATATAACTTCTTCAAATCTCTTAATTTATCATCAAGTTCAGTACCGATTTCTAGAATATCATTATAAGAGGGTTTGGAATTTACCTCATTAGTAGCCATGAAACAAACATTTGTTAGTTCCATGTCTGAAAAATAAGATTTTGAATCATCTCATGTAACTTGAAAAGCTTTTTTTCTCAAATTTTCCATTTTTTTCTTGTTTAGTTGTGGACAATCCTTCTATATATGTCCAAATTTGTCACATCAAAGTATTTGATTGAGGTAGAGTTTTTGTTGTTTTGTGCCTTCGTGAACTTCTTGAATTTTTTGTAGTGCTTGGCAATAAATACAATCTCGTCATCATCTAAATTCGAGTCATCATCATTGGCTTGAAGTGCTGTATTCCTTTTCTCTTGATTTTGCTCTTTCCTTGCTTGCAAGTTAGATTTGCGTGACATCAAATTTTCGATTAATTTTTCAACTTTGAGTTGAGCAAGATCATTAGCTTCTTCGATAGCTAAGACTTTTCTTTCTTAATCAATAGTCAAATAATTCAAAATTCGTGTGACTAGATCAAAGCCTGTAAAAGTGACTCCTAATGCCATGTGATCGGTCGAGTCATTTGAAATCTAGCATACATTTCAATAATAGTTTCATTTTGAATGATGAGAATTGCTTCTGTAAAATAGATTTTTTTTGTTGTTTTACTTTATTCATGCCTTCATGAGTGACTTGTAGTATGCGCCAGATATCATAAATAGTTTTACAAAGCATAACTCTTGAGAACTCATCTTTATCAATTGAACAAAATAAGATATTCATAGCTTCAGCATTGTAAGTCGCTACAGTCTTTTGAGCATCTATCTAAGTATTCATTTTAATATCAGAAGACTTGTTTAAGAAGCTCCCAGATTTCAAGACCATTAGCTTCCATAAATATTCTTATATATATGGACCAATAAGCATAGTTAGATCTAGCGAATTATGGAGGATGTACAGTTGGCTGACCTTCTCAAAAAGTACTTGCCATGTTATGATGATTACGCAAAAACTTTGTTACAGTAATTTGAAATAACCTTGCTCTGATACCAAATGAAAGTGCACATGGATCTCGCATAATATGGCTTAGATGTGTATTCAAGTGTATATTCAAAACTAAGTTATACTAAGTAGCAAAGTATAGCGAAGTAAAGAAATAAAAACGATCACACTAGAGTTTTTACACTGGTTCGGATCTCTTATCCTACGTCCAGTCCAAGACTCGTTCTGAAATTAACAAACTAACCCTTACTTAACCCAAAAGAAGATGCATCTCATAAAATGCCTGCGTAGCAGAACAGGACTTCAACCTCTGACTGAAAATCTCTATCGGGACTTCATAAAACAAGAACAATTCTTTAACTTCTGATGAGTTCCTATTAACTCGAATATAGTCAATTATAGTATAAGACTTCCTATAATCTCCTTGATGATTCAAGATGCGTGCTCCGCGATTATGGAAGTGTAGCAAGTGATTCTTGAGTAAAGAATAAGCATTGAATGGAATAGTTAGAGTGCAAAAGAGGAAATAGAGATCAAGAAATTAAATTTAAAAAGATAAAAATGATTTGTGAAAGTTGATCTCTACTATTAAATATCAAAGAGCAACATCACGGAGTAGCAATCATTCATAACATCCATTACTATTCATAGAGATGCTCGTGAATGATCGCAACCATCTGAAGTGAATTTTTAGGAAATAGCTGTTACAGGGTGATTAGTCGATGGATGATAAAAATTAATCTATGGAATATAAACAATAATTTACAGGGTAAATTTAGAAATAAGTTTGTACAATAAGATATTCATGTTTAGTTGGCTGAAAATATATTCAGTTGACTGAACTATATATATTTATTTTTATAAATAGCCTATTTTGAACATGTTTAACTCTTTGATCTTTGAAAATATTTGTATGCAGGTGTGCGCGTGCGCATATGAACTACTGAGGAGATATTACAAGTATATGTAAGACCAAATATATACATTTGACTTAATGATCTATATTTCCTTAGCTTTTGATATGTGGATGATCCACATTGCTTTCTCCTTGATTCTCTAATTCAAGAGCTTATGATACCTGCATAATATTGTATTATATATATATATATGGCTGTCATCATTAAAACAAACAAATAAGGTTTTAACAAGTGGCATACCCATAAGTGAATTGACCAATGGAGGCCATGAACCAGATCATTAATTCAATCATTAAGAAGGGATTGAAAAGAGTCAATGACAACTGAGTGGATGAGTTACCACTTGCATTATAGACATATCAAACAACCCATAAGTCTACAACTGACCGTACTTTATTCACTTTGGCCTTTAAGAACCAAGGCCATGATACCGATCGAATCTGAAGTCCCTTCTCGTAGAAGATTGCACTTTGATCCCAAGATGAACTAGGAATTCTTGCTTGACTCTGAAGTTAATTGAAGAAAAAAGAAGAAGAAGCTGGTTTGAGAGTGGTTGCTTATCAGATTGGAGTAGCAAAGCAATTCAACGACAAGGTCAAAAATCGTAACCTTGAGATTGCAACCTCATTTTGAAATGGGACTTTCCTGGAATGGGAGCTCTTGGTCGAAATTAGGAAGGTCCCTACACAATTGCAAAGAAGCTTGAAGATGGAACTTTCAAGCTATTGACAAACAATGAGACCTTAATTCCGTAGCGTGAAATAATGAGCAATTTCGACAATATTTCACTTTGATTTTTTTCTTGCAAATTAAACATCCTATTGATTGAGGTTTGATGTAATAAGGTAGAGATTTCCATTCTTTGTTCAAAAATAAAGTTGGCTTTTTGAATCAATGAAACTGTATCCTTAAAGTCTAACTTTATGTTACGTGACCAATGGCAAAATCAAATATTCTGTGCTTTGAAGAACCGGATGTCTAGGTACGAGGAGATAGGTACCGATGAACTCCTTCGGTTCATGGTCGGGTTATTAGAATATAATCATACTTGAGTCAATCAAACAATTCGCTCTTACTCATATATTCTTCGGTCAATGCCCGGATAGGCAAGGATTGATGTCTAGAATTAGGCATCTAAGACACTGAATCCCAAAGATTGGAACTGATATACAATTGTACCTTTTGCAGGTGCAAATTTGTTTATAGCATAAAGAGATGTGTTTGGCCGATGGTAGGCAAAGTGAGTTGATGAAGTATATACGATTAATGCCCGAAGGTAGGCAAAGTTGAGAATGAGTGCCCGAAGATAGGCATCTAAGACACCAGTTCCCGACGACAGAAGTCAGTGTAAAATTGATTCTCTTGCTGGTATGACTTTGTTTACGGCTAAAGGGGATGCGTTCAACCGAAGATAATCGGAGTTAACCGATGGAAAAAAGCTTTTTTAGCCAAACAAGAAACGTTTGACTAATGAAAAACAAAGCTAAATAACATAACTATACCAAGTAACAACATACATGAACTTATATGTGCAGAATTATAGTGAATAATAGCATTTAACAAATCACAAACACAAGCAGGTATAGTATATAAGTAACCTTGTTACAAATAAACACATTATGTAGGCAAGTATATCAGCAGCAAAAATAAAAGATGCGATGATGTAAATAAGATAAAGGTTGGATAGAAAACAATCTTTTATTTACATCATCTTTGAGTACCAAGCTGCATGATCTGTTCCTGCATAATGATGACCTATAAACATGGGAAGCCATAAGAACGAAACACAAAAGGATAAAAAGAACATCTCTGAATAGGAGTGAGTGCCAATAATTTCTTCTTGCCATGCTTGTTCCCTTTCAAGGTCTATTGGACCAACACTCCTTATCCTCCCTTTCCCTTATTTCTTAGTCGAATCTTTTATTTGGAGTGCTTTTACTACATTTTGAAGTTTCCTCTTTAGTGGTCCAGTTAGTAGAGTCGATAGATTGGTAGGAGCTCGTAGAGGTGTAAGAGAAGCATCGACAATGAAAGTAGAAGATAGCTTACCGAGACTGGTAGGGGGCTTGATGTGAACGCCTAAGTTATGAAGAGATGTAGATAGTGGAAGATGAAGATTATCCATGCCTGGTCAAACTTGATTTTGGACATGTCAAATGCCAATCTCTCTACCATAGAAGTGAATACAGGCTCTTTCTCGCTGACTATAGTCACCACTTCGTCAATAGGTACTTTAATATCCTTCAGGCCCTCCAACGCCCCTATTTTCTCGAAGTCGGTATTGGGACCAGAAATGGAGGGTAGAGATGGAAGATTGGGTGTTGTAGTAATGGTGATGAATGTCGATGTGATGGCACTGGGACCTAAAGCATGAATGACTGACGGTGGAGGAGGCAATGTAGGTAGCTAACCTATAGGATTACAGACATAAAGGTAGAGATTAGAGATGTCCCCAAGAAAGAGCTGAAGATTCTCGAAACCCAAAGAGACAAGATGCATACCTTGAGCAGGTGAGGATTCTTATAAAGGAGTGAAGGATGGATCCTCGGGATTATGCCCATCGAAGGAGGTAGTGTCAAGAGCTACATAAATAAATGCTTCAATAATGGACCTTAAAAACGATCGTCGTAGAAGTGAAATATCCACTTGAGACACTTTATGAGCTAGAGTGGTATATTCTACATGATCTGCGGAGCTAGGACAAGCAGGGGACTCAATAGGCACCTCTTCTTCAACTGCAACCCTTATTGCCGTGATTTTTCCTACCCTTCCGCTATTAAATCTTCTTCATTAAGAAGTTTTCTTTTCAAAAGCTCTTCATTAACATCATTGTCAAACTCTCTGGACTTCTTCAAAATTTCATCCCAAGCCCCTGTTAGGGTAACAGGGTAGCCACCCAAGCTACTTAAGATGCTTTATTTCAATAACATGTGTAAAGAACTAAAGGAGGGTAGTTTTAATGTCTTACTTCGTTTGGATCGCTTTGGCCTTATAAACTCATTTTGAGCATGTTCCCTTGACTCCTTTTCGACATATAGGTCTTCTTTGAGCTTACCGATCTTTATTTGAAGTCGGCCCTTTGGGCTCTTGATTCTTGATTTCTATTTCCAGGCTATCACTATAGGTATGTGCTTTCCTCGGTTGTTTATTGAGGACTAGACTCTCAGCCCTTTGGGCGACAGCTAGCTAAGCCAATCTCTGATGGGCATCTTTTCTGAACTTGGCCTTTTCATCTATTTCCTTTTGGAGCTTAGCTAGGTCCTTCTTATAATCCTCATGGATGCGGGAATGATAAGCTCTCTCTATGTTAAGGCTCCGGATGATCAATTGATTGGCTCAATTGATATCCGAGAGGACCATAGCTTGCTTCTTTCATTAGGACAACTGCTCTACAACCTCTTAGTGCCTATTGACGCCTTCATTCACATAGCCTCGTAGAAAGTCTTTTGATATCCTAGTCGATCCTAACAAGTCAAGAAGAGCTACCTGCTTCTTTTTGATGGGGTAGTAGATTGGCCTTTAGGGGAAGGAGGAGTACAGCTTGAAGTTATTTCTTTTCCAGCCCCATGAGATCTTTGAAAGGAAGAAATGATAATTGATTTGGATTGATGGGGAGTTGTGATGGCAGTGGTTAGAGTTCAATAAGATGGAGAAATGTCAGAATGGGAAGATTGGTGATGTTGGGAAGATCGATAATGCGAGTGTTATTGATGGTGGGAGTCATAACGACTCCAAGAGTAGTCGCATGGTTCCCTTTGTTCATCACAATGATGGTCTCTTTCTTCCACATCACATCGTTCCTTATCCTTCATCCTCCATCTTTTGCTCTATGACTCGTAGTACGAGCCATGGTGGGGGTAGGAGCTCCACGAAGTTTGGGAGCGATATTGACTGGTGCCTTCACGAAGCCTTTCCATTGAGCTGCTTTTCCCCATTGCACCTAAAAAGGAGAAGGATTGAATCAAAACCGAACCACTACATTAAGAACAAGTGTGAAGTGGTCGTGCTTGTTCCTAGAAGAGTGTGAAGTACTGGAGTGCCATAAGTAACCTAAGGACCATGCTTAAGAGGACCTAGGGATGGAGTCTCTTCATCCTCGGCATGGTAAAGGATATCTCCTGAAGGAAAGCTAAAGTCATGAAGACTGGATGCTAAGATGTCATTAAAGTTTAACTCTTTGAAGTACAAGTTTGTGAGATCCACAAGATCGCTTAGAGAACTAAAGATATTGTCGGACACACCTGCTGGAGGATTTAACTCTTCAATAGGGTTGTGATGTGGTTCAAGCATGAGCTAGGAATACTCGATGTTTGGTTTGGAAGGCAATTTGACCAAAGTGCCTTTAGGGGATGTCCCCCCCGAATGATTCATATTTGCTGACATCGTTGTCCTCATTTTCTTCAGTCTCTTCCTCTTCTTCATATCCTCCTTCCTTTATAGCTTATCCACCTATTGCATCTCCACTTAAGTCTCTCCCCTATTTTCTCCCTCCTTTATAGGACTCTCTTCGCTTTCTTGGCCTCCTTCATCACAATGTTCATCATCGTCAAAATTAAAGGCAGTAGCAATATGACCACAAGCAACCCGAAATGCATGAGTAGGAATTGGATTGGGCTGAGCATTTCTTCGGTTAAAGAGGAGGTGATACCGACGCATACGGGCATTGGTGAGGAGATAGGAAGTTTCACCCAAATTTTGGTGATTCCTTTTATAATTTCTAAAATATTTGCTAGAGTATAAATAGGTACCCATTCAGAAATATCTATCAAGGTATAGAAAAAATGTTGGTCACATCGGTAAAGAAAGCGCAACTGTAATAAAGGTATTGGATAAGGAAGCTTATGCCCAAACAACCAGTAGTAATTGAACCCTTAAAGACATCTAATGAAAAAGTACTCCCTCTTAAAGTAACTCCTTTTGTTTTTTAGCCCTTGAATAACCTTGCAGCAGTCAAAGGCTTTGATTATTAGTAGAGTGCTTTATCTTGTCTTCTTTTAAAATTAAGCAAGTAAGAAAGCTCTTCGAAGGTTGCGACTGACCTAGATGCATCATAAAGATTATGTAGAGAGAGCTTAAAAGGGCACAACCATTCGAAAGTATCTAGTTGGAGCAAGCTCTAGCGATTGGAGAAAGAATTAGAGGTCGAATGGATGCATGTCTCCAGGCAGCAACATATGTCGATTGCACATGGTGTAACCTATAAGAGGACGGTGAGCCCATTGGTGGGGTTCAGAAAGAAGGACATCATCCCTGGAATCTCGTGCTTTATGTAAATAGACTTCAGTTCTTTGGGGGTTAATCTAGAGGCTGTAGCATCTAGAGTGTTATCAAAGATCATAAAGACGACCTGATTATCTCGTAGAATAGCGAGGCCATAAGGTTGGGCCACTAGACTAGCTTGTAGTTAAAGTTCTTAAGTGATTGACTGCTTACTCCCGACGGAGTAGATGTAGACGCCTTGATAGTAGACGAACCAATTTTTAGGGATATAGAAGGGCTAGTACCATTCAAAAATGAGGAGATCATCTGAGGTCTGCCAGTACATATTGGAAAACTTGATGATGAATGTGGTTAGTATGATTTATCTCGGTGTTTTAATTAAAATATTACAGCCGAAGTATAGAATCTAATAGATACCGTTATGTATTGCTAATCAGATTTTATACATTGACTGGGGAAGTGCAGAGTGTCAATCTATGTATTGTGTATCCATGGCATTGTGTAAGCGAACACTTTGTGTGGATGGCCGACTCGTACTGGAAAACGAGCTCTGCCATGCAATGGGACCATGTGTCGAATTTCACTTGTTATCCTATAATACATGATAATAGAACCGTTATTCGAAACGATACAGAGCTTTCTTTACAGGGTTACTGGACTGTGTTGTTCGTTTCAGATTGTCGAGACCTGAATTTATCGAATATTAGAATTTGTTTGACATGACAACTTCTTGAAAGCATCTCGTCAAAACCAAAAAATCTGGCCCATATTCCTAAACAGCCCCAAGGATTCAAATAACTTTCCTTTAACCATCATTATTCATCGATGCAATCAATTTGAAGACTCCTAGCAAACTCAAGAATTGGCCATGAGTTTTCCTTAATTGGCTCGGGTCTGGCCATGAGTTTGTCGAGGAATGGAAGTGATGGCCTAAAGGAGTAATTATCTTGGCTATGAACATTGGTTAGGGATGATTGCTATGGCGATGGCATGGCAAGGATAAGGTAGCAGCAACGCCGCAAAGACTAAGCCATCAACAATGCCAAGGATGAAGCCAAAACCCATCTTTAATCAAAGTTAAGATCTAATGAGCTTTGAATGGAAATAGTCTATGATGACTGATGGGATAAGTTAGGTAACAATGACGTTAAAGTTGACGACATCGATCAAGGTGAAGCAATGACGCCAAAAAGGAAAGGCAAATGCGGCGGTTAAAAGTTGCAAAGGCATGAGAACAAGAACATTGAGTGAACAACGTGAAAATTAAGAAAAATTCTAAGTGTTGCATTTATATCTCACTTGGGAATCATGTCGATACCAACATGATCATGTCGGTACTGATATGTTTTGAAATTTATATTTAGAAATAAGGGAAGAAAGAGAAGCCTACTTGGTTAAGAAACAGAGTAGCTTCTAGCGAATCTCATAAGTGGTTGAAGATTTTGGATGGAGAACCTCTGCATTTAAATATGCCAAAGAGATGCGATTCTATAACCGTTTGAAGCATTGCATCGATCTTCTCGGGAAAGATGTGGTGTTTCAAGAAAGCGGCTCGAAGGATAGAAGCGTCTTTGCATATTTAGATTCACATTTAGTCGCTTGTCTATATCCAAAGCCTGATTTGTAGTTCATAAAGCATAATTTGGGGGGCAAGTGTAATTCGGCATTTGAATCAAATGACATCTCAATAAATATGGATTTTAAGGTAATGAGGAGATGGATCAAGAAGTCTAGGGGATGTCAACAAGAATGAAAAGATGAAGTAAAAGAGGTTTGGGATAGATTTGCATGGAGCATATCATGTCAATGCCGACATGATCAATTACATCGGTATCAATTTGATTGAAGGTAGGGCCCACCTAGGATCTGTATACAGTACCGGCTTATATTTTGGAGAAAAAGATAAAGAAATGAATAGACTAAATCATATTGGCACCAACATGATCTGGAGGAGCAATTTTGTCAACAAAGATTTGAAGTTTAAAGATTCGATCAAGTATGAAGAAAAGTAAAAAGAAGCAAATCAATAAAACATGTCGGTACCGAATTGTTTTAACTATCAAGTTTTACTCGTTCTTCATGCCTGAAAGCATGGATGTGACATTTTCCCGTTCTTCAGCGATTCTAAAGGATGAATTCATCTATGAGTATACATCATTTGGCAACGAAATATAAGGACTTTGTCCTCTCCTTGATTCTTGGACTGAATTACTGCTTTTTTGCTATCAATTAGTGTTAGAGATATGTCCATTATTTAAAATTGGTTGTAATTGCAATGATCAATTAAAATAAAACTAATAGTGGGCGTAGGCAATCGCTTTGAGACTGAACCACTTTAAAAATTGTGTCTTTCATCATTTTAATTTTGCTTTTTACTTAAATCATCTCATTTTTATTTTATTTGGGGTGTTGTGTCAATTTTTGGCGCATCATCATCCATTCCCACTATATATTTACGAACAACCATTTACATTGTTAGATAAGTTATTTATTGGCACCAATTAGTTTGAGAGAGAGAGAGGAAGTAAAAAAAACAATATGGAAATTTGGTTCCACTCCTTATGTGAAAAACTCTTTTCAAAAATATGTATTGAATTATGCCCTAGTTTTAATTTTGGTAATTTTTTTGTTTTTTCTTCAAAAAATAGATCTGAATATTAACCGAATATTTCTATAATCAGAATACTTTTTATTTAATTTTTTTTGAAAACAATGCAAATATCTGTGGAGAACTCTGCAAATATTTGTAATTCTCTAAATATTTGCAAAAGTAGTATATAAAATTTAAATACTTGCAAATATTTGCTAAGTTTTCTGCAAATATCATGTTAAATATAGAAGTTTTTTTAAAACTTGTTTTTTAGAAGGGACGACAGTGTATTTTAAAACTTAATGCTTTCATCAAGAGCTACTTGAACTCGCTGGTTTGAGATTGAAAAAGTTTAAAATGACAAGACAATCTGTTAGGGAAACCAGTGTAGGAGGAAATCAACAAGTGGGCAGCCAAGAGGCATCTTCAGGAGCTAACCCTCTTCCATCTACAGAACCAAGGATGGGATGTATACCATGATAAATGAAATGTAGGAAAGGATGATAGCCCACCAGAAAGAGATGATAGAAGGATTTTTTAGGAGAATAGGACAGATAGGAACATCCGAAGTAGGTGCAAATGAGAACCAAATGCCTAAAGCTGGTGCAAATGCACCTAGGAGTAGAGTGGAGCAACATGGAATGATCCCTGAAGGAGTTGTAAGAATCGGTACCGATCCCTAGGAAAGCGGAGGAGCCAACTTCAACTTGGGTGGAAACTATGCACGTCTAGAAGATAATGCTAAGCATATGAATGTGAATCAGAATGTAAGTGCACGATCAAAGGAATACGTGCCCGAATTCTGTCGTGGAAATGGAGAGCAAGCCGAGAATATAAACTTGAGAATTCCTTTAGATGATAACGACATACTTGCTGAGATGGTGAAAGAGCAATGAGGTGTGGACTACCTAACCGGAGCTTGGAGAACGTGAACAGGAGTCCATACACTTCGAATATTCGATACACTAGGAACCCACCTGATTTTAAGCTACCAACATTGAAAATGTATGATAAAAAGATGGATTCGACGGTCCATTTGATACATATGGAAGTGCTGGATGCGTCTGAAGAAGTGATGAGATGGTGCTTCCCATTATATTTGAGGATTTGGCGGTAGTATGGTTTAGACAGTTGGAAAACCGTTCCATATGCACGTGAATCAAGTTAGACAAATTCATGGAACAATTCCGAGTCTATAATTCATGACCCAAATATGTAGTGGCGCTATTGAGTGTGAAGCAAAGGACCAAGGAGTCCCTTGGGAGTTTTTTGACAAGGTTTAATGCAGCAGCCCCTGCGGTTGATAGGTCGGATCCTTCAATAGTTCTAATGGCGGTAGTTTTAGGATTGGCCAATAAGACTGACTTTAAGGTTGCTTTGGAGCAAGATCCACTGATGGGCCTCATAGAATTTTATTATGAGGCTAAAAGATATCCGCCCGGAGGACACTAAAGTTGAAAAGGAAGAAATTAATGTTGTGGATGGCAGAGGATCATTAGAGGAAAATATAGCAAAGATAAAGGAAAATGAAAGACGAATGACGGCTTTGAAGGATCAAAGCGACAAAGAAGAGAACCGAATTCTCTTCTTACATGGATTTGAATGAAACCCCAGAGTGGATTTACATTGACACTAGGAAGCAGATCCCCTACTAAAAATCAGCAAGGAGAGAGCCCACTGACCATGAAAGGATGTCTAGAAAGTACTTCCTATCCCATGAGCTAGACGGGCATAACATAAATGATTGCAGTCACTTACATAATCAGATCGAGGAACATGTCAGAAACAACTAATTATAGTAGTATATGAGAAACCAAGCTGTGGCGGTGTAAAAAGAGCAACCGTCATCTACGGCTAGTGAAAATGGCCTTGGATCAAGGTTGAGAATAGTAATCTCTTGATTAGCATGGCAAAGAATTAGGTTCAGTCCTCACACTCTATCTTCACTTTCAATAAACAAGGCAATATTACAGTCGAGCCATTTATTCGTGTATGGGATCTCGATAGGTCCCTAGGCACGCTTTGCACTGGATGTTAGCTTGTAAAACTCAGTTAGGAAGTTACCATGATGTTTGACTCTATGTTTATTAGTGTTTGAATTTTAATCCAATATATGAATCCTTGATTATTGAAATACACATAAATGTGATGACTGATATTGATCGTGGTAGTCCGGAACGGAGAGGCGGAGCGATGACCAAAAGGTAAAAGTTCCCTTGCCGGAGAGGAAATGGATGGACTTCTACGATATTGATCACGTTTAGTCCTGACCAAAGAGTCGAGACCGAAGTGCAGGGTGCAGATTCCCTTGCCAAAGAGCAAATGAATGGACTTGTACGATATTGATCGCATTAAGTCTGGTTGGAGAGGTAGGACCGGAGTGTAGAGTGCAATTTCCCTTTCCAGAGAGCAAGTGGATTGGACTTCGAAGAAAAGTAAGCCACCTCGTCAGATCATGAGCGGTTGGGCTTGTTTGGTCGCTGAGTCCCCTCACCGGAGAGTAGCGGATTGGGCTCAACAAGGGTCCGGAGAGACCATAGATTTAATTATCGACCTGGAAAGTCCACGAACTCATTTAATGGTCAAGGGCGATCGGGCTTAACTATCGCGCTGAATGAATACAAATTCAATTAACGATTCGAAGAGATCATGGATTTGACTATCGTCCTGGACATGCCACGGATTCCACTGACTATCCAGAGAGATCTAGATTTCAACTAACGATGTAGAGAGATCGAGCTTTCAACTAGTAATTCAGAGAGATTGAGCTTTTAACCAATGATCTGGAGCGACCAGGAATTGAATCGATCTTCTAATACATGACCCGGAGAAATCAAGATATATACTCTGCCTTTGAATGCCATTTGACCATGAATTGATTCATTAGCAATTATCGAATCGAACCATTGATTTCAACACGTGATTGTCAATTTTGGGAAACATGGGATGATTAATTACTACTAACATTCAAGTAAGAACTCGAGTACTTAACTATCATGGTCTGGGACGATCTTTGATTTACACGTGAATCTAAAGGAATAAGATGATTTGCCACATCTTGATTGGCTAATAGTCAAAAAATTCAACTATTAATGTTGCATCGACTTCGATATCTGTTCTTGAGCAAAACACACCTTCCATTCGCATGACGTGCTTTTGGAGGGTAAGTGTTAGCTAGCCTTTTGACCAGACCATATTTGAACGAATAGAATTGATCAAGCAGGAATCTAGAACGATATTCGCTAAACTTGGACGCCAAATATAGTCAAGAGATAAGGTTTCCAACATGCAAACAATCTCCCAAAGTGGTCCATGCACCATACTGCTTCGAGTACCAGAACCGCAACCAACATTCAAGCAAAGTTATGGATCGTTACCAACGCATGCCTACGGATCGGTATCAATCCCCTCTTTTTTCCCAACGTCACCTCAAATCCACACAAACAAGCCTAGGAACCAAGGTCATAAGGTAAAACCAAAGGAATCATGAACATTTAACATCAAGATTCATTAAAGTGATGGATCGATACCAATCCATGAGGATGGATCGATAGAATCCATAACACTTCATCCAAAATGCCCCATTTTCTCTCTACTCCCAAGCGTTGATGTAAGCAAGCAATTCCAAGCTTTAAAGGACCGCTCTCATGCAATTCACCATCGATCTCGTCAAGCGCCTGAAATCTGCAATTTCATTCCACCACCGATCCATCACTTTAACCAAGAAACAATCTTCTAGCAGTGCAAACAAGATGGAAAACATGAAGCTAACGATAAGTCACTACAACACAAGGTAGCAAATCGGCTGCTTACAGTTACAACAAACAGGAAAGAAGAGCAGTCGTGTTGAAAGTCTTTTTTCGGCCTTTGCTTCCTCTTCTTAGCCGCTTCCAGGTAAGGAGAAAGAAGTGAACCCGGAGGAAGGTGACCTTATTGAACAAGGAGGTAACGAGTTCCACGAAAAGGCACGAGTTCCATGAGTGGGCATTCATTCATTAATGAATCCATATTGGAAGAATCGATCCATAAGACAATCTTATGGATCAGTATTGATCTATGTCTATGGATCGATACCAATCCATAGCCAATGCTGACGTAGCCACGTTTCTTCGAGTTGGACAGCTGCTAGGACACGGGGAACGTGGTGGAGATCGTGGATGAGCAAATCCCGACAACCACAACTATAAATAGGAAGCTAAGGGCTCATTTTCGAGGATTCTTTTGCTTCTTTGCAATTATTACATACTTCTTTGTAATCATCCATGGAGTTGTACCGATTCTTAAGAACCGTACCCGCAAAACAACAATAAAAGCAATAGAAAGCTCTAGTAGAAGTAGACAATACTTGGTCGAACCATTATAAACGTTTGGTGTCTTGTTTTTGCTCATTTTTCATTTATATTTTTTCATTTTCTTTCTCTACTTTACTCGTTTGGGTCGTTTTTCATCGCTTTCTCTTCACAAAGTTATCTGAAAATAAGTAAAACTCTTATGCAATTATTTATACAAATATCTAAATCCTTCAACTTTAAGTGATTGTATTGTTAATCTTATGGAGTGATTAATCATCATCAATTGCACTATAATCGCGTCAAAATTCCCTTTCAACCCAATGCTATGGCACAACAAACTTCCATCTCATGCTCCTAAGAGCATCTCCAACTTTGAAGTTATTACAACAATGTCAATGCCACATAGATAATTATTTTTTTTGTTTAACTTTGCTTCTCCAATTGTATTGTAGAGTAAATGCGGATGATGATATGTCAAGACTTTTACCAGACATTGCAAAAGAGAACGTCTAGTAGTAGATAATCTACTTCGCAATTTTACTTAATAAGCACCACTAATATGATTACATATAATCAAAATTAATTATTGTTGGTTCATTTTACTAAAATTGCATTGGAGTAAAATAATAATATAATTTTGTAATTTGAAATAAAGTCATTCAACATGTTTTTCACAATGTTAAACAAACTATACCACATAATTGATTAATGACATTACAACATAAGAGGATTGAAGATTCTTTAACATTTTTGCTCTATCAAATTCCAAAGGTAGAGGAGGTGAAAAAATATGGTGTTTTTGTGGCAACTGAAATTGAAGATTTCTTCCTCTCTCTTCAAAATTTCAAAATACCTTGTCACAAAAGAAGTAGTACATATAAAAGGAAAGAAGATACATATGTTCATAAAACCTGAGAAATGAAATGATTAGACAATTGTAATCAAGTACATCATTGTTCAATTAAAAATTTTAACTGCCACTACAGTTTAAATGAAGCAGTTGATATTTGTCCCTTTGGTTAAATTTAAAAGATTACATGAAGTATTTCGAACATCTATGAACGTGGAACTTCTTATTGTGTGTCATTTTGCATTTGCTATTTCATAAAGCGACTGTAGATAACTGACTAACCGAACTCAAAACACCAAGAGATCTGTCCTCAAGTCAATCACACCTGAAATAATTTATCAAAAATAATTATTAAATTAAAACGCTTAGAAAAACAAAATTATTTTCCAAATTAATCCTATTTAGTGCACAAATACATATTATCATCTTCCGAATTATCTCTATCAAACACAGACGACAAATTGAACTTATCCTAAGAGCCCAAAGCCACAAGCGTGGGCCCCATACAAAAACCAACCCATGTGAGGAGGACCCAAACCCAATAGAACCTGAGATCCAACCGCTCGGATCGATCCACATATGCAGACAGATGATTTCGCATGTGGAATGAAATCTAGCGGGTTGTGGTGCGTATATATTAGGAAACCGGCTGTCTGTAAGCTGTTGTTTCTCTTTTTTTGTTTGTTTATTTTTTTCTCTCCTTTTTCTTCCTCTCTCTTCGGCGTTCCGGATTTTCTCTTTCTACAAAATAGAATCTATAATGGCGGCGAGCTCTTAAAACCCTAGCTCTTTTTGTTCCATTGGTTTTCAAGGTCTGATCTTTGTTCTTGTAACTATCGTTTTTGTACTCGATTTGAATCGATTGATAGCCATTTCTTTTGGTTTGCTTTATCCTTTTTATGTGATGGTGTCGTTTGGCTCTTGATAGAATCATTAGATGTTTGAGCTTTATGTTTTAATGAGCTTATATGGTATGTGATGAGTTCACTGAGCTGTAGAAATTGAGCTTGCATTGGCAGTAGAGTGTGATAGTTTGGGGTGATACTATTACTGTTGGTTGGAGTAAATTTTGTATTCTGTGAACAGTAAATAGATTAAGACAGGGCTGCTAATGAATCCATAAGAGTTCTAAGATTCATCCACACCATCATGCCAGAAAAGTGAAAATATCTTGAATTTTGACTATGCGGATATGATGATCTCCATGTCCGGAATATAATTCATTTTCTGTCAAAATAATTTTTTATATTATGTCAACTAATGATTGAGGTTTATTGTTTGATTTCCTTTTATATGCAACTTTGTTGGCAAACATTGTTTTTATTGCCATATCTATTACCTATTATATTATTTTTTAAGAATGGGCACTAAAATGGTTTTATGTTAAATCAAATTTCTTTGTTTATTTTTAAAAACCCATCAATTGTCAATGAAATCCAAAAAAATCAATGTGCTTCCAGTATAAAAAGAAGTTAAGAAGAAAAAAAAGAAGAAAAAAAGAAAAAGTAAATTACTTTGTACAAATATAGATGCAGAAATAGCACTATTGATGTCTCTTCATATTCATCGACAGGCCAAATTCAGATGTAAACCACATTACCGAATGTGATATGCAGATAGCATTCTGATTTTATATTCCATGGAGCTTAAATTACTGTGAAATACATATGATTTGCTGGCTGATAAGATTGACGTAGTATAAACAATGAAAGCTCAAAAGTTGTATATGGCTACTTTAGATCTTTGTTTATCCTTTCAGATTATAATCATATGTGATAACTGAGAAATACACACATGAATTGTTGACTGATAAAATTGAATGTGGTATTATAACAATTGAAAGCTCAAAAATTGTACTTGGTAACTTTAGGTCTTTGTCTGTCCTCTCAGATTATAGTTCAAGCACATTTTCAAAGAGTGGATAAATTGCCAACTGTTTAAAATATCGCTAGAGTTAGTAGTGGTTTTATCATTTTCAAGTGTAGCTCTAATTAATTTGGTTGTATAATCTGCCGTTTTGAAAGTTTTTTTAAGGAATTATTAAAGAGACGAACAAAATGGATAAATGAAAAGGAGAAAAAAAGGGTGTTTATTTTAGATAATGTTTTTCACTAAAGAGGGTAACAAATAATAAATTACTAATTTAACATTACCATAATATCTTTCTGCTTCTTCATTACTACTATCGTTCCATTGAACATTTCATTGCGTTCTTTCTCTCTTAGATTGTTAAAAATTGAAAATAATGGAGGATAACTCATCTTAGGGTCTGTTTTTTATGAAGCGAGCGGGGTATTTGATCGGAGAAGCTGGTTGAAAGGTGAATGTGTTTGGTGGTGTGAAAGGTTTTGAGGGAGTATTTGAAATATGATTTTTAATTTAATCGATTTAAAGTTGATTTCTCAGGGTGGAGGTGTGAGGTTGGAGGTGATGAAGGAGAAAATATATAGGAGAAGGGAGGAAGGAGTAGCCATTGTGGAGCATGCGTCCAACATGTCGGACTTAAATGCATTATTTCCCCACTCCACAAAACGGACCATTTGGGGGAAATGGACCGTTGCCGCGTCGGACGAGTGGAAGCATGGCAAAGCGGTGAAGGTACCTTAACCTCTATTTTAATCTTCATAACCATTTTTATTTTAGGCAAGTTTCACATAAAAACTTTTTTTACTTTCACATTGAGAAGAGATTAAAGTTTTTGGGTTAATAAAATTAGAATTCAACGAAGCAAGCAAGTGGTGGAGAGAAAGAGGATGGGCACTAGTGATGGAGTCAATGGCAGATTTGGTTAAAATAAATAACATGTTTTGATGAGATATGAAGCGGATTCGGTTAAGAGGTGAATATTTGAATTAACACAAGGATAGAGGAAGTCGGAAGAAGCGATTAAAAATCTTGGCAAATAATATAAATCCCATTTATGTAAATAAGGTTCAGTACGAAATGAGTACCGAGCTCAGGGGTAAGTCCATGTTAAAGTATTGTCCCATTATCCATTTTACTGTTTTTACCAGTTCTCCCCATGTCTATTAATCCCCTTGTCAAAATTGTCTCTCCTTTTAGCAATTCTCTATTTTTATGCGTTCTTCTACTAGAAAAGGACTAAATGACATTTACTAGAGTCAGGTAACCGTTTTAGGTATGCTGTTTGAGTACTGTCTTTATGTTTTCTACTGTCAAGATGGTATTCAAATTCACATTAAATATCCTTTATAAATGATGTTAGGTATACGATATCATAAGTAATAACCGATATGTTTGCATGTACACAAAAACTTTCTCTTATATTCTTTCCAAAAGTCAATAACATCTGCATTGGCTGAAAGGCAGAAGATGTCATGTTTTCAGTGCAAACAAAACTATGTAACACCTTGAATCAGTTTCCTTAGACGTTTCAATATCATTCATGTTTCAATAAATTCAACTTTTCGATTGCAATGGCAATTGTCTAGAAACATGTTTCTCGCAGTATCTTTGTATAGAAATTTCTGAACACCCCGCAGGTCCTAAAGAAACTAAAATAGATGGTATATTTTATCCGACTCGTTACATACCATATTGATATGCTATAGGCAATGATTGATGACATATGCTACATATAAAAATACAATTATAGTAAGAAGTAATATTTTGATGTATAAAGCCTAAATCAGTTTCGGATCTTATATAGTGCTACATGCATTAAACATATGGATTCTTCATATTTTGGGAACTTCATAGCTGTCTTGCTAGTGGTGGATTAGCAGATTAGAAATTTAGTTTAGGTGGACAAGGATAATTGTAGTGAAGTTATAAGTGAATTTTGAAAATTGTATGCTTTATTTATATAATACCACACAAAATTTTATTTCCTGTAACCTGCATAAGCTATTGATCGTCATATGATATTCGGCCCATTTAGTGCATTTTGCATATTAACGTACAAATCTTTAAATGCACATCTATGATCTTCTTCATCACATTTTGATATATAATATTCTTAAATTTGTTTCAGTTAGCGTTCTGTATAGGATTATAGATCGACACGTTAGGCTATTACTTGTTGATTATGTTGCACATCTGTTGTTAAGTACTAACTACCCGTCCTATACTCAACTGGCTTGCAATCGACTCAACTTAAATTATCAAGTTTTTTCAGGTCATATTTAAATGATTCAGACTTTAAAAAAAAGCAGATGTTATGAAATAAAATATGACCAGAGTGCTGAAATTTTATCTTTTAGAACAAGATATATCTTAATGTTCCTTCGGTAATATCATTGAAACAAATATGAAAGATTGTGTTGTCGTTTGCTGTCTTAGTTTATAGTTCATGCACATATTGAGAGGCTGGATGTCTGCTGATTAATTTTTTTCTAAATAAGAATTTAATTGTGAATGTTAGTATTGGGCTAAATCTATTTACTCATGTATGGAGGTTGGTCAGTTTTTATAGACCATCTTTGTTAAATTAGTACACAACTTTATCGTGTAATTTTTTATTTTACTGCCTCTGATTCTTGTTTTCATTACAACGTTCGAGTATCTATTTTCATGTCCTTGGTTCTCAAAATGTAGTCAAGTGTTGATGAGTATTCCTTATTAATGATGTTTTATATATTATTTGTGTTATATAAGATGATATTGTATTTATTAGTAATTATCACAATTTGAGTATTAAAAAATCTAATCATTATCCAATCTTACACTGAATAGGAGTATAAAATAAGAAAGCTTGATGGTTAAGAACTTTCTTTCTATGAAGAACTAAATATAATTGTTATGTGTGTACCAACAAAGCTACAAAATTGTGTATATACTTTTGGATAATACTGCAACACCTGAAACAGTTTGCTAAATTCTACGTACTAGAGATAAATCAGTGGGACCCTCTTTAATTCAGCCTTAAAATCCGGAGGTAGAACCCATGCTACTCTCTCCGTTCTTATGTTTTGACAAAATGAATTTTAATTACAGCAGCATTGTTGTTATTAATATTTTTTTTCTTCAAAGTTATCTATAGTTTCTATATATAGTCATTAATTTACAACCTATAATCAGTATACCATCAGTTCTATGCTCGCCCGTATAGAAAATATGTTCAACACCACCAAATCATATTGGGTTGTCAAACGCCTATCATACCGTAAATATATGAATATTGGTTTTCATTTGATGTTTCCTTAATCTCTTGTTTCCAAATGCAATTATCGAAAATCAGGTGCCTTGCATCATGCTAGCGTAGGACCCTCTGTGCACCACCTAAAATTATCTGAAGGTACCAGATTTGGTGGTGTATAACGCTGGTTTGTACTGCTCATTTTGTATTTATATAATATTTTAGGCGATAATAACTGGCAACGCACACAATAATGATTGCAGGTATATTATGGAGTAACGTATAACATATATTTCTTATATATCGCAGTGTGTGAAAATCAATTAACAAATCTACTCAGTTGGAGACATATGTTCACTTGAACTCTCCTACTGTGATTTACTTAATGCATGATTGATGCATACACACACACCCCCACACACGTGTGGAGTGTGCATGCTCACACACATCTTAAGTTGCATCAAAAGATGATATTTTCTTTTACACTAATTTTGTACTGCTATTTATCGAACCAGTGTTAGAAAATCTATGTAGTAAAAATCTTTTTATACCTCGGCCTAGGTGCTAAGAATGGCTTACGGTCTGGCCATTTGCCTAAGCCTGCCTAGGCAAGGCTTGCTGCCTCATCTAGAAATCTAAATGAGTATTTAGACGTTAAGAATCCAGTACCCGAAATTTTCTATTTTGATCAGTTAATGCTAAGCCAAATACAAAATAATCCAAAATACATGAGATAAAAAATGCCTAGCTCCAATTAGTCCCAAATCCACGCTTAATGCCTAGCGTCTGCCTAGCAATTTTTACAACCTTGTAGAAAACATTATCAAACTTGGTTCAATGTCTCATATAATGAACAAGTTGGGGAAAATTTATTCTCCAACTTGTTGATTATGCTGCACATATTTGGTTTTTTTTTTTGAATTTTACTTGACCTGATAAAAGAGTCAGTATGCACTAGAGAACAACTTATTATTAAAAAAAAAGTTGATAACGTGCATGCTAGTCTCTTAATATTAATAAAGGGCCCAATTTATTCTTCCGATGTGGGACTATCATCAACAACATGTGATATTAATCTTAGTGATGCCATGCTCAAATGATTATGAAGAGCTCAAAATTGATATTCATAGTTTACTTGGTTAAATTACTTCTGCAGCATAATTTATATGACAAACGCTAAAAAGTGCTTTCTACTCATGATAATTTTCTGGCATCAACATGCGCTTTTATACTTGTGGTGGAGCTAATGTAGATTAAAATTTCTTCAGTTGGTAAACATGTTGATTTTGAGTTCAAATGGCATAAATTTTACTTCAGCTTGTAAGCTTGTTGATACTGAGTTCACATGGCATATCAACACAGTAAGTAGTTGGCCTGTATTCTTGAAAAAGAAGTATTTTTAAGGAACGAGTGTTTTCCATATCCTATTAAATAAGCCAACCACACCATGTCAAATACTGATAACTGTGGTTCTGAACACCCAAAAAACAATTTATGTGATTCCGAACACCCAAAAAACAGTTACTGTTCCTACTATTGCTTCCTAGTGGGGATGAGCTTTCAATGCATGTGTTATATATGTTTTGTCTGAATATTGTATGATATAGATTCAATATTTATGGTGTTTCTATATATTCCATAATACCATGTAAACAACAGAGTATGTAGAGTGTGTGCATCCGCAGGCATGCACACACTCTTTTGTTATACATATATAGTTCATCAAAATATCCGTGAGTGTGGGTGCAAGACATAAAGCTTTGGATGTGGCATTAAATTGGTCTAAAATTTCATCCATTGAGGCCCATATATATCTGAAAAGTACTTATGAACTGTGTTAGCCTAGAGAATGGAACTCTAACAAACATTATCTATAGCAGTAGTTTACTTATCTTCTACATTACAGTATTAGCCAGTACGACAGATTTTACTCTTAAAAAGTTTTTTTCTCCTGCTCAACTGAATCAAGGCTAACTAAGAATGATTGATTAACATATAATTTATGAACGATAAAGTAGATGAATTTGTCACCACTGGTTTATTATTTTCATTTTATTAATCTGTATGGTTTCATATTTTTTTTTATAAATCTTCTGATTCTGTGAATTATGCCGATAAACGAACAACGTATTATGTTCGCAGTGAGTGGTGCTTTGACCTATATTTGGCTTGCCTCAAGAGTCTCTACGAGTTCCATAAAGAAGTTGACATTTTATTATATAGAAGAATGATGGTTGACATGGTAAACATGGTTACAAGTGAGAAGCTAAAGGAAATGGATTGGGCCAAAAGCATTGAAATATGTGAGCTTGTTGCAAGTGATCAAGGGTACAGTACTTTGTTGTATTTATTTTATCATGCTCTTAGTTAATCTGACGTCTATGTTTGCTTTTCATGTGTTTCTGCTGACTCTCTGTATTCAGAACTTTTAGTTCAACAACTCTAACTTGTTTTTTTGTTGATTTCGTTGACTTTGGATAATCAGACAAGCTAAAGGTGTCATCAAATCCATCAAAAAACGTCTGGGAAACAAAAATGGAAACACCCAATTATATGCCGTCATGGTGAGTACGATATTCTCCCTATTTACAAAAAGGAAAAAAAAACGTTCATAGTCCTTGAAACCTATTGTTTTTTTTCTTTTCTTTTCTGAAACCTGAAGTTTAGAATGCGAATTCGAGAGTTAGAAATTTTGAAATGATCCAAATATTTGTATAGATGATTTACACGATAATTATAATATGCACACATAAATTTAGTTTAATATGGTACTTCTTGATATAAAATGTTGATGAGAGGTCAAGGACCACTAGCTTAATTGGTTAGTGGTATGATGCTCTAGGTTCTAGCGGTCATAGGTTCGAACTCCGAGACATCAAAACGAGTGCTCAACTTGAATGAAGTACCATGCTTTTACTACCCAAAAAAAATAATATTGATGGCATACTTCTGGGGATTAAAAAATGGTGACATGGAGGTTCACCATATTTTGAAATTTAAAATAATAATTTATATATTAAAGTCCCAAAACCGAACAAGTTCAGTGCCAAAATTTGAAATAATAATTTATGTATGAAAGTGCCAAAACCGAAGAAGTTCAGTGCCTACATACGTCGGCTGTCTTTCCAAAATCCCAGTAAGGCCATTATGTCTTAGATTGTTCGTTCACTGTTTTGCAGTTGTTGGAGATGCTAATGAACAATTGTGGAGATCATATTCATAAACAAGTGATCGATAACGGTCTTCTTCCTATACTAGTGAAGATAGTGAAGAAAAAAGTGAGTTATAAACATCAAGCACAAGATGTTACAATTGATGTTCAATTTTTTATCGTTTTAAGATTAACATGTTATATTTGTCTGCTTAACTTTAAATATCACAGACAGATTTGCCGGTTAGGGAGAGGATATTTCTTTTATTGGATGCTACTCAGACCTCTGTTGGTGGTGCCACAGGAAAATACCCTCAGTATTACGCTGCATATTATGAGCTGGTGGTAGGTCTTTCATAATACACGAGTTTTAAGTCACTATCAGTTATCATGCTGCAATTATACATATTGGGGATGTTATTGGTTTCAATCACTGCTATTCTTAAGCAATTTTGCTGCATATATAAAGGCATCTTTTACTTTTGCCTAAGGTACACCAGTGTGATTCTACTGGTTGTCGTTCGATGTTCAAACCAACTTCTTGGGATTTAATTCATGTAAGGCTAGATTCTCTCCCACCATATTGCAAGCGACCTTGAGTATAGGGTCCCGCCCTTATTCCCCATGTCATGGAAATACGGGGAGCGAACTATCCTGCCAGATCTTGTACATTCAAACATCTCATATGGATGACGTCATCACATCAATTTGGGAGTTTGAATGCTAGGAAGTATACAATAAAGCTTATAGTAATTATTTTATTTGTCATGAAAGATTTGAATTTGACAATTTTAACGATCACCTAACTTTTTTGTCTTTAGGGAAAAAATTATATACAGGTATAATTTTTAGTGGTTATTAGATATAGTATTTTACTGTTATAACAATTTAACAGTAAGTTCCAATTCATCATTTTAGAGTGGCAATGACATTTAGAATATTCCTTGCACTTAACCAAAACCTATAATTACATTGTTAATCTGGCTGAGCTTACTATGTAAATTTGTTCTTTCAGGCAGCAAGAGTTCAATTTCCAGATCGTCCTAAGGTTCCACCACCTGAACCATCTCCTCCTAGGTTGCAAGTAAAAAATATTCCTGCTCAAGAACCCATTAAACAAAATGGAGCCATTGAAAAGCCACCTTCTCAGATTGTAACTGATGCAAGGTAGTGTTCAGTCTGCCCTTTCCTTTAGTATGAACATTGCCACATGAGAATGTCCATATGAAAGCTTGAATTTGAAGATTTCAATCGTTGAATGCATATTTAAAAGACATTGTATGGTTGGACTAGTCAACTGAACTTGCAATATCTTTAATTTGTTACAGTGTGACCGAGAAGGCTGCCAGTGTCTTAGAAATATTGAATGAAGTTCTCAATGCCATGGATCCCAAAAACCCTGAGGTACATAAAGCATGCTATATTTCTACCCATGTAATAAGCAAAAGCGTAAATAATGAAATGGGTAAAGTTAATTTGGGGATGTCTACAAGTGCTATACATAAATGTGGTGATTTGATCATGTATATTTTATCTGTGATTGTGATTGTCTGTAGTCACACATGCTGGCGTCATAATATCTGAATGGAGCTTACATTAAAGATATTAGCAAGTTTACACCATGACTATAATTCTTTTTATAATAGATTTTCTTTTTTTTTATTTTTTTTATTTTTTTTATTTTTTTTATAGGGAGCATCTGATGAATTTGTCTTGGACCTTGTGGAACAATGTTCGTTTCAAAAGCAGCGAATCATGCATCTTGTAATGACCTCTCGGTATGTCCCTTTCAATCTTCTTTAGCATGCGGAGAGTGTTTTTTCTTCCTGTTTCTTTCTTTTATGTCTGAGATAATTATAAAACAGTCGATTGGAAATACGATCAACTTTATTTTTGTTAGTGAATATCTTAAATTAAGATAATTGAAAAAAGGAGAAATTATCACAGATATAAAATCTGATATTATTATTTTTCTGGCTTTCAAGGGATGAAAAGATGGTCAATCAAGCAATTGAACTTAATGAACAATTACACAAGGTATTAGTACAACATGATGCTCTCCTTTCAGTGTGTGCTGGTTCAAAAACACATTTTCATGTTAATGGTAAAGATGAAGATGAAGAGGAAGAGGATGAAGAGCGTCTTTACTTGAGGTATCATTTATTTTTGTCAAGAAAGTAGGCCGGATGAAATAATTTAGGGTTTTATTTGAACCAAGGACGCAGGTCAAAAATTTTAAGTTGAAGGACAAAGAAAATGCTGTATGTACATAACATTTGCTTTGAAGTAATTTTCTTTAAAATACGAAGTGATGCTGTATGTATATAACATTTGCTTTAAAGTACAAAATAATGTATACAACATTTGCTTTAAAGTACAAAATAATGCTGTATGTATATAACATTTGCTTTAAAGTAATTTGCTTTAAAGCAATGATACACACACAAATATACATAACATTTGCTGTAAAGCAACTCTATATAAATATAACATTTGCGGCAGATATAATATTTTTGCTGCAAAAATACTGCTAATTTAATTTAGCATTTCCATAGATAATGCTCTATTAATATAACATTTCGTTGATGTTTTTCCTTCATGCTAAACTTTAGAGGCGGTGTCCTTGGTTCAAAAAATTTCCCCAACTTTGCCCTTAACTAATTCACTCTTTAATTTTTATTATTATTTTATTTGACACGAATCATGTATGTTTCTAATTATCACTCAATTCCTGTTTCTGGTTTTGTGGCGTTGACTGCCAGTACAATGAGAGGTGATTCTCAAATGATTGATTGGGTAGTAGTATTGTATTAAGTATTCCATGAGTGATGCTTACACTCAGAACTCATGACTGTTAAGAAGACTTTGTTCACCTAAATGCCAAGTTCGCCCCTAAATTGACTTGTTGCCATTATTATGATATGAAAGTGAATCATCAACTTCTTCGTCACAATAACTCTATAATTAGTTTGATTCGTTGAATTGATTCGTTGAAGTTTACATCTCATCACAGGTTACGGAAGGGAAAAGCTTGTGTTGAAGATTATCCAAATGGCACTGCAAAACATTTTAGGTCCATTTCGGATGACAAAATACAAAGACCGATCATTCGACCATTGTGCATACAAGATCCTGACTCTAAGCCACTGCCACCGCCCGTCATTATTCCACCTCCGCCATCAAAATACACAGAAAGAGAGAAGTTTTTCAAAGAGAAGCACATGGATAACATGACCATTGATGGACATATGAGAGGCTTGTCTTTAGATAGCCGTAATGGTAGTAGCTCTCATAGTGGTAGCACCGATTTTAGTGATCGAGATTTCAATGGTTTTCGGGATTCCTAGCTTTGAGTTTTGAGTCGATTGATGTTGGAAACCGATAATGTATGCTTTTAAAGGTAGCTGTTTATAGAGTGACAAAGATTAACCGAGTTTTTTTTACCTTTGATTTTTGTTGTACTTGCTTTGAATTTCTTTGGGTTGTAAAATTTGATAGAATGACAGAGTGATATGTGTTTGTCTATGTGTTATGTAAATGAACCATAATAGGTAACAATAGATGTTGTATGATGCATATGGCAAGTTATGGATTGACGCTTTGACAGTAACATGTACCTGGAAGTTATTGTTTCTATTTGTTGATACAGTGTTCTGTTCTTGATACCGAGTGTAATTTTCAGTGAAGTCCTTATAAGGCGATGAATATATGGATCTTTTTTGTATGTTACTTTGGATTGTTAGGAGAGAAGAATCTAGTGAATATTAGGGGGATTACGGTTGCATTATTAATCATTTAATCGTACTCAATTGGTTGTGGCTATTTTCAGGTAGTGGTGATGATATAGATAAAGATTTTGATAATCATGGTAAAGTGCAATGGTTCTCTACTCGTCTCCTAGCTTCAATGCAATGAAGAAATGGGAGACTGTTGCTTGAAACTATGCCGGCCATCCAACATCTAAAATGAACATGCTTGCAAAGTTCATATATGATAACCACTACTAAACCATTATTTTCAAACAATTTGCGATCGGGTTGAAATGAAATTCATTTCTAATTGACAAAGTCAATTTAAAAGTAATAATAATAATTAAAAAAAAACCATAATAATAATAATGAAATAAAGTAAATTAATTAAACAAATAATAATAATTAAGTAAAATAAAATAAAAAATAAAAATATATAAAGAAATTAAAAAATAATGTAGGCTAAAACTTATAACACTATTCCTAAACCCACCATAAGCAAAAAACTCTTAGCTCATTGTTCTGGTACGTAGGTCGCTAATTTCAACATGCTCCTGTTCGACACCAGCTCCACGGAGGTATTTCAATCATTCAAGTCATTTTTTACTACTTTCTCCCATGTCAATCTTGAACAACCTCCACCTCTCTTTGAGTATTCGATGCGGCCTATAATTCCAACGTGTACAGGTGCCTCAAGAGACCTCTGTTGGAGATGTCCAAACTATCTGAAGCGGCGTTGGACTAGCTTCTCTTCAATTGGTGCTACTTCAAGTTTGTTACGTATATCATCATTTCTAATTCGATCTCGTCTTGTATGACCACAACTCCATCGTAGCATACGCATCTCTACTGCACTTATCTTCTACGCATGTTGTCTTTTATAGGCCAATATTATGCACCATACACATTGCAGCCTTGATTGCCGCTCAGTAGAACTTTCCTCTAAGCTTTTATGAGACTTTCTTGTCATAGAGAATATCAGACGCTAGTCGCCATTTCATCCATGCCGCTCGAATTCTAAAACTAACATCTTCATCAATCTCACTATCATATTGCAACATTGATCTTAAATATCAAAAGGATTCCTTCTTGGGCACTACCTGTCCGGCCAGAGTGACATCTCCATTCTGTCCTGACACCACTAAACTCACACTTCATATACTCTATTTTAGTTCTGTTATGCCTAAACCCCTTTGATTCTAAAGTTTGCCTCTACAACTCCAGTTGTTTATCAACTCCTATCTTACTTTCGTCAATTAGCATAACATCATCAGCAAAGAGCATACACCAATGAATCTCACCTCATATACGCTTCGTAACCTCATCCATTATTAGGGCAAAAATGTAGGGGCTCAAAGATGACCCTTGATGTAATCCTATGTTAATGTGAAGTCATTAGTTTCACCATCGCATGCTCTGACACTGGTCACAACATCATCGTACATATCCTTGATAAGGTAATGTACTTTGTTGGGACTCTCTTCTTTTTCAGAGCCCACCACATAACCTTTCTTGATATTTTGTCATAAGCTTTCTCCAAATCGATAAGTACCATGTGTAGATCCTTCTTTTGCTCCCTAAATCTCTCCATAAGTTGTCATATCAAGAAAACCGCCTCTACGTTCGACCTCCTAGGCATGAAACCAAATTGGTATTTTGTAACGTTCGTCATCCTTCTTAATCGATGTTCAATGACTCTCTTCCGAAGTTTCATTGTATGACTTATAAGCTTAATTTTTCCTTAGTTTGTGTAACTTTGAATATCTCATTTGTTCTTGAAGATTGGAACTAATATCCTTCCCCTCCACTCATCTGGCATCTTGTTTGACTTGAAAATATTATTGAATAATTTAGTTAGCCATGCTATTCCTGCATCTCCAAGGCATCTCCACACCTCAATGGGGATGTCATCAGGCCCCAATGCCTTGCCTTCTTTCATCCATTTTAGCGCCTCCTTTACCCTGGACTCTTAAATTCTTCGAACAAAATGCCTAGTGGTGTCATCAAAAGAGTCATCCAGCTCGAACGTAGTGTTATCACCTTATTCATTGAATAGCTTGTCAAAGTATTCTCTCCATCCATCGTCCTTCACCAAAAGTCTATTATTCTCATCATTAGTGCTTTTAACTTGGTTGAAATCTCTCGTCTTCCTCTCGTGGAGCTTAGCTATCCTATAGACGTTTTTTCACCCTCCTTCGTACTTAGCTTTTAATATAGATCTTCATACACTCGACCTCTTGCTTCACTCATCGCTCACTTTGTGTTCTTCTTTGCCGCTTTGTACCTTTCATGCAGTCCTCGCTCCTGTGATGATGCAAGCATTTATAACATTCCTTCTCCTTTATAGCATTTTGCACATCACTGTTCCACCACCACGAATATATAGGTTTGTGTTTATTTCCTTTTGTTATCCCAAACACATTAGTAGCCACATTTCGAATGCATGTTGCCATCTCACCCCACATGTCATTTGCTTCTCCTTCCGTATTTCATGCCCCATCTCCCATCACTCTACCCTTAAACATCCATGAGGTGTCTCCTTTGAGCTTCCACCATTTCGTCCGACTAATCTTGGCTCCTTTATACCGTCGAACACATATCCGAAGATGAAACTCAGATATCAAAAGCTGATGTTGTGAGACGACACATTCTCCAGGTATGACTTTGCAATCTACACAAGCTCGTTTGTCATCTCTTCTAGTAAGGACAAAATTAATCTGGCTAGAGTGTTGGCCACTACTGAAAGTAACTAAATGCAATTGTCTCTTTCTAACGAAGGTATTAGCTATCGTGAGATCATAAGCAATAGCAGAATTCAATATTTCTTCTCCTTCTTGATTTATGTTGTCATATCCAAAACCACCATACACTCTCTCAAACCACTTCTAGTTGTACCAACATGGTCGTTGAAATCTCCTATGAAAAGTTTCTCGATACTAGGCACATCTCAACAATGACATCCAGCTCTTCCCAATTCATTTTGGCGGCTTCACGTAGGTGTGCTTGTGGGGCATATACAGTAATGACGTTCAAAACCATATCACCAACTACTAGCTTGACTAGGATGATCCCGTCCCCTTGTTTTCTAACATCGACCACTCCGTTTTTAAGGTTCTTGTCAGTTAAGATACCTACCCTCCTCTTGTTTTATTCTTTTTCTGTGTACCATAACTTGAAAGTCTGTGTTCTCCACCTCCTTCGTCTTTTGGACCATCCATTTGATCTCCTAAGCACATAAGATATTTACACTTCTTATAGTCATAGATCAAACATCTCTCTTAACTTTCATATTAAGGGCCCTACATTCCAAATACCTAACTGAATTCTACTTTCATCGACTAACTTCCTTACCTCTCGCACCCACCAAGTAAAGTGCGAAGACCCTCACTCATTTATCACTACTCGGGGTGTCAATGTAGCACATCACTAAGGAGGTGACTACCAAGCCCTTGCATATTTATCACCATACCCGAGCCTCAATATGACGTACAAATAAGGGAATGATGACCCAGCCCTTGCTTATTATCACCATACACGAGCCTCGATATGGCACGTCACTAAGAGGGTTACGCCTCAACGAAATATAACAAGGTTCCATTTTCTTAAGAAATGCTATGGTTTTTATGTTGGCTCGCCAAGCTTACCACAACCCTCCTTCTTTATCCTCGGTTGAGAGAGGCTGCATAGAAATCTACACAAGCAAAGTTGAAGTTCATATATAATATAAAAAATTATATTAAGTGATAAAATCCATGATCATACTGGTAAAAGTTCATATATATAATATAAAAAATTATATTAAGTGACATGATCCAAGCTCAACTAGAATACACTCAATGATTACTCACTAATAAGATACAAGTCAATTAGAGTACACCCTCCAATCCCGACATAACTTAACTCATGCATATGTTAGGATCTTAGCTCTTTTGGCTACATCACCAAAATCAGACATCGACTATACGCACTGAGCTATGATTTAGTCGTATAAGCAATAAGCTCCACTAATCTACTTTGCCCGCATGGAGTTTTCCTTCATTGCAGTAGTATACCCTCCTTGACCAACATCTTCTATATGATCCTACTCAATTACTAACATCCCATCAATCTCGAGTATAAGTATTTTTGCAAAGTACCCCTTAAACACTCAAACAATTGCACGCTGGTCATTTTACAATCCTGGATTTCCTTTTAGACCATTCCTCACTCAAAAGGATCAATGAGCCTTTTATGCATATAAGTCTTCTGACCCACCTCTATACTCACAGTACCAAAGAATCTAGGTAATACCATCCGCTAATACAGAGAATGAGACGATATTGAACCATTACATGTGAATATTCTCTTAGGCTAACACCAGTACATATTTCAGATTACATATAATATATCCATATGTACTCAGTATCGATACAAAGCAATAAATATACGTGTTTTCAGGATAGAACAATACACAATATAAAATAGAAGATGGAGAACATAGAGTCATCAATGCAGCAAAAATATATAATAAATTAACATACACAAATACCAATAGGTCTATATAAAAAGAGTCAATACCTACTATCTCTCAAATAAAAGCAAGTTATGCCCAACACATAAAATCCAATAACATATACATACATGTGACCAAATAATACATAATGATACACAATATTGCTAATAATCTACCCTCCAACTAAGCCCAACAATCACAAGCTGGGCTCTTCATCACTGAACCCGAAATATTTTGGTCTAACCCAAGTATTATATAAATAACACATGGGTCAGACTATATCTAGAATGTAGATGTCAAAATGTAGTAACAACTCACATGGTAACAAATAATTTGGTAGTGGCATTGGGACAACTCAATATATGTAACACCATATCTCATACCATGCTTATATCATCACCAGTATAAGTAAAGTCAAGCTATATGCCAAGTAGTATCATATCAAAATGGGTGAAACATTCACATATCTAACCATCATCAATATATAAGAAATCATCAAACTCCATATGACATGCACACAATAATGCCAAAGATTATCTCTCAGATAATCATATAGTAGACATATCCAAGATCCCTCATACTCAACATACAAAGCAATTAACGATCAAGCATCCAAGTCAAACATAAGTAAGGCATGTCCTCGGTAGCTTGGTTATCCCTTGTATAACCATTTAATATGTAAGTACGGGGTCACACCAATTCATGCACTCCTGGTCTCATAAATCCCCACACTGGCTCTCAGCCACACATAATAATAATAGTGCAATAGAGGTATAATCTCAGTATTGCGTGTACACTAGACAGGAGACTGACAGATCTCAACCTGCTCCAAGAGCCTTCCTCGCAAGCTCAAACTACTCCAATTGTCTTTAGTAACCTTAACGGCCATCGTGATCTAATATCCATCGGATGCAAGTCTACACTATACAATGGTCATGGCCTTGCAAGTGCCCTCATTGGTAACAGACTATTGGTCTCTGTGACATGGGGTAGTGGCTCTCATCCATACATATCAAAAATGTATGTCATGGATTTAAGGAGCCATATATCTCAGAACATGTCATATATCTCATATAGCATCGAACAAAATATAATAATCATCATAGATAAAAACATGCAAGATAGCAATAACTGAATGGACCATAGAAATCAAAGTATCGAGATCCCTATAGTTTTACAACATAAGTGATAGAATTATACGTCAAAAAATAACTTTGAATAAGCCATTTCTAAGTAAATAAAATCACTGATAAGCTCCACAGTGTTGCATATGGAATGATAAGCAGTAATAGCTAAATATAGTAATATGTGAGAGTACAACCGCTTGCTCATCCTATGTTCAGTTCAACGTGCTCACAAACCTGATATCCATAATCTACCCATTAAGAGTACATAAAATAATAGGAAGCAAAGAATAAGATCCTGAGTCAGACAATAGTTTGGCATGAGTTGTAGAAATTCTAAAAATACTATAAAGTCAATATATTAGGAGACAGGGTATGGAAAGTCATACTAGACATGTCCCTGCATTCAAAGAGTTAGCACATAACATAGGAAATATGCTACTCCACATCATAATCATCTTGGGTGTCTATAAAGGTACAAATGGGTATCTCGGTATCTACATCAAAGATAACTATGTCACGCGACATTCCTAATCAACAATCACGTCCATCATCCATCCTCACATCACTCACTTGGTGCGTTGGATATATAATAGCTTGTGCGACCCATCACGGTTAAGGACTAGACTACCTATCTGATAGTTAATGTCCAAGTACCTAGATACTCGAATCCATGCCACTCAGTAATCTAGGAACTAGATCACCCATCATGGCAGATCTAAGGTGAATGATCACTCGTCATGAAGATCAGGACCCATCAATGGTCGAAGTGGGTGCCTCTAAATTACCCAGGCTTTACAAATGCAGTACGACCTTCGAGTATCAATGATCCTTTTACACACATCATCCACATCAGATAGCATCCTAGAACTAGTCTTTAGATCATCATACAACTCCCATATATAGTTGCTAAAGTTGGAATGCTTCTCGACAATCATCACTAGTCATAGAATTGCATCATTTGTCCCATAAGCATCCTCTGATAGTTCATTAAGTCCAGCTCGAAGCCCTATGCTATATGCCCCCAAAGTGTAGCTATCCATCACTGAAGCCATCACCTTAAGTTGTCATCCTCCATAGGACACAACTGGGTACCCAAGTCATGCATGACTGTAATAACTGCACCTTAATGGGCTTGAATTTCGACTATATCGAAATCTAAGTCCATTAGGATATAGATTGTTAGTTTTGGTAACCAATAATAAACATAAGTATATCAGAGAGCTATCTACATAAACTTGCAGCTAAGTAGAAAAATATAATAGAACATATATGCTGACCAATGCTACTATCTTGGAATCAATACTATTCCTATAGTATCTTATTTCATTGCTAGCATCGAGCGTGAATGAAAAGACTTTGCCATCTGCAGTTTCCACCTTGCACAAGTAGCCCATGTCTCTAAACTATCATATGAGTTGTAATAAGGATGGGGTTAGAACAATGTTTTGTTGATTAAAAAATTACATAATTTATCCATAACACTAACTTATGCCGATTGATTTCTATTTAAGTGTTATGTCCATCATTCACGGCTATTGCTTGTAATTCCATCTACGCATAAGATATGTCTAACCTTCTCCGACGTAGAACTACACACACACATACACACACATATATCTAAATGTTGTACAATCCAAAAGAAAACCCCGACCTCTTAATACTTCTTAAATAGCGAGGAGCCAGATTCAACGGCCGTTTAATACCTCAACCCTAAAGTGGGCCCTCTATAACATAATTGATGGGCAGTCAACTCTAGCTATAATGATCGATGACCCCTAGATATGACTTTATAATTTAATTGTCGTATTACTAACGCGTCTTAAAGACTTATCTAAGGGTTAACTTGATAGAGTTAGGGTATGCCCTAGGGGAAATTATGTAATTTATTGTAAATTATTTAACACTGTAATCAATTCTAATTCATAATAAAGGTGTTTTTTTTATAATATGTTATAAATAATTAGAAGCTTAATTGAAATATATTTAATAGAAATTCCATAAATGGTATATTTGTAATGCTAATTACAAATAGTTGTAATCATGAGTATTGTATCACAATATTATAAAACACATCATTCTAAATGTCGCTAGTTAAGATGCATTGAGACTGGATATCGATGTATCCATTGAGACTAGAGTTTGTAATGCTTCCAAATGTTGGGCACTGTATTACTCATGACTGCTGGGGGCACCTTGGGATTACGTACTAATAGTTATCGGATAACTATTGAATGATTCGATAGTTTTTTATTAGTTAATGTAACTAAGGTCAAACATAAATATCGATGTGACTGATTTACAGAGTTCTCTCGACTTAAGAATACAGTGGACCTTCAATATGAAAGCTTTGCCTTGATTATAGTCAAATCATGGCACATCATCCATCGAATGACTGTAGTTGGATTGAGTAAGTATTGAAAGTGAAGCACTATTCAAGAGAGGATTCATCTCCTCAGTTATACGGGGTTAGTATCACAGTCAACTTAAAGTCAAAATCTCTAACCAAAGTGGTTTGGTTAATAATAATTGTTATTATTGAATCAAAGACTTTGAGTTTGGTCTGTAAAGTTAAATAAGAACGATATTGGAATTTTGTCCGTTGTCAATTTTCATACATTGGTCCGAACAAACTAGAGGCAAGATTGGTACCATGTAAATTTATAGAATATCATAAAAATTTAATGGAATATATATATTCGATAATATCGAGGAACAAATGGTTGTTATTTCCCAACACGCTGTCTTTTTTAGAAAAGAAATTTCTATCAATGGTAATTATAACGGAGGTAGCTAACTTGATGAGGTCTAAGAATTTAACACTGAGGCCAAACCAGCATGAGAACCAAGTTCACCCATATATGAAAACACATGACCTATTATAAGATATAGTAGGAAATATCGTGCACCAAATAGATACTACATTTTTCTCATAGATGGCTTGAAGGAGGACCATGTCTTAGATGATGACACTCCTCTATCCTTCCAACAAGCATTGCAGAGTAAAGACTATGCACTCTGGCTTGGAGCTATGAAATCCAAGATGGATTCCATGTACGAAAACAATTTTAGACTTTTTTAGACCTACCTGAAGGGATAAAACCCATCGAATGCAAATGAATTTTTTTTTAAAAAAAGAAGCTAAATGTAGATGGAGTAATAGAAGCTTATAAGAATGCTAGACGCGAAAGGATTTTGTCAAATTCGAGGTGTTGATTGTAACAAGACATTTTCACTCATTTCCATGCTGAAGTCCATTCGGATTATGCTAGCCAGCACTGCATTCTATGACTACGAATCGTAGCAAATGGATGTAAGACGGTTTTTCTAAATGGTGATTTAGAAGAAACCTTTATATGTCGTAGCCCGAGGGTTTTGTGGTCAGTGAGAGTGAGAGAAAGGTTTGCAAGTTGTTAATGTCCATTTATGGAGTTAAACAAGCTTTAAGGAGTTGAAAAAGTTTTTTGGTAAAGTAATCAAATAGTTTGGTTTTTATAAGAACACAAAGGAAGCATGCATATAAAGAAAGGAATATGGTAACACAATCATTTTCTAAGTGCTTCACGTCGATGATTTTTTATTGATTGGTAATGACACTTCTTGTTGTAATCAGTGAAAGCTTGACTTTTCAAGAACAACTTTATGAAGGATCCAGGAGAAACAACCTATATACTTGATATAAAGATCTATGGAGATAGAGCTAAGAGGCTGTTGGGATTATCCCAATCTCTGTGCATAGATATTATACTAAAAAGGTTCGATATAGAGAATTTGAAGCGTGAGACGTTCCAACGCAGTTTGGAATCATCCTTTCTAAAACGGATTCTCCTTATACTGATGATGAGAAGGAGTGTATGAAAATGACCCCTTATGCTTCAACCATAGGATCCATAGCATACTCTATGCTATGTACTATATCAAATGTAGTGTATGCATTAGAATGTGTAAGGCGATACCAGTCTTATCTTGGCAAAAAACATTGGATGGTCGTGAAATGTATAGTTAATTATTTGATAAATACTAAGGACTTATTCCTCGTATACAGGAATGAAGATCTCCTTATGAAGGGATATACAGATTCAAGTTTCAAAGTGATATATAATAGTAAATCAATGTTCGGTTGTGTCTTTACGCTTAACAACGAAGTTGTTCGTTGAAAAAGCTCCAAGCAAGAAATAGTTGCTGATTCCATGATGGAGGCCGAGTGCATCGCCCTTAATGAAGCAACAAAAGAGGAAGTTTGGATGCATAAGATTTTGAGTGAGCTCGAAGTGATTCCCAATACCCAGAATTCTGTGGCGTTGTCCTGTGATACACAAGAAGCCGCGACACATTATTTGAAAGTTCCGCCAGATTAGAGAATTCATTGAGAAGAAAGAAGTCACGATTCAAAGGGTAGATACCAAAGACAACATGGTAGATCCTAAGGGTCTAGCTCGGTCAGCTCCCAAGAAGCCGATTGAAGGGATGAGATTCCATAATTGACCTGAAGTGCAAGTGGGAGATTGATATAGTTAGAGGTATGTCCTAGGAACAATTTTATAATATATTGTTAATTAATTAATTCTGTAATCAATCCTCTTTCATAATAAAGGTCTTTTTGTACCTTTTGTTATATATTTGTTATAATGTGTTATAAATAATTAAAAGCTAATTAAAATATATTTAATAGAAAATTCATAAATAGTGTGTTTGTAGTAATTACAAATATTTGTAATCATGAGTATTGTATCACAATATTAGAAAACACATCATTTTAAATGTTTCTAGTCAAAATACATCAAGATTGGATATATATGTATCCGTTGAGACTACGTACATAACGCTCCCTAAGTGTTGGGTAATGTATTACTCATGACCGTTGGGGTCGCCTAGGGTTACATACTAACAGTTATTGGATAACTATGAAATGAATCATTCGATTGTTTTATGTTGGTTAATAAAACTAAGGTCAAACAGAAAATATCGATGTGACTGATTTACATAGATTTCTCGATTTGAGAATACTTTGGATCTTCAATATGAAAGCTCCACTTTAGATATAATCAAATTATGGCACACATCTATCGAGTGACTATAGTTGGATCGAGTGGAAGTATTGAAGTGAATCACTATTCAAGAGAGGATTCATCTTCTCAGTTATATGGGTTAGTATCATGGTCAACTCAAAGTCAAAATCTCTAACCAAAGTAGTTCGGTTAATAGTAATCGTTATTATTGAACCAAAGGCTTTGTATTTGGACTATAGAGTTACTGAATGATATGGGATTGTTTACCATTGCGAAATTTCATGAGTCCAAAGTGATCAGTTTTGATGAAGAGAATTGGTGTAAATAAAAGTCACAACTAGGTACGCTTAACAAATTAAAATTAGATTTTACCAAAACTAGGTGCAATGACCCAAATTTAATCTTTATTTAAATGAATATTTAATTATATTTTTTAATAATTAATAAATTTATTTTTATTAACAAATAATTTTACTTGTAATAATAACGAATTATGATAAAATCGTTTTCAAATTATGTTTACCAATTTATATAATTCATTGAAAAATAGAAAATGTGACCAGAGCTCATTTTCTTAAATTTTGATTTTTCATTGGTTAAAGTTATCGAAAATGTTAAAACACTATTGTAAACATATATACACACGCTACAATCTATTTTGTCCTAAGAATATATACACATGCATATATTTTCACTTAAGCATATGTATATAAATAAATAAGTAAGATTTTTACATAAAATGTATATATTTTAACATATAAATATATTTATTTCAAGAACAAAAGACAAGAGTGCATGGCATGAATAATTTGCATGGTGGGAGGGGGTACACGTGTGGCAGAAGTATGGAGGGTGGTTATGGGTTGCATGCATATGTATATATTATATTCAACCAATTTACCATTTTAAATATTTCCCTAAACGTATAAATACCCCTTCCGTTTCATAATTTCCAATTTACAGCTTCTCTTCTTCATGTCAAATTTTCTAAAGCTTATGAAAGTTTTCATGGCTTTCTACATATTTTCAACGTTATAAAGTCCTACATTTTCCACTTTTAATTCCTTTTACAACTTAAAACCCTTCTTCATCCATTTCTTCACTTCATGTCAAAATACAAGCACCATCATCCTCCTAACCCTACATGACCGAGCCCCAATAGTGTATGGCTGAGCCCAAAGTGTCCAAGGCCGAGCCATTGTGGGTGTGAATGCATCCAAAGTCTTCAATTTTGCAAAATTCTAGCTTATATCCAAGTTTTAGCAAAAGTTGATTTGAAATTAGTAAGCTTTCGTGAGTAAAACTCTCATTTTTGAAAAAGATATTAACTTGATTATATTGAACTATATGTTGTAAAAATATAGGGCTTGTTGTGTTGAAATATCATGTTGTTTGATGGCATATGTTTAGTTTATGATTGAGCTTTGATTTGTGATTTGGATGTTAAATGATATGTTTGGATATAGATATGTAAATGGTTGGTTTTGATATGATGGTTGAGTGTTTGTGAAACAAAAACCAAGTGTATATGATGAAATTGTTGTGAAGATAGCACCTTTAAATGTCTAAAAGACTTTAGATTTGATTTGAAAATTAAAGCTTATTTCTAGTTTTGGATTTAGAAAATGTTTTCCAAGTTTTCACCTTTTGTTGAACTTTTCAAAACTCTTCCATTTGTGTTTTCAAATGTGTAGTAGCTAAAACTAAAGTGAGGTTTTCACCAAGAAGCGAACCGCTTTCATAACGATAGTCGCTATAGATGCAGTTCAGGAAATTTCATGATTTCAGATTTAAAGTATTTTCTTTTGGATTGCTTATGAAAACTAATTTCAAACTAATAAAGTAAGTCAAAAGTTTAATTTTTTAGTTATTTGATAATTTATTTATTTAATGTATTAATTAGGGTAATTATTACTTAATTAGTTAATTAAGTAATTAGGTTAAGTAATTAGAGTTTAAGAAATTATTAACCAAGATAATTATTTTTAATCAAGGGAGTTTTAAATAATGAATAATTAAGATAAAAGAAAGTTAATGTAATGATCCGATTTTTCGATGCCCGAAAATCGACACCAATACATCTACTGTACCAAATGTCGAACAATCAAATGCCGAAAAATCAAACCATTAGGGTTAAAGAAGAAGGAGGTAGAAGAAGAAATAGAAACAATATCAGATTCTCACAATCGCATCGGAATAATATATGATAGATAAATGATTAATCTTTAAACAAAAAGAACTATGTCTATTTATACATTACATCATCAGAGTACAATACAATCAACAACACAATTCAGGACGGTTATAATATCTCGTCCTTCCAAAGCTGAATGTACAGCTTATACTGCACAGCGGAAATATAAACCTATGGAAATACTCTTCGTCATCCAGCTCACCTCCTGAGCTTCACAACAATCGATCCAGAATCTGTACTCTATAATACTCAGTCTGACCCGAGCATTATAGTTAAATAACATCCGAGTCAGTCTGGAAAACCAGCGTGAGAAAATACACTCAATTGGATTATTAAAGTTTCAAAAATCCTTTAAAAAAATCAAAGGTATCTCGTAAGACCACGCCATAAATAAACATGCCGGGTTTTTACCTTACGATAACCAAAATATTTCTTATAAAATCCTCTGATATTACAGTAGTGTCTATATACAAACACTTATTCAAATAGCCAAAATTGTTACATAATTAAATTCCAGTAATACTAGCCACAAAGTGGGTTCTACAAACAAAACCGTGAAGGCATGTAGGAAGAATGGATTTCCATCAATGGCAGGGTTACTGGGGTACCGTCCGTCACAGTACGTGGTCTAGATCACCGTACCGAGGATCCATCCTGATCCCCTGCTACACAAGACCGGAGTTACCCCTTACTAGATAGTCCGAATAAGATCACCCTATGGCTGGGATCAGCAACCGCCCACACAGCTAAATAAAATGGACCTCTAGACATGGATGGCCTTACTGTAATTGGTTGCTAGCCACATAGCCTTATATGCACCTCCCCTGTTTTAGCCAATCCCAATTGATGAGGCTCGAGGCTATGCGTTACATTTTTAGCACACATTCTCTTAGAATTCTCATCGTCCTCTCGACGATGATCTGAAAGCATTCGTCTATACATGTCCGTTTCGGGTCTAAACGGAACCGAAGGCACTACTCCTACTACATCCATTTTGGAATCAACCTCAGGATTAGTACCGATTAGCCATTGCACTTCACTGCTCCATCTTCGACTCTCAGCTCTTGTCTTCCTCATGAAAACATTCAAACCAGATCGAAGTGGTTTTCAGAAAATTAATCCCAATCCCGATCTCTTCAAAACGATCAGTGCATTGGCCAATATTGATAGTTGGTTATTTAACTATCAAATAACATTCACAAACGACCATGAGGCATTAATAATTTTCCAAATTATTATTTCAAAATATCTTCGCAAGATATAAATTTTTCTACACTTCTATCCTTTGAAACAGTTTCCAAATCCCTTGCTCTTGCGAATTTATAAATATTGTTTATTCCACTGAAAACACCAAGTCTAAATACTTTAGGTTTTAAAATAATTTAAATTACTTTATCCGAAAATATATTTTAAAACACTTAAAATAAAAACTATTTAAAATATAACTATGAAATTTCCTAAAAATTCTCAAGCAAAACATAAGCCTAAACAAATTTTAAAATAAAAATAGAAATTATGAAATTTAATACTAGTTTTCAAATAAAAACTTTAGCCTAACTATCTTTAGAATAAAACTGCTTTATAAAATATAAATATTAATAATTATATTTTAAATCATTATACCAATTAACTTTTCAAAATAGTTACTAATATAAATAATTTAATAAATATTTACCTTTAAAATTTTAAACAACTTAAATAATAATTTCTCGAAAACATTCCTTTAAAACAACTTTAAACTTTAGCTTATACTTAAAAATCTGCTTTTAAAATGTGCTTGGCTTTTCAGGGAAATACACTTACCTTTCACACCTTTAAAATAAACCACTATTTATTTTTAAAAAAAATACCCATTCCTTTATAAATTTCCCACTGTGAATTTATACTTCCATATATCCACTGATATCTTGTTTCACTTTATAAACCCACTTTATAAATTCCATAGTCTCATCCGTCTTTTAAAACACAGTTTCAAACACTAAATCAATTTCCAAATTTATTTCCAAAATTTGCTCCATTTAAAAATTACTCCTTTACTTATCCAAATTTATTTCAAAGTCTATTAATTCCAAACTCGCTTCTTTATTTATGATTCAAAACTTATTTCAAACTGAAAATATCCATTCCATTCTCTATTCAAAACTTTACCTTTTAGTTCTTTCCAATCATTTTAAATCTTAAAATTTAAAATAAAATCCTTTAATTGTTAAGCAATATCACTTAAGTCTCCAAAACTCCTTTAATTTCATTTATTTAAAATCTCTATATTTTTCTTTTCTACCCATCATTTATTTAATAGAATTTAAAATCAAACCTTTATTCTTTCCAAATTCATTCTTTAATTTATCTAAAATAGTTTTACTTAATATTTCTCTCTTATATATCTTTCAAAATCAAATCTTTACATACCTTCAAATATCCAAATATATTCAGCCAAACCATAACATTCAATAATTTCAATTACCAATATAATCAATATAATCATCACGGATTATCACATAAATCATATTTTTGAACATAAAATAAATTCAACATTTTGAGGAATCCAGTTGGATCCCTCCAACCTGTTTTCCTGCATCTACAGATGTTAGCACAATATAAAGTACCAATTCCACTTCGAGGTAGAATATCACAGTATATAGGGTCATCCGCTATTATGCAGGGCGCACAGGGTCTCATCATCTATATAATGTGGGAAATCAACCACTCCAATATATATACTACTATATATAATATCGCATCCAGTTAATTCAATCATTCAACCAATAATTTAAATTTAACTATTTAAATTTAATGGAAATCCAAATGAGTGAGATTAACTCACCTTTGATTTTGCAATCCACTTCAATCTCAACTCGGTCTCTTCATAATTTAAGGCCTTGTATAACATTATACGGTTTATTAATATTTGTGTTAATCAAATAATTAGTTACCATTTATTTATTTAACTTAACTAATAATTAATTTCAAACCAATTCCTTTTAATAAAATATTTCTAGTTACCAAAATATAAGTTAACTAAACAAATTAATCACTAAAATAAATTAGTAAATCGTATTTTGTTTTTATTTTCCACCTTTTTAAAACTGCTTAAAAGATAATTTTCTTCTTACTGCAAACTTTTTCTTTACTGTAAATTTATGTTTTATCTATACACACACACACATTAAATCCTAATAAAATAATAAAAAACACTTTATTAAAAATTAAATTAAAATAGGCAGGTATATACATTTTATATTTGTATTAAATTCCCCGTTTACTGTAGATTAAAACTTATCTATTTATGCATATATATTTTTTATCTATATATACATTTTTTAGTAAATTTAAAGAAAACAAACTATACCTTACTACCTCTCGTCACCTCGCAATGCCTCCCTTCCTCAAATCGAACGTGAGCTCCATAGGTCTTCCATGGCACCACTGTACATCAGTCTACGCGAGAGAATCAATCCTCGCGAAATCCATCGCTTAAATGCCAAAATCGAACCCTAAGTCGACGTGCTCGAACACGAGACCAACGAACCCTCATTATCATCGAATTGCGACGACATGCAAAAGAAAACCCCAAGGCGAGAACCTCATTGCTAGTCTCCCCTTCCCACTCACTGTGACATCATGACAAACTAGCACGAGCGCCATTTAACGACGCGAAGTCCCTTGCTGAAGTCTCGAGCTTGAACTCGAATGAAGAAATTCCGTTGAAATTGATTGAGAATGTTGAAGGGAAGAAGGCGAATTTGTTTTGGAATGATTCGAGAATGAAGGGATTTGACTTCGATTTTGATTTGTGATTTTCAAATTTTGTTCGGCATTGATTATTTAGAGTTAGAAGAGGAAGCTGGGTTAAAATGGCGAGCAAGAGTAGCCAGTCTAATGTGGGTGTGGCCATTATTTTATTTTTATATTTTCATTTTTTTCCTCTTTGTTTAAATTTGATCCGAGGTTGTTTTAAAAAGAAAAAGGAAAGGGAGACAAGATGAGATGCTAGAGTGTTGGGATCAACTAGTTACAGTGATTTGCAAAGGAGACCAAAAAGTTTTGATGTGCTATAAATTCAGCTGAAGTTGACCAGGATAAAGATATATATTTTAAATTTAAAATGTCTCGATAAATGTAACTTAAAATTTCGAACCCCTATTGAGGCATGCCGCTAGGCGTTTATAATATTATACCCTAGTTTTGAACGCAATGGAAAATGTTTCGAGGTCTAACTCAATCATAGGGAGAAGATAGCTTTTGAACCCAGTTATTATATTGAATTTTCGATATGAATTCAATACGTTTATCTGCCGTACGATCACACGACAACTCCAAATACTACAAAATTTGAAATCCGATAATAATATACTATTACGGATCCAATGGAATAGGTGTCATCGAATTCCGAGACTGTGCCCCTGGAAGGTTATTTTTAAATATCGATTTAAATGATGTAAATTCAAAACTGAACAAAATATTCCCAAATTCAAAATTTTAATTTCTATTATCTCTAGTATAATAAATATAAATTTCCAAGTCTTTGAAATATTTTTTAACAAGCATAAAACTGAAGATTTAATATTTTACCCAACTTCCAATAACTAAAATCAATAATTTAATTGCCAAATAAATAGTGATTTTGAAATTCAAGTTTAACTAACTTCTAAGTATTTGAAATCAATTAAATATTCAAATTTCAAATATCCAGAAATTACGGGTCGTCACATTCCTCCCCTCTTAAAAGAATTTTGTCTTCGAAATTACTAGTTAAGAAAAATGATCCAATTCCTGTTAACTATTTTCCCAATCCAATAGTTTTTAACAACACCCAAAAACAATCTTTTTATTAAAGACGCTATCACTCTTACTAACTTCCTAAACTCATCCATAACTCCCAAATAATATTACTACTTAACCATTTCAAACTTTAATTTAAAACCAAATTTTAAACTATCAAAATTTTATCAAAATTTTCTAACTCCCTAAATTTTCGAAAAATTTCGCCAGCGTCTCCTTCGCACGGCTAGATCAGTACAACTACAAAATGCCTCTACAGTCTCCCATATTTCAAAAGAAAACCAAAAATCCAAGTGGCTAGAATAGAAAACCATCAAATTTCATACAGAAATTTAAATACATACCTTTTTATTGAGTAATTTATTTTATCTTCTAAAATCAAAACCCCAATTCTCTTTTCCTTTGTGACACCTGCATATCCAATAATATCCAACCACAGAATTCAAAATCATTTATTCACTTCTTTATAAAATTTTCAATATCTATTTCATTCAAGTTCGTACGATGTACATATATCATCTATACGCAATACCAAATCAGATCGCTCACTCGATCACACAATTTCATTTCCGAACTAGTATCGTTCACCCAACTCTCTAGTGCGGACTCAGATCTGATTTCCTGATCAGAAACCATCATTCTCCTTGCATAGCCACAAACCATGATAGAGAATTCTAAAATCCATCAAAAATCCATATCTAAGGTTCGCCGTCGAAAATCGAATGAAAAATCCCAACTCGGATCGGTATAATTACCTCCAAATTATGTACTCAAAACTAGATCAAATCGCTATGCGAATAAAATAATATACGTACCTCCTACGTATTAATCTCAATTGATTTAGCTATATCTACTCTCTTTTATTCACATTTGTTTTGATTTCTATTCAATTATTCACAATTATCCATCTCACAACTTTACCGAACCCTCATTCAAATATTAACTTAGAATATTTTCCAATACCAAATTTTACTTAAGAATTTCACCTTTTACTTTCCTTAAGTTTATTATAAATATTTTATATACTTTAATATTTATTTTTACTTACTACTAAAGCTTCCACATCTAATTTCATTTAACTTAAATTCTCAATTCCATTTGAATTCAATTCACTTTTAAATTTTAAAATGCTAAATTCTGTTCTTCTTATCCCAAACCATTTTATTTGCAAACCCTTATTATACTTAGTCCACATTGAATTAATCCTTCAGCTTCACTTTACTTTACACAATTTAAATTAAATATCATTCTAATATTTAATTTTAATTCATTTGCTTGCCAATTTAAATCAATTCATTTACTTACAAATTTTATTTTCAATCCTTTGTTTTGTTTAGTTCAACTTGACCAAATTACCATTCTTAAATATTGAATTCTATCAACTATCTTCCATTTACTAATTTATTTCAATTTCCAACAAATTTTAATTTTTGGAACTTTGTTCTTTTAATCCACTCAAATTATATTTTTCAATTCCACTTTACTTAACATAATTCAAATTGATTCCAATATTCAGTTATCGTTTTACTTACTTACAAATGTAATTTCCTTTGTTTCTCATACATTTGTTTACAATCTTAATAAACTTATTTTCAATAATCATTTTCCTCAAAGCTCACTTTACTTAACTAGATTCACTTACATTCCGTTTCAATTTAAGTTTTAAACTTTCTATAAGTTTTCCACTTATTTAAATTCTATTTACTAACTTCTTTTAATTCGCTTCAATTAATTAGCTCACCTCCCAACTTATTTTGTTTCATACTTACTTTTATTCAATCCTTCTTAAGTTAAAATTTTATTCTAACATATTCAAATTTTACAAACTATCAACCCATTTATATTCTATAAACAATTTCAAACCAACTCCAGAATATTTTAAACGATTACTCATATTTCAAAAAGCATTTTTAAAATCAATTATATATACATAATTCATTTGCAAATCAAATCATCCTTTGAATATTAAAACGAACCCAGTTTTGCGAATAATTTCAATTTAAAATAATTTGGTAGCAATTCCTCTCTTGTAAACTCGAAAATGAACATTGGTGACGCTGCAGTCATTACCGAAGTTATTTTCCAGCGACCCAAAAGAGTTCAATGCTTTTATCTCTTTTAAAAACCCTTCCAAATATTTTTAAATTTCCAAATCTCACCTAATTTCATATCCAATTCAAAAATATTTCTGAAATAATATTACTATTACTTCTCCAAACCTTTGAAAACCATTTTTAAATCCCAAAGGAATTTAATTCCAAAATTTCGAATTCCAAATCCACTCAATTCATATTTAAACATTACTCTGGAATTTCATATCATTTTAATTATAAATCACACTATAATTTACATTTATAAATTTCATTTGTTAAATGAATTTATCTCCAAATCTTTGGTTATACCCTTATTTCCTTATTTCAATTATCATAACAACATGATAATAATTTAATATTATTACTTCCTAACAACCAAGAAACCATATGCTATAATAATTTACAAAATTATTTCTTTTATATACAAAAATAATTTGGGCAAAATTATTTCATTTACCCTATTTTAAAACAATACTATGTCGGTTTATCTTGTTTAAGAGTTTAGAAACTCCTATCGATACAGTTGGCCAGACTGCTCCGACCAGAATTTATAAAAACTCAACCGATAAGTCAACACAATATAAAAAACAATTTTTATATTCAATAACAAATATGCGCTCATATCTATTAATACACTCAAACTCATTCTAACGTACTACAAACTCTATCTTTAATGAGTAATCCCCAACAGAGCCAAGGCTTTCGCTTAACCTTAAACGCTGATACCAACTGCAACGACCTAATTTTTCGACGCCCGAAAATCGACATCAGTACGTCCGCTGTATCAAATGTTGAGCAATCGAATGCTAGAAAACCGAATCATTAGGGTTAAAGAAGAAGGAGGTGGAAGAAGAAATAGAAACAATATCAGAATCTCACAATCGCAGCGGAACAATATATAATAGATAAATGATTAATCTTTAAACAAAAAGAACTATATCTATTTATAAATTACATCATCAGAGTACAATACGATCAACAATACAATCCAGGACGGTTATAATATCTCGTCCTTCCAAAGCTGAATATACAACTTACGCTGCACAGTGGAAATATAAATCTATGGAAATACGCCTTGTCCACCTGCTCGTCTCCTGAGCTCCACAGTAGTCCATCCAGAATCTGTACCCTATAATACTCGGTTTGACCCGACCATTATAGTAAAATAACACCAAGTCAATCTGAAAAACCAGCGTGAGAAAATACACTCACTTGGATTATTAAAGCTTCAAAAATCTTTAAAAAAAAATCAAAGGTGTCTTTTAAGACCACGCCACAAACATACATGCCGGGTTTTTACCTTACCATAACCAAAACATTTCTTATAAAATCCTCTGATATTATAGTAGTGTCTATATACAAATACTTTTTCAAATAGCTGAAATTGTTACATTATTAAATTCCGGCAATACTAGCCATAAAGTGGGTTATACAAACAATACCGTAAAGGCACGTAGGGAGAATGGATTTCCATCAATGACAGGGCTACTGGGGTACCGTCCGTCACAATACGTGGTCTAGATTACCATATAGAGGATCCACCCTGATCCCCTGCTGCACAAAACCAAAGCTACCCCTCAATGGATTGTTCGAATAAGATCACCCCGCGGTTGGTATCAACAACCGCCCACACAGCCGAATAAAAGGGGCCTCTAGACAGGGATGACCTTTCCCTAATTGGTTGCTAGCCACTTAGCCTTGTGTGCACCTCCCCTGTTTTAACCATTCTTGGTTGATGAGGCTCGAGGCTATGCATCACCTTTTTAGCATACATTCTCTTAGAATTCTCATCGTCCTCCCGATGATGTTCTAAAAGCATTCGTCCATACAAGTCTGTTCCGGGTCCGAACGGAATCGAAGGTACTACTCCTACTACATCCATTTTGGAATCACCCTCAGGTTTAGTAGCGATTAGCCCTTGCACTTCACTGCTCCATCTTCGACTCCCAGCTCTTATCTTCGTCACAAAAACGTTCAAACTGGATCGAAGTGGTTTTTGGGAAATTAATCCCGATCCCGGTCTTTTCAAAATGATTAGCGCATTGGCCAATATTGATAGTCAGTTATTTAACTATCAAATAACATTCACAAACAACCATCAGGCATTAATAATTTTCCAAATTATCATTTCAAAATATCTTCGCGAGATATAAATTTTTCTACACTTCAATCCTTTGAAACAGTTTCCCAAATCCCTTTCTCTTGCGAAATAAATTATAAATATTGTTTATTCCACCAAAAATACCAAGTATAAATACTTTAGATTTTAAAATAATTTAAATTACTTCATCCGAAAAATATATTTTAAAACACTTAAAATAAAAACCATTTAAAATACTTTATTTAAAATACTAACTATGAAATTTCCTAAAAATTCTCAAGTTAAACATAAACCAAAACAAATTTTAAAATAAAAATAGAAATTATGAAATTCTATATAAGTTTTCAAATAAAAACTTTAGCCTAACTATCTTTAAGATAAAACTACTTTATAAAATATAAATATTAATAATTATCTTTTTAAATCATAATACCAATTAACTTTTCAAAATAACTACTACTATAACTAATTTAATAAATATTTACCTTTAAATTTTGAACAACTTAAATAATAATTTCTTGAAAACATTCTTTTAAAATAACTTTAAACTTTAACTTATATTTAAAAATCTACTTCGAAAACGTGCTTGGCTTTTCAAGGAAATACACTTTCCTTTCACACCTTTAAAATAAACCATTATTTATTTTTAAAACAAATTACCCATTCCTTTATAAATTTCTCACCGTGAATTTTTAGTTCCAAATATCCACTGATATCTTATTTCACTTTATAAACCCAATTTATAAATTCCATAGTCTCATCCTTCTTTTAAAACACAGTTTCAAACACTAAATCATTTCCAAATTGATTTCCAAAATTTACTCCATTTAAATTTACTCCTTTACTTATCCATGTTTATTTCAAAATTTATTTATTCCAAACTCGCTTCTTTATTCTTGATTCGAATCTTATTTGAATCTGAAAATATCCATTTCATTCTTTATTCAAAATTCTCCCTTTTAATTCTTTCCAATCATTTTAAATCTTAAAATTTAAAATGAAATCCTTTAATTCTTAAGCAATATCACTTATGTCTCCAAAACTCCTTTAATTTCATTTATTTAAAATCTCTATATTTTTCTTTTCCATACCCAGCATTTATTTAGTATAATTTAAAATCAACCCTTTATTCTTTTCGAATTCATTCTTTAATTTATCTAAAATTATTTTACAATATTTCTCTCGTATATCTCTTTTAAAATCAAATCTTTTATATTTACATACCTTCAAATATCAAATATATTCATCCAAACCATAACATTCAATAATTTAAATTACCAATATAATTAATATAATCGTCACAGATTATCACATAAATCATATCGCTGAACATAAAATAAATTCAACATTTTGAGTAACCCAGTTGGATCCCTCCAACCTGTTCCCCTGCATCCATAGATGTTAGCACAATATAAAATACCAATTCCACTTCGAGGTGGAATATCGCAGCATATGGGGTCATCCTCTATTATGCGGGGCGCATGGGGTCTCATCCGCTATATAATATAGGAAATAAAGCACTCCAATATATATACTACTATATATAATATCACATCTAGTCAATTCAATCATTCAACCAATAATTTAATTCAACTATTTAAATTTTATGGATATCCAAATGAGTGAGATTAACCCACCTTTGATTTTGCAATCCACTTTAATCTCAACTCGGTCTCTTCATGATTTAAGACCTTGTATAACCTTATACGGTTTATCAATATTTGAATTAATCAAACAATTAATTACCATTTATTTATTTAACTTAACTAATAATTAGTTTTAAACTAATTCCTTTTAATAAAATATTTCTAGTTACCAAAATAATTACATAAGTTAACTAAACAAATTAATCACTAAAATAAATTAGTAAATTATATTTTGTTTTTATTTCCATTTTTTAAAACCGCTTAAAAGATAATTTTCTCCTCACTGCAAACTTTTTCTTTACTGTAAATTTCTGTTTTATCTATATATATGCACATTAAATCATAATAAAATAATAAAAATACTTCACTAAAAATTAAATTAAAATAGGCAGGTATATATATTTTATATTTGTATTAAATTCCCCTTTTATTGTAGATTAAAACTTATCTATCTATGCACACACACACACACACACACATATATATATATATATATATTTATCTGCATATATATGTTTTAGTAAATTTAAATAAAACAAACTATACCTTACTGCCTCTTGTCACCTCGCAACGCTGCCCTTCCTCGAATCGAACGTGAGGTCCGCAGGTCTTCCTTGGCACCACTGCACATCAGTCTGCCTACGGGAATCAATCCTTACGAAATTCGTCACCTAAATGCCAAAATTTAACCGCAAGTTGACGTGCTCGAACACGAGACCAAAGAGCCCCCACTATCATCGAATCGTGACGACATGCAAAAGAAAATCCCAAGTCGGGAACCTCATCACGGGTCTGCCCTTCCCACTCATTGCGACATCATGACAGACTAGCATGAGCGCCATTGAACGATGCGAAGTCCCTTACTGAAGTCTTGAGCTTGAAGTCGAACGAGGAAATTCCATGAGATTGATTGAGAATGCCGAAGGGAAGAAGGCGAATTTGGTTTAGAATGATTCGAGAATGAAGGGATTTGACTTTGATTTTGATTTGTGATTTTCGAATTTTGTTTGGCATTGATTATTTAGAGTTAGAAGAGGAAACTGGGTTAAAATGGCGAGCAAGAGTAGCTAGTCTAATGTGGGTGCGGCAATTATTTTATTTTTATATTTTCATTTTTTCTCTTCGTTTAAATTTGATCTGAGGTTGTTTTAAAAAGAAAAAGGATAGGGAGACAAGATGAGACGCTAGAGTGTTGGGATCAACTAGTTACAATGATTTACAGAGGAGACCAAAATGTTCTGATGTGCTATAAATTCAGCTAAAGTTGACCAGGATAAAGATATATATTTTAAATTCAAATTGTCTCAATAAATGTAACTTAAAATTTTGAACCCCTATCGAGGTAAGCCACCAGGCGTTTATAATGTTATACCCCTATTATGAACGCAACGGAAAAGGTTTCGAGGCCTAACTCGATCGTATGGAGAAGATAGCATTTTGAACTCAGTTATTATATTGAATTTTCGATATGAATTCAGCACGTTTATATACCGTACGATCACACGCAACTACAAATGCAACGAATTTGAAATCCGATAATAATACACTATTACGGATCCAATGGAATCGGTTTCGTCGAATTCCGAGACTGTTCCCCAGAAGGTTATTTTTAAATATCGATTTAAACGTTATAAATTCAAAACTGAACAAAACATTCCCAAATTCAAACTTAAAATTTCTATTATCGCCAGTATAATAAATATAAATTTCCAAGCATTTGAAATATTATTTAAGAAGCATAAAACTGAAGATTTTATATTTTATCCAACTTTCAATAATTAAATTCAATAATTTAATTGCCAAGTAAATAGTGATATTTGAAATTCAAGTTAAACTAACTTCCAAATATTTAAAATCAATTAAATATTCTAATTTCAAATATCCAGAAATTCCGGGTCGTCACAATTAATTTTATTTCATAAAGTTTATTTATTTTATTATTTAAATTAGAGTTAATATTTAATTGATTATTATTTAATTAAAGGTTAATTACTCGCTTAATTATTTTATTAAGCTTTAATTATAAATGAATGTTTATTAAATTAAAGTTTAATTAAGGTTTAATCACTAATTAGTTTTTAATTTGCTAAGGTTTAATAATTGATTAATTAAGATTTGATCAAGCTTAATTAAGACTGGATTTTTAGTTAAATAGATTAAGAGTTAAAATAAGCTGAATCAGGGTTTAATTATGATTTATTTTTTGATTTAATTAAGATTTGTTAAGATTTATTAAGTTTTAACGTATGGTTTAATTGAGGTTTATTCATTTTAAAAGCTCTTTAAAACTCTGTCAGGTATTTATTTTAAACCAGCTTTCTTATCTAAGCAAATTGTTTTAAATCGAAGGATTTCTTGTCTAAGCCTCAAGCAATGCTTATGACTAGAAAACCAAATAACATCTATCAAGAGAACAAAATACTATCCTACTTACATTTGCCGTACAGTGGACTGCTTCATTGTGATTGAATGATTCCCTTTACTTACTGCTTGCTCAGGCAAATATCCATGTTAACTTGTTAAGTAGAACCAAAATAAAAGATCCCTTGTGGTCTCTAGGCCTCCATTGGATTCTGTGAAGTTAAATGTTTTCAAAATTAGTCCATTTTAGGATAAGATATTTAAATGATAATTTGGCAACTGTTTTAGTTAAGATATTCAAATTTGGATAAGATTTTATTAAAGAAGTTGTTGAAATATGAAAGGTGTATATAGGGACTTTATGAATGATTTTGGGATTTTGTAAGGAAGTTTTAGGAATGCTTGTATATTCATAAAAGAAGTTTTTGAAAGGGTTTGAGTGTTTATAAAAGAAGTTTACAAAAGGTGGTTATTTATAAAGGAGTTATAAATATTTGAATATTTGTAAAAGAGTTTTATAAATGAACTTGGAAGTTTAGAAAGTGTTTTGGAATGGATTTGGATTTCAAGTAAAAGAGATTTCATGAATGGAATAGTTTTGGCTAAAAAGGATTTACCGAAATAAACATAAAAGAAAGAATTTGATATTTGGGTTTCTCTAAACTAACCTTCCAAAAATGGTGGTATGGAACATCCGTTCAACACTTAACATCGAGGGAATAGTGTTTAGGGTTGTCCTTATCTCCAATTTAAAAAACATTGTTTAAACCTTTTAACGTGATTTGAAAGCAAGAAGTTATTCGAAAGTGTTATATGAATAGACTTATGTCTGAAAGCTAAGTATATGAATGTTCTAGACAAACCTTTTTGAAAAGGATTTATTTGAAAAAGTTTTTGTTTTGAGGCTTAGTGGTTGCTATGGATAAACAAATCTCAAATTGAATTGTTTATTGTTTGTCTATTTGATAGTTAAATAACCGATTATCAAATCTGGACCTGTTTTGAATCACGATTTATGTCGGGTATATTCTAGTTCCCCCGCAAGGACTCGATTGCTTAGTGCATGCTTCCAAAAGAACCAGAATTGAGTTAACCGAAAATTATCGCTTAGTTTGGAGACGCCAATTCTCGGATTTATCCAAACCACTCTAAACTAATGATGAACGATGTTAAATCATATTGAAGTATGCCATGGAGTTATACTATTCAACCTGAGGGTGATTACAAAATAGAAGATAGTAATGTGGAATGTTTGTTTGATCACAGGACAACTTGCATGGATAAATGTTGGCATTGTATCTCTGCTAGGAGGACAGTGTTAGCATTCCAAGATGGTCTGCTAAGAGGAAGAAGGTAAAGACGTGACCCTATGAGCCTCACAAACCAGGAAATGGCAGAAATAATGTATGCAGCAGAGCTATGTGGTCAGCTACCATTAAGATCCGCCATCCCATTCTAGGTTATCCATATTCAAGTTGTTTTTCACGCAAACACCATGGTAGTATAAGACCTTGGTATTAAAAAGGGATGAGATGATCCAGTTCACCATGTTAAAGGGGCAACCGAATTATAGCAGAGGTAGAAGAATTCTTGTCAGACTTTGGTACATTTTCTAGGGGTGTACCATCGGAAGGCAGTCCCTTACCTTTCCATAGTATGGAATCCATCTCCAATACGAGCCTTTAATATTTTGATTTTTGAGCCAAGTATGATGGAATTTAAAGTGGTAACAATTTTATCTATTTTGGATATGTATTTGTACAATAGACATTAGTATAATATCATTGAATTTTATATACAAATGCTTTGGTTATCGTAAGTAAAAACCTATCTGTGTATATGTGCTGTGCGGTCTCACGAGATACCTTTGATTTCAATAGACCTTTGAAGTAATAATTAAGTTGTATGAGTAAACTCACACCAGAACCATGTCTGATCTAGAGTTTATTTTCTTTTCCTAAACTCTTGTGTGCTCAAATTTGAATGGGAAGCCAAGTAGTTTACGGTTTTATGTAGATTTACTAGAAGGAGCTTGGAGCCGGTGTCTTCATCGATAGCTAGTTAGTTTTCTTGTTTTTCGATGTATTATATGTACATTGTATTCAATTTTGAAGGGACGGACTGTTATAACAGTCCTAGGGTAGAACTTGTTTTAGTATGACTCTGATGTAACATTTTTAAAATGACTTTGTAATATGTTATGTTGAGTAATATATATTGTTCTGTTGCATTGTGAGATTCTAGGTTGTTTAGTTTCTTCTTTTCATCTTTTCTTTCTTTCAACCCTAATAATCGGTTTTTCGGCACTTGAATGCTCGGCAAGCAATGCAGTGGACGTGTTAGTGTTGATTTTTGAGGGCCGAAAATCTAGTTGTCACATTTTGGTATTAGAGCCTGGTTAAGCGAACAACTAGGATTTTGTGGGAAAACTCATTAAGAGATAAGGTAACGGAATACCTTATTACGAGTTTGAGTGTATTATATATACGACTGCGTATTTGTTAATGATATAAAAATGTCTTATATTGTATTGATTTATTGGCTAAGTGGCTTAAGAACTCTGGTCTAGACATGGGATGCCACAGTGTCGATAAGAGTTTCCTAAACACTTGAAAAAGGAAAACCGACACAATATTGTCTTAAAATGTTAAATGAAACAATTTTACCTATGATTATATTATATATATAAAGAAAATGTTTTCAATGTTGATAGAATTGTTGGGTGTAATGAGTGATAAAGAATGGTTATATCCATCTATCATACTTTGGAAATGATACCTTTCCCAATATGAACACGATATCGAAGTGTATTTTTAAGGTATCTTACTATAATTAGGTAGTAAGAATGGGTACACAAGGAAGGAGAGGACAGGGAGAGAGATCGAAGAAATTAATCACAAAGGCTGGAAAGACTGGTAGATAAGCACGAAAAGCAGTTGTGGTTCCTAATGATGAATTAGTTGAAGTTTAGAAGAGGCCGACAACTTCAACAAAGAACGACAACATCAATAAATGCAAAATGAGGAAATTTATGCCGCGTTGGAAGACACCTTGGGAGGACAAATCAGAAGAAAGTGGTCCATAATGGAAGTTCTTCAAAATGGAAAAGGAAGTTAGTTGTTACATTGTACATTGTCATAAGACATGACATACTATGGAATACTGTATAAAGGGAAAGGAGGGACTGGTAGTTACTAAAATTTGGGAAAAACATTGCTTCTTTTTCCAACAACTTGGAAACATCAAGAAAAATTGTCCTATGATTCAAAGCGCACCATTGGATGGAGCAATTATTAAGAATAAACCAGCCACCTCAAGAGAGATACTTAAGGGAATGAGTGTACGAAAAGAGGAGGAGAACAGTAGATGGGGATAAGTATCTTAAGTGTGAACTCATAATTATGAGTGTGTTTTGGGAAGTAATGTATAATATGTATCTTTGGAGACGTTTTGAATGCTATGCAATTATTGTTATTTGCTTTTAAAATCATTCTTAAACTTTGGAAACGACTGGCAAGGTTTGAAATTAAATATTTTAATATGAATCTAGATAACTAATAATTATGAATCCTAGAGTTTTCGGAATAAGGGGTATGTTGTTGAGGAAGGGCCGCTGAAAGGAACATCAAATTAAGGTTTTATGGCTAATATAATACTAGAGGGGGGGGGAGGTGAATAGTGTTTAATGAATTCTAAGACTTATATGGAATAATTTAAAAATTATGATATAAACAAATGCAAAACTTAATCATAGAAATATCATAGAATTAAACATTCAGATATAGAAAGTAAATAAAAAGCAGCAAAGGAAAGAACATACCAGATTTTATACTGGTTCGGAGTTACCCTACATCAAGTCCTGTACCAAGGCAAACACCTCATACAAATTTTTATTATACCAATGTCGAGATTACAAGCTTCAATTTCTAATGGCCTTGAGGTACTCTCTTGTCTCATGAGTCTGGGGCAAACTCTCTTAATTAATGGGGCTCAAGATCACCCATCTAATTTCCAGGCATAACGACTCCTTATAGAGAGACTCGATAAACTTTTGATTACAAATTGATCCTATAACTCTGAATAGAACTTTGGTCTTTGAGAGAGGGTAGAGAATCAAATAAGAATGAGATTCTAATTAGATTCACTTGAGAATTCGGTAGAATTTCGACACGATCTTATAAATATGAAAATTTTAGAATATGGATTTGTGGAGAAGAAGGAGTGAAGAAAACAAGAAAATAGTTTGTTAAAAAATAGTTTGTGAAGGCTATTTATAGAGTACCAACGGTCATAATCATTCGTGAAGAGATTTAAACAAATAGACACTTCTTTTGAAAATTGAAACTTTTGAATTCAACCGTCACCATGTCAACATGGGGTATCCCATGGTGTCAACATCCCTATGTTAAAAACAATGTAAAATTTGTTTTGTAAATGGTATAGAAAGGAAAACAAGATTAAATGATTCTGGAGTAAAAACGAAGTTTAAAACAAGAGTTTAAAAAACAAAAACAAAGAATATTTTAATGCTAAAACATCGTTTTGAAAATCATTTGAAAAGATAATTTTTTCAAGGCTAAAATATTTTTAAAAACAGTTTTGAAAATCATTTTGAAAAAGCATTTTGAAGTAGTTTTACAAGCTTCTTCCTGTAGAATATCCCATCACATCAGGACTCGAGAACTTGTACAAAACCAAGATATTCGTAGGTTTGTAAGCCACTTGTCGTAGGTTTGTAAGCTACTTGTCATGGGTTTGTAAGTCACTAAGAAGGTAGAAATGGGTTCCACCCCAAATGAAATTCGGAATGAAGATTTCCATGCTATTATGAAGTTTTAACAAAAACTAGACACATATCCTGAAATCTTGATCTTGATACTCATGAGTCTTCAAACTTGATTTCTTCGTTCTTGATCTTTAAACTCTTTAATAATCAATACCTGCCTTATATATATCTTGCATAATAACATTCATATATATCTAGACAATAATGTTAGAATATAAGTTATAATAAAAGGTTGTTGTCATCACAACCACTATCTCCAGTTCCTAACAATCTTCCCCCTTTTGATGATGACAACCTTATCAACTCCCCCTTACTCCAAGCCTACTATTTTATATAACTTCTCCCCCTTTGTCATCAACCAAAAATAACCTATAAACCTTGAACTTAATAGAAAACAAACATATGACATAAGAATAATAACATATGAAATATTGCACCCTAAGTTAAATGGAATTCAAGATCTTATACACAAGATTATTTTTAGAAGAACATTAATTAAGATAACCATTATTTATAAATTAACAAACCAATATACAATGAAGAAAAACGAAAAAAAAAACGCTGAACGAGGACCCTTAACTATTGGTGATTTATGGACCGAACAATTTGGATAGTGGAGATAAAGGTTTCCACATTGTTCGACCAAGTTTCCATTAGCGTCAAAAAGGACCTCTCCAACGCAAATCACGCCATCGTCTTCGTCCATATGATCATCCGAATTTGGCAAAGGATGTTCTTCTTCTTGATCTTGTTGTGGTTCTTCTAGAGGCTCTTCTTCTTTATAAACCATGGCTTGAGATGATTCTTCGATGACAATGGGATTGGCATGGTTATCCATAAGGAAGTTTTGTAAATTCCTAAGGATTCTGCCTAGCCTATCTTGTTCTCTTGCCATTCGCAGTTGGCTCGCTTGAATTTCTATCATTATTTGTAGCAAATCATTCATCTTCTTTTGTAGTTTGATGACTCCTACATGTGTGGAACGTTGAAAAGGACCAGAATGAGAAGTGGGTGAAGAAGGTTCATTATTAGAAGAGAAAGCCATTAATTTAGTGTTTTAGAAGTTTATTACAGAGAATAGAATAGAGAAAAGGAGCAAAAGTCAAAATATATAAATATATAACCTAATAACTAATTTTAGAGGGAAATTTAAATTTGAAATTTTCGGCCTATATGTCGACATAGAGGGATGGGTCATATCGATATACCCAGTTCAATTTTTGAGAAATTTTTATTTATATTAATTATTGACTTACTTGTATTATTTATAATTTATATTTCAGTTAATGAACATATACCTAATTCTCTTCTAAATTTAGTAAAGTTTTGATCATTTAATGGTTTGGTTAATATATCAGCAATTTTCGTTTTTCAGTATTAATATGTTCAAGTGTTATGACTTCTTTACTTATATTATCTCTAAGAAAATGATGTCTAATATCAATATGTTTTCTTCTAGCATGATGAGTTGGATTCTTAGATAGATTTATTGCACTAGTATTATTACAATAAATTGGTGATTTATTTATAGTTAATCCAAAATCTTTTAAAGTTTGTTGCATATATGTAACTTAAGAACAAGCCAAAACAACCGATATATATTCTGTTTTAGTTGTTGACAAGGATACAGTGTTTTGCTTCTTACTAAACCAAGAAACCAAAGAATGTCCTAGAAAGTGACAAGTTCCACTTGTACTTTTTTGGTCCGATTTACAACTAGCGTAATCATCATCACAATATGAAATTAAATTAAATACATCGTTTTTAGGGTAAAATAAACCATAATCTAAAGAATATTTTACATATCTTAAAATTCTTTTAACAACTTTTAACTGAGTTTCTTTAGGTTGAGATTGGTATCTTGCACAGAGACAGACACTATGCATGATGTCAGGACGACTTGCTATTATAAAAAGCAACGAACCAATCATGCCCCTATATAATTTTTGATCAATATCTTTTGATTTATCTTCTTTACTTAAAGCTACATTGGTTGTCATTGGAGTTGGTTTTCCACCAGAAGCGGTCAATCCAAATTTATTAATTAAATCCTTAGCATATTTTTCTTGACTAATGAAAATTCCTTTATCTAATTGTTTGATTTGAAGTCCTAAGAAGAAACTTAGTTCTTCCACATGACTCATTTCAATTTCTTTAGTCATTATATCTAAAAATTCTTTATTCATTATGTTATTAGTTGATCCAAATATTATATCATCTACATATATTTGTACTAATGGTATATCATTTTTGTTTTTTTTAATAAAAAGAGTTGTATCCATTTTACCAATTTCAAAACCAGATTGTAGTAAATAAGATCTTAGTCTTTCATACCAGGCTCTAAGAGCTTGTTTCAGACCATATAAAGCTTTCTTTAATTTATATACGTGATTTGGAAATTTATTATCTTCAAAAAGTGGAAGTTGTTCAATATAAACATCTTCTTTTGCAAAACCATTTAGAAAAGCACTTTTAACATCCATTTGATATAACTTGAAATTATTGTAGTTTGTGAAAGCAAGTAGAATCCTGATAGCTTCTAGTCTTTCTACGCGTGCAAAGGTTTCGTCATAATCAATTCCTTCTTCTTGACAATAACCTTGCGCGACTAAACGAGCTTTATTTATTACGACCTCACCAAGTTCATTCATTTTATTTTATAAACCCATTTTGTTCCAATTATACTTTTATCCTTTGGCCTAGGAACAAGTTCCCAAACATTATTTTTGGTGAACAGATTCAATTCTTCTTGCATAGAAAGAATCAATGAATCATCAGATGATGCTTCCTTTTGATTTTTAGGTTCAACAGTTGATATAAAAGCTACACCACTCGTACTATTTAGATGATTTCTTGTTTTAACTATAGATTCAATATTTCCTAGTATATTTTCTACGGGATGATCTTTTAATAGCCTAATTCTTTTATTAGGTTGAATGATATGTACAATATCTTTAAAATTTTCATCAAAAGATATATGCATTGTTTCTTCAATAGTGTTAGTTCTTAAATTATAAACTCTAAATGCTTTACTTCTATTAGAATATCCGATAAAGATACCTTTGTTCGATTTAGGTTCAAATTTATCTAAATTATCTTTTGTATTAAGAATAAAACACTTACTACCAAAAAATTTAAAATAAGCTACCATGGGTTTCTTATTGTAAAGTAATTCATATTGTGTTTTATTAGTTAATGGTCTACTTAAAATCCTATCTAATATATAAGAAGCTGTAGTGACTACTTCAGCTCAAAAGTTTTTAGGTAAGTTACTATAAGAAAGCGTTGTTCTAGCACACTCTTGAATCTTTCTATTCTTATGTTCTACCACTCCGTTTTGTTGTGGTGTTTTTGGAAAGAGAAATTATGAGTAATTCCTTTTTGATTACAGAAATTCTCAAAATTTTCGTTTTCAAATTCTCCACCGTGATCATTACAAATAGTTTTTATTTTTGAAGAAAGTTGATTTTGAATTCTTTTAGCAAATTTTTTAAATAATTCAAAAGCATCACCTTTAAGTTTAAGAAAAATTGTCCAAGTATATCCAGAATAATCATCTACAATTACAAAAAAATATTTATTGTGATAAGATGATTGAACTTGAGATGGACCAAATAAATCTAAATGAAGTAATTCTAGAGGTTTAGAAGTAAAAATCATATCTTTTAATTTAAATGAAGTTTTCTTAAGTTTTCCTAATTAACAAGCATCACATATACTATCTACTTTAAAGTTTAACTTGGAAAGACATCTAACTAATTCATGTTTTGATAACCTAGATAATAATTTGAAATTTAAATGACCAAATCTTTTATGCCAAATCCAAGGGTCACTTATTAGCCAAAAGACATAAGTTATCATTTGAAACTTTCATACTAAGGATGTAAATGATTTTCTTCCTAATTCCTTCAAAGATAATATTTGACTTATTATCTTCGATGTGACACTTATTGTAATGACCCGCCCTTCTCGACCCTCGAAAATCGACACAAAATAAGCCACAGTATAATATGCCGACGATCGAGTGCCGGAAAAGACAGATAGTTAAGGGAAAAGAAAGAAGATAGAAGAAGAAGGAACTAAACAATAACAGAATCTCACAATCGTAGCGGAATAAAATATAATACATAATATCAGATCTTTACACCAAATGAAACTATATCTGTTTTTATATATTACATCATAAGAGTATCACAAACAAACAACAATTACGAGCTTGACAATTTCATACGATCACAGCAGCGGATATAAACAAATATGGTAATACGTCTCGGACTCCAGCTCCTCTTCTGAGCTCCATATCATCCTTTCCTGTAATGTATAATACTCGGTCTGACACGAGCATTATAATAAAGTAACACCCGAGTTAGCCTGGAATACCAGCGTGAGAAATCACATTCAAATTGATTATTAAAGTTTCAAAATCCTTTGAAAATAAAAGCATCTCGTAAGAGCACGCCACAAATAAACATGTCAGGTTTTTACCTTACGACAGCCAAAACATTTATTATAAAATCCTTTGATACTATAATAATGTCTATATACAAATACTTATTCAAATAGCCGAAATTGGCCCATTAATTAAATTCCAGCTACTAGCCACAATCGTGGGCAATACAAACAAAACCTTAAAAGGCATGTAGGGAGAATGGATTTCCAACTAATGACTAGGCATTGGGGTACCACATGTCACAGTACGTGGCCTAGATCACCATACCGAGGATTACTCCCAATCCCTTGCAACACAAGACCGGGACTACCCCTTACTGTATAATCCCGAGTAAGATCACCCCATGGTTGGGACTAGCAACCGCACCACTAAGATGATATAAAAAGGGACATCTAGACAGTGATGACCTCACCCTAATAGGTGCTATCCACTTAGCCTTGCTGCATAACCCCTAATTTTCAGTCATTTCCGGTTGGTGAGGCTCGAGGCTAAGCGTTACCTTTTAGAACGTTACACTTAGAATGCCCATCGTCCACCTGATGTTGTTCTGAAAGCATTCATCCATACAAGTCCGTCCTGGGTTCGAACGGAACCGAAGGCACTACTCCTACTACATCCATTTTGGAATCATCCTCAGGACTAGTAGCGACTAGCCCTCGCACTTCACTGCTCCATCTTCAACTCCAAACTCGTTTCTCCCATGAAAACGTACAAACCGGATCGAAGTGGTTTTCGAGAAATAAATCTCGATCCCGGTCTCTTCGAAACGATCAGCACATTGGCCAATATTAATAGTCGATGATTTAACTATCAATCAATATTCACAAACATCCATCAAACATAATAATTTCCTAAATTATTTATTATCCTTAAAGTATCTTTGCAAGATATATTTCCATTTTCAACCCTTTGAAAACAGTTTCCATTTTCACTCTATCATGGAATAAATTTCCCAATTATTCAATTCCACTGGAAATAACCAAGTCCAAACATGTAGATTTTTAAAACAATTAAATCGTTTATTCTAAAATATACCTTAAAATATATTTAAAAATATTTAAAGCAAAACTACTTTGTAAAATATAAGCTAATTTTAAAATAAAAGTTCAATTAAACTAAATTTTACAAGAAGGGTTACAAAATCCTGTAAAATTTTCAAAGAAAACTTTAACCAATTATCTTTGAAATAAAACAATTTTATAAAATATAAATATTAATAATATTCTTTTAAAACATAATACCAATTACCCCTTTTAAAATAATTATTACCATAACTAATTTATTAAATATTTACATTTAAAATTTTTACAACTTAAATAATAATTTCTTGAAACCATTCTTTTAAAACAACTTCAAAACTTCTAACTTCTACTCAAAAATTTGCTTTAAAAACGTACTTGGCTTTTCAGGGAAATACACTTCCATTTAGAATAAACCAAAGAATTCTTTTTATAAATCCCGCTGGATTTATCTCAATTCGAGTTTACGTTTAAATCCCGTAAATTTCTTCCCTCAATTTAAAAATAAACATTTTTTTCCTTTCTATTTTTTAACACATTTCCCATTTCCTGGAATTCACTTTCAAAATATATACTTAACTTATTTAAAATAAGTTGCCAAATTCTTTATTCAAAATATACTTTTGAAAGTCTATAAAAAGTTTCTTGGGTAAGTTAAATCAAAAATTTCCTTTCAATATAAAGTTATTGTATTAAATACTTATAATAAAATTTCCTTTAGAAATTATAATACTAATTTATATTTAAAATAGTTAAATACCATAATTAGTTAATTAAATATTTACTTTCACTTAAAAGCAATTAAAAATAGTATTTTCTTCTAAAACATTCTAAAATCCCACTATTACTTTTAAAACAATTTGCACCTTTTCCCACCGAAAATCGATGCTTTCAAATTTATCCCTCGATAAATATTCTATTTCATTTATAAACCCAGTTTATAAATTTCCATTCCTCATTTCCTTTTAAATCACAATTTCAAAAACACTTCAAAATCCAAACCAATTTCCTGAATTTAATTTCCTTAAATTCATTAATTAAAAACCCCTTTTCATTTCCCTTTTTAATCCCAATTTATTTTATTTTCATTTATATTTTAAAATGCCAAATTATACTTATTCAATCATAACACAGCACAACTTAATTTCCAAATTTATCTATCATAGTATATAAATGCAATACATCATCAATTTTGAAAATAATTTCTATATTGTGAGGAATCAAGTTGGATCCCTACAACCTGTTTCCCTGCATCCATAAATGTTAACACAACAAATAAAATATCGATCAAATCTGATGATAATTATCACATTCATCTAATCAACCAGTCAATCATTTAAATACTAACTAATTAAAATTTAACGGCATCCAGATGTGAGTGAGATTAACTCACCTTAAGATTCGACGAGCGTTTTAAATTTTAAAATAGATTGAACCATTCGATTTAATCCGAAATTTCTGCTGGCTTCAATCTACTCCAGACTTGTTACAGCGTGTAGATTGCGTCGCTGCGATTCCGACGCCGCCGGTTTCGTCGAAGTCTGACAACGTATGCAATCAATATGTAATTTATAATTTTCAATTACGAATTTAAAACAAAATTTCTTTTTTTTATTCACCATCGGCCATCCACTTGAACAAAAGAAATCAGGGCCGCCCAATGCTTCTCCCGTCTCGTGCGATAGCTCCAGGTACAACGCGTTCAAAGGAACCCATGCGGCCAACCTAGGGTTTGGAACTGCCTCCTCCACGCTTGACTAGAACGTGATCGGTCGACTACACCACGAAGCCCACGGCCTGCTCCCCCTTCGGCCAGAGGCATGTTGAACTCGACTACCCTTACGCCTCACAATTCGTGCTCGAAACGATGACGAACACAGCCTCATAACTCCTCCAATCGAAGACGAAAGCTCGAACCACCCGTTGGATGAGCAGATCTCTCCGCGATCTACAACTTTCCTTTAGAAATTTTTCGAAATTAAGGCACGGATCGAGAGATTTTTGAAGAGAAATGAAAGTGATTATCGGCCATTGAAATAAGGGAAGGCGGCGGCTGAGAAAAATGAGGATTTCGACCCCTTAAACGTGTGTGTGTGTATATATATATATATATATATACACACACACGTAAACCAATTATTTTATTATTTAATTCACTTTCAAATAATTTTCTCAAACGATCTCCAAATAACGCGTGCCGACAGGCGTTTATAATATTTTATCCACCTTCCGAATACAATGAAACGTGTTTTGGAAGCTAATTCGATCATATGTGGAATATAGCTTTGAAAATCGATTTAAAATATCAAATTACCGATTTTAATTTCGACGTGTTTCTCACCCATACGAGCAAACGGTAACTTTAAACGCTATAAAAATTGACATCCGATAATAATTAACTATTACGGATCCAATGGAACTAGTTTCGTCGAATTCTGAGACTGTGCCCCGGAAGGCTATTTTAACTCGTCGATTAATTCGAGCGATTTTTGAAATCGTCGAAATCTTTTAAAACTTCACTTTTAAAACTTTACTAATTTTATTATAAATCATATAGAATTTATATTCACATTAGAAACCGTTCTGATTCATTCCGAATCAAAATCTGTTTATTTACACTATCATATTATTCAATTCCATTATTAAATTAATATAAAATCCCAAATTTTAAACTTATCGAATTTTGATTCCATTCAAAAGTCCAACATCATTATTTAAATCCAAATAGACTTAAAATAAATTTTAGAAACCATTTTCGTAACCATTTACGTCCAGATTCACTAATTATCCTAATCCCAAATATTTAATTATTATTATTCAAATCCAATTGAATTGGCATACTCGATATTTTAACTAATTATATTGATTTAACCAAAATCTTCTTACTTAAAAATCAATTCAAAATCCACATTTAATATTTAAAATGAATTAAAATTTCAAATTCTAACGACCAAAATTCTGGGTCATTACATTCCTCCCCCCTTATAAAAATTTCGTCCCCGAAATTTGCTAAGGTAGGAAAATGCTACTAAACTCATTTACTTACCCAAACTTACTTAGTTAAAAACTTACATTCACTTCACTAAAACCTTTAGCTCAATTCCAAAACCATTTGCTTTTATTTCTAACTTAAAAGCTTGTTTTCAATATCACTTCAAAAATCACTTTCCTAGTTAACCCAAAATTTTCAAAATTTCCAAAACTTTTCTAACTCCCAAAATTTTAGAAATTTTTTGACAGCGTCTCCTTTGTACGGAGAGCGTTTCACAATATCACAATAAATATAAATATATATACATCGACCCACACGGTCGGAAAACAAAATATACCACAATATATTTATCATTTTCAAATTTTATTGCATAGGCGTACCTTTTGATTAGCATTTTAAAAGCAAGTAGCTAATATATATTGCATACACGTGCTCCAACTCTATCGATTGTCTCCCGTACTATAACGATCCCGAATTTTAATTAATTTTAAATTGATAATTTATTTAATTTTTTTAAGAAAAAATTGTGTAGTAATTGGTAATTGCTATAAAATTTTAGTTAAATGTTAATAATCAAGAATAAATTTGGATATTTGAAAATAAATTATAAAACAGTAGACAGTTAAACTTAAAAAATAAAAAAAAATTGGGTTGATGTTAAATAAATGTTTCAAATAAATTTATGGTCAAGTAAAATATAAAATGAACATAAAAGAGTTAAATATCTATAAAATGAATGAAAAATGTAAAATAAAAACAATAAATATTCAAGCTTGCAAAACAAGACATAGAAATTAATAACAAAAATATATATCATCAGCCACCAAACAAACTGCATAGTCAATAAGTATACGCAAAATATTATTAATGTGCAAACAAATATAAGTATGAAGACATGTACATTAGCATTTAATGCCATCATCTTGGTAGCAACATTTTTGTCAATTCAAATTGCTTTAAATATCATCTCCGCCGAAGTAATACATATCTACCGGCCACGATTTTAAAGCAAAATTAAAATGCATATGTATTGCCTGTAAAGTGAATATGCAAAGCAAAAAAGAAATAAAATAAGGATGGAAGCTGTCGGGCAAATAAAAAAAAAAGTATGTATGTGTAATATTATGCTAGGCAAGTATAGTACGTTGCCTGTAAGTAGTATGCAAGGCCAAAATAAACAAAGAAAGAAATCACTGCCTATTGTACAAAAAAAAGAAAAATATCATCCCTATTGTATAAACATGAATAATGTCACACTGTAAAACTTCTTTTATTTATATCAACTCTCTCCTTTCAGCTCGTTCCATCAAAATTAAGCAAAGAAACTGAAGTGAATATCATCTACAATTTAAACATAAGAAATTCAACTTTAAACAGTAATAAATAAGACAAACCAGATATCAAAAGAGAGATTTTCAGCAAGCAAAGTTTCACAGCCTGTTTCAAAATAAAAGCAAGGTCTGTTCTTTTTCTCAACTGTGAGTAAACAAATTATTCCATCATCTAAGTTGAATTAAATATGTGTGTATGATCTATGATTTATATGGTGCTTTGCTTGGAATTTTCTTACAGTTTGACTCTATATATATGGACATGCCTGAGTTGTATACTCCTCTGTTTTGGTTACAGGTTGTAAACTAATAAGAAACTTCAGCTTCATTTCATCTGATCATTCTTAGGTTTCAAGTTTAAAACCAAATTAGTTTGTTTTCACCTAAATGAAAATTTAAAAAAGTTTCAAGCTATATGGTGACACACAGTATTTAAATTTTGTTTTAAGGGACAACTCAAACATACGTAAATTTCGAATATGATGAATCATTGATTCAAGTATATATTGGGAATTGTTATTCGAAAACATGATTTTTAAAACAAAATTCGTGATTTTTCATTTAGTGTATCAAGAGCAATTTGTATTTGAACAAAAAATGTTTTTTTATCAATTTCTGATGATTAAGCGAATTTTAGATGTTGAATTTTTGTTTAAAGCTAGCTTGATGATCAACGATTTTAGGAAAATTATTAGAAAAATTATCTATTTCAAGAGATGAGAGAACGAGGTAAGAATAGGGTTTAAGCGCTTGCCTCAGGCGATGGCAAAAGCGAGATTGATGCGACACCATCAAGATGATTCAGGTCGTCCGACCGGGGGGAACGGTGCAAAGGAAGGTGGCGCGGCTTTGGATGCATTGGCAGGATGTATGGTGATCGAGATCATCGTCGGCGAGTTATTTTCGCTGGGTAAGTTTTTGGGTTCCAGTGGTTTGATTGGTTCGATTTTGATTTACAGTGAGTTTTGATGATCTGGGTGTTGGGGATGATAGGTGGGATCGTCGCCGTTGTGTCGAGGACTTCGACGTTGGTCAGTGGAGATTCGAACACCTGTACATGTGTACGTGTCAGTGTACATGAGTGTTTGCTGATGGTTGAAGAAGGAGTGGGAGCGAACTTGAAGGGGTTCACGAAATAAACAAAATGTGTTCGATGTCGCGCTCGTGAACGCGACGATAGATCGAAGAAATTTCCGGGTTCGTACTCGAGTTACTGATACTTTTGTTTTAAACTTAAACTAGAATTTAATTTACTATAAGAAAAAAAATAAAGGAAGAAGAAGAACACGAGTAGAAGAAAGGAAGGAGCAGGGGGAAGACGCGAATTGTTGAGTCAAGATTTTTATAGAGTTTTGATTTCTGACAAAGGGATAAGCCGTGATCAACAAGACAAAGGGATATCGACAAAAAGAAGTTATTCATTAAAGAATCACAAAGAGCTCCATATGTTAAAGGTTGATTATTTGGTATGTTAGTAATGTTATTTATGTTAAAATCTATCCTCAAATAATCTTATACCTTCAATCTTTGAATATATATATATATATATATATATATATAAATGAGTGCACATTAATTGTGCAATCTGGGCTAAACCGGTCGACCGGTCAAAACATGGCAGTCGACCGTTTCTGCCCAGAATGCACGGTTAACGTGCACAAGTGTACATAACGTATATATATTCAAATTCCTTTCTACTGGTCCTTTTTGACCTGTCGACCGTTTTCAAACAGAAAGCAACCTTTCGTATAGACACTTCCTTTTCTTCAACGGTTGCTTCTCTTTCTCTTCACCAATGATCATGACCTTTGCTTGTACCTTTTTCACAAGAGTTACATCTGTTTATTTCTTATATAAACATCATGAAATCATTATTCTAAAAAAACAAAAAAATTCTATGATTCTAATCTCTATTCTATTGATCTCAATCTTATACTCTCAAGCGCTCAAATTGCTCATATTCTATCATATATCGTTTTTTGAATCCTGAAATTTATTTAAAATTCTTTTGATTCAATACGATATCCACTTTCGAATCTTCATATATACAAATATTCTAGTTGAGGATAAGATTATAGGAAGTTTGTACTACAAGTGACAAAATAGTGTTAGCAAGAACACATACCGTCAACAAACAATTATTTTCATCTTTGTTGAAGTCCTCGGTGTTGTAAGAGGCAAGTGTTGAAGTCCTCAGTGTATTAGAGGCGTGAAATCCCGTTCGTCTGCTCGGGTGTTGTAAACCTGTTCCTCCGGGTGAAGCGAGAAAGTTGGTAGTGAAAATCCAGATAGAAGTCTGGGACTGGACGTAGGACGGTGCTCCGAATCAGCATAAAAATCTCTGGTGTGCTTTTTCTATTTTACTGAATTTTCTATTATCTGTGATTAGTCATATTTTAGTGTGTTATACATCATATTACACGATCCTTGTGTACTATATTGGCACGTACACATTTTCATTTGGTATCAGAGCACGGTCATCATATAACCGTAACACAGTTATTTGGTATATTCTTGTAATATGGCAAATAACGCAAGTACTACCACTCAAAACACCACTTACACAGAAGGTCAATCAACACAAAGACCTTCATTTTTCAATGGTCTTAACTATAGCTATTGGGCAACACGTATGTCATTCTTTATGCAATCAAACAGTTATGATGCCTCGAATGCTACTCAAAAAGAAATAGTGAATCCAACAACTGATTATTCAGAATGGACAGCGGCTGAGAAAACGGCAGCAGCCGTAAATGCAAAAGCAATAAATATGTTGTTTTGTGCATTAAACCAAAATGAATATAACCGTGTTAGTATCTGCACTACTGCATATCAAATTTGGCAAACGCTGGAAACCACTCATGAAGGTACTAACAAGGTTAAACAAGCCAAAATAGCCATGCTGAAAAGTCAATTTCAAAATTTCAAAATGAAACCAAATGAGACAATCAATGATATGTATTCACATTTTCAAACTATCCACCATGCACTTATTGGCTTAGGACAAAAGTATTCTGATTTTGATGTTGTTTCAACAGTCCTACATTCTCTGACTAGTGAATGGGAAGGAAAAGTATTAGCAATTGAAGAAGCTAATGACCTTTCCGTCATGAAGCCAGATGAATTAATTAGAAATCTAATGTCCTATGAAGCTAACTTGTAGATTAGAAAGGAACAAAAGGAAGAAAAGAAGAACGTGGCATTCCATGCTGAAAAAGACGAAAATGAATCAGAGTCTGAAGATGAAGATCTGGCATTCATAGCAAAAGGTTTCAAAAAATTCCTAAAACAGCGAAAAGCCAGTCGTTATAACAGAAAGAAATTTGGATCAAATAAACCAATATCATCCGCTATAGAATGCTTCAACTGTCACAAAAGGGGGCACATGCACAAGGATTGTCTGGAACAAAAGAAGAAGTCAAAAAATGACAAATTAAAATATAAGAAGGACAAATCAAAGAAATGAGCATTCTCTGAAACATGGGATGATACAGACTCATCAGAAAGTGATACGGAACATGAACAAGCAAATGTCTGTTTCATGGCAACAGAAGATGAGGTACAAATTCCTACATTTGATGAAGTACTTGATATTAATGCCGAGTTGATAGTCAAATATAAAGACATAAAATGATAGCTAAAAGAAGCCAAAGCAGATTTGAGTAGAGCAGAATTTGAACGAGACATGTTAAAAGACGAGAAGAAAATATTAGAAGAAGAACTTGAAAAACTTCAAGAATCATCATCTAATGTTGACTCTCAATTATCTCTTTTAAGTCAAGAAATTGAAACTCAATGTAACAACCCTGGTTTGGAGATTACCTTTCAATATTGAATTATAATGATAATTATAATTTAATATTGTGAATTAAATTAAATTAAATTAGAGAAATTAAATTGTTTATTTGGAATAAACAACGAATTTGGGAAAAAAATTGTTGAAAATAAAGGATAAAGCTTTATTTTAATGGTTTGGGTGATAATAAATGTGGGAATAATTTTATTTGAGTAAAAATGCAATAAATTTGTTAATTATTGCGTTGTGGCTTCTTTTAATAATTTTTTTAAAAAAAAAAAGTAAGCTCTTCTAGTAAGTGTTTATTTAAATAAAAGGTGGAAATTGGGTTAAAAATAACTTTTGGCTCTAAATAATGTTTTGAAATGGTTTGAAATATTTTTCTAAGTGATAAAATAAATTTTGTGTAATTTTAGGAGCTAAAAACAAGGTTTTGTTCATTTATTTAAGTAAATAGTGCATTTTTGTTAAATAAAGGAATTTAATAATAAAAAAATATTTAAAAATAAAAATTAATCTTTTTATATGATAGAAAATGTTTTATTTTCTATGTATACAAGTTTTCGTAATCTTCTAGTGAAAAACTTGTGTGAAAATGTTTTTTTTATATGTGTATATGTGATATACACACATATTTTGGCTAAGTGTTGATTTTAATCTTAAGCCACCCTATTTTCTTTTTAATTTGGGTCCAATTCAGCCCATTAGTGTTCCTTAGCCTAATTAAGAAAGTAAGAAACAGAGACAACCTGTACGTATATTTCTGTTCTCCTTTTCTTCTTCCTTCAGTGAGCAAAATAGAGAAACCCACTCCTCAAACATCAAAATCCAAGCCAAATCTTCAAATCAAATCAAAAACTTGTTATTTTCTTTCAAAATAAAACATATTCTACAGGTAATCTACTCTAAAACTGAAATATTTCATCAAAATCTATTTTGTGATATAGGGTTTGTAAGTAATCTTTTTTTTTGGCTTGCATGTTTCTATTTTGAGTTTTTCAGGTAATTGAAGCAAATTCTACCTCCAAGCTCTCATCTTTCAGCTGCAAATCCAAGTTTAAACTTCAATATCAGCAAGGTGAGTTGTAATACTCACAAAAACTAGCTGAGCCAAGCTCAAAATCGATGAAATTTGCTTAATAGTTGTTTTTTTTCTTACAATTTTGTTCCTGTGTCAAAACCTTCTCTGGTTGATACTTTGCATTCTAATATCTTTTGATTCCGGCAATGAAATGCTGCCGGATTTCTTGCATTTGGTAGCTTACATGTTGAACTGTGTTTCTGCAAATTTTGGTCGAAGAATGTTGTCATTTGTGTGTTCAAACCATTGCTACAAAATCAACTCAAGCACAGATTTTTGCCTGTAGTTGTTCTGAGTTGTTGCAAACATGGCCTGAGTCCATGTTTGAGACATCATATCTCTTTCGTTTCTTTATCAAATTGCACAACTCTTTTTTTGTTTGAAAGATAAAGTTCTCTACTTTATGCTTACTAAATTTCAGGTCATTTTGACATAGATAGCATGTATAAATCTTCTGTCAAACTTGGACCCGAATCATGTTTTTGCCCAGAATTCAACAGTGAAACACTGTCTGGGTTCAACTTTGAGAGATCATATCTTTCTCATATTTTATCCAAATTGCATCATTCTTTTTTTGTTTGGGAGATGACATTTTCTACTATATGTGTACTAATTTTTAGCTCAAAATGATGTAATTTGCTCCTCTGTTTTATGCCTGAAAGTTGAGTCCAGTGGGGTTTTAGGCCTGCACATTTATTTGGTTTTGAACTGTCGCAAACATGGTCTGAGTCCATGTTTGAGGCAGCATAACTCATTCGTTTCAAATCGGATTTGTGTGATTCTTTTTGCAGATTGAAGTAGGAGTGTTGATTTACATTCCTGTAAAATTTCATGAAAATCTGGGTTGGTTTGCTATTTCTAAACTACTGTCGAACTTGTACCTGTAGCTTGCTAATTCAGTGTCTTAAACCTTGCTTTGATCCGACTTTGAAACGACGCAGATTCTTCGTTTCAAATCGGATTTGAATGATTCTTTTTGCAGATTGAAGTAGGAATGTTGAACTACATTCCTACCAAATTCCATGTCATTTGGACTCTGTTTGCAGGTCCGAACCTGCTGTCGAACTTGGATTCACAGCGTGTTTTCACCGGTTTTTATACTTAGAATAATTTCCGGCTTTTTCTGATATTTTCCGATTTCTTTGAGACTTTTCTTTAGATTTCGTACACGGGTTTTATAAAGCATTTTAAAGTGTTTTCCAAACAAATTGGCTTATTAAATTATTATTTAGTATTATTTTAAGTATTAAATTATTTACTCCATAATAGGAGAATTTCAAAGGCAATTTCCAAAGTGTTTTCAAACGATTTCTAAACTTGTCCAGATTATTTTCTGAGTAAAATTACACTCTTTTGCACTTCGAACGAAGTGGGAAGGTAATTAAATGGTTGGGTAAAACACGTACTATGGAATACGTGCGTTTACCTTTCCAATTAATTCCTAATCTATTCGTTTGATCGTTTTGACCTTCGGGTCTGGTTTACCGATGAGATGAGGTAAACTTTGTACTGCTTTAAGTGTGGAATTGACTAACGGTTAGTAAACCGTTTAGTGCGAACGTGTGGTATGGGACACACGTTAACACTTTTCGAGTTCCTTTCCGAGAGTTTGTGACACATATTGCCAGTTAGTGGTGTCCAGTACTGGGCCTCCGGACCTTCGCCACTACGGTTTGTTGCCTTCGGGCTTGTGCCTTCGGGTTTGTGCCTTCGGGCTTGTGCCTTCGGGTTTGTTGCCTTCGGGTTTGTTGCCCTATAGTATCGCTTTTGGAGTTGGTCCTTCGTCACCGCTCGAGAGATACTTGGGTTTGTCGCCTTCGGGCTTGTGGATCCTTGTTTATACAGTACTGAGCACGTGCATCTTTTGTTTTATTGATATTTATATTTCCCTAGAGTATCGCCTTTCGGAGTAGGTCTTTTGAACCACTCGATACATAGCGATTACCTTGTGGAAACTTGTGTTACCTTCATTGGTATTTGTTATTTGTCTTTTGGCTTGATTTGGGATATTCATATCCTTTGTTTATTAAGTTGCCGATGATATGAGGCTTGTTATTATTCATCTTTTATTAGATGATCATGTTATTTCCTTTAGAGATTATTATGGTACTTTATGACCTTGCATGTTCATTATCATTTAGCTTTTCTAACTGATTTGTTTAGCTAGACTGACCCGTGTATTTTATACTCGGGTCAGACCGAGGTGTTTCAGGTTAGGTACATTTGGACTTAGCCTATTCTGCTTCCGCATGGACTATTCTGCTAGCTACTTTTGTTATATCTTTTTGTGTAGTCCTTTTTGGTTGTAACTCTGATATGTATATTCTTTCGACTCATCTGTATATTGTGGTTGCTACGCCACTTGACATGTATCATTTTGTATACTTTATGGTGTATCTGTATATGTATGTGATGATCTACTGTTCTGTGATGTGTTTTACATTTGAGTTGTTATATTTTGTTCTGTTAGATCTTCTAGCCATTATAGTTTTGTATTAAGTATCTATTGGATATGTCGATCCACTAAAAAAAAAATATGCTGCATTTATCGACGTATACAGTAGATAGTTAAGACAAGGCTATAGATGGTCGCTCCTATCCAGCTCTATTCTCCGTATTAGCAGGCAGTATTACCTTGTAATACTCTTTGCTAATATGGGTCTCGGAGTGGGGCGTTACAGCTTGGTATCAGAGCCGAGTTCAGAACAAAATATGATAAACACAGAACAGAAACACATATTATGGAACATCAAAGAGTAATACAGATGTTACGAATCCCTAAATCATCATGCTTTCGTTCTTTTTGTGTCCTTTGGGGTAGATATAATTGTGGGGAATATGTCTAGGAATGCATTTTAATTCCGTAGTATTCCATATTTGAATTAACGATATCTACCATGTGAATAATCTTTTCTTATCTTAACTTTCAGTTAATGGCTGGAAGAGGCAGAGGGCGACGTTCGGATGTGGGGCAGTCCAGTGGCTCCCATCCGGATGGAGTATATATGTCTGCCGATCAGTTTATGGAGTTATTTAGGAGCACCCATCCTCCAGCTCCTACTCCAGCTTCTCCTTCGCGCAAGTCTCCTTTCGCGCGCATGTGTAGTGATTTCGCACATCTCGGGGGCAAGCCATTCAAAGGCTCCGAGTCTGTTTTGGAGGTTCAGGCTTGGATTCGTTCTTGCGAGCGGATATTTTCTCGCATGGATCTTTCAGATTATCACAGGGTTCTTGTAGCATCTAGCATGTTACAAGAGCGTGCTCTTGATTGGTACGAGCTATTCACAGCCGAGCTCGACGAGTCTACTCTTACATGGACTCAGTTTCGGGAACGATTCGAGCTCAAGTTCGTTCCTGAGTCTGAGAAAGCATCTCTTGCCCGTCGCTTCCTCGAGCTAAAGCAAGGGAAATCTTCTGTTTCTGATTATGTGTCTTCTTTCGAGGCTCTTTCTAAGTATGGCCTTGAGTATATTAGCACTTCATACAAGAAGAATCTCAAGTTTGTTTCCGGCCTTAAGAAGTATTTGAAGAAATCTTTGATGTTGCAGCTCAAGCTTTCTTTTGAGGAACTAGTTGACTCGGCGCTTCATCTTGAAGCCGTCGAGAAAGAGATTGATAGTGGTGATGATGTTGAGGTTCGCAAGAACCCCAACAAGAAGCAGTTTCCATTTCAAAAGTCTAAGTCCTTTCCTTCCAAGAAGAAGAAGACTGGTGGTTCTAACTCTCAGAATCAGTCTACTGGAACACCTTCCGTTCGGAAGTGTTTCAATTGTGGTTCTCCTGATCATATGATTCGAGCTTGTCCTAAGCCTCTCTTCTGCCGCCATTGCAAGAAGGAAGGTCATCATGTTTCCACCTGCCCTACTAATCCTGCTAACACCATTTGTCTTTTGGCTTGATTTGGGATATTCATATCCTTTGTTTATTAAGTTGCCGATGATATGAGGCTTGTTATTATTCATCTTTTATTAGATGATCATGTTATTTCCTTTAGAGATTATTATGGTACTTTATGACCTTGCATGTTCATTATCATTTAGCTTTTCTAACTGATTTGTTTAGCTAGACTGACCCGTGTATTTTATACTCGGGTCAGACCGAGGTGTTTCAGGTTAGGTACATTTGGACTTAGCCTATTCTGCTTCCGCATGGACTATTCTGCTAGCTACTTTTGTTATATCTTTTTGTGTAGTCCTTTTTGGTTGTAACTCTGATATGTGTATTCTTTCGACTCATCTGTATATTGTGGTTGCTACGCCACTTGACATGTATCATTTTGTATACTTTATAGTGTATCTGTATATGTATGTGATGATCTACTGTTCTGTGATGTGTTTTACATTTGAGTTGTTATATTTTGTTCTGTTAGATCTTCTAGCCATTATAGTTTTGTATTAAGTATCTATTGGATATGTCGATCCACTAAAAAAAAAATATGCTGCATTTATCGGCGTATACAGTAGATAGTTAAGACAAGGCTATAGATGGTCGCTCCTATCCAGCTCTATTCTCCGTATTAGCAAGCAGTATTACCTTGTAATACTCTTTGCTAATATGGGTCTCGGAGTGGGGCGTTACACTCAAAAAGAGAAAAATGATGCTCTCACTACTAAAAATCATGAGCTTAAGGCAAAAGTCAAAATTCTGGACCTAGAAAAGACTAGTTTACAAACTAAGTTAGATAACATTACTCAAAATGTTTCTAACTTTAACAAAGGACGAGAAAATTTGACAAAAATCATTGAAAGTTCACTTGGGATATAAGAAACATCTTGGTAATAAAAGGAAGAAGAAAGTACAAAAGATTGAAGCTAATAAAAATCTTAGTTTATTATATTTCAAACCAAAACCAGTTGTGAAATTTCAGAAGAAAAATGTCAAGACTATCAAAATATGGGTTCCTAAAACAAATAACAATTTGATTAGGAACAAATATATTCATAATTTCATGAATACTGTGCATCTTAATACAAATTATATATATAAAGGGGATACCGGACCCGTATGAGTTTGGACTCCTAAGACCTAACTCTTAAGACTCCATAAAAAGTGGGTACCATGGACTTAATTTTATTTTTTGCAGGTCCCACTTAAGAAAAGAGGAAAGTGGATATTGGACAGTGGTTGCTCGAAGCACATTGTTCGTCGACAAAATTTCTATTGATTTAGAAATTTGCCGAAAAATTTCAAATTAAAATATAACCGCAAGCGCACGGCGTACACTTGAAGTACGTGGCGAATACGGGTCGATCCGCAGGGAATTGATGATTTAAAAAAATCTATTCAATCAAATTATACCAAAGTCGAAGAGGATTTGTTAACTAGAAATAAAATGAGGCTAACACTAGAAAATGCGATTCAAAAATTATTAGACTAAAGAACAATTTAGAGGCAAATCCACTCTCAAATTTTTGTAAATCAACAAACACATAATTTATGATCTCTAACTTTGATATTAAGTGAAATAATCATTGCATTTATCATAAGTATGGTTTGTTTATGTTATTAGTTAACATAACTCAAACCATCAAACTATAATACAACAATTATACCACTTACAATTCTCATGAAAAAGAAGCCAAAGAAAAAACTATTTTAAGTATGATCTATTTACTATTGTAACTAGTAACATAGATCATCAAATTTCATTTTTACTTTCATTTCATAATCAAAAATTAATTAGGAAATGTTGATGTAAATTGTGTTTATGTTGAGTAAGAATAGCTCATTTGCATAAGCAATATAAGCTATCAAACCCACTTGTATAAACTTACATCAAAATTCACATTCATGAAGCATAAACAAAGAGATCATAAATCATAAAAAATGTTGAAATTACATAAAGTTAGAGAGCTTCATCACCCCTAAATTGAAGGGGTTTAGCTACTCATTTGTGGCATTGAAGCATCACAAGTAAGTTTCAACATTAAAGAAAAGAAAATAGAAAATAAGCAAAGAAAGCAAAAGAGATTAGCTACTAACTACTTGCATAAATGTAAATCTAAGCTATGAACATAAAGAGAAAGAGAGCATATAAAATAAACATTAACAATAAAACAAAGAAAAACATGTAGAAAAGAGAGAAGAAAGAGGCTTGGAAGCCATTTTTATTTCATAGAACATTGAGCTTACACTTTGATTTCTTAATTTCCTAAGTAAAATGAAAGAGTAGATGATGATCTTCATGTACATAAGAGGGCTATTTATACATGCATAAAACCCTAATTCTCTTTTTAGGGAGCTTTCCAAAATACCCTTGAGGTGGTGTAGCCTCCAAGTAATCATTAACATTCACTAATACCCCACTTAATATGTACATGAAGCTTTAAGTCCTTTTAGCATGTGCTTAGCTTCTAATTGGAAGTTAGGTAAGTGGGTGGGGTCCTCCATGATCTTGAACTTGAAGTATTTCCTCTTCATTCCTTTGTATTTCCTTGTGCATGCATGTATCTTCATATAAGCCTCTTCCATATGCATCCAAATTCCTACAAAAATAATCAAAAAATGTCCAAGTAAAAATTCTTACATTGACATATGCACAAAAATGACCGTTTTGCCCCTGAATGATGATGAAAATATGATGGTTTGGAAATAATTGAATTTTGGTTTTAAACATGTTAAAATGCCCAAATATGATGATTATTTAAATAAAAAGAGATAAAATATGGATGTAAATATATGCACAATTACGTGCACATCACACATAACTGGAGATAAATGCTTATTGACAAATATTACATACTCAGTGTAGGATCGATTTCACCCTAGAGGGGGGGTGAATAGGGTGATAGTGTTAATTATAAAAATTAATTGCGGAAGCTTATAAACTAATATTAACACAGATCACAGAATATTACCAGCACAGAAATAAATAGCAGAATAATAAAATGCAAAACAGAACAACACAGAATTTACCCAGCTTCGGCAAAACCCTGCCTACGTGCTGCCCCCAAGGTTTCTACTAGAAATTAGAAAGTCCCTCGCTTACACACGTAAACTCGCTATACCTGCTATTGACTATCCTAACTCTACGCTCAAAACCCTGGCCACAACTCAACCACCGAGTTGCGAATTCCCAAACTACGACGCGTAGTTTGTACCCTAGTCACACGACTAGAAAATTAAACGGTTTAAAAAATACAAATTAAAAAACAATTAAAATTAAACCCTAATTAAAAATTTAATGCCCTTAATAAAAACTCTTTTAGAAAATAGGCCGGCCCCCTTTGTAATTCGACCCGTCTCTTTTATTTCTTCGTTCGTAATGGCGGCCATTCCTCTTGCAAACTTAGGGCTTCGTCCCTGATCCAAATTAGGGCTTTCGAAGTGCCGACAATATGTTGATTGATTCGATGATTATTCGCGTGTAGCCTTGATCGATTGTTTCTCACTTCGTCTGCTTCGTTGATCGAATTCTTTCCTTGATTTGGTATGTAATTATTTGCTTTTGCTTTACTGATTTTATGCTTTCTGGAATTCGATACATATGCTAATGATGATCCTAGGGTTTATATAGGACTTGAATTCCTATTTTTGCGTTCGTATAAAATCATTTGAATTTGTCATATTATTCACCTCGGCCACTTGATTTTGTTTCGATGATTGAGATGTTTTCTGACTTGTTCAAAAACGTATATTTGTTACTTGATGGTCACGGCGTTGATTTGAGATTGTGATGACCACGGCTTGATTTTTATGTATGAACACGGCTTCTTGACTTGACTGCATCTCACGGCTTTGATTTTTTCAACTCTGGCCATCTTGAATTTTTAAACTGCTCTTTTGGATATTGTTCGAACTGTACTCATACTCGATTTGCTTGCTTCGGCTGCTTCATTGACATTGACTTGTTGGATTTTACTGTAACTTAGCTAATGGTTCATCTCTGCTTCATGTTCGTTCCTGAACATTACTGTTTTGGTTTAACCTATATATCATTGACTTGATATCATTACTTTAATGTTTTTGATGCTCCTTCGATTCAGTGAGGCTTATATTTGAATGTCAGTTGTATTAGTAGTTGATTTGTAGTCTCTGGTATTTCATCTTGGCCATGTTGCATTCTGGTCTGGATATCATGATGTACAAGTGTGTTGCATTTCATTTGCGGCCTTGACTTTTGTGATATTTGAACTTGACGGCTCTGGGTCGATGTTGTTACTGCATTCATGACCACTGTCTTGCATTTTTGCTTGTACTATCCGGTCTGGTTGAACTGAGTTTGATTTGGTTTCATTTTTGCTGTGCATTTACTTGGTGTGTTTGCACTGTGTATTGAGCATTGTGTCACTTGTATATTGCAGCTTGGTCTTGCCTTGGTTCTGGCCATTCCTTGTTGCCTTGTTGCAGTTTGATTGTGCTGTTTACCCGTGTACATGCTTCACTGTATCTTCATTCATGTTGGTTTAGTTTGTGCACTGTTTACTGTTAGTCGAGTTGAGTTGATCATGTTGCATTGTGAACTTTTGTGTTGGTTCCATTGTTGCATCTCTGACCTGTGCATTCCATTCTGGTGTGTTCATCCCTGTAGTATATGCTACTGTCTACTTGAGTTTGCTTTGATGCACTGTTGAATTTGTGTAGACTGTGCATTACAATTGAGTTGAATCCAGTTTTACAACTCGGGTTTGACCTTGTGTTGAAGTCGAGATTTTATTTATGTTGCACCTGAGTTGAACTCGTCTTTTTATTTGGGTTTGACCTTGTGTTCACCTGTCCCTGTAGCATTATCAAGTGTATATCGGTGTGCACGACCTTGTGGCATATACAGTGATACACTGTGTATGTCACAAGATGTTCGTGTATGATGAATTCAAATTTAAATGATGGCGAACAACCCAAATAACTGAGGCAAACAATATTTTCAAAAACATACTTTATTTTATATTGCAAAAATATTTCTTTTTCAATTTTACCGCGTTAGTGAATATTTTTGCAGATTGCTCAGATGCTGGATTCAAACTGGAAAGAAGTTGAAGATAAAAATACGAGTGTGAGTGATATGTAGTGAGGTTCTATAAATGTAAAATAGTGATGTAATTGAATTTGTATCAAAGTTGTATAATGAATAGTGAGAGCTTGAATTTTTACTATTCAAAATTGTAATAAATATTTATTTGAATAAAATATTCGTTTGAATTCAAAATCTGTGTTATTTATTTTATTCAGCAAATATTTATTTAATCTGCGAAAATAAATAGTACAAATACATTTAAACGAGTGTATATATGTTTATTATCATCAAACAAAAATCATATAAGCGCATATTCAACAATCTCCCTCTTTTGACGATAACAAACATATATTTAAGATTTTGAATATGTTAAATGTATTTGATCGTTCAATTTGCTCCCCCTATTTGAATGCTCCCTCTCTACACAATACTCCCCCTACATATATGCATACGAATAAAAATATGCAAATGAACCTAGATGCAAATGGAAAATTATTTGACCTTTGCTTGATTTTATTTGGCAAAATCTTAACTTTTCTCTCCCCCTTTTGTTATCAGCTAAAGAATAATAGTGTTAGAGAAAATAGAGATAAGGTGATCGATATTAATTCAACATTAAAATTCAATTGAATATAAATATTAAATTTCGATAAAAATCAAACAAAAATCATTAATACTTTAATTGACGCATATTCCACTTTAGAATGATAGGAATGATTTCATCAAATAAAACCATATAGTTGTGTCTATTTGTGGTATATTTAACTCAGGAAATTTGAATATCTACTAACCATGCATAACCGTTAGGGCTTTTAAACGAGATTAGTAGTAATCACAATTTTTATTTTTATTTTAAAAATGAATTCAAGTATCTTCTAACCACGCATAACCGTGAGGACTTTTAAATGGGATTAGAATCAACTTGTCTATTTAATCAATTAATTTTGATATGCGTTCCATACATGCATAACCGTGAGGACTTTTAAATGAGCATGAAAGCACATAATCAAAAATCCAAGTAATTCATCCATGCATAACCGTGAGGACTTTTAAATGAGAGTGAAAACTTTGGATATTTATTTTTTATTGCTAAAAATATAATAAATTAAAGCACAAATGATTTCCCGTTTAAAATACCACATATTGACATACTATATAGAATTTTGATGAGTGATGGTTGATAGAAAAATGAAAGATATAGAGATGGTCATGGAATTTTTACCAACAAAAAAGTTTTATAACTCTTGTTTAAATTTCTAAAGAAATTTACTAATTATACTGTCTCGAGTCATAATATATGATTAATATCAACACTCATCTTATTTTCAATCACTATATATCTTTTCAGATAATTAGTAGGGGGTCAGATTAGTTAATACAGTTATCAAATTTTCTTAAATAACTAATCTGATACAAAGTCAACAGAGATTTTCTAGAAGGGGTTTTATAAGAAAATTTTCTGCTAAAATAAAAATTATTTCAAGTGAAAAATATGCAGATATTTTCTTTGAAAAACGATGCAGAAAATGAATGTTTCAAAAATTAATCACGTTCCACTAGTAATTTTTCTATCAACTATATTACCAGTGTAATCTGCAACTGAATTTAAATTTCACTCAATATTCACTCGTTGAATGTCAAAGACCAGACTGTGAAATTTCAACAAATTATCTCAGAATTATTTTCAACAAATTTTAAGCGAAATTCTCTTGGATTTGAATTGAAATTGTGTTAACAATTAAAACAAATATCATCGTGTCAGTTTTAGAAACCGTAGGATAAAAAGTTATATTCATGAATAATCAACAGTTATTAAAACATCATTATTATTTCAAAACAAACAATTTCATAAAGTTTCAACAATTTCAATTTTTTAAAATCCTTTTTATAGCATCAATAATCAATCAACATCATAATGACCAAACAAATTAAATTCAATGATGAAAGGATGGTTGGTCACAAATCAAAGTCATGGATAAGAACAAGTCATGTAGGATCATGTCAAGTAAGTCAGAATCAGTCAACCATCATAATTACTCCAAGTAATTCTTTTTAAAGATGATTAATATTTTGAAAAAGTTCAGAATCAAAATCATCATCTTTTCAACATCTCAATATTGGCTGATTTTAATTCAGAATATGGTGCAGATTATCACAATTAATATATCGTTCAAATAAATATACCTTTACCTGTTTTTACCTTTACGATATTTTTCGTTGCTGTCCATTGTGATTCTGTCACCTTTAAACTAGGCTAAGGAACTTTGCTTTGTCGCCCGTTGTGTTTCTGGAACAGCCAAAATCCAGATAACACCGTTGTTGTTCCTTAGCCTGCCACCACACCTACACAGGAAAATATTTATGTGACCTATTTGTTTTTATAGGTCCATGGTTGTTAGTGGCAGAAAATTTTGAAAAACAATTTTGTGGAGACCCAAAACTATTTATAATTGTTCCTTTCGGCATCCAAATTTGTTTAACTTTGAGAGATTTTATATTTATGCCTTTTGGAACCCAAATCGGTATAGTTTTCACATGTTTCGGTCTATACACACATTATTGTGATTGTGTCCATATTTTCTACAAATTGTGCACATAGAATTAACTTGATCAATATTGCTTTCAATAATTTTTGAATTATTATATCCAAGTCCTTGTCTAACCGTATTGATAGTTTGCTTTCCTAATAGCATATTCAACGATTTTTCACTTTCTGAAAATTTATCTAAAGTCGTTGACAATTGTTGGACTTGTGTTTTGAGAGATTCATTTTCGTTTAACAATTGTGTGCACTTTTTAATAGAATTCTCTCTCCTAGTATTTTCATTCTCTTTTAAAATCAGAATTTCATTTTCAAGAGATTTTATATTGATTTCGGATTTTTTAATTTCTTCTTCGAATGTTGGACACTTATCACACTTAGGGATCCTACTCTGATAGGTTTTAACTAATTGGTCAAGTTGTTCATTACATTCTATCAAAGTATCCTTTTGAGATTCTAGTTTGGCGTATTTTTCCCTAAGTCGTTCAAAACAGCCGTTTACTTCATGAAAATATATAAGCAACTCAGAATGGGTAAGTTTTGATACCTCACTTGGCTCGTCATCGTCACTGTCAGTTGTATCACCTCGAAGACACAATTCTGCCTTTTCGCTTTCACTGCCAGTGCTTTGATCATCCTCGTTTATTTCATCCCAAGTGGCTGCAAAACTTTTCTTTTTCTGTTTCTTTCCATGACTGAATTTAATTTGTGGACAATCGGGCTTGATATGACCGGGTTTGTTGCAATTATAACAAATGATCTTCTGTTCTTCTGAGTGGTCAAATGCTTTGCCTATTCTGCTTTTCAATTCCTGATTTCGAGCTAGATTTCCGTGTTTGCGATTCCACTTTTTGAATTTCTTTATTAACAACTCTAGTTCTTCTGCACCTTCATCATCATCATCGTTATCACTTTTAGTTGTTCCTTTGAGAGCTATCGATTTCTTTCGAGTATCTCCTCCTTCACGCTCTTCTTTGAATTTTATCTCTAGCTCATATGTGGTGAGATTTTCGATGAGTTCTTCAATTTTAAGTTGTTTTAAATCTTCCGATTCTTGTATGGCAGTTACTTTTGCTTCAAAGCTTCGTGGAAGGACTCTGAGGATTTTTCGAACTATTTCCAATTCGGTGTATGTTTTTCCGAGAGCTTTTGATTTGTATACGATATTGGAAAGTCGTCCGTACATCTCTTTGACATTTTCTTCCTTCACCATTTTGAAGTTCTCGTATTCGCTGCTTAGCATCGCGAGGCGAGATTCTTTGACTTGAGATGTTCCTTCATGAGTCACTTCGAGTGTGTGCCATATTTCCTGTGTAGCTAGACAATGTGAGACACGATTGAATTCAAATTGATCCAATGAACAGATAATAGAATTCATAGCTTTAGCATTAGTATTTTGTAATTTATTTTCTAGTTCTGTCCATTGTTCCTTTGGTTTCTCTATTTCCTGATTATCTACAGTTATAGTTGGTATTCTATAACCTGTCTCAACAATATTCCATGCGTCAATGGTTTTCAGAAAAATTTCCACCCTATTTTTCCAGTAAGCATATTCACCATTGAACATTGGTGGTCTAACTACCGACCGACCCTCTGCAAAAGCGTTATTAAAAGAAGCCATTTTTAAAAATTCAAAATTAAAACAAAAACTGAATTTTTGAAAAATGAATTTTTAAAAACAAAAGATGACTTTTATTCCTAGCTTTGATACCACTTGTAGGATCGATTTCACCCTAGAGGGGGGGGTGAATAGGGCGATAGTGTTAATTATAAAAATTAATTGCGGAAGCTTATAAACTAATATTAACACAGATCACAGAATATTACCAGCACAGAAATAAATAGCAGAATAATAAAATGCAGAACAGAACAACACAGAATTTACCCAGCTTCGGCAAAACCCTGCCTACGTGCTGCCCCCAAGGTTTCTACTAGAAATTAGAAATTCCCTCGCTTACACACGTAAACTAGCTATACCCGCTATTGACTATCCTAACTCTACGCTCAAAACCCTGGCCACAACTCAACCACCGAGTTGCGAATTGCCAAACTACGACACGTAGTTTGTACCCTAGTCACACGACTAGAAAATTAAACGGTTTAAAAAATACAAATTAAAAAACAATTAAAATTAAACCCTAATTAAAAATTTAATGCCCTTAATAAAAACTCTTTTAGAAAATAGGCCGGCCCCCTTTGTAATTCGACCCGTCTCTTTTATTTCTTCGTTCGTAATTGCGGCCGTTCCTCTTGCAAATTTAGGGCTTCGTCCCTGATCCAAATTAGGGCTTTCGAAGTGCCGAAAATATGTTGATTGATTTGATGATTATTCGCGTGTAGCCTTGATCGATTGTTGCTCACTTCGGCTGCTTCGTTGATCGAATTCTTTCCTTAATTTGTTATGTAATTATTTGCTTTTGCTTTATTGATTTTATGCTTTCTGGAATTCGATGCATATGCTGATGATGATCCTAGGGTTTATATAGGACTCGAATTCCTATTTTTGCGTTCGTATAAAATCATTTGAATTTGTCGTATTATTCACCTCGGCCATTTGATTTTGTTTCGATGATTGAGATGTTTTCTGACTTGTTCAAAAACGTATATTTGTTACTTGATGGTCACGGCGTTGAGTTGAGATTGTGATGACCACGGCTTGATTGTTATGTATGAACACGGCTTCTTGACTTGACTGCATCTCACGGCTTTGATTTGTTCAACTCTGGCCATCTTGAAATTTTAAACTGCTCTTCTGGATATTGTTCGAACTGTTCTCATGCTCGATTTGCTTGCTTCGCCTGCTTCATTGACATTGACTTGTTGGATTTTACTGTAACTTAGCTAATGGTTCATCTCTGCTTCATGTTCGTTCCTGAACATTACTGTTTTGGTTTAACCTGTATATCATTGACTTGATATCATTACTTCAATGTTTTTGATGCTCCTTCGATTCAGTGAGGCTTATATTTGAATGTCAGTTGTATTAGTAGTTGATTTGTAGTCTCTGGTATTTCATCTTGGCCATGTTGCATTCTGGTCTGGATATCATGATGTACATGTGTGTTGCATTTCATTTGCGGCCTTGACTTTTGTGATATTTGAACTTGACGGCTCTGGCTCGATGTTGTTACTGCATTCATGACCACTGTCTTGCATTTTTGTCTGGTTGAACTGAGTTTGATTTGGTTTCATTTTTGCTGTGCATTTACTTGGTGTGTTTGCACTGTGCATTGAGCATTGTGTCACTTGTATACTGCAGCTTGGTCTTGCCTTGGTTCTGGCCATTCCTTGTAGCCTTGTTGCAGTTTGATTGTGCTGTTTACCCGTGTACATGCTTCACTGTATCTTCATTCATGTTGGTTTAGTTTGTGCACTGTTTACTGTTAGTTGAGTTGAGTTGATCATGTTGCATTGTGAACTTTTGTGATGGTTCCATTGTTGCATCTCTGACCTGTGCATTCCATTCTCTTGTGTTCATCCCTGTAGTATATGCTACTGTCTACTTGAGTTTGCTTTGATGCACCGTTGAATTTGTGTAGACTGTGCATTACACTTGAGTTGAATCCAGTTTTACAACTTGGGTTTGACCTTGTGTTGAAGTCGAGATTTTATTTATGTTGCACCTGAGTTGAACTCGTCTTTTTATTTGGGTTTGACCTTGTGTTCACCTGTCCCTGTAGCATTATCAATTGTATATCGGTGTGGACGGCCTTGTGGCATATACAGTGATACACTGTGTATGTCACAAGATGTTCGTGTATGATGAATTCAAATTTAAATGATGACGAACAACCCAAATAACTGAGGCAAACAATATTTTCAAAAACATACTTTATTTTATACTGCAAAAATATTTCTTTTTCAATTTTACCGCGTTAGTGAATATTTTTGCAGATTGCTCAGATGCTGGATTCAAACTAGAAAGAAGTTGAAGATAAAAATACGAGTGTGAGTATAACAACCCTGTATTTTCTGATTATTGTAATTGTATATTTTAATTATTTTAATTTAAATTCCTAATTTAAAAACTTTATTTTATTTATTAAAATTAATATATTTTGTTAATTTAAATATAAATGTTGATTTTGATGTGGATTAGAATTTCAAACATGCATAAATTGAATATTTCCAGAAAATGTTGATTTTGGTCAAAATAGTCAAACTTTGACTTTTAACTTAAAATTTAAAAGTTTGAAAATTTAAATTTTATCTTTTATTATGAAAATAGATTTAATAACTTGAACATTGCTTTTTGTTTCGTGGAAAACGGAGTTAAACTGCAAAACATATGTACATTTCAATTTTAAGTATAAATTGTTTATTTTGCAATTTTGTTATTTTAAATTGTATAAATTTTATTTTTCTTTGTCATATTTTATTTTAATATGTTATATTATGTATATTTTGACTTTTAAATATTTTTGAAATGATAATAGAATTTTTCTAAAATTTACTATGATGATTTCCTATTTTTAAAAGGCTGTTTTCCTTTTTCTGCTATTTTCTTCATCTAAACTATATTTAAATTAAAATTTATTTATTTATTTTTTTGATTTCATTTTTATTTTGTGTTCTTATCTTTATTTATAAATATTTTTAAGTACATAAAAATTTCCCAAGTTCATTGCACTTATTTTTCATATTTTCAAGACTAGTTGCAAATTTTGCTGTTTTATTTAATTAAACTATATATAATTAATAATTAATTAATTTATTTTTGTTTATTTACTATATTTTCGTATTTTAACTGAATTTATATATGTTTTTCAGTTATATAAAAATTTAAAAAGAAATAATGAATATATGAAGAGTTTGAGATCTTTTGTATGCTTAGTCCTTTTGCATTCCGACCTTTCACTTTCCAAACTCCATTCATCAATGCTTTGGCCGTACCCTACTCCATCTTTCAGCCACATTCCTCACTCTTTCTCACGAAAATTTTATCATCTTTCTTGAGAGAAAAAACTCATGGCCATTTGTTTTACAAAAATTTGGTAAATTCTATCATCTTTCTTCTTGTTTTTATGATTTTCCTATTGATTTTTGCATTGATCCTTCTTGTGTTTTGCTAGGCCTAGCCTCTACCACCACCACTACCATCCTCTCCACCATCATCTCCAGAAGCTCATAAGCCTCTCCTCTGACCAAGACAGTAGCCATGACCATCCGTTGATGTTGCACCATAAAATTTGCACAAAAGTTCCACCAAACTAGCCTAGCCAAACCCTTAAGGCCATAGCCTTCATTTTTAACCTAAACCACCTCCATGGCCGCCACCACCAGTCCCTCCACCACCTCTGGCCGCCACTCCATCCACCACCTGACCATCCCCTTGCATGACCAAGCCCAAGCCATGGTAGGCCGAACCTATAGTTGCACCAAAAATCCACTTAATTGCCTTGACTTTTGTATTTCTCATGTCACAACTTCCACTCCTTCATATCCAAGTTAGGCCGAGCCATATGAACCCATATTGACCCAAACCTGAGCCATGTTGGCATCTAGGCTGAGCCTAGTATGATGAGAGCAAGCCCATTTGATCATGTGACAAGCTTATGTTGTCGTGTGCAAGTCTTTTGCTTCTAAGGTTTGGTCATCTCTCTTGTTTTGCAACTGTTCTACAAACTAAAGTTGTTGATTATATTTGTATGTCGATATCTATGTTTGTGCTTATGTATGTTATATTTTGTGTTGTTTACAAGGGTCTCCATCAATTCAAATCAAATCATGCTTGTCGTGCCTTTGGAATCGCTCTTGTGTGTGTTGTTTGTCTCTAGCTTCGTAAAAGGTGAGTCTTTCTCACTCTGACATTTATACTTATGAAATAGTGAATTGATGACAAGTGTTTAGTAATATAAAATGTTATACAAGTTAATGATGATCATGTGATATGCTATGCCATGTTATTACCATGTTAAAACTGTTAATTATCACCCGACATGTGATATATGACATTATATTATGACACTGGCATTGTTTATATTGTTTATGCATATAGTCACACTGCAAGTTCCCTGTTAGAATAGAATCACTATGGGTTGAAATGATACATACCCAAACGGACTTTAGATTAGGGAAAAATCGTTATAGGCTGAAATGATAGGCCTGAGCGATTTTTATTGTATTTTATTTGACTTGAGATTGCGGGTTTGAAATGATAGAACCCGGGTTTTCTTTGTAAACTGCGGATTGAAATGATATATATCCGTATCACTTGACCTAGGTTAGAAAATTTTATACAGACCCCGTGGTATATTTTTAAATGATATTTATTAAAATATGTATTTTTAAAAGTATGAAATTTTGATTTAAAAATATATATTTTATGGTTTTAAGAAAATTAAATATTAAGTCTTGAAATTGTGAATTTGAGTACGTAAATGTGAAATAATTGAGATTTTAGACTTTAAATTTTATTTTAAAATGTAAATAAATAATGGAAATTAAATTTAAAGTTTTAAAATTATATTTGAAGTAAAATTTTAAGTTTTATTTAATTTATATGTTAATAAACAGTGAATTTTGACTTAATAAATGAATGGAGTTTTTAAATTGAATATTTGATCTAAAAATTTTGTTGTGTTAAATCATATGTTAAAATGATTTTAAATGTGAAATTTTGAAGTCTAGAAATATGATTTTTGAGTTATAATAAAATTTGGAGTTTTATTATTTTTTTGAAAAGCAAAAATGAAATCTGGAATTCATAGCATTTTCAAAATGTTGTAGTCTTTTGACAGCATTTTTAAATGCTATTGTTTTGAATCTAACAATGTTTGAAATAACTAAATATCTATTACGACATTTTATAAATGCCGTTATTCTTGAACTAAACCATTTTTGGAAGCTATAAGCTACGATAGCACTTTATAAATGCTGTCGTTGCTATAATTTGACAATGTTTGAAATGTTATAGTTTTAACACTGTTTGAGTTATATTTTAAAGTGTTAAATGATTTAAATTTTGGAAATTGATTAATTGTGAAACTTAAGAAGTTTTGAATATATTTTAATATTTAAATTTGAATTTTTAAGGAATTTAAATTTGAATTTGAATTTAAGTAAGGTTTACTTGGTTATGTGTTAAATGGAATGAAATGTAATGAGATAAATGAATTTTGAATGGAATTTTGAATGTATTTTGTAATGATACTTGAAATAACAAATGAATGACTTATCTGATTTAAAAATGATATTTAAATTTGAGTATTTGAATTTGAATTCAAATAATGATTTGATAATAAGGTTTGGAAATGATTTGATCTTTATTTTGATAAAGAATATGAATTAGAATGATATGTACTTTTGATAAATGAATATTTGAAGTTTATATTGGTATGAAAGGATATTTGGTTTAATTGTAAATTGAGTTTATTTAAATAGTATTGGATTTATGAAATGAATATTTCAAAACTAAGTAATAATGAAACTAGATTTGAGATATATGAAATTATAAAATTTAGTTTTGAAATGCGGGATATTAAAGCTTTGAAATTTATTAAAAATTGAATAGTTTAATTTGTGAATCAAATCTATATTTGAAAATGATATGATTTGAAATGGTTATTGGGAAATTTAATTGAAACTGATGGTTTGAATTGAATTAAGTTGGAAATTGAAAATTTGGGATTAATTGAATGAATTGTAAAATGTAAAGAATTAAATGAATATCCGATGATTTCAAATGTATGATTTTGAAATGTTATGATTTTCAAAGTGTAATTGTTTCAAGTATTTTTGGTTTCGAAAGAGTTATACTTTGAAAATATTATGATTTTGAAATGAATATATGTTTGAAATGTTTTTGGCTTTGAAGTATAAACTATTTTGATTGAATAAATAGTTTTGAAATAAAAATGGTTTTGGTTTCGAAGTATAAACTATTTTGAAAGAAATATAGATTGAAATGAAATGATTTGATCTTTTTAAAGTATAAACTATTTTGAAATGACCACGGCGTTATAATAACGTTTGGTTGTTAAAGAGACCGGGATCGGAAGTTGTCATACTCTCTGCCAACTCCGAAAACCACTTTAACAACCGTGTACGCGGTGGAGATTCCAGAATGAAGTAGGATGGTGGCGACGTTCTTGAGGTATATTACGTGGACCCAACTCCCGTGAGTTGGCATAAGGTGGCTAAAACAGGAGCGATCTCGGGCCAAGTGAGGTCATTCCTCCTATCGGACACATTCCTTCGATACTATACTCTTACTGGTGATTGATTAGATGGCCATCCTCCGATTTTGATATGGGAGTGTGTTCCGAGGTGGGCGTATGTGGCTGCTGCGTTACCACCAGCCCGTGTGCGTAATTGGTATATCTACCCTAGCATTACCTTGTGTGCCGTGTCACCTACCATACCGAGCCTTTACTACGAGTTTGTTTTTCTCCCGTAGCCCGTGTGGTATCCTCTGACAGTCACCCGGAGTGGAGATGGCATGATATTGGATGGACTACTGGGACTATTATGTGTGAAGGGTGATATGGGTAGCCCGGAACGCTATTTAAAAGTATGTTTATTTTACTGTAGACATTATTATAATAGCGCAATATTACTACATAGTAAATAGTTCAACAGATCCTTAAAGGATGGGCGATCCCAAGCATCCTTTAAGTTACTGATGCATTTTTGTTACTGTTCATTTGAGTTGATTTATAGTTTATAAGTATTTATGTCCTGACTCGAGTGTTTTGTGTTTTGCTTTACGCTCGAGTCAGATTGAGTGAGTTAGCATTCAAGATTCACCTTCGGAGTTGGAGCTTTCCTTGAAGATCCAGCCATCCATTTTGCTTTCTGTATCCAGTGATTTCAGTGATGTATTCTGATTTGTACCTGATGTATCTTGTTACTTTTTGTTGTATCATGTTTAACACTGATGTATCTTATTTTTATATAGTAGCTTCATGAACTACTATTTCTTTCAAATTCCGCTGCATTATTAAATACTCTGTGTCTGTGATCCGTGATTATGTATTTACTGTATATTCTGAGATTTGCCAAATTTTATTTACAACGCGGTATTTTGAGCAATTCAAGTCCGACATGTGCGGATGCGAATGGTTGAAAATATCGGGTCGTTACAGTTGGTATCAGAGCTTTGGTAGCTCTAGGCAAAACTCAGTATATAGGGTAAATGTATTTGCAGAATCACTTTCATTCGAGTTTAAACCTCTTCCTTTTTGAGTCGATTCCTTTGAATTTTGGAACATTCCCTGTGGTTCCAAAATCCATTCGTGTCCCTCACTATTTATCTTCTTCTGTTTCTGGAGTATCCCATAACTCCACTTCAAAAGATCTTCATAATGAGTCGGCGGTCTCGCCAACCTCAAATTTATTTGTAAAGGGGGAAAACCCCTTTACAACAACATCGATTCATCAGAGATTCTATATCCTCGGTTTAGATGCTAGTATCTCTTATAATTTCGAACTCTACATCTTGAGATCGAATGTCGATTTACCCAAGAAATCCACATCGGTCTTATTCTTTAAGTCACGGTTGACCGGGTTAAGCTTGCCCGCGATTTATATAAGCTTATCCATCTTTCTATTCTGTTATTTAATTATCTCATCTTTGTTTCCAACTTATCTTCAAATTATTCTTGAAGTGTATTTGTAAACTAATATTTAAAATGTTTTATATATTGTGTTGTTTGAGTTGTTGATGTTGATTTGGGTTTCTAATCGATTCGTATGATCAACGCTATCGATAAGATTTCCAAAACACCTGAACAGAGCAAACTGACACAATATGTTTTTAAAATTTAGTAATGAAATGAATTTTGTGAAATAAATTTTGTAACTATATTATAAATCTTTATCTGGATTTTATTTGAATTGGTTGTTAAGAAATAATATTTGTTTTATATATCATTTTCTATTGTTTCATATATCTAATTGAACTATAAAACATGGTTATAAATTTATTTGAAAATTTAAAATGAATGTAAAACAAGAATTTGAGAATTTAATTTCCGATGGATTTCAAACTTTGTGTTTAAAGTTTTAAAGGATATAATATTTAAAGTATTTTCGAATAGAAATTTGTTTCCAAAGAATTTTAAATTCAAATTTAGTGCTCTTCTCTTTGTCGTTGGAAAATAACTTCGGTGATGACTGCAGCATCACCGACATTCATTTTCGAGTTTCGAAGTGAAGTGACCATTCTGTAGTCTTGCTACAGTTTTGATTTGGGAAAATTTAGTTGATTTTAATTTCTAAAATAAGAATGGATTTATAACATATGCTGATATATGATTTAAATTTGAATGGATATTTATATATATAGTATATGTGCATTTAGTTATCTCTAAATAGTTTGGAATTTATTGGAAATTTAGTTCCTAAATTTTATCGTGAAGGATAATTTTAAGTATAATTTCAAGATTTGGATAAATATTCAAGTTTGAAATGATTGAATTGGAAAGTTTATTTGTATAATACACAATTTCATTCTAATATAACTTACCTTAATTTTCAAAAGTTGAATATGTAATTGGATAATATACAATATAAAAAAAAAGATTTTATAAATAAAATTTGAGTTGTTATTATAAATGTTATATACTTAAATTTTAGTTATAAAAGAGATTGACAGAGGTAAATAAAGAAAAGGGTAATGGAATGATTTACAATATAAAATGATGTTAAAGAACTGAGAATAAATTAAAGCAGTTATAATTAGTATAAATATATTTAACATGGGTGATAAGATATAATGAGAGAAATAAACTTAATTTTAATTAGAAATGAAGAAGAATTAAATTTTATTTGGTGCATTTTGAGTATAATAAAAGATTTTTCAAATATATGATTTTAGGGATTTGTTAATTTAAGATAATTGGATGATAAGATAATGAAATTAGAGACGCTTAAGATTTATTTGACTTATGTAAAATTAATTTTCAGTTTAAGTTGAAATTTTATGGTTTCAAAATTTATTATCTTATTTTGTTTTTCAAACTATCATTTTGGTTGTCCTAATTTCCCTTGTCTTGCTACAGAATGAGAGGTTATTGCTTATACCAGTCTGTTTAGAAATCTTTCTATAATCTTTAATAATCTTTGGTACTCATCTTTGAATCTAAGCACTGCTTGCCATCCACAGACCGTCGGTTAAACGGGAAGGGTGAATCAGATTCTAAAAGATTTTTTTTCATGCTTGTGTTCTTGATTCTGGAGGATGTTGGAAAGATCATCTCCACCTTGTTAAACTTACCAATAGCAACAGTTATCAGGTATAATTTTAATCTTCTTGTCATCTTGTCTTAATACTATTTCATTCAATCTTTTTCTGCGCTTTCCCGTACCTCATTCCTTTTCGGGGACGAAAAGTTTTGAGTGGGGGAGAGTGTAACAACCCTGTATTTTCTGATTATTGTAATGTATATTTTAATTATTTTAATTTAAATTCCTAATTTAAAAACTTTATTTTATTTATTAAAATTAATATATTTTGTTAATTTAAATATAAATGTTGATTTTGATGTGGATTAGAATTTCAAACATGCATAAATTGAATATTTCCAGAAAATGTTGATTTTGGTCAAAATAGTCAAACTTTGACTTTTAACTTAAAATTTAAAAGTTTGAAATTTTAAATTTTATCTTTTATTATGAAAATAGATTTAATAACTTGAACATTGCTTTTTGTTTCGTGGAAAACGGAGTTAAACTGCAAAAGATATGTACATTTCAATTTTGAGTATAAATTATTTATTTTGCAATTTTGTTATTTTAAATTGTATAAATTTTATTTTTCTTTGTCATATTTTATTTTAATATGTTTTAGTATGTTATATTATGTATATTTTGACTTTTAAATATTTTTGAAATGATAATAGAATTTTTCTAAAATTTACTATGATGATTTCCTATTTTTAAAAGGCTGTTTTCCTTTTTCTGCTATTTTCTTCATCTAAACTACATTTAAATTAAAATTTATTTATTTATTTTTGTGATTTCCTTTTTATTTTGTGTTCTTATCTTTATTTATAAATATTTTTAAGTACATAAAAATTTTCCCAAGTTCATTGCACTTATTTTTCATATTTTCAAGACTAGTTGCAAATTTTGCTGTTTTATTTAATTAAACTATATATAATTAATAATTAATTAATTTATTTTTGTTTATTTACTATATTTTCGTATTTTAACTAAATTTATATATGTTTTTCAGTTATATAAAAATTTAAAAAGAAATAATGAATATATGAAGAGTTTGAGATCTTTTGTATGCTTAGTCCTTTTGCATTCCGACCTTTCACTTTCCAAGCTCCATTCATCAATGCTTTGGCCGTACCCTACTCCATCTTTCAGCCACATTCCTCACTCTTTCTCACGAAAATTTTATCATCTTTCTTGAGAAAAAAAACTCATGGCCATTTGTTTTACAAAAATTTGGTAAATTCTATCATCTTTCTTCTTGTTTTTATGATTTTCCTATTGATTTTTGCATTGATCCTTCTTGTGTTTTGCTAGGCCTAGCCTCTACCACCACCACTACCATCCTCTCCACCATCATCTCCAGCAGCTCATAAGCCTCTCCTCTGACCAAGACAGTAGCCATGACCATCCGTTGATGTTGCACCACAAAATTTGCACAAAAGTTCCACCAAACTAGCCTAGCCAAACCCTTAAGGCCATAGCCTTCATTTTTAACCTAAACCACCTCCATGGCCGCCCCCACCAGTCCCTCCACCACCTATGGCAGCCACTCCATCCACCACCTGACCATCCCCTTGCATGACTAAGCCCAAGCCATGGTAGGCCGAACCTATAGTTGCACCAAAAATCCACTTAATTGCCTTGACTTTTGTATTTCTCATGTCACAACTTCCACTCCTTCATATCCAAGTTAGGCCGAGCCATATGAACCCATATTGACCCAAACCTGAGCCATGTTGGCATCTAGGCTGAGCCTAGTATGATGAGAGCAAGCCCATTTGATCATGTGACAAGCTTATGTTGTCGTGTGCAAGTCTTTTGCTTCTAAGGTTTGGTCATCTCTCTTTTTTTGCAACTGTTCTACAAACTAAAGTTGTTGATTATATTTGTATGTCGATATCTATGTTTGTGCTTATGTATGTTATATTTTGTGTTGTTTACAAGGGTCTCCATCAATTCAAATCAAATCGTGCTTGTCGTGCCTTTGGAATCGCTCTTGTGTGTGTTGTTTGTCTCTAGCTTCGTAAAAAGTGAGTCTTTCTCACTCTGACATTTATACTTATGAAATAGTGAATTGATGACAAGTGTTTAGTAATATAAAATGTTATGCAAGTTAATGATGATCATATGATATGCTATGCCATGTTATTACCATGTTAAAACTGTTAATTATCACCCGACATGTGATATATGACATTATATTGTGACACTGGCATTGTTTATATTGTTTATGCATATATTCACACTGCAAGTTCCCTGTTAGAATAGAATCACTATGGTTTGAAATGATACATACCCAAACGGACTTTAGATTAGGGAAAAATCGTTATGGGCTGAAATGATAGGCTTGAGCGATTTTTATTGTATTTTATTTGACTTGGGATTGCGGGTTTGAAATGATAGAACCCGGGTTTTCTTTGTAAACTGCGGATTGAAATGATATATATCCGTATCACTTGACCTAGGTTAGAAAATTTTATACAGACCCCGTGGTATATTTTTAAATGATATTTATTAAAATATGTATTTTTAAAAGTATGAAATTTTGGTTTAAAAATATATATTTTATGGTTTTAAGAAAATTAAATATTAAGTCTTGAAATTGTGAATTTGAGTACGTAAATGTGAAATAATTGAGATTTTAGACTTTAAATTTTATTTTAAAATGTAAATAAATAATGGAAATTAAATTTAAAGTTTTAAAATTATATTTGAAGTAAAATTTTAAGTTTTATTTAATTTATATGTTAATAAACAGTGAATTTTGACTTAATAAATGAATGGAGTTTTTAAATTGAATATTTGATCTAAAAATTTTGTTGTGTTAAATCATATGTTAAAATGATTTTAAATGTGAAATTTTGAAGTCTAGAAATATGATTTTTGAGTTATAATAAAATTTGGAGTTTTATTATTTTTTTGAAAAGCAAAAATGAAATCTGGAATTCATAGCATTTTCAAAATGTTGTAGTCTTTTGACAGCATTTTTAAATGCTATTGTTTTGAATCTAACAATGTTTGAAATAACTAAATATCTATTACGACATTTTATAAATGCCGTTATTCTTGAACTAAACCATTTTTGGAAGCTATAAGCTACGATAGCACTTTATAAATGCTGTCGTTGCTATAATTTGACAATGTTTGAAATGTTATAGTTTTAACACTGTTTGAGTTATATTTTAAAGTGTTAAATGATTTAAATTTTGGAAATTGATTAATTGTGAAATTTAAGAAGTTTTGAATATATTTTAATATTTAAATTTGAATTTTTAAGGAATTTAAATTTGAATTTGAATTTAAGTAAGGTTTACTTGGTTATGTGTTAAATGGAATGAAATGTAATGAGATAAATGAATTTTGAATGGAATTTTTAATGTATTTTGTAATGATACTTGAAATAACAAATGAATGACTTATCTGATTTAAAAATGATATTTAGATTTGAGTATTTTAATTTGAATTCAAATAATGATTTGATAATAAGGTTTGGAAATGATTTGATCTTTATTTTGATAAAGAATATGAATTAGAATGATATGTACTATTGATAAATGAATATTTGAAGTTTATATTGGTATGAAAGGATATTTAGTTTAATTGTAAATTGAGTTTATTTAAATAGTATTGGATTTATGAAATGAATATTTCAAAACTAAGTAATAATGAAACTAGATTTGAGATATATGAAATTATAAAATTTAGTTTTGAAATGCGGGATATTAAAGCTTTGAAATTTATTAAAAATTGAATAGTTTAATTTGTGAATCAAATCTATATTTGAAAATGATATGATTTAAAATGGTTATTGGGAAATTTAATTGAAACTGATGGTTTGAATTGAATTAAGTTGGAAATTGAAAATTTGGGATTAATTGAATGAATTGTAAAATGTAAAGAATTAAATGAATATCCGATGATTTCAAATGTATGATTTTGAAATGTTATGATTTTCAAAGTGTAATTGTTTCAAGTATTTTTGGTTTCGAAAGAGTTATACTTTGAAAATATTATGATTTTGAAATGAATATATGTTTGAAATGTTTTTGGTTTTGAAGTATAAACTATTTTGATTGAATAAATAGTTTTGAAATAAAAATGGTTTTGGTTTCGAAGTATAAACTATTTTGAAAGAAATATAGTTTGAAATGAAATGATTTGATCTTTTTAAAGTGTAAACTATTTTGAAATGACCACGGCGTTATAATAACGTTTGGTTGTTAAAGAGACCGGGATCGGAAGTTGTCATACTCTCTGCCAACTCCGAAAACCACTTTAACAACCGTGTACGCGGTGGAGATTCCAGAATGAAGTAGGATGGTGGCGACGTTCTTGAGGTATATTACGTGGACCCAACTCCCATGAGTTGGCATAAGGTGGCTAAAACAGGAGCGATCTCGGGCCAAGTGAGGTCATTCCTCCTATCGGACACATTCCTTCGATACTATACTCTTACTGGTGATTGATTAGATGGCCATCCTCCGATTTTGATATGGGAGTGTGTTCCGAGGTGGGCGTATGTGGCTGCTGCGTTACCACCAGCCCATGTGCGTAATTGGTATATCTACCCTGGCATTGCCTTGTGTGCCGTGTCACCTACCATACCGAGCCTTTACTACGAGTTTGTTTTTCTCCCGTAGCCCGTGTGGTATCCTCTGACAGTCACCCGGAGTGGAGATGGCATGATATTGGATGGACTACTGGGACTATTATGTGTGAAGGGTGATATGGGTAGCCCGGAACGCTATTTAAAAGTATGTTTATTTTACTGTAGACATTATTATAATAGCGCAATATTACTACATAGTAAATAGTTTAACGGATCCTTAAAGGATGGGCGATTCCAAGCATCCTTTAAGTTACTGATGCATTTTTGTTACTGTTCATTTGAGTTGATTTATAGTTCATAAGTATTTATGTCCTGACTCGAGTGTTTTGTGTTTTGCTTTACGCTCGAGTCAGATTGAGTGAGTTAGCATTCAAGATTCACCTTCGGAGTTGGAGCTTTCCTTGAAGATCCAGCCATCCATTTTGCTTTCTGTATCCAGTGATTTCAGTGATGTATTCTGATTTGTAGCTGATGTATCTTGTTACTTTTTGTTGTATCATGTTTAACATTGATGTATCTTATTTTTATATAGTAGCTTCATGAAATACTATTTCTTTTAAATTCCGCTGCATTATTAAATACTCTGTGTCTGTGATCTGTGATTATGTTTTTACTGTATATTCTGAGATTTGCCAAATTTTATTTACAACGCGGTATTTTGAGCAATTCAAGTCCGACATGTGCGGATGCGAATGGTTGAAAATATCGGGTCGTTACAGTTGGTATGAGAGCTTTGGTAGCTCTAGGCAAAACTCAGTATATAGGGTAAATGTATTTACAGAATCACTTTCATTCGAGTTTAAACCTCTTCCTTTTTGACTCGATTCCTTTGAATTTTGGAACATTCCCTGTGGTTCCAAAATCCATTCGTGTCCCTCACTATTTATCTTCTTTTGTTTCTGGAGTATCCCATAACTCCACTTCAAAAGATCTTCATAATGAGTCGGCGGTCTCGCCAACCTCAAATTTATTTGTAAAGGGGGAAAACCCCTTTACAACAACATCGATTCACCAGAGATTCTATATCCTCGGTTTAGATGCTAGTATCTCTTATAATTTCGAACTCTACATCTTGAGATCGAATGTCGATTTACCCAAGAAATCCACATCGGTCTTATTCTTTAAGTCACGGTTGACCGGGTTAAGCTTGCCCGCGATTTATATAAGCTTATCCATCTTTCTATTCTGTTATTTAATTATCTCATCTTTGTTTCCAACTTATCTTCAAATTATTCTTGAAGTGTATTTGTAAACTAATATTTAAAATGTTGTATATATTGTGTTGTTTGAGTTGTTGATGTTGATTTGGGTTTCTAATCGATTCGTCTGATCAACGCTATCGATAAGATTTCCAAAACACTTGAACAGAGCAAACTGACACAATATGTTTTTAAAATTTAGTAATGAAATAAATTTTGTGAAATAAATTTTGTAACTATATTATAAATCTTTATCTGGATTTTATTTGAATTGGTTGTTAAGAAATAATATTTGTTTTATATATCATTTTCTATTGTTTCATATATCTAATTGAACTATAAAACATGGTTATAAATTTATTTGGAAATTTAAAATTAATGTAAAACAAGAATTTGAGAATTTAATTTCCGATGGATTTCAAACTTTGTGTTTAAAGTTTTAAAGGATATATTATTTAAAGTATTTTCGAATAGAAATTTGTTTCCAAAGAATTTTAAATTTAAATTTAGTGCTCTTCTCTTTGTCGCTGGAAAATAACTTCGGTGATGACTACAGCATCACCGACATTCATTTTCGAGTTTCGAAGTGAAGTGACCATTCTGTAGTCTTGCTAAAGTTTTGATTTGGGAAAATTTAGTTGATTTTAATTTCTAAAATAAGAATGGATTTATAACATATGCTGATATATGATTTAAATTTGAATGGATATTTATATATATAGTATATGTGCATTTAGTTATCTCTAAATAGTTTGGAATTTATTGGAAATTTAGTTCCTAAATTTTATCGTGAAGGATAATTTTAAGTATAATTTCAAGATTTGGATAAATATTCAAGTTTGAAATGATTGAATTGGAAAGTTTATTTGTATAATACACAATTTCATTCTAATATAACTTACCTTAATTTTCAAAAGTTGAATATGTAATTGGATAATATACAATTTAAAAAAAAAGATTTTATAAATAAAATTTGAGTGGTCATTATAAATGTTATATACTTAAATTTTAGTTATAAAAGAGATTGACAGAGGTAAATAAAGAAAAGGGTAATGGAATGATTTACAATATAAAATGATGTTAAAGAACTGAGAATAAATTAAAGCAGTTATAATTAGTATAAATATATTTAACATGGGTGATAAGATATAATGAGAGAAATAAACTTAATTTTAATTAGAAATGAAGAAGAATTAAATTATATTTGGTACATTTTGAGTATAATAAAAGATTTTTCAAATATATGATTTTAGGGATTTGTTAATTTAAGATAATTGGATGATAAGATAATGAAATTAGAGACGCTTAAGATTTATTTGACTTATGTAAAATTAATTTTTAGTTTAAGTTGAAATTTTATGGTTCCAAAATTTATTATCATATTTTGTTTTTCAAACTATCTTTTGGTTGTCCTAATTTCCCTTGTCTTGCTACAGAATGAGAGGTTATTGCTTATACCAGTCTGTTTAGAAATCTTTCTATAATCTTTAATAATCTTTGGTACTCATCTTTGAATCTAAGCACTGCTTGCCATCCACAGACCGTCGGTTAAACGGGAAGGGTGAATCAGATTCTAAAAGATTTTTTTTCATGCTTGTGTTCTTGATTCTGGAGGATGTTGGAAAGATCATCTCCACCTTGTTAAACTTACCTATAGCAACAGTTATCAGGTATAATTTTAATCTTCTTGTCATCTTGTCTTAATACTATTTCATTCAATCTTTTTCTGCGCTTTCCCGTACCTCATTCCTTTTCGGGGACGAAAAGTTTTGAGTGGGAGAGAGTGTAACAACCCTGTATTTTCTGATTATTGTAATTGTATATTTTAATTATTTTAATTTAAATTCCTAATTTAAAAACTTTATTTTATTTATTAAAATTAATATATTTTGTTAATTTAAATATAAATGTTGATTTTGATGTGGATTAGAATTTCAAACATGCATAAATTGAATATTTTCAGAAAATGTTGATTTTGGTCAAAATAGTCAAACTTTGACTTTTAACTTAAAATTTAAAAGTTTGAAATTTTAAATTTTATCTTTTATTATGAAAATAGATTTAATAACTTGAACATTGCGTTTTGTTTCGTGGAAAACGGAGTTAAACTGCAAAAGATATGTACATTTCAATTTTGAGTATAAATTGTTTATTTTGCAATTTTGTTATTTTAAATTGTATAAATTTTATTTTTCTTTGTCATATTTTATTTTAATATGTTTTAATATGTTATATTATGTATATTTTGACTTTTAAATATTTTTGAAATGATAATAGAATTTTTCTAAAATTTACTATGATGATTTCCTATTTTTAAAAGGCTGTTTTCCTTTTTCTGCTATTTTCTTCATCTAAACTATATTTAAATTAAAATTTATTTATTTATTTTTGTGATTTCCTTTTTATTTTGTGTTCTTATCTTTATTTATAAATATTTTTAAGTACATAAAAATTTTCCCAAGTTCATTGCACTTATTTTTCATATTTTCAAGACTAGTTGCAAATTTTGCTGTTTTATTTAATTAAACTATATATAATTAATAATTAATTAATTTATTTTTGTTTATTTACTATATTTTCGTATTTTAACTGAATTTATATATGTTTTTCAGTTATATAAAAATTTAAAAAGAAATAATGAATATATGAAGAGTTTGAGATCTTTTGTATGCTTAGTCCTTTTGCATTCCGACCTTTCACTTTCCAAACTCCATTCATCAATGCTTTGGCCGTACCCTACTCCATCTTTCAGCCACATTCCTCACTCTTTCTCACGAAAATTTTATCATCTTTCTTGAGAGAAAAAACTCATGGCCATTTGTTTTACAAAAATTTGGTAAATTCTATCATCTTTCTTCTTGTTTTTATGATTTTCCTATTGATTTTTGCATTGATCCTTCTTGTGTTTTGCTAGGCCTAGCCTCTACCACCACCACTACCATCCTCTCCACCATCATCTCCAGCAGCTCATAAGCCTCTCCTCTGACCAAGACAGTAGCCATGACCATCCGTTGATGTTGCACCACAAAATTTGCACAAAAGTTCCACCAAACTAGCCTAGCCAAACCCTTAAGGCCATAGCCTTCATTTTTAACCTAAACCACCTCCATGGCCGCCGCCACCAGTCCCTCCACCACCTCTGGCCGCCACTCCATCCACCACCTGACCATCCCCTTGCATGACCAAGCCCAAGCCATGGTAGGCCGAACCTATAGTTGCACCAAAGATCCACTTAATTGCCTTGACTTTTGTATTTCTCATGTCACAACTTCCACTCCTTCATATCCAAGTCAGGCCGAGCCATATGAACCCATATTGACCCAAATCTGAGCCATGTTGGCATCTAGGCTGAGCCTAGTATGATGAGAGCAAGCCCATTTGATCATGTGACAAGCTTATGTTGTCGTGTGCAAGTCTTTGCTTCTAAGGTTTGGTCATCTCTCTTGTTTTGCAACTGTTCTACAAACTAAAGTTGTTGATTATATTTGTATGTCGATATCTATGTTTGTGCTTATGTATGTTATATTTTGTGTTGTTTACAAGGGTCTCCATCAATTCAAATCAAATCGTGCTTGTCGTGCCTTTGGAATCGCTCTTGTGTGTGTTGTTTGTCTCTAGCTTCGTAAAAGGTGAGTCTTTCTCACTCTGACATTTATACTTATGAAATCGTGCTCGAAACGATGACGAACACAGCCTCATAACTCCTCCAATCGACGACGAAAGCTCGAACCACCCGTTGGATGAGCAGATCTCTCCGCGATCTACAACTTTCCTTTAGAAATTTTTCGAAATTAAGGCACGGATCGAGAGATTTTTGAAGAGAAATGAAAGTGATTATCGGCCATTGAAATAAGGGAAGGCGGCGGCTGAGAAAAATGAGGATTTCGACCCCTTAAACGTATATATATATACACGTAAACCAATTATTTTATTATTTAATTCACTTTCAAACAATTTTGTCAAACGATCTCCAAATAACGCGTGCCGACAGGCGTTTATAATATTTTATCCACCTTCCAATACAATGAAACGTGTTTTGGAAGCTAATTCGATCATATGTGGAATATAGCTTTGAAAATCGATTTAAAATATCAAATTACCGATTTTAATTTCGACGTGTTTCTCACCCATACGAGCAAACGGTAACTTTAAACGCTATAAAAATTGAAATCCGATAATAATTAACTATTACGGATCCAATGGAACTAGTTTCGTCGAATTCCGAGACTGTGCCCCGGAAGGCTATTTTAACTCGTCGATTAATTCGAGCGATTTTTGAAATCGTCGAAATCTTTTAAAACTTCACTTTTAAAACTTTACTAATTTTATTATAAATCGTATAGAATTTATATTCACATTAGAAACCGTTCTGATTCATTCCGAATCAAAATCTGTTTATTTACACTATCATATTATTCAATTCCATTATTAAATTAATATAAAATCCCAAATTTTAAACTTATCGAATTTTGATTCCATTCAAAAGTCCAACATCATTATTTAAATCCAAATAGACTTAAAATAAATTTTAGAAACCATTTTCATAACCATTTACGTCCAGATTCACTAATTATCCTAATCCCAAATATTTAATTATTATTATTCAAATCCAATTGAATTGCCATACTCGATATTTTAACTAATTATATTGATTTAACCAAAATCTTCTTACTTAAAAATCAATTCAAAATCCACATTTAATATTTAAAATGAATTAAAATTTCAAAATCTAACGACCAAAATTCTGGGTCATTACATTCCTCCCCCCTTATAAAAATTTCGTCCCCGAAATTTGCTAAGGTAGGAAAATGCTACTAAACTCATTTACTTACCCAAACTTACTTAGTTAAAAACTTACATTCACTTCACTAAAACCTTTAGCTCAATTCCAAAACCATTTGCTTTTATTTCTAACTTAAAAGCTTGTTTTCAATATCACTTCAAAAATCACTTTCCTAGTTTACCCAAAATTTTCAAAATTTCCAAAACTTTTCTAACTCCCAAAATTTTAGAAATTTTTTGACAGCGTCTCCTTTGTACGGAGAGCGTTTCACAATATCACAATAAATATAAATATATATACATCGACCCACACGGTCGGAAAACAAAATATACCACAATATATTTATCATTTTCGAATTTTATTGCATAGGCGTACCTTTTGATTAGCATTTTAAAAGCAAGTAGCTAATATATATTGCATACACGTGCTCCAACTCTATCGATTGTCTCCCGTACTATAACGATCCCGAATTTTAATTAATTTTAAACTGATAATTTATTTAATTTTTTTAAGAAAAAATTGTGTAGTAATTGGTAATTGCTATAAAATTTTAGTTAAATGTTAATAATCAAGAATAAATTTGGATATTTGAAAATAAATTATAAAACAGTAGATAGTTAAACTTAAAAAATAAAAAAAAATTGGGTTGATGTTAAATAAATGTTTCAAATAAATTTATGGTCAAGTAAAATATAAAATGAACATAAAAGAGTTAAATATCTATAAAATGAATGAAAAATGTAAAATAAAAACAATAAATATTCAAGCTTGCAAAACAAGACATAGAAATTAATAACAAAAATATATATCATCAGCCACCAAACAAACTGCATAGTCAATAAGTATACGCAAAATGTTATTAATGTGCAAACAAATATAAGATGAAGACATGTACATTAGCATTTAATGCCATCATCTTGGTAGCAACATTTTTGTCAATTCAAATTGCTTTAAATATCATCTCCGCCGAAGTAATACATATCTACCGGCCACGATTTTAAAGCAAAATTAAAATGCATATGTATTGCCTGTAAAGTGAATATGCAAAGCAAAAAAGAAATAGAATAAGGATGGAAGCTGTCGGGCAAATAAAAAAAAAGTATGTATGTGTAATATTATGCTAGGAAAGTATAGTACGTTGCCTGTAAGTAGTATGCAAGGCCAAAATAAACAAAGAAAGAAATCACTGCCTATTGTACAAAAAAAAAAGAAAAATATCATCCCTGTTGTATAAACATGAATAATGTCACACTGTAAAACTTCTTTTATTTATATCAACTCTCTCCTTTCAGCTCGTTCCATCAAAATTAAGCAAAGAAACTGAAGTGAATATCATCTACAATTTAAACATAAGAAATTCAACTTTAAACAGTAATAAATAAGACAAACCAGAGATCAAAAGAGAGATTTTCAGCAAGCAAAGTTTCACAGCCTGTTTCAAAATAAAAGCAAGGTCTGTTCTTTTTCTCAACTGTGAGTAAACAAATTATTCCATCATCTAAGTTGAATTAAATATGTGTGTATGATCTATGATTTATATGGTGCTTTGCTTGGAATTTTCTTACAGTTTGACTCTATATATATGGACATGCCTGAGTTGTATACTCCTCTGTTTTGGTTACAGGTTGTAAACTAATAAGAAACTTCAGCTTCATTTCATCTGATCATTCTTAGGTTTCAAGTTTAAAACCAAATTAGTTTGTTTTCACCTAAATGAAAATTTAAAAAAGTTTCAAGCTATATGGTGACACACAGTATTTAAATTTTGTTTTAAGGGACAACTCAAACATACGTAAATTTCGAATATGATGAATCATTGATTCAAGTATATATTGGGAATTGTTATTCGAAAACATGATTTTTAAAACAAAATTCGTGATTTTTCATTTAGTGTATCAAGAGCAATTTGTATTTGAACAAAAAATGCTTTTTTATCAATTTCTGATGATTAAGTGAATTTTAGATGTTGAATTTTTGTTTAAAGCTAGCTTGATGATCAACGATTTTAGGAAAATTATTAGAAAAATTATCTATTTCAAGAGATGAGAGAACGAGGTAAGAATAGGGTTTAAGGGCTTGCCTCAGGCGATGGCAAAAGCGAGATTGATGCGACACCATCAAGATGATTCAGGTCGTGCGACCGGGGGGAACGGTGCAAAGGAAGGTGGCGCGGCTTTGGATGCATTGGAAGGATGTATGGTGATCGAGATCATCGTCGGCGAGTTATTTTCGCTGGGTAAGTTTTTGGGTTCCAGTGGTTTGATTGGTTCGATTTTGATTTACAGTGAGTTTTGATGATCTGGGTGTTGGGGATGATAGGTGGGATCGTCGCCGTTGTGTCGAGGACTTCGACGTTGGTCAGTGGAGATTCGAACACCTGTACATGTGTACGTGTCAGTGTACATGAGTGTTTGCTGATGGTTGAAGAAGGAGTGGGAGCGAACTTGAAGGGGTTCACGAAATAAACAAAATGTGTTCGATGTCGCGCTCGTGAACGCGACGATAGATCGAAGAAATTTCCGGGTTCGTACTCGAGTTACTGATACTTTTGTTTTAAACTTAAACTAGAATTTAATTTACTATAAGAAAAAAAAATAAAGGAAGAAGAAGAAAACGAGTAGAAGAAAGGAAGGAGCAGGGGGAAGACGCGAATTGTTGAGTCAAGATTTTTATAGAGTTTTGATTTCTGACAAAGGGATAAGCCGTGATCAACAAGACAAAGGGATATCGAAAAAAAGAAGTTATTCATTAAAGAATCACAAAGAGCTCCATATGTTAAAGGTTGATTATTTGGTATGTTAGTAATGTTATTTATGTTAAAATCTATCCTCAAATAATCTTATACCTTCAATCTTTGAATATATATATATATATATATATATATATATATAAATGAGTGCACATTAATTGTGCAATCTGGGCTAAACCGGTTGACCGGTCAAAACATGGCAGTCGACCGTTTCTGCCCAGAATGCACAGTTAACGTGCACAAGTGTACATAACGTATATATATTCAAATTCCTTTCTACTGGTCCTTTTTGACCTGTCGACCGTTTTCAAACAGAAAGCAACCTTTCGTATAGACACTTCCTTTTCTTCAACGGTTGCTTCTCTTTCTCTTCACCAATGATCATGACCTTTGCTTGTACCTTTTTCACAAGAGTTACAACTGTTTATTTCTTATATAAACATCATGAAATCATTATTCTAAAAAAACAAAAAAAATTCTATGATTCTAGTCTCTATTCTATTGATCTCAATCTTATACTCTCAAGCGCTCAAATTGCTCATATTCTATCATATATCGTTTTTTGAATCCTGAAATTTATTTAAAATTCTTTTGATTCAATACGATATCCACTTCCGAATCTTCATATATACAAATATTCTATTTGAGGATAAGATTATAGGAAGTTTGTACTACAAGTGACAAAATAGTGTTAGCAAGAACACATACCGTCAACAAACAATTATTTTCATCTTTGTTGAAGTCCTCGGTGTTGTAAGAGGCAAGTGTTGAAGTCCTCGGTGTTGTAAGAGGCAAGTGTTGAAGTCCTCAGTGTATTAGAGACGTGAAATCCCGCTCGTCTGCTCGGGTGTTGTAAACCTGTTCCTCCGGGTGAAGCGAGGTAGTTGGTAGTGAAAATCCAGATAGAAGTCTGGGACTGGACGTAGGACGGTGCTCCGAACCAGTATAAAAATCTCTGGTGTGCTTTTTCTATTTTACTGAATTTTCTATTATCTGTGATTAGTCATATTTTTGTGTGTTATACATCATATTACACGATCCTTGTGTACTATATTAGCACGTACACATTTTCATGAATTTGACTCGGTAACTCAGTATTTTACTTAGGGGTTTCCAGTGTTGGCTCGAAGCCAATATAGTACCGACTCGGGAATTAAAATTCAAGTTTTAAAGCAAAGTTTAAATTAAAGTTTCAAAACAAAGGTCTAAAAATAAATTCAAGTTCAGTTTTGAAATTTAGTTTGGAAATAGGTTTTACAAATTCAAATTGTTTTAATAACATAAAGGTTTAAGCAATTAAGTAGAAATTAAAGAATTTGAAAAAAAATAGAATTCAAAATTGTAAAGTAAGAAATTTAAACAAAATTTAAACAAAATTTAAATCAAATTGTAAACTTGAGTTTAAATCTATCTTTAAATTCCAGATTTTGAAATTAAATAAAGTTTTATAACTTTAAATGTTTACACAAGTTACAATTTTAAAGTAAATCTTTAAAAATGTTGAATTTAAAAGGAATTTGATTTTAAACTCTTTTAAAAAAAATTCATAACAAAATATTACTTTAGCATGTGAATTTAAAATGGATAATTTAATCATTTAATTAATTAACGACTTGGATTAATTAATTAAGTAATTAAAGGTTTAAATCATTAATTTAAGTAATTAATTTGATAAGAATTCATTTATTAAAAGTTAATTAATTAATGAAAGTGATTAAAAAATGATTTTAAGGATTAATCACTTATTATAATTAATTTTTGGATATTTTGATTTATTAAGGTTAACTAATTAAGTAATCTGTTTAAAGGTTGGTTTAATTAATATGATTATTAAGAATAATTTAATTTATTAAAGTGTTTGATAAATTGATCGATATCATATGATTTGTAATTAACAAATCAAGATTGGATAATTAATTCATAAGTAATTTATTTAATTGGAAACAAATTAAATTAATTAGGATTAAACGATAAATTAATCCTACTTATAAATGAGTATTGAATACTTGGCCTTACTTATGAATGATTGTATTGAATGAGTTGCCTTGAATTGATTATCCTATCTGATCTGTGATATTTTGTTCTGTGGATTGAGCTGTGTATAATTTATTCATTTATTTACATTTGTATATTATCTGTAAATCTGTGAATGGATGATAAGCGTTACAGTTTATATCACTTATCAACTATATTTCTATGTTTTAATCTGTGATGATTGTATGATGTTGTACTATTGTGTTAAACCCCTTGACCACACTTATACATACACCAATATGGATTTCACGAGGAAATCGATTAAGTCCCAGATTTTTGAAGTGATTTTTAAATAGACAATTTGAATTCAATATTTGAAATGGAATTTCAAAGATGAAATTTATTTTAAATAACTTGATTGAGTTTTGAAATTTAAATATTTTGATTTAAATTTGAATTCATTATTTGAAATTGAATTCTATGATTTGGAAACTAGCGTTTAAAAAGGCTATTCAACTTATAAATGAGTTTATATGGGTTAAACTATTTTAAAGGTATTGATTTGGAAATTTGAATTTAAATTCAAAGGCTTTAACTCGTGTAAATATAATTGGATCTTTCTGACATGGAAACTATTTGTTTTCAAATAATAAAAGCTTTCACATAAGTAATAAACTTCTGATTTGTGTTAAAGGGATTTCAAGTTAAAAAAAATGATTTTCCAAGTTATGGGAACGATTTGGAAGCTATAAGTTAAATCTTTAATTTAAAGATTTTAAACGAGTTAATCCAATTGAAATCGAAATTGTTTTGAAATCCGTAAATGTATCTTTGTGAAAATGGGTGAACTTAGTGAAATAAATCTTTTGTTTAAAAGATTTGAAAATGGTAATTTGTTTAAACCATTTGAAAGAAAGTTTTGAATTATTAAGTTGTGACTTAATTGAAATCCCATATCCATATGTTTTAAAGGTAGCGCTCACTATTCGGTTTAGCCGGGAGAGGACCTTTGTGTCGTATAACCCATTCCGAATATGTGATTCGACGTTATGGATAGCATTTGAAGACCGGCGATGAAGACCGGGCATTTGCGAGAGCGATAGGATGACCTATCGATTGTCTCTGCACCGAGTCTCCCCGGTATAGAGATTCCCTAAGTGATGGGAAGTCCGATCGGGATTGTGAATACCCGGATTGCAAGGGCTTCTTTTGAAGTGCCTTCGATTCTGTTCGAACCCGGAACAGACTTGTATGGTTACGTGTCTGACATTAGACTTTGAGATATAAAGCAGATTTCTTTCAAATACATTTCTGTTGGTGGCGGAGAATTTATTCTCTTAGCTTAATACCCTTCTCTGAGACATACGAGCTCAGAGGTTGTGTAATTGAAGGTTATCAGCGATATACTCCCAATTTGGTAGTGTGGCACGCTGAGTGCTGCTGTGTGTTGATGATCATTTGTTGATCATTTGTGATCAGAGCATGGCTTTTGTATAAAGTGTAGCTTTGTGGATGAGACTGCATCAGGACCTCACGCCTCGAAATAGGAAAGATGCGTCAAGGTTATGAGGGTCGCGCCCTTTAGGGTGTGTCATTCCCTTCTGGTAAAGGGTGGTATCATGGTATGGAGCCTAGATATTTACTTATGCGGTGGCTCCAATCTCATTTACTGTGTGGTTGTTGCTTTAGAGGCGCCTCGGATAAAGGTCCCAAAGGATCGTGGAGTAGCATGCTCGAGTAGTAGTTACCTAGTTATAGAGGTAACCCGGCCTTGTGTTGGTAGAGATCCGGTTAGGTTCTCGGGACGTCCCGCCAGAGGCGATCCCATGTAGCAGTAGGAAGTTCCTTAGCCTGACCATTTGTTGGAAATCCAAAGAAACAATACGAGCCTTGTACAGTTTTAGTTGTAGAACCTGCCATTTACTTATGGCGGCGTCCCACTGTTTAGATGGTAGCTATAGTAGGCATAGTTCGGAATGTCTATGTTGGCTAAGATTAATATTCTATTTTCGAAATGCTTTCATCACTATGCACTAATAATAATATCAAAAATGATTTGTTTTGCGTAGTATGCATCTTTGACTATCATAAGGAGAAATCTCCTCAAATTCTGCATTTGCATTGTGTGTGTGCGGGGAGGCCTTATGGTAGTTTCATTTTCCAAAAGCATTGTGGATAATTTTCACTTCTCTTGTTGTTGTTGTTTTAAAGATAAATAACTTCTTTTGTTACTCACACCAGTCCCATGACTGACTCGGAGTTTATTGTTCCTATCCTAAACTCTAGGTGCCCACAATTTTCCACACGGGCAGTCTAGAGTTGGGTTTTCATATAGTCTGGTTTAGTAGATTATCTGGAGTTAGTCCAATCTTTGGATGTGGATGAGACCTGCTTATCTAGGTGTCTCGTGATGTTGGTTCGAGCTAGCTTTGGATTGGAGCATTGGATTTGGGGATGCATTCCTTTGAAATTATTATTCCGCTGCTGGTGTTATCATTACCTTTCCGCTGCTATTTCTTGTATCTTTGGTAGTATTTATATTCAGTTGTATCATTCTATTGTATCATCATTGTATCTGGATATTGTATCAGGTATGTATGATTTTTTTTCTTCCGCTGTGTTTGTACTTAGTGGTGTTATAAGCTCCGACGAATTAGATTCGACGTTTGGATCTGCGGCATTGGAATATGAGTATCGTATTTGGTGCCGATTTTCGAAGGCCGAGTCAGGATCGTTATAAGTGGTATCAGAGCTAAGGTTGAACTTTAGCTCTTGAGTATAACACGTTAAGTAGCTCATTAGAGATAGGATGAAGTATACCCTAGAATGAGTGTATCCCTAAGATATCCGTTCGAATGCCTCAGTAAATTCTCTTACTATTCATCGATAGTAAGTATGAGTGCAAGAAGAGAACGAGATAGGGGATAGGGGAGTACGACCATAAATGGTCAATACCCTGCAACAATGGAAGCAATCTTTCTCTTCTCAATCTCCTTTGATTCGTCTTTCCAAATTCTTTTGATTTCTTTGTGGCAGCTCTAGAAAGAAGTTTCGATGTGGTGGTGGCCCTACGAATCGTTATAGAAAATCCTTACTTCGTATCTTCATCGGTTTCTTATCAGTTTTTCGATTTAGACTTTAGTGAATTTGAAATTTGAAATTCAAGTCTTAAATAAATTGGAAATTTTAAGTTGAGTTAAATTGGTTAATAGAATATGAAGATAAATTTTAGTTGTATCGATAAAATGATTTCGTCTAAAACCAAATTTGAAGTTCTATTGTAATTTCTTGGGTAGATCGAAGTCCGAAGAGGGACAAATTGGTATATATTTTGAGATATTCCGACCTAAGTTGGAACCCATATCTAGTGTTTAGGAAATTGTAGAAGATTGAATCTATCTATCAATCTCTTTTGTTCAACATCTCTTTTCAATTCTTCGATGGTTCTTGGTAGATCCAGGAAGATGATTTGAAATATATGCATGGGACATAAACTCCAAATAGGTCAGAATTGTTTGTTTGGATGAATTGGTTGTTCTGGTTGCTATAGTTAATAGGTATACTTCAGTTCTAACTAAAAGTTTTGAAATTGTATCCATATATCTGCCTATTTTTGGGTCCAGATATGTTCTACGAATGGTTAGTTATCCTTTCGGACTAACCAGTGCCTTGCATATTTTGTAGATTTGATGACCTGAGTATCCTGTGTAGTGTGTATGAGTTTGTTCTCATATTGATGATATTCTGATTTGGTAAGCCAAATGCAGAATAGATATTCAAATTGATTTGATGAAATATTCTTCATCTATCTTTGTTGTTTTCGTGCCTGCAAATTTCGGGGACGAAATTTCTTAAGGAGGGGAATCTGTAACGATCCCGAATTTTAATTAATTTTAAATTGATAATTTATTTAATTTTTTTAAGAAAAAATTGTGTAGTAATTGGTAATTGCTATAAAATTTTAGTTAAATGTTAATAATCAAGAATAAATTTGGATATTTGAAAATAAATTATAAAACGACAGATAGTTAAACTTTGAAAAAAGAAAAATTGGGTTGATGTTAAATAAATGTTCAAATAAATTTATGGTCAAGTAAAATATATAATGAACATAAAAGAGCTAAATATCTATAAAATGAATGAATGCAAAATGTAAAATAAAAACAATAAATATTCAAGCTTGCAAAACAAGACATAGAAATTAATAACAAAAATCTTTAGTACACCATATATATCATCAGCCACCAAACAAACTGCATAGTCAACAAGTATAAGCAAAATATTATTAAAGTGCAAACAAATCTAAGTATGAAGACATGTAGTACATTAGAATTTAATGCCATCATCTTGGTAGCAACATTTTTGTCAATTCAAATTGTTTTAAATATCATCTCCGCTGAAGTAATACATATCTATCGGCCACGATTTTAAAGCAAAATTAAAATGTATATGTATTGCTTGTAAAGTGAATATGCAAAGCAAAAAAGAAATAGAATAAGGATGGAAGCTGTCAGGCAAATAAAAAAAAAGTATGTATGTGTAATAGTATGCTAGGAAAGTATAGTACGTTGCCTGTAAGTAGTATGCAAGGCCAGAATAAACAAAGAAAGAAATCACTGCCTATTGTACAAAAAAAAGAAAAATATCATCCCTGTTGTACAAACATGAATAATGTCACACTGTAAAACTTCTTTAATTTATATCAACTCTCTCCTTTCAGCTCGTTCCATCAAAATTGAGCAAAGAAACTGAAGTGAATATCATCTATAATTTAGACAAAAGAAATTCAACTTTAAACAATGATAAACAAGACAAACCAGAGATTAAAAGAGAGATTTTCAGCAAGCAAAGTTTCACAGCCTGTTTCAAAATAAAAGCAAGCTCTGTTCTTTTTCTCAACTATGAGTAAACAAATTATTCCAAGATCTAAGTTGAATTAAATATGTGTGTATGATCTATGATTTATATGGTGCTTTGCTTGGAATTTTCTTACAGTTTGACATATATATATATACACATATACATACATACATACATACATACATACATACATACATACATACATACATACATACATATATATATATATATATATATATATATATAGACATGCCTGAGAAACTTTAGCTTAATTTCATCTGATCATTCTTAGGTTTCAAGTTTAAAACCAAATTAGTTTGTTTTCACCTGAATGAAAATTTAAAAATAGTTTCAAGCTATATGGTGACACACAGTATTTAAAATTTTGTTTTAGAGGGAAAACTCAAACATACGTAAATTTCGAATATGATGAATCATTGATTCAGGTATATATTGGGAATTGTTATTCGAAAACATGATTTTTAAACAAAATTCATGATTTTTCATTTAGTTATCAAGAGCAATTTGTATTTGAACAAAAAATGCCTTTTTATCAATTTCTGATGATCAAGTGAATTTTAGATGTTGAATTTTTGTTTAAAGCTAGCTTGATGATCGATTTTAGGAAAATTATTAGAAAAATTATCTATTTCAAGAGATGAGAGAACGAGGTAAGAATAGGGTTTAAGGGCTTGCCTAAGGCGATGGCAAAAACGAGATTGATGCGACACCATCAAGATGATTTAGGTCGTCGGACCAGGGGGGAACAGTGCAAAGGAAGGTGGCGCAGCTTTGAATGTGTTGGCAGGATGTATGGTGATCGAGATGATCGCCGACAAGTTATTTTCGCTGGGTAGTTTTTTGGGTTCCAGTGGTTTGAATGATTCGATTTTGATTTACGGTGAGTTTTGATGATCTGGGTGCTGGGGATGATAGGTGGGATCGTCGCCGTTGTGTCAAGGACTTCGGCGTTGGTCAGTGGAGATTCGAACACCTGTTCATGTGTACGTTTCAGTGTATATGAGTGTTTGCTGATGGTTAAAGAAGGAATGGGAGCGAACTTAAAGGGATTCACGAAATAAACAAAATGTGTTCGATGTCGCGCTCATGAACGTGATGATAGATCGAAGAAATTTTCGGGTTCGTACTCGAGTTACCGATGCTTTTGTTTTAAACTTAAACTAGAACTTAATTTACTGTAAGAAAAAAAATAAAGGAAGAAGAAGAACACTAGTAGAAGAAAGGAAGGAGCAGGGGGAAGACGCGAATTTGACTCACGTAACTCCGTATTTTACTCGGGGGTTTCCAGTGTTGGCTCGAAGCCAATATAGTACTGACTCGGGAATTAAAATTCAAGTTTTAAAGCAAAGTTTAAATTAAAGTTTCAAAAAAAAGGTCTAAATATAAATTCAAGTTCAGTTTTGAAATTTAGTTTGGAAATAGGTTTTACAAATTCAAATTGTTTTAATAACATAAAGGTTTAAGCAATTAAGTAGAAATTAAAGAATTTGAAAAAAAAAATAGAATTCAAAATTGTAAAGTAAGAAATTTAAACAAAATTTAAATCAAATTGTAAACTTGAGTTTAAATCTATCTTTAAATTCCAAATTTTGAAATTAAATAAAGTTTTATCACTTTAAATGTTTACACAAGTTAAAATCTTAAAGTAAATCTTTAAAAATATTGAATTTAAAAGGAATTTGATTTTAAACTCTTTTAAAATTCTTTCTTAACAAAATATTACTTTAGCATGTGAATTTAAAATGGATAATTTAATCGTTTAATTAATTAACAACTTGGATTAATTAATTAAGTAATTAAAGGTTTAAATCATTAATTAAAGTAATTAATTTGAGAAGAATTCATTTATTAAAGGTTAATTAATTAATGAAAGTGATTAAGAAATGATTTTAAGGATTAATCACTTATTGTAATTAATTTTTGGATATTTTGATTTATTAAGGTTAATTAATTAAGTAATTGGTTTAAAGGTTGGTTTAATTAATATGATTAATTAAGAATAATTTAATTTATTAAAGTGTTTGATAAATTGATTGATATCAAATGATTTATAATTAATAAATCAAGATTGGATAATTAATTCATAAGTAATTTATTTAACAGGAAAATAGTCACAAGGAAAAAGTTACAAAAAATTTTAGTCTCAGGGACGGTAAGTTTGTTTTTTTAGTCTGAAGGACACTTTATAATGTAAACAGAAAATGATAACTACATCTATCATTCTGTGATTTACACTACAAAGTGTCCTTCAGACTAAAAAACAAACTTGCTGTCCCCGAGACTAATTTTTTTTGCAACTTCTTCCTTGTGCCTGAAAACTCCTTGATTTAATTAGAAATAACTTAAATTAATTAGGATTAAACGATTAATTAATCCTACTTATAAATGATTATTGAATACTTGACCTTACTTATGAATGATTGTATTGAATGAGTTGCCTTGAATTGATTGTCCTATCTGATCTGTGATATTTTGTTCTATGGATTGAGCTGTGTATAATTTATTCATTTATTTACATTTGTATATTATCTGTAAATATGTGAATGGATGATAAGCATTACATTTTATATCGCTTATCAACTATATTTCTATGTTTAAGTTTGTGATGATTGAATGATGTTGTACTATTGTGTTAAACCCCTTGACCACACTTATACATACACCAATATGGATTTCACGAGGAAATCGATTAAGCCATAGATTTTTGAAGTGATTTTTAGATAGACAATTTGAATTCAATATTTGAAATGGAATTTCAAAGATGAAATTTATTTTGAATAACTTGGTTGAGTTTTGAAATTTAAATATTTTGATTTAAATTTGAATTCAATATTTGAAATTGAATTCTATGATTTGGAAACTAGCGTTTAAAAAGGCTATTCAACTTATAAATGAGTTTATTTGGGTTAACTATTTTAAAGGTATTGATTTGGAAATTTGAATTTAAATTCAAAGGCTTTAACTCGTGTAAATATAATTGGATCTTTCCGACATAGAAACTATTTGTTTTCAAATAATAAAAGCTTTCACATAAGTAATAAACTTCTAATTTGTGTTAAAGGGATTTCAAGTTTAAAAAAAATGATTTTCCAAGTTATAGGAACGGTTTGAAAGCTATAAGTTAAATCTTTAATTTAAAGATTTTAAACGTGTTAATCCAATTGAAATGGAAATTGTTTTGAAATCCGTAAATGGATCTTTGTGAAAATGGGTGAACTTAGTGAAATAAGTCCTTTGCTTAAAATATTTGAAAATGGTAATTGTTTAGACCATTTGAAAGAAAGTTTTGAATTATTAAGTTGTTACTTAATCGAAATCCAATATCCATATGTTTTAAAGGTTGTGCTCACTATTCGGTTTAGCCGGGAGGGGACCTTTGTATCTTATAACGCATTCCGAATATGTGATTCGACGTTATGGATAGCATTTGAAGACCGGCGATGAAGACCGGGTATTTGCGAGAGCGATAGGATGACCTATCGATTGTCTCTTCACCGAGTCGCGCCGGTATAGAGATTCCCTAAGTGATGGGAAGTCCGATCGGGATTGTGAATACCCGAATTGCAAGGGCTTCTTTTGAAGTGCCTTCGGTTCTGTTCGAACCCAGAACAGACTTGTATGATTACGTGTCTGACATTACGCTTTTAGATATAAGGCAGATTTCTTTCAAATACATTTCTGTTGGTGGCGGAGAATTTATTCTCTTAGCTTAATACCCTTCTCTGAGACGTACGAGCTCAGAGGTTATGTAGTTGAAGGTTATCAGCGATATACTCACCATTTGGTAGTGTGGCATGCTGAGTGCCGCTGTGTGTTGATGATCATTTGTGATCATAGCATGGCTTTTGTATAAAGCGTAGCTTTGTGGAAGAGACTGCATTAGGACCTCACACCCCGAAAATGGTCGAAACGGGAAAGATGCAGCAAGGTTATGAGGGTTGCGCCCTTTAGGGTGTGTCATTCCCTTCTGGTAAAGGGTGGTATCATGGTATGGAGCCAAGATATTTAACTATGTGGTGACTCCAATCTCATTTATTGTGTGGTTGTTGCTTTAGAGGCGCTTCGGATAAAGGTCCCAAAGGACCGGGGAGTGGCATGCTCGAGTAGTAGTTACCTAGTTACAGAGGTAACCCGGCCTTGTATTGGCAGAGATACGGTTAGGTTCCCGGGACGTCCCGCCAGAGGCGATCACATGTGGCAGTTTGAAGTTCCTTAGCCTGACCATTTGTTGGAAATCCAAAGAAACAATACGAGCCTTGTACGGTTTTAGTTGTAGAACCTGCCATTTACTTATGGTGGTGCCCCACTGTTTAGATGGTAGCTATAGTAGGCATAGTTCGGAATGTCTATGTTGGCTGAGATTAATATTCTATTTTCGAAATGCTTCATCACTATGCACTAATAATAATATCAATAATGATTTGTTTTGCGTAGTAAGCATCTTTGACTATCATAAGGAGAAATCTCCTCCAATTCTGCGTTTGCATTGTGTGTGCGGGGAGGCCTTATGGTAGTTTCATTTTCCAAAAGAATTGCGGATAATTTTCACTTCTCTTGTTGTTGTTGTTGTTTTAAAGATAAATAACTTCTTTTGTTACTCACACCAGTCCCATAACTGACTCGGATTTTATTGTTCCTATCCTAAACTCTGGGTGCCCATAATTTTCCACACGGGCAGTCTAGAGTTGGATTTTCATATAGTTAGGTTTAGTAGATTATCCGGAGTTAGTCCAATCTTTAGATGTGGACGAGACCTGCTTATCTAGGTGTCTCGTGATGTTGGTTCGAGATAGCTTTGGATTGGGGCATTGGATTTGGGGATGCATTCCTTTGAAGTTATTATTCCGCTGTTGGTGTTATCATTACCTTTCCGCTGCTATTTCTTGTATCTCTGATAGTATTTGTATTCAGTTGTATCATTCTATTGTATCATCATTGTATTTGGATATTGTATCAGGTATGTATGATATTTTTTTTCTTCCGCTGTGTTTGTACTTAGTGGTGTTATAAGCTCCAGCGAACCAGATTCGACGTTTGGATCTGCGGCATTGGAATATGAGTATCGTATTCGGTGCCGATTTTCGAAGGCTGAGTCTGGATCGTTATACGTACCATACTTACTTAAACAAACACATCAGTTTTCAATAATATGAGAATTTAACAACATTCTATTCATTTATCTTAGCCAAACATATCAATTACATACCCAAACAAACAAATGTCATAATCCTGCATGTAATCCATCTGTTATAAGCAATCACAAGGTTTTAATACTACTTTAGTTTTCCTTACAAATCCAAACTTCAATTTATTCCACTCGAATAATTTACATTCAAGTTTTCAACATATAATTTATTTTTACTTCAATTCAATTCCAAATTAATTTACAGTCAAATCTTTATTTCAATTTGATACATTTGCATTTCTTTCCAAATCCACTTAATTAGATTTCCACTTATTCCAATCGGTTCAATAACCAATTTATTTGCTTATTTTAATTCACTTGCTTCCTTTTATGTCCAATGACAAATTTCTATGCAAATTTTAAAGTTATACATGCAAGTAACCATCACTTAAGCTTATAACCATTTTAAATTAATTCCAACTCAAACTTATTAATTTTACTCCATTCGAAATTATTTACAACCCAACATCCTCATTTTTATTCCATTGTCAAATTAAATTCCTATTCTTATACTTCCAATTCATTATCCATATAGGTTTATTCAAAACCATCTCTTAAAACTCGACAACAACCCTTACAAAATTTCTTAAGTTATTTCAACTCCAAAATAACTCCATTTCTTCTCACATCAGTTTTATTTTCTTTTTAATTTGATTCTTACCCAATCAAATTCCAATCCATTTATAGATTTTAATTCAATTTGTTTATTTACTCAATCCATTCTAATTTTAATTCACCTCCTCAATTCATTTTTGCATTTATTAATAACATGATCATCCCAATTATTCTAAACCAAATCTGGGTTTTATTTTGCTTTTCAAATTTTACAGGCTACCAAAATTTTATTCGTTCCAATATAAATTCATTTAACTTAGCTTACACTAAATTCATCCTCAAACAATTCCTTTGGATTCAGTTGAGTGAGCATTTACTTCATTCAATATCATTTCAACTAAATTAAATTTTCTTTCAATTCAATTCTTTTCCAAATTTAATTCAAGTCCAACTAAATTTTATTTAGCCAACTTAAATTCATACCATTTCCTTTAGTATTTTAAATAAGAATTTAATTCCATTCAATATAATTTATAACACAATTAAATTTTGATTTTTACTTCAATATATATTTCCAAAACTTATTTACTAACCTATGTCCATTCATCCTTTATCTTCTTCACCTTATTTCAATTTATATTTCATTTAGGATTAAATTTTGAATTTACCATACCATTCAACTATTTCACATTTATGTTTATAATTCCATCTTCTATTCATAAGTTCGACTTACTTATTTACTTAAAAGCTTCTATTGCTCATTTGAGTCATTTTCATCTTAAAATCACAATTCCGAATTATATATATATATATATCACTAAATTCTTAAGGATATAATTTTTCATTACACAATTTTAATCCACAATTTCAGATTATAAGTATAACACCTAATAGCTTATGGGTACAAATTCATTACGCAATTATAACTCACAATTACAAAGTCATTTTACATTTCAACTTTATCCCCTTTAATTCGATCTCAATTTCAATTTTATTTAACTTATCTCTTGTTAAATTTAAATATATTTTATTCACTTTCATTCACTCAAATTAAATTTTAATTCCAGGATTAAAATTTTCATTTTCTTCTTATTAATGTCAACTTCACTTTAAGTTCAATAGTTGATTCATCTTTACCTTTCACGTTATTTAAATAGAGTTCCCAGAATTCAATTGCCCGGTTTTATTTCAAAACCATTTTGAAATCATAAATAACACATACCCACTTGGTATATCAAATCAAATCTTCGAATTCCAAAAGCACTTGGTTTTACCAAAACAAATTTCCCTTTTGAAATTTCTAAAACACCTTGTATATCGAACAAGTTTAAAAATATATCACAGCCAATTTCCACGGTAGCAATCCATTATTTTAGAAACTCGAAAATGAATTCTGATGATGTGGCCATCATCATCAGGATTATTTTCCAGCGACTAAAGTGAGTTCAGTGCTTCCTTACTTCAACAAATTCCTTTCAAACAATTTCCATTCAAAAATATTTTCCCAAATACTCCATTATTGCCCTCCAATACTTTGGAAAACATTTCAAACATTTCTAAGATTTTAAATTCCTAAACTTTTATTTTAAATACATTTAAACACTTTTCAAAACTTTCGGGATTTAAATTCTGGTTTAATTCAAATTTTAGTTATACTTATAGGATTCTATTTGGTTATAAACCATTTTAAATTTTAGATTCATATTTGATTATAATATCAACAACCAAACATCCAAATATATATAATAATTTCATAAAATTATTTCTTTTATGTCAAAATATAATTTTGGGTAAAATTATTTCATTTACCCACTTTAAAAGCAATACTATGTCGGTTTACCTTGTTTAAGAGTTTAAAAACTCCTATCGATACGGTTGTACTTCCAATACCGACCAGAATTCATAAACACTCAACCGATAAGTCAACACAGTATAAAAACAATTTTAAATTCACTATCAAGTACGCGCTCATAGCTATTAATACACTCAACTCATTATAAAGTACTATTGACTCCGTTTCTAATGAGTAATTTCCCCACCAACGCCTAGGTTGTCGCCAACCTAAGCTATGATACCACTGTAACGTCCCGCCCTTCTCGACCCTCGAAAACAAAATACGCAACAGTACAATATGCCGACGCGAGTGCCAGAAAAGACAGATAGTTGAGGGAAAAGAAAGAAGATAGAAGAAGAAGGAACTAAACAATAACAGAATCTCACAATCGCAGCGAAAAAATATAATACATAATATCATATCTTTACACAAAATGAAACTATATCCCTTTTTATGTATTACATCATCAGAATATCACAAACAAACAACAATTACCAGCCTGACAATTTCATACAATCACAGCAGTGGATATAAACAAATACGGTAATACGTCTCGGACTCCAGCTCCTCTTCTGAGCTCCATAGCATCCTTTCCTGTAATCTATAATACTCGGCCTGACCCGAGCATTATAATAAAATGACACCCAAGTCAGTCTGGAACACCAGCGTGAGAAATCACACTCAAATTGATTATTAAAGTTTCAAAATCCTTTGGAAACAAAAGCATCTCGCAAGACCACGCCACAAGTAAACATGTCGGGTTTTTACCTTACGATAGCCAAAACATTTATTATAAAATCCACTAATATTATAATAGGGTCTATATACAAATACTTATTCAAATAGCCGAAATTGTTACATTAATTAAATTCCAGCTACTAGCCACAATAGTGGGTAATACAAACAAAACTGTAAAAGGCACGTAGGGAGAATGGATTTCCAACTAATGACTAGGCACTGAGTTACCAACTGTCACAGTACGTGGCCTAGATCACCGTACCGAGGATTACTCCCAATCCCCTGCAACACAAGACCGGGACTACCCCTTACTGGATAATCCTGAGTAAGACCACCCCATGGTTGGGATCAGCAATCGCACCACTAAGACGAAATAAAAAGGGACATCTAGACAGGGATGACCTCACCCTAATGGGTGCTACCCACTTAGCCTTGCTGCATAACGCCTGATTTTTAGTCATTCCCTGTTGATGAGGCTCGAGGCTAAGCGTTACCTTTTAGAAAGTTTCACTTAGAATGCCCATCGTCCACCTGACAATGTTCCAAAAGAATTCATCTATATAAGTCCGTCCCAGGTTCGAACGGAACCGAAGGCACTACTCCTACTACATCCATTTTGGAATCATCCTCAGGATTAGTAGCGTCTGGCCCTTGCACTTCACTGCTCCATCTTCGAGTCCAAACTCTTTTTTCCCACAAAAACGTACAAACCAGATCGAAGTGGTTTTCGAGAAATAAATCCCGATCCCAGTCTCTTCGAAACGATCAACGCATTGGCCGATATTGATAGTCGACGATTTAACTATCAATTAATATTCACAAACATCCATCAAACATAAATAATTTTCCAAATTATTTATTATCCTTAAAATATCTTTGCAAGATATATTTCCATTCTCAACCCTTTGAAAACGTTTCCATTTTCACTCTGTCATGGAATAAATTTCCCAATTATTCAATTCCATTTTAAACAACCAAGTCCAAACATGTAGATTTTTAAAATAGTTAAATCGTTTATTCTAAAATATACCTTAAAATATATTTATAAATATTTAAAGCAAAACTACTTTATAAAATATAAGCCAATTTTAAAATAAAAGTTCAGTTAAACTGAATTTTACAAGAAGGGTTACAAAATCCTATAAAATTTTCAAAGAAAACTTTAACCAATTATCTTTAAAATAAAACCATTTTATAAAATATAAATATTAATAATATTCTTTTAAAACATAATACCAATTACCCCTTTTAAAATAATTATTACTATAACTAATTTATTAAATATTTACTTTTAAAATTTTTACAACTTAAATAATAATTTCTTGAAACCATTCTTTTAAAACAACTTCAAAACTTCTAACTTCTACTCAAAAATCTGCTTTAAAAACGTACTTGGCTTTTCAGGGAAATATACTTTCATTTAGAATAAACCAAAGAATTCTTTTTATAAATCCCACTGGATTTATCTCAATTCAAATTTACGTTTAAATCCCATAAATTTCTTCACTCACTTTAAAAATAAACACGTTTCTATTTTTAACACATTTCCTATTTCCTGGAATTCACTTCCAAAATATATAATTAACTTATTTAAAATAAATTGCTAAATTCTTTATTCAAAATATACTTTTGAAAATCAATAAAAAGTTCCTTGGATAACTTAAATCAAAAATTTCCTTTTAATATAAAGTTATTATATTAAATACTTATAATAAAATTTCCTTTAGAAATCATAATACTAATTTATCTTTAAAATAATTAAATACCATAATTAGTCAATTAAATATTTACTTTCACTTAAAAGTAATTAAAAATAGTATTTTCTTCTAAAACATTCTAAAATCCCACTATTACTTTTAAAACAATTTGCACCTTCTTATAGAAATTCCCACCGGAAATCGATGCTTTCAAATTTATCCCTCGTTAAATATTCTATTTCATTTATAAACCCAGTTTATAAATTTCCATTCCTCATTTCCTTTTAAATCACAATTTCAAAAACACTTCAAAATCTAAACCAATTTCCTGAATTTAATTTCCTTAAATTCATTAATTAAAAACCCTTTTTCATTTCCCTTTTTAATCTCAATTTAATTTATTTTCATTTATATTTTAAAATGCCAGATTATATTTATTCAATCATAACACAACACATCTTAATTTCCAAATTTATCAAACACGGTATATAAATGCAATACATCATCAATTATGAAAATAATTTCTATATTGTGAGGAATCAAGTTGGATCCCTCCAACCTGTTTCCCTGCATCCACAGATGTTAACACAACAAATAAAATATCAATCAAATCTGATGATAATTATCACATTCATCTAATCAACCAATCAATCATTTAAATACTAACTAATTAAATTTAACGGCATCCGGATGTGAGTGAGATTAACTCATCTTGAGATTCGATGAGCGTTTTAAATTTTAAATTAAATCAAATCATTCGATTTAATCTAAAATTTCCACTGGCTCCAATCATCTCCGGACTTGCTGCAGAGCGTAGATTGCGTCGCAGCGATTCCGACGCCGTCAGTTTCGTCGAAATCTGACAACGTATGCAATAGATATATAATTTATAAGTTTCAATTACCAATTTAAAACAATTTTTTTTATTTACCATCGACCATCCACTTGAACAAAAGAAATCAGGGCCGCCCAATGCTTCCCCTCTCGTGCGCTAGCTCCAGATACAACGTGTTCAAAGGAAACCATGCGGCCAACCTAGAGTTTGCAACCGCCTCCTCCACGCTTGACTAGAACCCGATCGGTCGACTCCACCACGAAGCCCACGGCCTGCTCCACCTTCGGCCGGAGGCATGTTGAACTCGGCTACCCCTATGCCTCGCAATTCTTGCTCGAAATGACGACGAACACAGCCTCATAACTCCTCCAATCGACGACGAAAGCTCGAACCACCCGCTGGATGAGTAGATCTCTCCACGATCTACAAATTTCCTTTAGAAAGTTTTTGAAATTAAGGCACGGATCGAGAGATTTTCGAAGAGAAACAAAAGTGATTATTGGCCATCGAAATAAGGGAAGGCGGTAGCTGAGAAAAACGAGGGTTTCGACCCCTTAAACGTGTATATATATACACGTAAACTAATTATTTTATTATTTAATTCACTTTTAAACAATTTTCTCAAACGATCTCCAAACAACACATGCCGACAGGCGTTTATAATGTTTACCTGCCTTCCGAACACAATGGAACGTGTTTCGGAAGCTAATTCGATTATGTGGAAGCTTTGAAAATCGATTTAAAATATCAAATTACCGATTTTAATTTCGATGCGTTTCTCACCCGTACGAGAAAACAGTAGCTCCAAATGCTACGAAAATTGAAATCCGATAATAATTAAATATTACGGAACCAATGGAACTGGTTTCATCGAATTTCGAGACTGTGTCCCGGAAGGCTATTTTAACTCGTCGATTAATTCGAGCGATTTTCGAAATCGTCGAAATCTTTTAAAACTTCACTTTTAAAACTTTATTAATTTTATTATAAATCGTACAGAATTTATATTTACATTAGAAACCATTTTGATTCATTCGGAATCAAAATCTGTTTTACACTATTATATTATTCAATTCCTTTATTAAATTAATATAAAATCCCAAATTTTAAACTTATCGACTTTTGATTCCATCCAAAAGTCCAACATCATTATTTAAATCCAAATAGACTTAAAATAAATTTTAGAAACCATTTTCATAACCATTTACATCCAGATTCACTAATTATCCCAATCCCAAATATTTAATTATTATTATTCAAGTCCAATTGAATTGCCATACTCGATATTTTAACTAATGATATTGACTTAACCAAAATCTTCTTACTTAAAAATCAATTCAAAATCCACATTTAACATTTAAAATGAATTAAATGTTCAAAATCTAACAACCAAAATTCTAGGTCGTTACACTTATCTTTTCCAAATTTAATTTTAAATCCTTTATCACATAGTTGATTTATACTAAGCAAATTATGTTTTAAATTCCTAACTAATGAATATCATAAATAAAAGTAGTTTTAGAATTACCGACATTGCCGATGCTAATCACATATCCTTTTGAATTATCTCCAAAGTTGACCAATCCACCATCTTGATATATAATGTCATTGAGTATCTCGGGATTTCCAGTCATATACCTTGAATAGCCACTATCATGTATGCATTTATCTTTCTCAATTTGCACAGTTTGTCCATTGGTTGTTGATTCTTCAAAACCCATGTAACATGTCTATTCCTGCATAACAAACCAATTCGGTAGATAACTTGATTTTTCATTAAAAAATATATGCAGACTTATGAAACTTTTATGAAATACATAAATTCAAACTAACATTAACAAAATTTCTTAAGAATGTCATTTTTTACTTTTCAAGTTTCAAATTATGAAAACTATGAAAACCTATGCTTTGATACCAATTGAAAGAGACAATGGATTAAGGATCTTAAGGTAATTTAACACTAGTTGGGGGGAGGGGGGTGAATAGTGTTTATTGGATTCTATGACTTATATGGACTAATTTAAAAATTATGATATAAAGAAATGCAAAACTTAATCACAGAACTATAACAGAATCAAATGCAAATGCGGAAAGTAAATAAAAAGTAGTAAAGGAAAGAAAAAATCGAATTTTATACTCGTTCGGAGTTACCCTACATCCAGTCCTGTACCAAGGAAAACACCTCATCCAGATTTTTATTATACCAATGTCGAGTATACAATCCTCAATTTCTAAAGGCCTTGAAATACCCTCCTGTCTCAAGAGTCCCGGGCAAAATCTCTTGATTTACGAGACTCAAGATCACCCAATTGATTTCCAGGCACAACTACACCTTATAGAGAGTCTCAATAAACTTTTGATTACAAATTGATCCTATAACTCTGAATAACACTTTGACCTTCAAGAGAGGGCAGAGAATCAAACAAGAATGAGATTTTAACTTGATCCACTAGAGAATTCGGTAGAATTTCGGCACGATCTTATAAATATGAAAATTTTAGAATATGGATTTTGGAGAAGAAGAAGTGAAGAAAATAAGAAAATAGTTTGTTAAAAAATTCGTTTGTAAAGCTATTTATAGAGTACCAACGGTCAAAACCATTCATGAAGAGATTTAAACGAATAGACACTTCTTTTGAAAATTGAAACTTTTGAATTCAACGGCCACCATGTCAACATGGGGTATCCCATGACGACGACATCCCTATGTTAAAACAATGCAAAATTTGTTTTGTAAATGGTATAGAAAGGAAAACAAGATAAAAATGATTTTGGAATAAAAACGAAGTTTAAAACAAGAGTTTAAAAACAAAAACAAAGAATATTTTAATGCTAAAACATCTATTCGAAAATCATTTGAATAGATAATTTTTTTAAGGCTAAAATATTTTGAAAAAAAGTTTTGAAAATCATTTTGAAAAACCATTTTGAAGTAGTTTTGCAAGCTTTTTCCTGCAGAATATCTCATCACATCAGGACTCGAGAACTTGTACAAAACCAGGATGTTCATGGGTTTGTAAACCACTTGTTGTAGGTTTGTAAGCTACTTATCGTGGTTTGTAAGCCACTAAGAAGGTAGAAATGGGTTCCATCCCAAATGAAATTCGGAATGAAGATTTCCATGCTATTACGAAGTTTTAACGAAAACTAGACACATATCTTGAAATCTTGATCTTGATACTCATGAGTCTTCAAACTTGATTTCTTCATTCTTGATCTTTATACTTCTTTAATAATCAGTACCTGCCTTATATATATATATATATATCTTGCATAATAACATTCATATATATCTAGACAATAGTGTTAGTATATAAGTTATAATAAAAGGTTGTTGTCATCAAAACCACTATCTCCAGTTCCTAACAGCCTCAAGATCAAACCTCAATGGACCTTGCTTCGTTATGTCGTGATTTTGAGATTTTAAGTCAAAGAAAATTCTTAGGTTGGGAATCGATCATGGAAGTTAAGAATTGGCTGGGCTAGTGCAACAAACTTAATGACATGATGAAGAATTCTAAGGATCATTCGAGGAGATGACAAGTAATGCTCTATGGTTTGAAGATTTTGCGCTGTAACCACCTACTACTACATCAACTGAAGATAAGAAGCGCAAGTTCAAGGCAAAGTTTCCTAAGTATGGTTGCTTTGGATATGGAGATAAAGGTCATTTGGTTCAGAAAAGTAGTTGGGATAATAAAAAGAGAGAGGAGAAAGCATGGGCTAAGAGGCAAAAGCTTGAGAAGTAGAATGCACCAAAGAATTGTTACTAGTGCCATGAGGAGGGTCATTTGGTCAGGAATTATCCTGAGCTCAAGGAAAGGAGGCAGGCTAAACCCTTCGTTATCATCACAAAACCATCTACTTTGGCAGCAACAAAGGGAAAATGAGTTGTGGAAGGATCAATTTAGCACTAGCAAGATAAAGACTAGTATTAGAAATAGTATACTAAGTTATTCCTTATTAGTATCTTTGGTTATTTTGAACTGTACTTCCCATCTGTGATGAAGTCACTTGGCGTGTATTTAGGATTATGGGTTGTCTGATATCTATATCTCGTTTCTTCTGTTTCTTCTTGGTGGATATTAGTTTCTATCATAGTTTTGTCTCTCCTACTCTTATCGATAGACTAAGACTAGTGCTAATAAAATTCATGACTTTATGTCAACTCAGTAGGTACGGGTTGACCTATCATAAGTTATTTTGGCTAGAGGATAGATTAATAAACGAATTTCAATTTGAATTAAAAAATAAGAAGATTTAAACAAACTTGATTTTACTAAACAATACTTTTGGGTCAGGATTGTGAGAAATTTCGAGTTGAAAATTTTTAAGTGGGAAGAGTGTAATGACCCAAAACTTAATCACTTTTTAAATGAATATTTAATTACATTTTTAAATTATTAATAAACGTAATTTTATTAATAAATAAACTTATTTTTAATAATAACTAATGATAATAAAATAATATTCAGATTATGTTTTCCAAATTATATAGTTCATTGAAAAATAGAAAATGTGACCGGACTCATTTTTCGAAATCTCAATTTTTCATTGGTTAAAATTTATCGAAAATGTTAAAACACTATTTTAAACACGTATATATACACTACAAATTATTTTGTCATGAAAAAATATATATGTACATATATTTTCACTTAAGCATATGTACATAAATAAATAAGATTTTTATACAAAAATGTGTATATTTCAACATATAAATATATTTATGTCAAGAACAAAAGATAAGACTGTATGGAGTGGATAGTTTGCATGGCGGAGGGAGTACATGTGTGGGCAAAAGTATGGAGGGGGGTTATGGGTTGCATGCATATGTATGTAATATATTCAACCACTTTAAATTCATTCTATAACTTGTTAAAACCCATCTTCACCGATTTCTTCCCTTCATATTCAAATATAAGCACTCTTAGCCACCTAACCCCACATTTTAGGTGTGTAGGCATCCTAAGTCTTCAATTTTGCAAAATTCGAGCTTATATCCAAATTTTAGAAAAAATTGGTTTGAAATTAGTAAGCTTGGTAAGTAAAACTCTCATTTTTGGAAAAGGTATTAACTTGATTATAGTAAACTATATGTTGTAAAAATATAGCACCTGTTGTGTTGAAGTATCATATTGTTTTGATGGCATATGGTAACAAGTTTGTGATTGAGCTTGGATTTGTGATTTGGATATTAAATGATTTGTTTAGATATTGATTTGTGAATGGTTGGTTATGATATGATGGTTAGGTGTTTACGAAACCAAACCGAGTGTATGTGATGAAATAGTTGTGAAGTTAGCACCTTTAAATTTCAAAAAGGACTTGAGAGCCGATTTGAAAATAAAATCTTGTTTCAAGTTTTGGATTTAGAAATCGTTTTCCAAGTTTTCATCTTTTGTTAAAGTTTTCAAAAATCTCCCATTTCTATTTTCAAATGTGTAGTAGCTAGAATTAAAGTGTGATTTTCACCTAGAAATCAATTCTAGCGAACTACGTTCATAGCGATAGTCGCTATGGATGTAGTTCCGAAAATTCCACGATTTCAAGTTTTAAAATGTTTTCTTTTGGATTGTTTTTGAAAATTTATTTCAAACTAATTAAGTAATTCAAAGTTTAAGTTATTAATTATTTGATAATTAATTAATTTATTTAATTTATTAATTAGGGTAATTATTACTTAATTAAGTAATTAGGTTAAGTAATTAGATTTTAAGAAATTATTAACCAAGTTAGTTTTTTAATTAAGGAAGTTTTTGTGATGACCAGGAATTTTTGATATTTGAAACTGGAATATTTAATTTATTTTAAATACTTAAAGATTATTTTTAACTTGAATTTCAAATATTACTATTTATTGGACAATTAAAATATTGAATTTAATAACTAGAAATTGGATAAAATAGTGAATCTTGTTTTTTAAGTTGGTTAAAATATTTCAATGGCTTGGAAAATTTATATTAATAATACTGAAGAAAATTAAAGTTTTAAAATTGAAATCTGAAGTGTTTGTTCAGTTTTAAAAATATATCGTTTAAATCGATGTTTAAAAATTGCCTTCCGAGGCACGTCTCGGATTTCGATGAAACCAGTTCCATTGGATCCATAATAGTGTGTTATTACCGATTTTAAATTTCGTAGTGTATGGAGTTGTCGTGTGATTGTATGGTAGATAAACGTGCTAAAATCTATATCGAATATTTAATAAAATAACTAGTCCAAAAGGCAATCTTCTCCATACGATCGAACTAGGACTCGGAACCTTTTCCATTATGCTTGGAATAAGCGTATAACATTGTAAACACTTGGCAGCACGCCTCGATAGGATATCGAGATTATGAGTTGCGATAATCGAGACAATTTAAATTTGAATTTAAATTTGAATATAAATAGTATAATTAAAATACTGTAGCGACGAACATGCAGTGAAATTTTAAACACGTGTCCTTCATAGTGAAACATGTGTCTCGTTCTTCTTTAAAACATAGCCTAGTATTTTAAGAAAAATCAAATTTTATTTGCAAACGAAGCCATATTTCATTCAAAAATCAAGCAGTAGCTTCAAATAATACGGCCGGAGCTTGAGAATCGAAAATCCTCACAGTTATATATATATATATATATATATATATATTTTACAGTAAGTTTTATAAAAGAATATTTTGTTTTCTTAAATATATTTACATGAGAATGTCCATATATAGAAAATTTATTTATTACAGTAAGATATATATCTATGCGGATTTTTTTTAATATATATATATATATATATATATATATTTATACAGTATAACATAAATATATATACCTTACTTTGGAAAATATATAGGAATTTTAATATGTTGAAAGGTTTTGTAAAAAAATTTGGATTTTTGAATCAATATAAATTAAGTTTTAAAGTATATGTAGTTTCAATGAAAATAAGATTTTTATAGTAATGAAATTACTGTTTTTTGTTTACAAGTATACGATAATTTTGGTTAGGAGTAAATATTATTTTTCATTAGAATTTAATAAATATATATATATATATATATATATATATATATGATTGTGGAAATAGAAATTTTAAATGTTAAAAACGTTATTTAAATTTAATTTTGAGATCCATATAGATATTTTTAGGCCTAAAGAAAATAAGTATACATTTACATATGTTAATCTACTAACTTATTTTAAATAATGGATTTGGTAATAAATTTGTCCAATTAACTTATTTAATTTATTTTAAGTTACTAAAAGGTTTCCTTAAAAAGGAAAATTGGTTAAAAATTAAATTAATAAATTGTAATTGACTGTTGATTATTTAAAATATTAATAAACCGTATAAATGTTTGTTCAATGTCAAAATCGTAAAGAAATCAAGCCGGAATGGAAATGCCTGCTAACAGAAATCAAAGGTGGGTTAATCTCACTCATTTAGAGAACCGTCTAAATTTAATACAGTTAAATTTAAATTATTGGTTGTTTGCTTGCATCGATAATTGTTATCAGTCTAGATGTGATAGTATATATATAGTAGTATATATAGTATATATTGGAGTGACTAATTTTCCGCAATTATATAGCGGATGAGACCCTTTGCTCCCCGCATAATAGCGGATGACCCTATATACTGCGATATCCCGCCATGAAGCGAGATTGGTATTTTAAATTATTGTGCTAACGTCTGTGGATGTAGAGAAACAGGTTGGAGGGATCGAACTGGATTCCTCAAATGTTGAATTTATTTTATATTCAATAATGTGATGTATGTGATAATCTGTGATGGATTATATTGATTTTATTTGGAATTAAATTTTTAAATGTTATGGCTTGGTTGAATATATATTAGTATTTGAGAAAAATGAAATCTATTTAAATTTGGATTTTTAAGAAGGAAATACAAAGGGAAATTTTGAAGTAAAATAATTATAGTGAATTCAAATAAATTAAAGGAATAAATTTGGAAAGAGATATAGGATTGATTTTAATTCTATATATAAATTCAATAATGGGAGAAAATAGGGGTTTGAATAAATGGAAAAATGGATTTTATTTAAAATAAAGGCTTAAGCAATATTGTTTGTAAAGTACGAATAAATATAATTTTAAAATTTAAGATTTGAAATGAGTTTGAGAAAAATAAAAGGAGATTTTGAAATAAAGTATGAAATTGGAATTTTTGATTTAAATAAGAATTTAAATCATAAATAGAGGTGTAAATATGGGATAAATTGGTTTTGAAATAAATTTGGATAAGTAAAGGAATTTATTTTTAAATGGAGTTGGATTCGAAAACCGATTCGAAACCTTACTAAGTGTTGAAAACTGTGAATAAGGAGAATGAGTTTGTGAAATTTATAAACAGGGTTTATAAATAAAGTAAAATACTTATCAGAGAATAATTTGGATGTATAAATTCAGGATGGAAATTTATAAGGGAAGGGTGATTTGTTTAAAAATAAATAGTGATTTATTTCTTTAAAGGTGTGGAAAGAAAAGTGTATTTCCTGAAAAGCCGAGTATATTTTCAAAGAAAAATTTCCAAGTATAAATTGAAGGCTTTAAAGTGATTTTTAAAGAATGTTTTAAGAGAAATTCTATTATTTTAAATTGTTTTAGAAACTCAAAAGTAAAAACTTATTTAAATTAATTATTGTAGTAATTATTTGGAAGGTTTGACTAGTATTATGATTTTAAAGATAATTATTAATATTTATATTTTATAAAGTAGTTTTATTTTAAAGATAGTTTGGTTAAAGTTTTCATTTGAAAAACTTGTATAGAATTTTATAACTTTTATTTTAAATTTAGTTTGGTTTAAGTTTTACCTGGGAAGTATTATAAATTTTCTTAACTAGTATTTTAAATAAAGTGTTTAAAATAATTTTTATTTTAAGTATTTTAAAAGTATATATTTTGGATAAAGTGATTTAAATTATTTTAAAAATTAAAGCATTTAGACTTGGTCATTTTCAGAGGAAATAAACAATATTTGAAAATTTATTCCGCTAGAGGAAAGTGTGTTGAAAACTATTTTCAAAGGGTTGTACTGTGGAAAATAGCTTGCGAAGATATTTTGAAATAAATAATTTGGAAAAAATAAAATCTGATCGTTATTTGTGGATGTTATATGATAGTTAAATAACCGACTATCAATATTTGGCCAAAGCGCTGATCGTTTCGAAGAGACCGGGATCTGGACTAATTTTCCCAAAACCACTTCGATCCGATTTGAACATTTTCGGGACGAAGACAAGAGCAAAGAGTCGAAGATGGAGCAATGAAGTGCAAGGGATAATCGCTACTAATCCTGAGGGTGATTCCAAAATGGATGTAGTAGGACTAGTGCCTTCGGTTCCACTCAGACCCGAAACAGACTTGTATATACGAACGCTTTCAGAACATTGTCAGGAGGACGGTTAGCATTCTAAGTGAATGTGTGCTAAAAAGGTAACGCATAGCCTCAAGCCTCATCAACCGGGAATGGCTAAAACATGGGAGGTCCACATAAGGCTAAGTGGCTAGCAACCAATTAGGGTAAGGTCATCCCTGTCTAGAGGTTCATTTTATTCGGCTGTGTGGGCGGCTGCCGATCCCAACCGTGGGGTGACCTTATTCAGGCTATACATAAGGGGTAGTTTGGTCTGGTGATGCAGGGGATCAGGGTGGATCCTCGGTACGGTGATCTAGATCACGTATTGTGACAAGCGATACCCCAGTAGCCCTGCCATTGATGGAAATCCATTCTCCCTACGTGCCTTTACGGTTTTGTTTGTAGAGCCTAGAATTGTTGGAATTTAATAACGGTAACAATTTCAGCTATTTGAATAAGTATTTGTATATAGACACTATTATAATTTCAGAGGATTTGATAAGAAATGTTTTGGTTATCGTAAGGTAAAAACCCGACATGTTTATTTGTGGCGTGGTCTTACAGGATACCTTTGGTTTCAAAGGATTTTGAAAACTTTAATAATCCAATTGAGTGTGTTTTCTCATGCTGGTTTTCCAGACTAACTCGGGTGTTATTTAACTATAATGCTCGGGTCAAACCGAGTATTATAGAATACCGAGTATGGATGGACTGCTGTGGAGCTCAGGTGACGAGCTGGATGGCGAGACATATCCCACGTACTTAAAGTATATTTCGTTGTGCAGTATAACCTGTATAGTCATCTTTTACGAGGAAAAGTAATATAAATGTCCAAAAATTGTTTAGGTTTTGATGTACTCTAATGATGTAATCTTAAAAACAGATATAGTTTCTTATTGTATAAAGATCAGTCATTTATCTATTATACATTGTTCTGCTGCGTTGGTAAGATTCCGATTCTGTTTTCTATTTCTTCTTCTACCTCCTTCTTCTTTAACCCTAATGGTTTGGTTTTACGGCATTCGATTGTTCGGCATTTGATACAGTGGATGTATCGATGTCGATTTTCGAGCATCAAAAAATTCGGTCGTTATAGTTTTAAATGATGATTAATTAAGATAAAAGAAATTAATTGTTATTTAATCAAGTCTATTTACTTTAATTAATTAATTAATTTAGAGTTAACTATTTAATTAATTATTATTTAATTAAAACTTAATTATTCACTTAATTATTTAATTAAGGTTTAATTATAAATGAATGTTTATTAAATTATAGTTTGATTAAGGTTTAATTATTAATTAATTTTTAATTTTCTACGGTTTAATAATTGATTTATTAAGACTTAACCAAGCTTAATTGAGATTCAATTTTTAGTCAAATAAATTAAGAGTTAAATAAGATAAATTAGGGTTTAATTATGTTTTAATTTTTGATTTAATTAAGATTTATTAAGGTTCAATTAAATTTAAACTTATGATTTAATTGAGGTTTATTCATTTTAAAAGCTCTTTAAAACTCTATCAGTTATTTACTTTAAACCAGCTTTCTTATCTAAGTGAATTGTTTTAAACCGAAGGATTTCTTGTCTAAGCCTTAAGTAACCCTTATGACTAGGAAACCAAATAACATCCATTGGTAGAACAAAACACTATTCTGCTAACATTTTCCGTATAATGGATTGGTTCATTGTGATTGAATGACTCCCTTTACTGACTGCTTGCTCAAGTAAATATCCATATTAACTTGTTAAGTAGAACCAAATTGAAAGATCCCTTATGGTCTCAAAGCCTCCGTTGGATTCTCTAAAGTTAAATGGTTTCAAAGTTATTCCATTTTGGGATAAGATATGTAAAGGATAATTTGGAAATGGTTTTAGTTAAGATATTTAATAATGGATAGGTTTATCAAAAGGATCTTTTTGGATAAGGTTTTATTAAAGAAGTTGTTTAAATATGAAAGGTATATATAGGGATTTTATGAACGATTTTGGGGTTTCGTAAAGAAGCTTAAGGAATGTTTAAACATTCATAGAAGAATTTTTGGAAAGGGTTTAAATGTATATAAAAGAAGTTTATAAATGGTGGTTATTTATAAAGGATTTATAAATGGTTTTGAATATTTGTAAAAGGGTTTTATAAACGAACTTGGAAGTTTGGAAAGTATTTTGGAATGGATTTGGATTTCAAGTAAAAGAGATTTCATGAATGGAATAGTTTTGGTTAAAAAGGATTAATCGAAAGAAATATAAATGAAAGAATTCGAGATCTGGGTTTCTCTAAACTGACCTTTTGAAAATGGTAGTATGGAACATCCATTCCACACTTAATACCGAGGGAATAATGTTTATTGTTGCCCTTATCTCCAGTTTAAAAAACATTATCTAAATTTTTTAACATGATTTGGATGTAATAAGTTATTCACAAGTGTTTTGTGAATATACTTATGTCTAAAATATAAGTATATGAATGTTCTAGACAAACTTTTTTGAAATGGATTTATTTAAAATAATAATTTTTTGAGGCTTATTGGTTGCTATGGACAAATAAATCTCAAATTGAATTGGTTGTTTTTTGTTTATTCGATAATTAAATAACCGACTATCAAATCTGGACCTATTTTGACTAAGTATTATGTCGGGTATATTTGAATTCCTTGATGAGGACTCGATTTCTTAGTGCATACTTCTAAAAGAACCATAATTGATTTAGCTAGAAATTATCGCTCAGTTTTGGAGATGTCGTGTGATGACCTGGAATTTTGGGCAATATCAATTTAATAATATGTATTAATAATTAAATTGATTTGATAATTTTCCTTTATAATTTTAATTTAAATTGGTAAATTTAATCTTTTAAAAGTTAATAAATATTTAATCTGGCAATATTGATCAATATCTTTTTAACAATTTAAAATTGATAAGAATTTTCTTTCAAAGCTAATAAAAATTATATTCTATTTATAATATATATATTTGATATATATATTGTGAATAAGAAGATCTTTTGTTTTAAATTAAAAATGAATTTTCAAATTGTAATATATATATGTATGTATATGTTATAATTTGAGATCGTTCTGAAATTTAATATAATCTATTGATAATATATATATGTATGTATATACATTATAATAGGAAGCTTTGGTTAAAATTTAATAAGAGAAATATGTTTTCAAATTGTAATATATATTGTAATTTGAAGCCTTGTTTTGAATTCAATATTTTTCTATATTTTCAAAGTATAAGATAATTAATTTTTTTTAAATGCGATAGTTTAAATAAAATTTAATCAAAGTTTTATTTTGTTTTCTTTTAAAAGTGCTTAAATTTAAAATGGTTATAAATATATATATAAAGCTATAAATAAACTTTTTTTTAAATATCTCTTAAACTAGAATAGTTTGTAAACATAAGTAATAAATAAATAATTTACTAGATTCACATTTACATAAATATAAATATAAATACAAATTCATATTTCACAATTTAAAGGAAAACATATAATACATTTATTTGATTTTAAAACATAAGCTATTTATAAACAAATGTTTACAAAATTTCACAATTGTATATTACTTAAAATTTAAAAGCTTTCATTTAACATTTAAAATAAGTATAAAAGACTTTATTAGCATTTAATAAATAAATAATAAAATCTCTTAAATAACAAATGTTAATGTGGTATTAGTGACATGTGTTAGTAAATAAACTATTGCAAAAGACAAGTGTTAAAGATTTTTAACAAGTGTCATTTTAACTTTGATTTTCTTTTGTTTTTTTTTTAAAAATTCAGCTTATATAAACATGCTTTCCTTCTCTTCTACTTTCTTTTTTATCTTCATTCTAAAATTCTTCAACCTGAAATCCATTTTCAAAAAAAATCAAACATAGCCTATTTCTTTTTCAAATCTGAGTTGATAATCCAAAGGGCTGCATTTCTTAAAACCTGTACATTTTCTAAGATAAAAAAAATTAAAGCCTGAATTCAATCCTTCAACCTAGAAATCAAGCGTTAAACCATCTCTCAGCTAGATCTAGTAGCAACCACTTCAGTTCTAATCAGCAATTCAAGTTTACAAATTCAAAGAGGCATCTTATTTCAGCAATGCAAGTTTTCTGTTCAAAAAGTTTTCTTCAAACTGAAGCCTCTGTTCATTATTTTTAAGGTGAGTAATTTTTCTTTAAAAACAGTTTAAGTTGATTTTGACTCTAATGCATGTGATAATCTGTGAAATGATCTTGGTGTTGCATGAAAATCTTTCAGTGTTTATATTATTGAATTGATAGATATGTGTATATATGTGTAAATAGGTCTGTATATATATAAACACTCTGTTATCTATTGTTTCAGACCAGGATTTACTTTCAAAAATTCAAATCTTCCAATAACATCAATATTTTGATGATTAAATGAAAGTTGTTTGTTAAGGTATGATGGTAATTTTAAAAATAGTTTATGGAATTTTGATTTTACAAATAATTTTTAAAATAGAAAATACAGTAAAATACTGTTGCATGTTAAAAATCAACAAACTTAATTACTTTTTTGGACCTCATGAATGAATTAATGGTCAAAATTTATGATTTTTAATATACATATCATGATTTTTAGTTTGGTGATTCATGGGAATTTAGGGATTGTTCGAATTTGGAGTTTTGGGCAATTGCCGATGAACAACATGGCAGAGCTGATCATTTTTTGGTCTGAAGATGGTTCGATTGATGGCGAGTATAGGAAAAATAATGGTGATTTTTCTTATGGGCCGAGGTGATTGGATTTTGATGGACTAGGGTTTAAGCTTGTATTTCGTTCGTCTTGGCTGTCGAGACAATTTCGACGTGGGTAACGGATCGGATGCGATCGCGAGATGGGGGAGGTGGCGTGGTGATACGGCGGTGCTCTGGAAGCGGTTTTGGAAATTTCAGTCAACGTGGTCGACGGCGTTGGGAGGTTTTATGGGTCGAGTTTGAGTCCAGTTTTCGATCAGTGATCGAAATTTTGATTCGCGTAACTATTTGTTGATCTGAGTGTTCGAAGAGGCTCGTGTGGGTTCGTACGGTCGTCGAGGATAGTCGTGATGGCCTACGGTGGTCGGAATCGATAGGGCACGGCACCGTGCACGTTGGGCATCAGGTGTTGAAGGAAGGTTGGGGAAGAAACATTTGACTCGTTTCGAACTTGTTTTCTTCACGTGTTTTTCTCGAAGCAGGGAATGGTTGATGTTGTTCGTGGGTAGCGTGTATTGCTTAGGAATGTGCTCGAGTTTTAGGTCGTATGCTTATCTGGTAAGTACTGATAAGAGATAAAGTTTACAAATTAAACTTGTTGTTTTGAATAAATAAAATCAAGCTTTAAATTATAAAGCAAGTTTTACAAAAGAAAATAAATTTACGAAATAAAAACTTGTTCTTTTGAAATAAATGTCAATCAAACTATCAAAAGTGTCAACTGAATTTATTTTCAGATTAAAAATGTTTAAGATGATTGCTTTTGGAAGTAATTAACTTAATTAAGTTTGAATTTTAATTAAAAGGGGTGTATTCAATTTAAAAGATTAGATTAAAGTTTTTAAGTAAATTTCAAGTAATGTTTTAAAAACTAAAATTTCAAATTATATTGAAAAGGATAAGTTTTAAAGATATGATATTTAAGCTCCCAGAGATAAATGTTTGTACAATCTAAATTAAAAGATTTGAAAAGTTTCAAAGATTTTAAAGTTTAAATTAGATGATTAAATTGTTTTAAATTTCAAATTATTTTTAAATGCTTTATTTTCAAATAAGGTTAAGGTTATAATTTTGTAAACCAATAAAATAATTTGTCTTTAAGTTATTAAGATTTGATTAATTCAAATAATTAATTTATGAAGATAAATAAGGTTAATTTATTATTGTTATGAACTTAAGAATACTTAATTAATATGATTTGTTAATAAGTAAAAGTTTAATTAAGATAAATGATTTTCTTAGTTAATTAAGGATCTTTAAATATAAGAAGTTAACTAATTATTTAATTAATTTTAAATGATTAGTTAATTGTTTGTTTAATTTTAAATAATCACTTAATTACGAATCAGTTAAGTGTAATTATTTATTGAAGGATAATTACTTAATGTAATTAAGAAGAGAAATTACTTGTGGAAGTAATTAGTGGAAAATTGCTTATGGAAGTAATTAAGTGAAGTGATTAAGGGTTAATCACTTGATGTTATTAATTAAAGGATTAATTAAGTTAATTGATTTGAAGTTAATTAATTAAAGAGTGATTAATTAATTAAAGAATTAAGGTTAATTAATGTTGGGATTAATTACTTGTTAAGGTAATTAATTAAGAGAGTAATTAACTAATGAAAGTAATTAGAAGATAATTACTTAATGGAAGTAATTAAGGGTTAATTGCTTAGTTAATTTTATTTATTTAATTAATGTAATTAATTAATTAATGAATGTAATTAATTTATGATTAATTACTAAGTGTAATTAACTAAAAATGTGAATAATTAATAAAGTAATTAATTAAGGATTATTAATTAATTTAATTAATAATTACTTAATGAAGTAATTAAAGATTAATTAATTAGTATAATTAATTAAAGGATCAATATAATTAATTAAGAAGTTAATTAATTAAGATAAGTAATTACAAGTTTGTTAATTACAATTTATGACTAATTAAGACTAATTAATAAGATGGTTAATTACAAGTTAATTATTTAATTATTAAAGGGGTTATTAATTAATAAAGATCATTAGTTAATATAATTAATAAAATTAATCAAGGTTGATTAATAAAAGTGATTAATTAAAGTATGATTAATTAATTGTAATTAATTAAGGATTAATGTAATTAATCATAGTTGATTAATTAATGGAAGCAAATGAAGGATCATTAATTAATGTAATTAATGAAGTAATTAAAGGTTGATTACCGTATATGGTTAAGGATAATTAATTTGTGGAATTAATTAAAGAATTAAAGCCTAATTACTTGAATGTAATTAAAGGATAACTAATCAAGGGAGATTAATTAAGAAAGATCATTAAGAGATGATTAATAAATTAATTTGTAATAAATTAATGAAGCAGGATTAAGATAATCCAAGTGATTAAAGGATAGTAATTAATTTAATTAAAGGTTAATTAAATTGATTAAGAGTTAATCAAACCTGCTTATGGATGATTGATTGATATTGGATGATTTGGGTGTGATATCTCTGATATGTGATATGCTGCTTTGTGAGATAATTGGTCGATATGAATTATCTATTGTGATAATGTGATTCACCTATCTGTTATATTATTCTGAGTATAAGTTTAAATGTTTAAACCCTTAAATAACTTGGACATTAAAATGGCGTTTGGATTTCGGTGAGACCCGGATCAGGTTTCCATATTTGGATATCCGAAAACCACATCGATCCAAATTAAACGTTAGGTCATGAATCCAAGAGAAGAGCTTAGAGAAGACTTGAAGTGTAAGAACTATTCGTCAGTATAACTCTGAGGGTGATTTCGAGATGAGTTTGACGGAGATAGTACTTTCAGGTTCGAGATGGTGATTCAGAGTACAAGGGCTATGGTCGTTGACTCTGAGGGTGATTCCAAAATGGGTGCAACAAGAAAGTGCCTTCGGTTTCGTTCGAACCCGAAACGAACTTGTATGGATTGAATGCTTTAAGAACATCATTAGGTGGACGATGAGCATTCTAAGATAGATGTGTTCTATAAAGGTAATCGCAGGCTCAAGCCTCATCAACCGGGAATGGCTAAAACAGGGGAGGTGCAGCAAGGTTAAGTGGGTCATGCCCAAGTAGGACGAGATTTACCCCTGTGTAGAGGTCCCTTTCTATTTCAGCTTAGTGTGTGGTTGGTCGCGCCAACCACGGGGTGGTCTTATTCGAGACTGTCCAGTAAGGGATGGTTCCAGCCTTGTGTTGCAGGGGAGTTAGGGTGGCTCCTCGGTACGGTGATCTAGGCCACGTACTGTGACGAGCGGTACCTCAGTAGCCCTGCCATTGATGGAAACCCATTCTTCCTACGAGACCCTACGGTTTTGATTGTATTACCCACTTTTGTGGCTAGTAGCTGGAATTTAATCATGTAACAATTTCAGCTATTTCTTATTTACTTGAAAACCCTAGACACTATTATAATATCACTGGATTTCCTATCAATTTTTTTGGTTAGTGTAAGGTAAAAACTTTTCCATGTTTATGTGTGGGAAGTCTTACGTGATACCTTTCTTTTCAAAGGATTTTCTAAAGTTTAAGCAATTTTAAACCGTTTACTCACACCAGACCCTTGTCTGACCCGAGTGTTTATTTTCTGTTTTATTAAACTCTTGGATACTCATATTATGTATGAGTAGTCGAGGGATTTAGGTTAGCTTGACGAATTCTGGAGGAGATTTGGAGCAGGAGGCTTCCGTGTGTAGATATATTATTGTTCCGCTGTGTTAGAGTTATGTCTATATTGTATTGATGTACTTGAGTTGTATGGTTAGACAGATGTTTATAACTGTCTAATGTGTGTTGTATTGGTTGTGTAACTCTGATGTATATGATACTATGTAATATTTTATGTGATATATTATATTTCATTCGGTCCGCTGTGAGAATCTATTGTTGTTGTGTTACTTCTTTTCCTATCTTTTCTTCTTCTATCCCTTTCCTTCTTAAATCATGATGCGTCTTTCTGGTAGATGGAAGATGGGTCATAACATGTCGGTTCTTGGATTTATCCGAACCACTCCAAACTAATGTCGAACGATGTTAAATCATATTGAAGTATGCCGTGGAGTTATATTATTCTTCCCTAGGGTGATTACAAAATGGAAGATGGTAATGTGGAATGTTTGTTCGATCCTAAAACAACTTGCATGGATGACTGCTGGCATTGTATATCTGCCTGGAGGGCAGTGTTAGCATTCCAAGGCAGTCTGCTAAGAGGAAGAAGGTAAGGACATGACGTGCCTCATAAACCGGGACTATGCAGCAGAGCTATGTGGTCAGCTACCATTAGGAGCTGCCATCCCATTCTAGATTGTCCGTATTCGAGTTGTTTTGTGCGCGAACACCTTGGTAGTATACTACCTTGATGTCGAAAGGGGATGAGATAATCCGGTTCGCCATGTTAAAGGGGCAACGGACTTTGTGTAGTAGAGGTACAAGAAGTTCTTGTCAGATTTCGATGCATTTTCTAGGGATGTACCATCTAAAGGTAGTCCCTTACCTTGCCATAGTATGGGATCTCTCTCCAATATGGGCCTTTACAGGTTTTATTTTTTATTAACTCATGCATTTTAGATAAATTTTTAGTATTTTTTCTGTATTAACTGATCCACAATGGGATATTATGGATTTGGATGGGTTTGGAAGCAACCATGGAGACAGAATCGCTCGAAACAAACATTTTGATTCTTATAAGAGGCATCAACCCACAATTGGTGCATATATATAGTGCCTATAAACCTATTTATATACTTTGATAATCCAGTAAGTATCACCAAGATGGACTAGGCAAATACCTAGGCGGTAAGGCTAGACTATCACCTAGGCGAGAGCTTAGAAGGATTTTTACAATAGAAATTAGTAGGTTAATTGATTAAATATTATACATGTATATATAATATATATGTTATATTATAAAGGTTATAGTGTATAATAAATATTAAATATAAATTTTATATTAATATAAAATTAATTAAAAAGTTAATTAGTTAAAAATAATTGAATAAGATTTAATTAATATAATGTCATACATAAGACTATTATATAAGTAATATAAAATATAAAAGTTATATAATAATAAACTTATATTGTATGAATGTATAAATTAAAGGTGGAACATTAAAGAAACCTAAATAGATTTAAGGAATAAAAAATATGTAAATGTACGTATACAATGATTTCTGATGTATCCGACACTTGAATCACGAGAGTAATTCATAAGAATTATATTATTCCATAAGTCGATATCACTCAATATAATATATTGAAGATTATGAATCTTTAATATAATGTTGTCCTCTGCAATATATTTGTTAATAAGTTACTTGCATACTCCTTAGTTGCTGAGCATACTCAAGCTAGGGATGATATGTGTAGAATTGTTAATATATTGGATAGACCAGGTAAGTTAACTATATGTATTTGTGGAGTAAACTCAAGGTATATATATTATACTTAGGCCATCATGATATGGTAGTTATGAGTGAATAATTTCATTTCGTTTTGTTGAGTAAACCCAAGCTCAAAGTGAAATTAGGACAAGGTACCAATGGTTAGGAGTTGTATATGATACAACTGATAATGAGTTATCCATCGTCTATGGAGCTATGACTTGTTTAGCAAACTCAAGGTTAGAATTCCATGACGAACGAGTCCTAACACCTACTAGCAATGTTGAAAGACTTCCGTGTTTCGAATCAGGGTTTAGCAAAACATAAAAGACTAGTGGGAGTTTATTAGTAAAGTAAAACATAAAGTTTAACCTTACTAATATTATAAGAACATTTACTATGATTTGTCCAAATAATCTACAATTTAAACTTACATAAAACCGATATATCCAAAACTATTTTCTAAAAGCAACAAACTTACCAGGCCTATACTATATCGACCGGCTAAGGAAAATTAAAATAACATTGACTTATGAGTGCCTTTGGGCTACTATTACATGCGAACCTAAAGAACAATCTGTCGATGATGCGAACACTGAACTACGACTTGCTTATGGAAAATGGGTGTCAGATCGGGAGACCACCTAAGTTTTCATGATGTCTACAATAAACAAGTCTTTTGTAGAGGAAGCATGAAAATATGTCTATCCATGAGATATCTGATAGTCTCATAGCTCTTTTTGGTGAGCAGCCACGTTCTGCAAGGTTTGCTTATGAAGAAGCTGTTCAATACCAAGATGAACAAAGGACATAAAGTGGAAGATTACGTGCAAATGACGAAGGGATATATTGATAGGATTTCATGGTTGGATGTACAGATAAGCAATGAATTGCAAGTGGATCTGATATTTGGTTCACTTACTCCTCAGTATTAACCATTCATACTGAACTATACATGAACCAGTTGAATGTAAATCTCATGGAGCTTCTCAATTATGTTGAGGTAGGTCGAGTCATGATCTAAGATCAAGGGGTTGTACTTATTATTAAGGGTAGTGTATCATCTTCGAAGAGTATGAAGAAGCGGAAAAGAGAAGGTAAGAAAAAGAAAAGTAAGAAGACCGGTGACAAGGGTGAATTGCCACAAGAAAGGCAATTGGAAAAGGAATCGTCCTGGCTACTTGAAAATTGTTAGAGAAAGAAGCAGAATGGTTCTACAGCTCCATCAGGTACATTTATGATTCAAAATTGTAATCGATAAAATGAATTGGGTCTCAAATACTGGATATATTACTCATATATGCAATTCATTATAAGGGCTTAGGAATTAGCATCGAATGGCAAAAGGAGAGATGAGGTTCCAAGTTGATGATGGATTATCGTAGGTGCAATGGCAGTAGGAGATTATCGTTTTGTTTTTCCTGATGGAGTAGTATTCGTATTAAATAATTGCTATTTGTAAAATAACTTATTTGTGGAATTATTTCTATTTGTAGATTGTCTAAGACTGTATATATATGTGTGTATATATATATTTCATTGTGCAAATAATGTTATGAACATTAATTTGGATGGAAATAAAGTATGCGATGGTATTCTTGAAAATGACATTTATGCAATTAATACTAATTATGCGTGCTCTGTGAATAATGCTTCTAACAATGTAAATGATAGTTATCTTTGGCATAGGTCATATCAGTGAGAAACGACTACACAAACTGAAAACTGAAGGTTTTCTACTATCAAATGATTCTAAATCAATTGACATGTGTGAGTCGTGCCTCAAACTTAAAATGACTTAGCACCTTTTTAGTGGCAGCAATGAAAGAGTTGATGAACTTTTAAGGTTAATACATAGTGATGTATGTGGCTCAATACCTACAATTACCAAAGATAACTGTTCTTACGTTTTTACCTTCACTAATGATTTCTCGAGACTAGGATGAGTGTATCCTATAAAGAACAAATCCGACATCCATGAGAAATTTGTTAAATATAAAAATGTAGTAGAAACCCTAACGAGCCATAAGATTAAAATTCTTCGATCGGATCAAGGATGTGAGTATGTTGGATAGGAATTCAACAACAGTAAACAATAATAGGATTATCTCTCAAGTTACTCCATCCTATTCTCCACAAAACAATGGTGTGTTTGAGAAAAGTAACCGAACTCTATAGGCTAAGTTACCTCTCTCCTAATGGGGATATGCAGTAGAAACCCCAACATATATATTGAACTTGTTGCTCACTAAATCTATGCCTGAAACACCATATGAGATGCGGTATGGTAGGAAATCCCAACTCAAATATTTAAAGGTCTGGGGTTATTCAGCATATATTAAGAATGTTGGTGCAAACAAACTAGAGGCAAGATTCATACTGTGTAGATAATAGAATATCACAAAAACTCAACGAGATATATATTTTATAATACCGAGGAACAAAATGTTGTTATTTCTCGACACGTGTCTTTTCTAGAAAAGGAATTTCTATCAATGGAAAATTAACAACAAGGTAGCTAACTTGGATGAGATCTAAGAAGTTAACTTTGAGGCCGAACAAGTAGGAGAATCATGTTCACCTATATACGAAAACATGCGACCTATTAAAAGGTCTCATAGGGAATCTCCCGCACCAAAGAGATACCATAGTTTTCTCATGGATGGCGAGAAGGAGGACCATGTCTTAAATGATGACACTCCTCTATCCTTCCAACAGGCATTGCAGAAGAAAGACTATGTACTCTGGCTTGGAGCTATGAAATCCAAGATGGATTCCATGTACGATAACAAATTTTTGGCTTTATCAGACCTATCCAAAGGAATAAAAACCATCAACTGCAAATGGATTTTTGAGAAACAGCTAAATGTAGATGGAGAAGTAGGGACTTGTAAGGCAATGCTAGTTGCGAAAAGATTTTGTCAAATTCAAGGTGTTGATTATGACGAGACAATCCCAATAGCCTCTTAGCTCTATCTTTATAGACTTTTATACCAAGTATATAGGTTATTTCTCCCAAATCATGCGGAAAGAAGTTCTTGGAAAGCCAAGCTTTCACTGATTACAACAAGAAGTTTCATTGCTAATCAATAATAAATCATTGACATAACGCACTTATAAAATGATAGATTTGCACTATTCCTTTCTTTAAATGCATGCTTCCTTTGTGTTCTGTTAAAAACCAATCCGTTTGATTACTTTATCAAAACACTTGTTTCAACTCCTTGAAGCTTGTTTAACTCTATAAATGGACTTTAACAACTTACAAGCCTTTCCCTCTTCCCACTGACCATAAAACCCTCGAGATGCGATATATAAAGGTTTATTCTAAATCACCATTTAGAAAAACCATCTTTACATCCATTTGCTATAATTCATAGTCATGGAATGCAACAATGGATAGAATAATCCGTATGGACTTCAGCATGGCAGCGGGTGAAAAGGTGCGTATGAAAAGGATCCCCTGTGCTTCAGCTAGTGGATCCATAATATACTCTATGCTATGTACTAGACTTGATGTAGCGTAGCATTAGGATGCGTAAGTTGATACTAGTCTAATCCCGGCAAAAAACATTCGGCGATCATAAAATGTGTAGTTAAGTATTTAAGGAATACTAAGGAATTATTCCTCATGTATGGGGATGAAGATTGTAACGACCCGTTAAATTAATAATATTAAATGAATTAAATTAATATAATTTCTAATCTAATTGAGAATAAATGTAGAAATTTGGTATAGTAGTTGTAATTTAGTGTAACAATAAAATTTTATGACAATAGATTTGAATAATGTAATTGTCACACTTTGTTAAAAGTTAATGTTAAGAAACCAATAAATGTTGAATTAGTGAATATTAATAAAATATTTACTAGAATGGGATTCATTTAATATTAAAATAAATAGTAGGATTGTTTCATTTGGTGACCGTTGAATAAACCAATGCAATAAGTGTAGATAATTTTTTTTTATGAATATTGTTCAATAATGAATGTACTTAAAAATGGTAATAAACTTAATATAAGAAAACAAAGGCAAATTGTGTATTAATTAATGAATTCATGAATCGGTGTATGGACTTAGTGTAACTATACGTAAATGTACGCAATAAGGTTGTGAAATACCAATGATTTGGATTTCCAATTTATATTAAACATAATGTTGGTAGAAATTGGAATTCACTGTTGTGTGAAATATATGAGAAATCAAGTCAAATGTAAATTATACCGTAGATGATATACTCTTTTAAACAGTAGGATTTTTAAATAAATAAACGTTTCACTTAGGTTTCAATTGGATAACTTATGTAGTTTAATGAAGAATCAATTGCAATTAATTGCCATAAATTTGTGATGATATGGTAGTTTGATTTGGCTTTTAAGAAGCAAAGAAAAAGAAAGCCAAGATTTATGAATTCATTTGTAATGTGAAATGCAAATCTTGTGGATTGTTTTTTTTTACAAGTGGAATTAATATTTAACAATTACGTTAGTGGAGTCTGATAAGTTAAGGAAGATAATCAATGGTAATTTACCTAATTCAAAGGATATATTAATATAAATATGAGTAAAATGAGGTTAGACCAAGGATATAATATTAATTGATTTTTAAGGCTTAATTAATACGTGAAATAGACAAGATTCCACATTCAAACATTTATACAAAGCTAAGTTGTAAATAGAAGTACCAATGTAATATAATGTAAATAGATGGGAATCAACATTTATTTATTTATTTAATGGAATTTAATTTCTATAGTATGATAATCGCAATTAAATGAAATTGAAATAGCTAATTTATACGTTAGTTGAAATTTAGCGGGAATATGAGGATTTTTAATGAAATAGTGTAATCAAATGGAAATAAGGTTTCAATTATACATTGGAATTTATATTCACCATAAAAGGTTAATTGAAAACCAAAGGAGTTAATAAAGGAATCAAGCTTTATCTATTAATTTGGATTTAAGATATGGTAAATTGGATTTATTGCAATAATTAATTCTATAAGATGAGGTTAATACTTATTCTATTTATAATTGGACCAAATTTGTTGATATAGATTTTTAGAAAGCAGAATCTATAAATTAATTTGAGTATCAAATTCAATAATTGCGCTTATTGCATAAATAAAGGGAATTTAACGTTAAATATTACGTTACTGAAATTTAAAATAGACTTTAAGAATAATAATGTGAATCATGAACCAAAGTACGTGACATCCCTATTTTGGATAAAAGATAAGCATACAAGGATTAAAAATGTAATAAATAGGTTTTGAGGAATTTATTTATAATTCCTTAATATAAGGAAGCGGAGGAATGTATACTGAAATTTGATAGACTTGTCAACTCTAATTCACAGCCAAACTTGTTAAATCATTTAAATTTGATTTTAATTTACATAAGCAATAGAATTGGGACAATTTAGAATATTCATATAGAATTGGATTTCTATAATTTATTTAATTTATTTAATGAATATTAAAAATAGCCATTTTGGCCACGGACTCGGATTTCGATGAAACCAGTTTCATCGGATCCGTATCGGTGAATTATTATAGGGTTTCAAGTTTCGTATCGATCGGACCTGTCGTTTGATCGTACGGACGCGAAACGCCTTAAAATCAATTTTAATAAAATCAATTTGAAATCAATTTGGAAATTTTGTTTTCAGCATAACTTCTTCATACGATCAAATTTGGACGTGAAACTTTTTCCATCGCGTTCAGAATATTTTAAATTACCTATTTGGATATATAGATTTACGAAATTTCGTTCCGGAGACACAGCGGGCTTTTTGGGCCATAGTTTGTTCCGCACGTTCATTCTACGGTCTATCTACGCTACCTCTAACCCTCTATATAAACCCATCTATTCAGCCCTAGCCTCCGCCTAATTTCATTTATCTGCGCGTATTTCTTCAAGCTTCTCTTCTTCTTCAATGGGGGCTAACCCTAGATCCAGTCAGTTCAAAAACAAAATGAAAATTCAAAATCTCCAGAAAAATTCCCCAAAAATATATGTTAATCTTCTCGAAACACGTAACCCCATGGTGAAATTTGTTTTTCAGTTGGAGTTACCGTTTACCCAGAATAAATTCAAAACTGTCCCAACCGTTCATCATCGCCGTAACAAAAGTTGTCGGATCGGGAAAACATTTCTGGGTTTTGTAGAGTGGACGATGGGGATCGCATCTATATGGTTTTTGTGTCGATTCAACGGTTAGATCGTCGTAGATCTTCGATTTGGGTTTCGAATTACAAGCGGCGGCTGCTGCGTTGCGTGTTGATCGCGACGTCAGGGTAGGTGCGTTCGGCCCTGGATGGTGGCGCGATGGGCAGAGGTGGTCAGCGTTTTGGATGATGGTGGCGGTCGTGGCTTGCAGCATGCAAAGGGTACTGTGCGCGTGAATCTGGAAATGGTTCGTGCGCGTGCTGATGGTTGCGCATCCTTGCTGACGTGGCATATAAGAGTAGGTGAATGTGTTCCCTTTTTTTTATTTTATTCAATCACATTTATTGCGATAACTTTCTCATACGATATCCGTTTTACGCGCGGTTTCTTTTATTAGGATCGTATTGAAATTCCGGACTTGATGACGCTGGTTTGGACAAATTCTGAGACGGACGAATTTTTGGGTTTAAATCGGGTTTAAATTCGATTTAAATTCAAAAGGTGAGTGTTTTAACCCACTCACAACTACTAGAAGCTTTTATGTTTGTTAAATTAATTTTAGAAATGAATAGAAATTTATTTATGAGTATTTGGCATGTTTATTTTATTCATATCTGTTGAATTGCATTTATTTAATTTAACTGTTAATTTAATTAATTTATTGCGTATAAATTTACAGTTAAAATTTATTTGTTTGTATGTGAACTGCTAGTTAACAGTTATATAATTTATTACTGAATATAGACTGTAGATTAATAGCTGTTAAATTTAATTTGAATAAAATTGCCAGTATTACCTGTTATGTAGTACCAAAAATAATATTGTTATTGATTGATACTGATTGATGATTGCGATTTGGATGATGAATGATGTTGATGAATGGATGTTTATTGTATATCATTAAATTGCAAATTATCGTGCATATTTCATTTCATTCGGGATTGTGGTTTGAAATGATATACAACCGCAAAATTTTATATCTTTTAAATTGCGGATTGAAATGATAAATATCCGTATCACTTGACCATAGGATAGAAAATTATATACAGGCACCGCGTTATATATATAACTATTTAAAGGTGATTTCTATGGTTTGGATGGAATACGGTTTATAATAATCTTAAATTTTATATTGTATAAATATTATTCTTCCATATATATACATATGAAGTTGAAAATTTTGAAATTAAAAGGTGTATAAATCTCTTTATTAAAAATGGAAAATTTTTAAGAAAATGGAGTTTGATAATTTATATCATATGTTTAAATGTTAAGTTTGGAAATTTTAAGATATGATATTTATAATTGGATTTTTTCCAAGATAAATTGAAATGAATATTCTAGTATAATTTGAATTGAAAAAAATATATATTTTATTTCTAGAAATTGGAGTTCTTATTTATTTATGGATTTTATGTGAATATTCAAGACTAAATAATAGAACATTTAATTTGGTTGAAGGAATAAATTCCAACTTTAGTTTTGAAATATTAATACTCCAAATGGATATATATATATATATATATATATATATATATATATATAAATTGAAGTGGTTTTGGAACTTGAGAGAGATAATACAAATTTTGGTTTAGACTTTAATAAAGAAATGTATTTGTAAAGCCATGAGAACTATTTTCTTTACAAAGTAACATTTAAGTTAAACCTTTTAATTCATATACCGTTGAATATCCAAACCATTCAAGTTTTAGAAGTTATGGTTTTAAATTATGATTTTCAAAATACTATGCTTTGAAAATATTTGATTTTCAGACGATATGAAGTTAAAGCATTTTGATTTTGGAAAAGAATTATATTTGGGATAAGTGATAAAATATGGTTTTGGGTTTTGAAATGATATCGTATTCATGGTTATGAAATGGAATGTTTATTCTGATTTTTAAAGTATAACCTATTTTTAAATGACCGCGGTGTTATAATAACGATGGGTTGGCAAAGAGACCGGGATCGGATATCTGACATACTCTCTGTCGATACCGAAAACCACTTTGACTAACCGTGTACGCGGTGGAGATTCCAGAATGAAGTAGGTGGTGGTGACGTTTCCTGTAAGGTAAATACGTGGACCCGACTCCCGTGAGTTGGCATAAGGTGGCTAAAACAGGAGCGATTCTCAGGCCAATGAGGTCATTCCTCTGATCGGACCCTCCTCTTCGATATTATACTTTGATTTTGGATTGATTCAGTGGCCACTTCTATATTTTGATTTTGGGGAGTTAGTCCGAGGTGGGCGGTAACTGCGGCTACGCGTTTCCACCAGCCTGGATAGCAATTGGTATATCTACCCTGGCATTGCCTAGTTGTGCCGTGTCACTTACCATACCGAGCCTTTACTACGAGTTTCTATTTGTGTCGTACCTATGGAGTATCCTCTGGTAGCTTCCCGATCAGGAGGTATTACGGTACTGTATAGACTATTGGCATTATTTGTGTTAAGGGCTATATGGGTAACCCCTTAACGCTATTAAAAAGTAAGTTTATTTTATAAATAGGCACTATTATAATAGCGCAATATACCACATAGTAAATAGTTTAACGGATCCTTAGGAGATGTAAATCCTGAGCATCTCTTGAGTTACTGTACTCATATTTATTTCTGTTAATTTAACTCACATAAGATCTTTTAGTTCTGACTCGAGTGTTTTTGTCTTTCAAATTCGCTCGGGTCAGTCCGAGCGTTTCAGGATCGAAGACTTTAGCTTTGAAGGACGAAGACGAAGGAGTCGTATTATTATTATCTATAGTATTGCACCACACTCATACTGTTCCGCTGCATTGATTGTATTGGTAGGTGTAACTCTGATATTTATTGTATAAAGCAAATCAAGTGTTTGTAAACTGTTTTGAACTGTATATTTATTATTATATTTTATCCTTCCGCTGTGAGATTCTGTTTTGTTTTATTTCTTCTGTGTATTCTTATTTACCCCATAACAATCCGCCCTTGAGTATGTTTTGAATTGGCACGTGTGTCGGTTTAAAGTGTGCGAAAAGGCGGGATGTTACAGTTGGTATCAGAGCTTTGGTTTAGCGACAAACCTTGGCTTTGTGGGGTTTGACTCTTTGTTAATAGGGTAGAAATATCCTATGGGAGTCGCTGAGTGTATATATATGAGAGAGCGTACTTGTTAGTGTTAATAAAAGATTTTGATATTGTGTTAATCTGTTCCGCTTTGTATTTATAAATTCTGGTTGATGCATGGGACGCTGTGACATCAATAGGGATTTCTAAACACTTAATAGGACAGACCGACATAATATTTGTTTTAACATGGGTAAATGAAATAATTTTGCCTATTATATTTTCTATATATAAAAATATTTTTATAAAGATATATATATATATATATCTGGTTGCTATAGATTGGGTGTTAGGTAATATAAAAATATTTGTAATAAATTGAAGCTAAGTTGAAATTATAATAAATCAAATTGGAGATTTTAGAACTTAAGTCCGGGATTTTGAAAAGCTGCTTTCAAAGGATTTATGAAATATAATGATTTGGTTTATAAATATTTTCTTATATGAATATTTAGTATAATTTGAAAGAATTGGTTTAAGAGGATTTTGAAGAAAATAAGTTTGTACTTTCCTCTCTGTCGTTGGAAAATAATTTCGGTGATGGCGGCCGCATCATCGACTTTTATTTTCGAGTTTCGAAGGGAAAGGCCACGGTAGTAAATTCTACTGCAGATTTATGTTGGAAATATCTGAATTTGTTTGTTTTAAATATAATTGAGATATAAAGTTGTAGGAAACTAATTATCCATTATTTCAAAATAAATTGAAATCAGACCCGGAATTTAATTCTAAAATTTTCCATTAATTAATTGTTAAATTTTAGTGAAATAAAAAGTAAGAAATAAATGGATTGAAACCTCTAATTTTAGGTAAGAGAATTAATGCTAAGTATAAAGGAAGTTAAAATTTTAACTTATAAGTAATGGTAAAGATTTATTGAACAATCAATGAATTAGAAGAATTGAGATAAAACTTGTATAAGTTCAATTGAATTTTTCTTTAACATAAATAATTTACCAAATATAAAAAGTTGAAATGTTAAATAAGGGATTGAAATTGAATATTATACAAGTAAATTTTTGGAAATAATGAAGTACTCAATAAATTACTGTTATAAATAAGAATTTAATGGTATAAACTTAAGTTATAATTAAAATTCTACTAAAAATAAAGTTAAGTATTATTAATAGGTGATATGAACTTAAGTATATAAAGTGAAATTCTAAACAAAAATTGATTGTAGGATTATTAACTTAAGTATGTTTTAATTTCCACTATTCTAATATAATGGAAAGTAGAAAAAAAAATTAAATGACTGCAATCCATAGTTAATGAACAAGTAAAATCTTTCACTTATAGGAATGCAGGTTATAAGGTTAATAAATTAAGTGTAAGTAGAGGGTTACTGTAATTAAATAATAGAAACGTAAACATTAAATAAAGGAATGAAATTAAGGGTAAGTTGAAATTGTAATTTATAAAACGAATATATATTTGTTGAACCATAGATTAATAAAAAGGAATTGAGAAGAAACTTGTAAATTTTCACTTACATTCTTAAAACATACATAACTTACCACATAATAAAAGTTGCAATGTTAGTAAGAAAATGTAGGGAAATCTTACAAGTGAAGCCTGAGGTAATTAAGATATTCAATAAATTTGCTGTTATTAATGAGAATTAATTGTAAAGCCTGAGGTAATTAAGATATTCAATAAATTTGCTGTTATTAATGAGAATTAATTGTATAAACTTGAGTTAAATTGGAAATTTTACTATATAAGAAAAGGTAAGTAGTATAAATAGATGATATAAACTTTAGTCAATAAATTGGAATACAAATATAATGAATTTTGTAATAAATGGAAAATGAAAATTGTAAGAAATAAAGAAATCCCTCCATAAATGAAAGAAAGAAAATCAAACCACTGAAGCATGAAATAAAAGTATAATAAGTAAAATTTTGGTTGTTGGTTTGAATTGTTATTGTTTGATTTATGTTTGTTGGGTAAGGAATTTGAAGTTGTTGGATGAATAAATAATCTATCTTTGTTCCATCTATGACTGTTGAGTAAAAGGATGCACTTGATAGTTAATTTCATTTCCTACGAATTTCAAGTTTGAACCCAAACAACTGTTTGTTTGATGGATTAAATGGTTGCTTTGCTTTGTGTATGTATGCTGTTTGTAAAATTGATGGTTGTTGTATTGTTTGGTTGATTAATGATTGAATCCACTTGAATAATTCACTTTAAAATAAATATTTAACCTTTTAGATTATATAAGTGAATACAGGCGATGGAAGCAACTGCTACTGCTTTTGGTTCCAAAATAATAAGCGTATATTGCCCGACAAATAGGTACGTTTTCGGATTACGTTTAAAGCGCTATTTTTCCCATGTTGGGATATAATATTTTGATAATATATGTAATATATTTGTATATTTTGATATTATATTTTCTCCCGAGCCTCACCGTACAAAGGAGACTCTGCCAAAAATTTTTCGTAAATTTTGGACTTAGAATTTTGTTGAATATTTTCCAAACTTTAATGATTTAAGTATAAAAGGTTGTAATGATTATAAACGGGTATATTTCATTTAAGGAAATTAATCCAGTAAATTATTGTTTATAAGTTAATATTTGAAATAAGATGTACTGTTTATTATTCCTTCTCCCTTCTTTTTCCTTTTCGGGGACGAAAAGTTTTGAGTGGGGGAGATTGTAACGACCCGTTAAATTAATAATATTAAATGAATTAAATTAATATAATTTCTAATCTAATTGAGAATAAATGTAGAAATTTGGTATAGTAGTTGTAATTTAGTGTAACAATAAAATTTTATGACAATAGATTTGAATAATGTAATTGTCACACTTTGTTAAAAGTTAATGTTAAGAAACCAATAAATGTTGAATTAGTGAATATTAATAAAATATTTACTAGAATGGGATTCATTTAATATTAAAATAAATAGTAGGATTGTTTCATTTGGTGACCGTTGAATAAACCAACGCAATAAGTGTAGATAATTTTTTTTTATGAACATTGTTCAATAATGAATGTACTTAAAAATGGTAATAAACTTAATATAAGAAAACAAAGGCAAATTGTGTATTAATTAATGAATTCATGAATCGGTGTATGGACTTAGTGTAACTATACGTAAATGTACGCAATAAGGTTGTGAAATACCAATGATTTGGATTTCCAATTTATATTAAACATAATGTTGGTAGAAATTGGAATTCACTGTTGTGTGAAATATATGAGAAATCAAGTCAAATGTAAATTATACCGTAGATGATATACTCTTTTAAACAGTAGGATTTTTAAATAAATAAACGTTTCACTTAGGTTTCAATTGGATAACTTATGTAGTTTAATGGAGAATCAATTGCAATTAATTGCCATAAATTTGTGATGATATGGTAGTTTGATTTGGCTTTTAAGAAGCAAAGAAAAAGAAAGCCAAGATTTATGAATTCATTTGTAATGTGAAATGCAAATCTTGTTGATTGTTTTTTTTTACAAGTGGAATTAATATTTAACAATTACGTTAGTGGAGTCTGATAAGTTAAGGAAGATAATCAATGGTAATTTACCTAATTCAAAGGATATATTAATATAAATATGAGTAAAATGAGGTTAGACCAAGGATATAATATTAATTGATTTTTAAGGCTTAATTAATACGTGAAATAGACAAGATTCCACATTCAAACATTTATACAAAACTAAGTTGTAAATAGAAGTACCAATGTAATATAATGTAAATAGATGGGAATCAACATTTATTTATTTATTTAATGGAATTTAATTTCTATAGTATGATAATTGCAATTAAATGAAATTGAAATAGCTAATTTATACGTTAGTAGAAATTTAGCGGGAATATGAGGATTTTTAATGAAATAGTGAAATCAAATGGAAATAAGGTTTCAATTATACATTGGAATTTATATTCACCAAAAAAGGTTAATTGAAAACCAAAGGAGTTAATAAAGGAATCAAGCTTTATCTATTAATTTGGATTTAAGATACGGTAAATTGGATTTATTGCAATAATTAATTCTATAAGATGAGGTTAATACTTATTCTATTTATAATTGGACCAAATTTGTTGATATAGATTTTTAGAAAGCAGAATCTATAAATTAATTTGAGTATCAAATTCAATAATTGCGCTTATTGCATAAATAAAGGGAATTTAACGTTAAATATTACGTTACTGAAATTTAAAATAGACTTTAAGAATAATAATGTGAATCATGAACCAAAGTATGTGACATCCCTATTTTGGATAAAAGATAAGCATACAAGGATTAAAAATGTAATAAATAGGTTTTGAGGAATTTATTTATAATTCCTTAATATAAGGAAGCGGAGGAATGTATACTGAAATTTGATAGACTTGTCAACTCTAATTCACAGCCAAACTTGTTAAATCATTTAAATTTGATTTTAATTTACATAAGCAATAGAATTGGGACAATTTTAGAATATTCATATAGAATTGGATTTCTATAATTTATTTAATTTATTTAATGAATATTAAAAATAGCCATTTTGGCCACGGACTCGGATTTCGATGAAACCAGTTTCATCGGATCCGTATCGGTGAATTATTATAGGGTTTCAAGTTTCGTATCGATCGGACCTGTCGTTTGATCGTACGGACGCGAAACGCCTTGAAATCAATTTTAATAAAATCAATTTGAAATCAATTTGGAAATTTTGTTTTCATCATAACTTCTTCATACGATCAAATTTGGACGTGAAACTTTTTCCATCGCGTTCAGAATATTTTAAATTACCTATTTGGATATATAGATTTACGAAATTTCGTTCCAGAGACATAGCGGGCTTTTTGGGCCATAGTTTGTTCCGCACGTTCATTCTACGGTCTATCTACGCTACCTCTAACCCTCTATATAAACCCTGCTATTCAGCCCTAGCCTCCGCTTAATTTCATTTATCTGCGCGTATTTCTTCAAGCTTCTCTTCTTCTTCAATGGGGGCTAACCCTAGATCCAGTCAGTTCAAAAACAAAATGAAAATTCAAAATCTCCAGAAAAATTCCCCAAAAATATATGTTAATCTTCTCGAAACACGTAACCCCATGGTGAAATTCGTTTTTCAGTTGGAGTTACCGTTTACCCAGAATAATTCAAAACTGTCCCAACCGTTCATCATCGCCGTAACAAAAGTTGTCGGATTGGGAAAACATTTCTGGGTTTTGTAGAGTGGACGATGGGGATCGCATCTATATGGTTTTTGTGTCGATTCAACGGTTAGATCGTCGTAGATCTTCGATTTGGGTTTCGAATTACAAGCGGCGGCTGCTGTGTTGCGTGTTGATCGCGGCGTCAGGGTAGGTGCGTTCGGCCCTGGATGGTGGCGCGATAGGCAGAGGTGGTCAGCGTTTTGGATGATGGTGGCGGTCGTGGCTTGCAGCATGCAAAGGGTACTGTGCGCGTGAATCTGGAAATGGTTCGTGCGCGTGCTGATGGTTCCGCATCCTTGCTGACGTGGCATATAAGAGTAGGTGAACGTGTTCCATTTTTTTTATTTTATTCAATCACATTTATTGCGATAACTTTCTCATACGATATCCGTTTTACGCGCGGTTTCTTTTATTAGGATCGTATTGAAATTCCAGACTTGATGACACTGGTTTGGACAAATTCTGAGACGGACGAATTTTTGGGTTTAAATCGGGTTTAAATTCGATTTAAATTCAAAAGGTGAGTGTTTTAACCCACTCACAACTACTAGAAGCTTTTATGTTTGTTAAATTAATTTTAGAAATGAATAGAAATTTATTTATGAGTATTTGGCATGTTTAGTTTATTCATATCTGTTGAATTGCATTTATTTAATTTAACTGTTAATTTAATTAATTTATTGCGTATAAATTTACAGTTAAAATTTATTTGTTTGTATATGAACTGCTAGTTAACAGTTATATAATTTATTACTGAATATAGACTGTAGATTAATAGCTGTTAAATTTAATTTGAATAAAATTGCCAGTATTACCTGTTATGTAGTACCAAAAATAATATTGTTATTGATTGATACTGATTGATGATTGCGATTTGGATGATGAATGATGTTGATGAATGGATGTTTATTGTATATCATTAAATTGCAAATTATCATGCATATTTCATTTCATTCGGGATTGTGGTTTGAAATGATATACAACCGCAAAATTTTATATCTTTTAAATTGCGGATTGAAATGATAAATATCCGTATCACTTGACCATAGGATAGAAAATTATATACAGGCACCGCGTTATATATATAACTATTTAAAGGTGATTTCTATGGTTTGGATGGAATACGGTTTATAATAATCTTAAATTTTATATTGTATAAATATTATTCTTCCATATATATACATATGAAGTTGAAAATTTTGAAATTAAAAGGTGTATAAATCTCTTTATTAAAAATGGAAAAAATTTAAGAAAATGGAGTTTGATAATTTATATCATATGTTTAAATGTTAAGTTTAGAAATTTTAAGATATGATATTTATAATTGGATTGTTTCCAAGATAAATTGAAATGAATATTCTAGTATAATTTGAATTGAAAAAAATATATATTTTATTTCTAGAAATTGGAGTTCTTATTTATTTATGGATTTTATGTGAATATTCAAGACTAAATAATAGAACATTTAATTTGGTTGAAGGAATAAATTCCAACTTTAGTTTTGAAATATTAATACTCCAAATGGATATATATATATATATATATATATATATATATATATATATATAAATTGAAGTGGTTTTGGAACTTGAGAGAGATAATACAAATTTTGGTTTAGACTTTAATAAAGAAATGTATTTGTAAAGCCATGAGAACTATTTTCTTTACAAAGTAACATTTAAGTTAAACCTTTTAATTCATATACCGTTGAATATCCAAACCATTCAAGTTTTAGAAGTTATGGTTTTAAATTATGATTTTCAAAATACTATGCTTTGAAAATATTTGATTTTCAGACGATATGAAGTTAAAGCATTTTGATTTTGGAAAAGAATTATATTTGGGATAAGTGATAAAATATGGTTTTGGGTTTTGAAATGATATCGTATTCATGGTTATGAAATGGAATGTTTATTCTGATTTTTAAAGTATAACCTATTTTTAAATGACCGCGGTGTTATAATAACGATGGGTTGGCAAAGAGACCGGGATCAGATATCTGACATACTCTCTGTCGATACCGAAAACCACTTTGACTAACCGTGTACGCGGTGGAGATTCCAAAATGAAGTAGGTGGTGGTGACGTTTCCTGTAAGGTAAATACGTGGACCCGACTCCCGTGAGTTGGCATAAGGTGGCTAAAACAGGAGCGATTCTCAGGCCAATGAGGTCATTCCTCTGATCGGACCCTCCTCTTCGATATTATACTTTGATTTTGGATTGATTCAGTGGCCACTTCTATATTTTGATTTTGGGGAGTTAGTCCGAGGTGGGCGGTAACTGCGGCTACGCGTTTCCACCAGCCTGGATAGCAATTGGTATATCTACCCTGGCATTGCCTAGTTGTGCCGTGTCACCTACCATACCGAGCCTTTACTACGAGTTTCTATTTGTGTCGTACCTATGGAGTATCCTCTGGTAGCTTCCCGATCAGGAGGTATTACGGTACTGTATAGACTATTGGCATTATTTGTGTTAAGGGCTATATGGGTAACCCCTTAACGCTATTAAAAAGTAAGTTTATTTTATAAATAGACACTATTATAATAGCGCAATATACTACATAGTAAATAGTTTAACGGATCCTTAGGAGATGTAAATCCCGAGCATCTCTTGAGTTACTGTACTCATATTTATTTCTGTTAATTTAACTCACATAAGATCTTTTAGTTCTGACTCGAGTGTTTTTGTCTTTCAAATTCGCTCGGGTCAGTCCGAGCGTTTCAGGATCGAAGACTTTAGCTTTGAAGGACGAAGACGAAGGAGTCGTATTATTATTATCTATAGTATTGCACCACACTCATACTGTTCCGCTGCATTGATTGTATTGGTAGGTGTAACTCTGATATTTATTGTATAAAGCAAATCAAGTGTTTGTAAACTGTTTTGAACTGTATATTTATTATTATATTTTATCCTTCCGCTGTGAGATTCTGTTTTGTTTTATTTCTTCTGTGTATTCTTATTTACCCCATAACAATCCGCCCTTGCGTATGTTTTGAATTGGCACGTGTGTCGGTTTAAAGTGTGCGAAAAGGCGGGATGTTACAAAGATCATAAAATGTCTTTATGCTTAACGACGAAGTCGTTAGATGGAAAAGTTCTAAGCAAGAAATTGTTATTGATTCCACGATGGAGGCCGAGTGCATTGCCCTCAATGAAGTAGCAAAAGAGGCAGTTTGGATGCGTAAGATTTTAAATGAACTCGTAGTGATTCCCAATAATTAGAATTCTATAGCATTGTTCCGTGATAACAATGTGGCGATAGAGATCGCAAAGGAGCCCAAAGTACATAAGATGTCGCGACACATTCTTTGAAATTTCTTCCTGACTAGAGATTTCGTTGAGAAGAAAGAAGTCATGATTCAAAGGGTAGATACCAAGGACAACATGGTAGATCCATTCACTAATGATCTCGCTCGATCGACTCTCGAGAAGCTGATGGAAGGGATGATACTGAGATTCCATATTTGGCCTGAAGTGCAGGGGGAGATTGATAAAGTTAGGGGATGTACTAGCGGCAATTCTGTAATTTATTATAAATTAATCAACACTGTAATCAATTCTCTTTCATAACAAAGATTTTTTTCCCTCCGTTATATATTTGTTATAATGTGTTATAAACAATTAAAAGCATAATTAAAATATATTTAACAGAAAACTCATAAATGGTGTGTTTGTGACAGTGATTACAAATAGTTACAATCGTGAGTATTGTATCAAAATATTATAAAAACACATCATTTTAAATGTTCCTAGTAAATATGTATCGAGATTGGATGTGTGTGTGTGTATGTGTGTGTGTATCCGTTAAGGCAAGAATACGTAACACTCTCCTAGTGTTGGGCAGTGCATCACTCATAACTATTGGGGTTACCTAGGGGTTACGTACTATTAGTTATTGGACAACAATGGAATGACTCACTCAATAGTTTTTTTTGGTTAATATAACTAAGGTCAAATCGATGTGATTGATTTACATAGTTTTATTAACTTGATAAAACCATGGATCTTTAATATGAAAGCTCCACTTTGTTTATAGTCAAATCATGGCATGATGTCTATCAAGTGACTATAGTTGGGTCGAATGGAAATACTGGAAGTGAAGTACTATTCAAGAGAGGATTCTTCTTCTCGGTTGTATGGGTTTAGTATCACAGTCAACTCAAAGTAAAAATCTCTAACCAGAGTAGTTCGGTTAATAATAATTGTTATTATTGATCTAAAGACTTGATATTTGGACTATAGGGTAGAATATGGACGATATTGGAATTTTGACCATTACCAAATTCCATAAGTTTAAAGTGATATAGTTTTGACGAAGAAAATTGGTGTAAATTAAAATCACAACCGGGTAACGCTTAACAGAGTGAAATTAGATTTTACCAAAACTAAGTAAGCGATAAATTTCACCAAAATGTCATACCACCTGCCAAGTAACGCGTGATGTCACATCCCTAATTTTTTATATCATTATTCAAGAGATTTAATTAGATAAATTAAACAGAATAATGATGATAAGGGGATTGAGATTTGAATAAAACTATAAGAAGGCCGTGCTTAATTTACCATAAATGGGCTTAAAATGGCTTTTAAATTATTAACTAAAACATGGGCATATTAGTAAATATAGCCACACCTTATTATTCATGGCCATACACTTTTATTTGCCATTCATGTTCATTTTCTCAAAAACTCAAAGAACGCAAATTTAACCGAAGAAGAGCCAGTCATTAACAAGGAAGAAGAGGAAGAAAAATTCAATTAAGTTAAGGAATTAAAGCTAGGGGATTAATTTCAAATCAAATCTGAATGCCCTAGTCATATTTATGGTGAATAATAATTCATTCCATCTATATTTTGTTTTTATAATCATATGTTTTCCGATTGAAGAATAAATTCATCTTTATGATGTATTGGATGATGATATGCTTGAATTATTATGTGTTCGATTTAAACCAATTCATTTACACATGAATGTGCAAGGTTTTAGGTCGAAACCGATGGTTATTCATTTTAGAATGCCATGGAAAAATTTATATGTATGCAAGTTAGGATTCTAGAGATGGGTTTCAATTTTTGTAATTTTCAAAATAATGGAAGATTTACAATGAATTTCTAATGGAAAATATGATAATATTGGGTTTAAATTAAATTTTAATTATTTGAGGAAGAAATTGGGTCTGATATTTTAAAATATTAGATGACATGATGAAATTGAGTTTCTACGATTTTTGGAGATTTTTCCTAATTGACTTATTATGGAAATAAATTATTTAAAAGAAGGAATTATTTGCAATAATGGTTTTACTTAATGAAAGGGCTTAAGCGTTAATTTTTCCTTTGATTTAGATCTGATAAGTGCGGTAGTTATTTTGTAAAGTATTTGGAAAGTTTTAAGGCAACCAATTAAAGGGTTACACATAGGCAGGTTAATTAAAGAAATTACTAAAAATGAGCATGATTTCAGCCTTTAATCAGAAAAGAGGGTTCCGCCTCCTTTAGTAGTACTTTTCGACTCCAATGCTTCTGCTCCAACTCAATTGAAACCAACCCAGCCGAAACCCACCTAGTCAAAACTAGTACACAAGGTATCACTTAGATGGTACGTGGTGGATTGGAGGAAAGACGAAAGCCATGGTGCCGAAACGTATGCTTCTGATGGGGTTGAAACCTTAGTTTCATTCAAATGTTAAGAGCCTAATTCATTTCACTTTAATCTTTTGACGTAGTCAAAGCATTTATTTTCGAGAGGGGTTTCTCTAAATAGCTTTCAAAGGAGGTTGCCCTTTTTTATTTTAAAGGTATAGGCTTTCGAAGGGGTTACTTTATTTATAAAAGAATGCTTTTGAAAATAGTGGTTCTGACCTGATTGAAACCCAACAGCTATTCTTTTTTACCTTTCGAATGTATTGTAGCCATCAATGCTTTTGAAGGGTTCTGTTTGTTTTAAACTTAAGCTAAGTCACATCCTAAATGCCTCGACAGGGTTCTGTTTGTTTTAAACTTAAGCTAAGTCACATCCTAAATGCCTCGAAAGGGTTCAGGGGTTTCAAAGGCAATGCTGTCAAAAGGGGGTTTCGATGCTACCCTTCAAAGTTTTACTCAATGGTTGAGCTCTCGAATAGAAGGTTCCGAGACCATCAAACTTTCCCCAAAACAATTTTATTAAAGGCTTCGAAAGAAATACTTTCTTGTGTAGCCACTTTGACCCAAAAGATGTTTTAAAGAGTAAAACCCAATACTTTCGAAAGGGGTACTTTCACTTGTTTAGAAGCTATGTTTCTAAAGATTTTGGGCAATGTTTTGATACCATCGAAAGGTGTATTTGGTTTCGAAAGAGATTATTTAACAAGGACTTCGAAAGTTACATTCTTAGTGTTTTGAAAAGGAGTTTTCTTGGCTTTCGAAGGAAGTTATCCAAGGGGTTTCGAAAGAGATGTTTTAAGGTTTTCAAAACAAATAACCTATCTCGTTTTAAAGGAAAAACCATGACATAAATAAAGTGCATTGAAATGAAGTTTTTGAAGAATTTTTCCTTGAATAACAGGTTGAATGGACATATAAAATGATTTCAAAGGGTATTAAACCACAATTGTTGGTATTATTTTGTTTTTATGATTGCTTCTTCATATATTTATTCACATTGTTATGAACTTACAACGGTACTTTAGGGAAGGTAGAATAACCAGCTAGGTTGACCTAGTAGTAAATATAACTTAAGAAATGTTAAAATCTTAATTAAAGATATTGGCAGGTGGCAAATAGGTTCATAGTAATCCCATGAAAACTATTTATAGCAAAAGATAATGACAAGGGGCAATAGGTTCATAGTCAGCCCATGAAAAGTATGGTTTGATATTGGCAGAGGCTAATCGGTTTATAGTTAGCCCATGAATACTATATCCAGATTAAGATATTGACAGTTAGTCGATAGGTTCCTAGTCATCCCATGAAAACTAGGATAAGAGAAAGGGTATTGGAGTTACCAATAGGTTCTTAGTAATCCCGTGAAAAACATGAAATCTGACAGGTGGTCCATAAATAATTTACAGGTTATTAGTAAGCCCATGAAAACTAATAGGTTAATAGTAATCCTAGAAACTATAATTGTGACAGATAGTCACAATGAATGGGGATGGGTAATCCAGAATTGATTTACTTGTTTTACGTATCACAGTATTTTGAATTGTTTTAACCATGGTGGATGTAGGAGCACGGTATATGGTTTTACATTGTTTTAAGTTATCAGTGAGGGAAAAACCCGTTCCACTAAGCGGTGTGGTCTCATTATATATCTAAATGGTTTGCGATGGTAGATTATTATTCATACTAGGCTTTATGTCTGACTCGAGGTTTTTGTTTTTCCCTTAAACTCTCGGGTACTCAATTGATGTTGAGTAGTTTAGGGTTTTTAGATGTCCTTTTAGACGAATAAAGATTCTAGTGATGTGAAGGAGGCTGGTAGCTACTTAGAGTTCTTTCATTTCCGCTGTGTTTGGTTGTAAAGGAAAACTTTTTTTTGCCTTATTATATGCTCTGATCATCCAATAGGGCATCTTCATATGTCGCTCTTGGAGTATTTTGTAATAAATATATGTTATCTGAACCTGGTCAGCGTACTAGGGATGTAATGAATCTGCAATGTTTTGAAATGGAATGTGGAATTCGTTTGTTATTTAATTTTTTTCCATATTCTTGTGTTTCTTTGTATCAATGTATCTAACATTGCCGTATTTGGTAACCGAGGATTAATAACTATGGATGACTGTAGTATTCGTAGCCGTTAGTTTTGGGCCTCCAAGTAGGGGGTGTTACAAGCTGGTATCAGAGCATAGGTTTATGAAACTTTAAAAGAAACTTAAACCTAAAAGATTTTTAAAACATAATCCAACAAATCAGACAACAAGATTGGGGTTTGGTTTAACACTATAGTAAGTATTTGTATTTGATATATAGTTATATATATGTACGTATTCTCTGCTCTCTTAGACCGTTCTTCTGTATCTTACTAAGGCTCGTATGTAGGTTTACGAGAAAAGATATATGGAAGCAGGAAAAAGAAGAGGACATCAAGTGAAGGAAGCACCACAACTAATGAAAATGATCGATCCATCACCAAGGGAATCCGAGTCGACCAGCTAATGCTAATAACCAAAATGCCAATGCCAATAAGGGTGCTGGAAATCCACCAGTAGATATGGGGGCGATGTATCAGTTCTTCATCAATATGATGCAAGCAGGAGTTGCTTTTAGAGTGGCTGGAAATGTAAAAGGACCTAATCCTATAGCTCCAACTGGAAATAATTATGCTAAGCTAAGTAGAGACTACACCAGTTTGGGTAGGAAGCCATTCATGGGGACGGAGGATGCTATCGAGGTAGAGAATTGGCTGTTGCATTGTAAGCATATATTTGCTGATTTGTATTTAGATGACAGACAAAAAGAAGGTTGGCCTCTAGGCAGTTATAAGGATCAGTACTTCATTGTTGGAATAGTGTTACTACTAGATTTCCGGAGGAGCAATTGACTTAGGCATATTTTAGAAGGAGATTTGAGAAGAAATTTGTGTCTGATTTTTCTAAGTCAGAGCTGATGAGGAAGTTTATGGATCTAGAGCAGGGAGAGATGTTGATTATCGATTTTGCCACTAAGTTTGAGGAGCTATCCCGTTGTGGACATAATATTATAGACATTGACATTAGAAGGAACGAGAGGTTCATTAGAGGACCAAGGCCCCAAGATTGCTAGAGAGACCATGTCACATCTTTGCGATCCTAATAATTTAGTTATAGAGATGGCCATTCACCATGAGGAGATGCTTGCTAATTGTGCTAGAGATGACAGTGGAAGTTTAGGGTTCTCAAGGGAAGAAGAGAAAGTACTTCAAAAGAAGGAAGCCCAGAAGGGAGATACTGCCAAGAAGGCAAAGACGAAGTTAGTTTGTTATAAGTGTGACAAGAAGGGTCATTGTGCGAATGAATGTCGGTCTGGTAATGGGAAGAAGGCTGAAACTAAGAAGAATGTGAAGTGCTTAAACTGTGATCAAGTTGGGGATTATAAGAATCAATGTCCAAAGCCAGTCAGGGATGACAAGGGAAAGGTTTTTGCTATTGGACCAGCTAGGCCTACCACAACAGATAAAGGGAAGACTGTGATGGAAGGTATGCTTTTGATTCAGAGTATACCAGTTAGCGTACTTTTTGATCCGGTGCATCACATTTATTTATATCTCAGTGTTTAGTTGATAGATTATGCTTAGAACCCACCTACCTTGTTACTTCCTTAAGGGTTGCGAATCCAATAGGCGGGTGTGCAACTCTAGGGTTGAGATGTGGCCGGTTAGAACTTGATTTGTTAGGTCATAAATTTGCATGCAGCTTGTATGTTATTGATTTCACAGGTTTCAAAATCATTTTGGGTATGGATTTGTTGGGTAGGTATGAGGCTAGAATATTTTTCCAGGATATGGAGATATCATTGAGATTTAGTCATAACCGAGTAATATTTCCAATGGAGAATTCTGACTGAAGTGTTAGTACTTTGCTTAGTGCTATGGAGATAGGAGATGAGCTAAGTCAGGTTCGGGTAGCAACAGAGTTTGCAGATGTCTTTGAGCCAGTCATAGTACTACCATTGAAACGAGAAATTGTGTTTCGTATAGATCTTGTGCACGAATATGAACCTGTGAGTAGACCACCTAGTAGAATGACACCGACTGAGATGAAGGAATTGAGAGTGCAATTAGTGGATCTTGAAGGAAGGAATTTTGTTAGGCCAAGCAGTTTGCCTTGGGGAGCGGCCACGGTGTTTGTAAAGAAACCAGATGGGTCGTTGAGAATGTGTATCGACTATCGTAAGTTGAAAGAAAGGACGATTAAGAATAAGTATCCTTTGCCAAGAGTAGACGATCTACTCGATCAGTTTAGTGGAGCCAAAGTATTTTCCCTGTTGGATTTGGCGATAGGTTTCCATCAGTTAAGAGTGGCAGATAACAGTTTTCCTTTGACTACATTTTAGACTAGGTATGGTTCGTATGAATCGTTAGTGATGCCATTTGGATTAACGCATGCACCTGCTCTCTTCGTGGATTTGATGAACTGAGTTTTCTGAGAGTAATTGGGTAGGTTTTTGCTAATGTTTATAGATGACATTTTAGTATACCCTAAGGATGAGAAAGAGCATGAGGATCATCTTAGAGTGGTGCTGGAACGCTGAGGTAGAATCAACCGAAGGCGAAGTTTACCAAATGTCATTTTTGGAAGATAGAGTTTAAGTTTTTTAGTCACGTGGTTTCAAAGAAAGGATTGTAAATTGATCTAGATAAGATCGAAGCGGTGAATGATTGGAAGGGACTAGAGACAGTGACTGAGATTTGGAGTTTTCTTGGACTCGCTGGCTACTACCGAAAATTCATTAAGGATTTCTCGTGGATAGTAGCACCCTTGAATAAGTTAACCAGGAAGGATGTAAAGTTAGTTTGGTCTGAAAAATGTGAGGAAACACTCCTTGAGTTAAAGCATCTGTTGACCAATTCACTAGTGTTAGTAGTTCCAGATGGAAAACAGGGGTTGGTGGTGTACACTGATGCATGCGGAACTGGATTAGGAGCAGTGTTGATGCAAATTGGTAATGTTATTGCCAACATATCCAGACAGCTTAGACCACATGAGGTGAGGTATCCTACTCATGATTTGGAGTTGGCAGCGGTGATCTTTGCATTAAACATGTGGAGACATTATCTCTTACGGGAGAGGTTTGAGCTATTACACGGATCATAAGTCTTTAAGGTACTTATTCTCTTTGAAGGAGTTGAATATAAGACAACAGAGGTGGCTGGAGTTTTTGGCTACTTACGATTTTGGTATAGAGTACACACCAGGGAATGGTAATAAGTTAGCGGATGCTCTTAATAGAAGTCATCAGCATGTGGTGTTAGTTATATTGGCAGAATGGAAGGATTTAGAAGCTTTGGCCGGTTGTGGTGTGCAGTGAAGATCAGCTGTTAGTTCTAGTCAGAGTAACGCCAGGTTGTCCTATTTAGAAGTTCGACAGGTGTTGATCGAAAGGATTGCTTCTAAGCAGAAGGAGGATCCAGCGTTAGCCGAGAGGATTAAAAGACTTGATGTTGGAACAGAGATTGACGATCAAAAGGAGTTTAGTCTTGAGCAAAAAGGATGGTTGAGAAAGACGGGACGACTCTGTGTTCGGAATGTGAAGGACATGAGGAAAGAAGTTCTTGGGGAATGTCATCGATCCAAGTTTACGATTCATCGTGGAGGAACCAAGATGTATCAAGATATGAAGAGGAGCTTCTATTGGGAAAGTATGAAGAAGGATGTTGGCTTTAGGTTAGGTAGTGTGCAAACTGCCAACAAGTGAAAGCTGAACATCAAAAGCTGAGTGGGTACCTTCAACCTTTAGAGATTCCAGTTTTAAAATGGGATTCGATATCCATGGATTTTATAGATGAACTGCCAAGGTCAAATAGAGGTAATGAACATATATGGATTATAGCAGACAGGTTGACCAAAAATGTCCATTTGATTCCCGTTAAGTCAACCGGGACGGCACCTATTTTAGCTAGTTTTTCGGGAAGAACATAGTTAGACTACATGGAGTTCCTATCAGTATAGTCAATGACAGAGATGCCTTGTTCACTAGTGAATTCTGGAAGAGTCTACAGGAAGTATTGGGTTCCAAGTTTAATATAAGTACTGTATATCACCCTCAGACGGATGGACAGACAAAGAGAGCCAACAAGGTATTTGAGGATTTACTAAGAGCTTGTGTATTGGACTTTGGTGGATCTTGAGAATGCCATCTACTTTGGTTAAGTTTTCCTATAATAATAGTTATCAGACTAGTATAGGAATGACGACTTTTGAAGCCTTGTATGAAAGGTCATGTAAATCAACCGCATATTGGTTGGAGACTGGAGAAAGATTACACTTAGGTCCAGATTTTGCTAGAGAGGCATCAGAGAAGATTGAGTTGATCCGGGAAAGGATGAAGGAAGCTCAGTCCAGACAGAAGAGTTACGCAGATAAGAGACATAAAGACCTAGAGTTTTCAGTTGGAGATAAGGTTTTATTAGGGTGTGACCGACGAAAGGTGTGGTGCGATTTGAAAAGTTAGGGAAGTTAACCCCGAGATACGTTGGACCATTCTGGATTATAGAGAGGATTGGAAAGCTCGCATACAGAGTAGAGTTACCAAGCAGTATGGTAGGTGTCCATAATGTATTTCATGTGTCTCATCTTCGCAAGAACGTGCATGATCCAAAGACTATTATTTCTCCGACATGGTTGGAAGACTTGATGGTAGATCCTAATTTGACTTTTGTTAGACAACCAGTTTGGGTTGTAGTGAGAGATGAGAAAATATTGAGGAACAAGATAGTCAGGTTGGTGAAAGTTCAGTGGAGCGACAATGAAAAAGACTGCACTTGGAAGACAGAAGACAGGATTAGAGATACTTATCCTGATCTGCTATAAGGGTATGTCTATATTAGATTTATATAGATAGTTGGTAGTCAGATAGCTAGTATGGATGTTAGGAGTTGTTACAAATGATTACTTTGTTTAGTATTTAGTCCTTACTTAATTTCGAGGATGAATTTTTTTAAGGAGGAGCCTGTAACACCCCTAATTTTTGATAACATTATTCAAGAGATTTAATTAGATAAATTAAATAGAATAATGATGATAAGGGGATTGATATTTGAATAAAACCATAAAAAGGCCATGCTTAATTTACCATAAATGGGCTTAAAATGGCTTTTAAATTACTAATTAAAACATGGGCATATTAGTAAACATAGCCACAACTTACCATTCACGGCCATACACTTCTATTTGCACATACACGTTCATTTTCTCAAAAACACAAAAAGTGCTAATTTGAAATAACGACCCAGAATTTGCCCACCTAAAAATATAACATTCAAAGTGATTGTAATATAAAATATAAAAGGTTTTATAATTCAATATTAGATAGGATTTGAAAATATAAATATACATAAAAATAGTAACATTTGCTTATATTTACAAAAGTGACAAAATTCTAATTTCAGAAAAGTAAGTTTAAATGGTTTAATAATTATTTTTATTTATTTATGAGTGTTTATATATTTAAATAACATTTTACAAATTTATTTTTAAATTTGGTTTACATAAATCAATAGTTTAACTAAAATGTCAAAATATGACCGTAGAACATTTTGTCAAAATCAACGTTTTGTCGATTTGAAGTTGTCGCAACGTTGTTGTACCTTTTTTTAATACTCGTATACTCTTATATAAATGTAGTAAGTACCAATTGAGTTGCTAATTAGGTTTTCTTTTATTAAAACACAATTAGGAAATTCTAAAATATAATTAGGTAAAGTGAACTAATAAAAACAAAACTTGTCAAATCAAAAGAATCATCATTATTACTTTAAGTTTTCGTACTCCTTAAGTCATATGGACATAAAGCAAATATTTGAAATGTAATGTTAAGTGTTGAAAAGTAAGATTACTTTAAAAGTAAGTAAAAGATATTTTGGTCTTTTGCAAATATAATATTTTAATTTAAAGTTTTTTCTATAAATACACACCCACTTTCTCACTTCCTTCCACACTTCTTCTTCTCAAAATTTTAAAATTCTTCTCACTCTTCTAATGGCTTCCAACCTTAATAAAATAATGCCAAAATTTATTCCAAAAATATAATAAAGAAAATAATAATCAAATCACCTTAAATATTCACCAAAATTCCTCCTCCTTCCTTCACAACCTACGACCCACTCCTTCACCATCAAGCCAAGCCCAATATCCCCTTAAAACTCACTGCCCAAAGCTCCAAAGGCCTCCACAAGCATAGTCGAGCCACCTAGAAGTCTTAAACAAGTGTTCGTGAGCTTTTGAGTTGAGTTAGAAAAGCTAATTCAATTTAAAGTTAGTTCAATTCCAAAAAAAAGGCGAGACTCCTAATTTATACGTATATATTTGGTTGTGATGTTGTGATATATTTGTTTGGATATTTGGTTATGATATTGATTTCCACATGTTGTTTATTGCCTGAAAATATTGAAACAAATCACGGTATGCACGACATTGGTTCGCACGAAAAACACTTTCCAAAATAAAATCAAATGCGATATCAAATCATTTATACCTTTGAAAAAATATATATTTGAATATGCGTTAGAAATGATTCTTTAAACTTATCTCGACAAAGTTTAGATATCAATCTCAAAATACGTCTAAGATATGACGCGTCACGTAACGGTAGTTCGCGTTTTCGCATCAAAGTTCAAATGAACATACGAAGTGGAATAGTTCAGAATTCTTCGAAGTAAGAATTATCCCAATCTTTATATCCATATCTTTCAAATGAAGTAAGAAAATCAAGATTTCATCTTGTATATTTTAAAATATGGCAAAATTAATTTTCAAGAAAAATCCAGTTTATGCACTAAATGACCAAAGTTGGAAATGGATAAAATAATCGTCTTAAAAATATGAAATAAAATCTAAAAATATTTTAAAATGTTGAAAAAGTGATTTAAGTCGAAAAGATGGTTTTATGAATGATCTAAAAGTTGTTTTGAAGAATATAGCTTTTAAAGCACTTTTTGTAACACTTTCTGCAATACTTTTTCGCAACGCTTTTCAATAACTTTTGAAATAAATGTTGGAAATAAAAAATTCTTTCCCAAGTCTTATGTAAACATTTTAAAGTAAATGATAAAGTATTTAAAAGGAGATTTAAACAATTCAAAATTATTTCAAAGGTAGTTAAACAAATAGTTAAGTGATTTAAAAGGGGAAAATGAGTATGCGAAAACGACTAATACATTTGTCCCACCTGCGAGATTTATAAGTGAAAACAACGTGTGTAACTAAGGTTGGGAATGGAGCAACCAGTGCCCTGAACTTACCTGGCCTCGGTTTTCTCTTTCAAGCGAGGGGTGGAACATGTCGAAGAGAAAGCCCGGATACTCAACTTGGATTTTTTAGAAATAATCTTCTTATACTCATTATTAAAATTCGAAGAGGGAACTTGTCCTATTCATGGAATTTAAAAGGTGATCTGACTGTTATTTTTTCCATTTCACTTGTTGAATATGGAAATTGATATTGAGTAAAAGTAGAATGATTTCTATAATCTTATTTTCTCAAAAGATACTCTTTAAAAATGATTTGAGAAATATTCAAAAAGAGGTTTAAATAAATTCATATTCACTAAAAGAATATTTTGAAAATATACATCTCTCTAAGATATTTTGGCAAAGAAAAATGAATGAATCAAAAAATAATCACCTAATTACATCATATTATATCGATGATTGGATTACGAAGGAACTGAGTTTGGATTTGGATGATTCCTATCCGAAAACAACTTCGAACCAATTTACGTGTTTGAAGACGAAGATATTGAGATGAATAATAACGAGGGACTACTTGTTGATAAATTGGCGATAAACTTCTGATTCACTATATTGTAGCAGTGGGCTCTTTGTTATGAAAAATTTCAAAACCACAAGGACTTCTCGCCTAGTAATGGTCGAGGAAAGTACCTTCGGTCTCAGAACAAACTTGTATGGAAGAATGTCTGACCTTGCATTCTAAATCACATCGAGTGATCTCTATAAAGGTATATCAGTCGGTGTTGGAGAAGACACCTTCACTTAGCTTAACACCTTTTTCTGTGACATACGAGCTCAGGAAGTTATATGTTTAAGAAATCAGTCATGTGAATGTGGAACGGAAATGTGGCATTCAAAGTGAAAGAAGATATGCTATGTGAAAAGGTAATCGTTGCCTCGAGCCTCATCAACCGGAAATGTCCGAAATAGGTTTAGATGCGGCAAGGTTAAGTGGGTCATTCCCAATTAGGGTATAATCATTCCCTTCTAGATATATTTCTTCCTGCTTTGACGTTCGAGATGTAAATTGATGTGGATGTATGTCAAGAGAACTCTTTGATAAAGGTCGGTAATGACCGGGATGATATATTCGGTACTATCTAGTTACAGAGATAAGCAAGTCTTGTGTTGGTAGAGGATCTTTTGTGATGGTCCTGGTACATTCCTCTAAAGATGTACTGTCAGAAGGTAGTCCCTTCACTTGGTCATTTGTATGGAAACCCACTCTCTAATAAGGACATGTGGTTTTGTTTATATTGGCATAATGAATAGCCCTAAAATGCTATATGGTTAGCCATTTCGGTTAAGATTTATAAGTTTAGTTGCAAATATTTTCAAAGAATGTCATTAAAAGTAATATCCCTAAATTTTGCGTAATAAAGAGTTTTGGTTATCACAAAGTAAAAAACCCATTCCGTGTTTATGTGCGGCATGGTCTTATGAGATACCCTTTTGTTTTCAAAACATCGTACTTTGAGCTCTCACACCAGTCCAATGACTGACCCGGAGTTTGTTTTTTCCTTTAAACTTTGGATGCCCTATTTTTCGGCCAGCCGTGTAGTCAGGATACCTTAGGAGCATGTTGAGGAGCATTTTAGAGAAGTCTTTTGGAGCTATGAAGCTAAAGTACCTTATGTAGATATCTACCCATTTTCCATTGTGTTATGTAGTATCTATTTTCCCACATATGTACGGATAGATAGTTATAACTATCCCATTAGATTTGTATTTGACTCTGATCATTTATATATAATTAAAATGTTGAATGCGATGTGAGATTCTATTATTGTGTTATCATCTATCTTTATTTTCTTTTACACCCCTGATAATCTGCCTCCCCGGCACTTGGATTTGCAGCACGTGAATACTATAGATGTATTAATGTCGGTTTTTGAGGGTCGAGAAGACGGTTCATCACATTTAACCTAAGAAGAGCCGGCCATTAATAAGGAAGAAGAGGAAGAGAAATTCAATCAAGTTAAGGAATTAAAGTTAGGGGATTAATTTCAAATCAAATCTCATAGCTCTTATCATATTTAAGGTGAATATAATTCATTCCATCTTTATTTTGTTTTCACGATCATATGTTTTCAGATTTAAGATTAAATTTGTTTTCATGATGTGTTGGATGATGATATGCTTCAGTTATTATGTGTTCGATTTAAACCAATTCATTTACACATGAATTTGCACCAGTCAAAACCGATGGTTATTGATTTCTGAATGCCATGCACAAATTTATATATATGTAAATTAGGATTTTAGAGATGGATTTCACTTTTTGTAATTTCCAAGCTATGAAAGATTTATTATGAATTTATAAAGGAAAATATGATAATATTGATTTTAAATTAAATTTTAATTATTTTAGGAAGAAATTGGGTCTTAAATTTTAATATGTTAGATAATATGATGAAATTGAATTTCTATGATTTTTGGGGATTTTTCCTAATTGATTTACTATAAAAATAAATTATTTTAAAAGAGGGACTTATTTGCAATATTGGTTTTGCTTAATGGAAGGGCTTAAACGTTAATTTTTCCTTTGATTTAGATCTGATAAGTGCAGAAGTTATTTTGTAAAGTATTTGAAAAGTTTTAAGGCAACGAATTAAAAGGTTACTCATGGGCAGGCTAGTTAAAGCAATTACTAAAAATGAGCATGATTTCAGCCTTTAATCAGAAAAGAGGGTTCCGCCTCCTTTAGTAGTACCTTTTGACATTAATGCTTCCGCTCCAACACTGTCGAAACCAACCCAGCCGAAACCTACCCAGCGGAAACCAATAAACATGGTATCATTTAGATGGTACGTAGTGGACTGGAGTGAAGGTGGAAGCCATGGTGCCAAAAGCAATGCTTCCGATGGGATCAAAACCTTAGTTTTATTTCAAATGTTAAGAGCATGCTTCATTTTGCTTAAAGCTTTCGACCTAGTCAAAGAATTTATTTTTAAGTGGTTTTTCTCTAAATATCTTTTAAAGGAGGTTGCCATTTTATATTCTAAAAGTACAGGCTTTCGAAGGTGTTACTTTATTTATAAAAGAATGCTTTCGAAAGTAGTGGTTCCGACTTGGTCGAAACCCAATCGCTGTTCTTTTTACCTTTCGAATGTATTGTATCCATCAATGCTTTCGAAGGGTCCTGTTTGTTCTAGAATTAAGATAAGTCATTTCCTAAATTCTTTTGAAAGGGTTCAGGGGTTTCGAAGGCAATGGTGTCGAAAGGGGGTTTCGATGCTACCCTTCAATGTTTTACTCAATGGTTTTGAGCTCTTGAATATATGATTTCGACACCATCAAACTTTCCCCAAAACCAATTTATTAATGGTTTTGAAAGAGATACTTTCGTGTGCAACCACTTTGACCCAAAAGATGTTTTAAAGAGTAAAACCCACACTTTCAAAAGGAGTACTTTCACTTGTTTAGAAGCTATGTTTCTAAAGATTTTGAGTAATGTTTTGATACCATCAAAAGGTATATTCAGTTTCGAAAGAAATTATTTAGCAAGGGCTTCGAAAAGTACATTCATAATGTTTTGAAAGGAGTTTTCTTTTCTTTCGAAGGAGGTTATCCAAATGTTTCGAAATAGATGGTTTAAGGTTTTCAAAACAAATAACCCAATTTAATTTTAAAGGAAAAACCATGCAATAAATAAAGAGCTTTGAAATGAAGTTTTTGAATAAGTTTTCCTTGAGTAACAAGTTAATGGGGTTAACCAATGTATAAAATGATTTCCATGATATTTAACCATAGGTGTTGGTATTATTTTGATGTTATGATTGCTTCTTCATATATTTATTCACATTGTTATGAGCCTATAACGGTACTTTGGGAAAGGGAAAAATAACCAGCTAGGTTGACATAGTAGTGAATACAACTGAAGAAATTTTAAAATCTTAATTAAAGATATTGGCAGGGGCCAATATCTTCACAGTAATCCGATGAACACTGTGTGTGGAAAAAGATATTGTCAAGGGCCAATAGGTTCATAGCCAGCCCATGAAAACTATGATTTGATATTGGCAGGGGTTAATAGGTTTATAGTTAGCCTACGAAAACTATATCTAGATGAAGATATTGATAGTTATTCAATAGGTTCCTAGTCAGCCTATAAAAACTAGGATAAGAGAAAGGATATAGGAGTTACCAATAGGTTCTTAGTAATCCCATGAAAGCTATGAAATCGGACAGGCCGTCCATAAACATTTAATAGGTTATTAGTAAGCCCATGATAACTAATAGGTTAATAATAATCATAGAAACTATAATTGAGATAGATAGTCACAATGAATGGGGATGGGTAATCCAGAATTGATTCACTTGTTTTGCATATCATAGTGTTTTGAATTGTTTTAACCATTGTGGATGCAGGTGCACAGTATATGGTTTTATAAAGTTTTAAGATACTAGTGAGATGAAAACCTATTCCACTAAGCGGAGTGGTCTTACTATATATCTAAATGGTTTGAGACGGTAGATTATTATTCATACCAAGCTTTATGTCTTACTTGAAGTTTTTGTTTTTCTCCTTAAACTATCAGATACTCAATTTATTACGATTAGTATGAGGTTTAGGGTTTTCAGACGTCCTTTTAGATGAATAAAGTTTCCAGTGATGTGTGGGAGGTATGCTAGCTACTTAGAGTTCTTTCTTTTCCGCTGTGTTTGGTTGTAAAGGCAAACTTGTTTGTTGCCTTATTAAATACTATGATTATCCAAGGGGATCTTCATATGTCGCTCTTGGCGTATTTTGTAATAAATATATGTTATCTGAACATGGTCAGCATACTGGGATTGTGTAATGAGTCTGCAATGTTTTGAAATGGAATATGGAGTTTGTTTGCTATTTAATTTTTCTCTCCATATTCTTGTGTTTCTGTGTATCAATGTATCTAACATTACCGCATTTAATCGTTGAGGATTAATATCTATGGATGACTGCAGCATCCATAGCCGTTAGTTTTGGGCCTCTAAGTAGGGATGTTACATGCGAACTTTAATATATGAATAGTTCGATATTAATGGCTGATCAAATTTACACTTGATGAGTCACACAACTGAAAGATGAATTCTCATTTGGCCAAATAATTTAACTAGTTTGTAATTGTTATAAATTAACTAATATTTCTGAAATATTCATTATAAATTTGATTACGATTTGAGAAATAAATATTATACAATAGTTATAAATATATCAGTCGATATATGATATCGATAAGCGATTAAATTGGATTTAGTTGTGTAATATTCTTGTATGGGCTTAAATGTATTTAAGACCCATCATAGGGCTTGTTCATTTTGTAGCACACATGGGTCTAGGCGGCTCAATTTTGGTAGAAAGGGGATTGATTTTGGATGGCTCAGATTGAAGGAGAAAGAATATGGGATTACGTCCATTTTTCTCTCCTTTCTAATCACCATATAAGCATCCCCTAATTATATATAATCTTTTGCTACCTCCTATTCACTTACTTACTAGCCGAAATTATACCCTTTCCTATCCATCACGACGAGCTCAAATCTAGTTAGATATGATCATTATTCAATAGCTGAACGTCAATGATTCAAGGAAGAATCAAAAAGTGTTTCAAAGAAGAGAGTTTATCTTTTCAAGGTGTATTTCATGGCTTCGTATTAAGGTATGATTTATAAGATTATAATTAAAGATTTTCAGTATAATGTTTTTATCATATGTGTGTGTATTATATTGTTAATTAGGTGACGATTTTGACATACAAGCAATGTTGTTACAAAATATTTCTGGTTATATGTATGTATATGTTTATGTGTAAATTTTTTTTATTTTATATCATATATTTCAAGTCATGCAACCATATGTAAAAATAATATAATTTAATATTTTATAAATTAATATATATTATGTAACTACATATATATAGTTTATATTTAGTTATAACATCATATTCGGTCATATAATTTTATATATGATATATAACAGTAAAACTAATTTTTGACAGTAAAAAAATATTTTTTATAAATAAATTAATATTATTTAAAACAATTTACTTCATAAATAAATTATATTAATTCGAATATGTTATGTAATTTTTTTTTAATTTTATAAAATTACATTAGCGCTAGATAAGCTTTCGGCCAAAAATAAAAAATTACAAAATTAGTTTTCTATTTTTTAAAATTAATTATTTAAAATGAACAAAATTAAATAAATTAATATAAAATTAATTTTAACCAAGAATTTACTGAAAATTTAAAATCTGAAATAAAATTTCAAAATTAATTATTTTTTAATATTTTATTAATTTATAAATGAATATTTATTAAAATGAATTTTAAATTAAAACATATAAAATTATTTCTAAGTTATGCGCATGACGTGGTATTTAACAATAATAAAAATTTATCTTAAATAATTGTATTATTAATATATATATATATATATATATATTACAAATACATTTATATGTTTGTGTGTATATTAAAAAAATTACTTTTTTATTATATATATGTATACACATATTATTTGCAGTTTAAAAAAATGAATTTAATATTTTAAATAATTTATTTATATTTAAATAAATATATTTTAATAATATGTATATGTACATTATTAGTATTTTATTATAAGATTATATATACCACTATATATACATATATATTTATATATATATTATACATTTATATAAAATTATATAAACAAACTTAACACACACATATATTTATAATATTTATATAAAATAATTGTTTATATACATATACAGATATTGTAACATTCCCGTTTTTAATCAAATTCAAAATGATAACTTAAGTTTAAACTTTAAAAATAAGATTTAAATTAATATCCATTTTTTTAATTTTCTTTCTTTTAAATTTAGCTCTGGAAAATGTAATTTAAAATATTAGTAAATAAAACATAAAGATAAATACATTTCATAATTTATATAAAACATAAATATTTAGGAAAATATTTAATAAAGATTTAAATCATTTGTAAAAGTAAGTAATTAATTTAAACTGATAAACTAAACACTTGTCAACTTAGTAATTAATAAGTAATAAATATGTCATTCACTTAAGATTGAGTAAAAATATTTGTACGCTTAAGAACAATTCAAGTTAGCTAGTGGCAAAACTTGTTTTAAAGAAAATTGAGTTTATAACTAAATGTTCAAAGGGAGAGCCTGATATTTTCTTCAATTCAATCTTTATTTCCTTCTTCTAATAAAAAAAATAAAACTGAAATCTGGAATCAAATGAAAACAGCAACAATATTCAAACTAGATTTAAGCTATGCTTCAACAGGCAAGTATAGATTCAAGTTCAACAAATAAATTCAACAGCAGTTTCAAAATTCAACAACAGTTTCAAAATTCAACAGCAGTTTCAAAATTCAACAAACAATATTTCAAATTCAACTTCAAGAATCAACTCCAACAACAATCAAAATAGCAAGCAAACTCAAACGGCAACATTCAAATCAAAAAACAATGCCAGTTCAATTCAAAGTTCCTGGAAACAAAGTAAAACTGTATTCTCTGCTTCTTTAATTCTGGTGAGTAAATTTCTTTAAAAAAAAGCAGATTAAACCTGATCTTATGCTTGATGATTGTTGAAGTAATATAGTATATTATGTTTATAAATGTATAGATGTTAATGTATATGTATATAGTGTTATGCCTGAAGTAATATTTGAAATTTATACAGACATGTTCTCTGTTCTTATACCAGACACAATTTTTTTTGAAAAATTTCATAGCTTCCTATACATTGAATTATAGGTTAGGATTTGAAAAGATAATATGACTCTAATAGTGTAATTTACATTTTAAAATTTGTTTCAAAATTTAAAATTTAGCAATTAGCCTAGAAAAGCAAATATCAGTGATGATCTCAATGTTCGATGAAAATCAATCATGATAATTTAAATTTCGTATTATACAATCTGGATTGAAATACCAAATCATGAATTTTAATATGAATTTGGACATTTTTAATTTAGTATTTAGAGTGAAATTGTGAGTTGTTCGAGTTTGGATTTCTGATCAATTGCCATCGGTCGGCGTCGACTGGAAGCTTAGAATTTGGCATGGAGGAGGTCGGGGTGTCAAGCGTCGTTGGAAATGTGTGGATATTTTTCTGATGGCCGTGGTGGCTATGAAGTGGAAAAGTAGGGTTCGTAGTTCATTTTAGTCTGTGCTGGATTCATGGTGATTGTGGCGACTATGGGGGATCTGATCGAATCGCTTAAGGGGGAAATGGATGTAGGGTTCGAGACGCTATCGTGGTCGAGGCGGCAGGCCTTCTGGTGATGTAGTCGTCGTTGGCAAGGGCTTTTGATCGATCGAGTTACCTTTTGTGTTCGATAGATGGATTTTGTCCCTTTGGAGTTTTCAGAAGGTTGAGTGGTCGAGAGGGTCGATGGGAGTGTCGACAACGTTGAGAGGGTCGTAGCAATGGTCAGCGTCGATCTGGAGGCGTGTGCATGTGCACGGTGATAATCGTGTGTCTGGACATGTTTTGGGTGGATAAGAAGAATCTTGGTCTCAGTGTGGTTCTCGTGTTGTTTGCGTGTTCGACTCGAAGATGTGAAGAAGCGAGTTTAGCCCAGGTTTTTCGAAGATTCTCTCGTGTGCGACTCGAAGTTTTGATCGTGTTGTTTAGGGTTTACTATTTTGGCTCGAGTAATTATTTCCAGGTTTTCAAATCTTGTTCAGTTTAACTAAAATGAAATTTAAGCAAAGCTGAATTTTTAACAAAGTTTTTATCCAGTTTTTTAAAGATGTTTGAAATGTTTGAATTAAAACGTGATGATTAGACAAGTTTAAGTTTTAAAGGTATAGATTTTAAAGTTAATCTTGTTTTTTATAAAAAGTTTGTTTTATATAAATATTACTTTGGACAAGTCATGTATTTAGTCCATAAATATTTCCAAATAAAAATGTCATTGTTGAAATTGAGGTGTAATTAAAGTGAAAGGATTTAACTTTAATAAAATTAAGGGTTGATGATTATGAATAAACCCAATTCAAGCTTTTAAATTAAATTTAAGTGATAGGTAAGAGTTTAATGTAATGTTTGAGTTATCTTTAATTCAATCAATTTTTATTTGCTAAAGTAATTAAAGTATACTTACTTAAATTAACTAAGATGCTTAATTTAGGTAATTAAAATAAATTAATCTGTGTAATTAATTTAGAGTAACATTTATTATTCAAAAAAAAGAATTAAAATTGTTCAAATTATTCTAGAATTTAAAGTTTTAAAAAGTTTATTTAAAAGAATAAGTTTTTAATTTGAAAATTAAAATGTGATTTGAAAATAATTTGATTTGGTTTTGAAAATATCCTTATATTAGGTAAATTATTAATTAAATCTCTAAGTGGTTTTTCAAATGTAATTTAATGATTTAATTAGTTTAAAGGGATGATTATTTAATGAAATTAAAGACTAATTTCTTTAATGTTATTAAAAGTTAATTAATGATTTAAAGTTGATTAATCCAGTAATCAAAGAAAAATTAATTAAAGGATAATTAATTAATGTGATTGACTAATTTAGGTAATTAAGGATAATTAATTAAAGAATAATTAAATAATTAAGGTTAATTGTTTAATGATTAAAGGTTGATTGATTTATTAATTAAGGTTAATTGTTTAACTCGTGCAAATGTAATCGTATTTTTTCCAAAACAAAAACTATTTTTTTCAAATAATAATAGTTTTCATATAAAGAAAGGATTTCCAATTTTCTTGAAAAGATTTCAAATTGAAATGAAATTGTTTTGAAAGCTACGAATGAATCTTTGTGAAAGATGGTTTAACCTTGTTTTGAAATTGAAGAAGATTTTAAATGGTGTATCTTTTATATAAAAAATTTGAAATGGGAATTGTGAATGAATCTTTGGAAATGGTTTTGAAAGCTATGAATTGAGTCTTTGATTGAATGGCTGGATGAGTTAATCCAATTTGAAAGGGAAATTATTCTGAAAGGATATTAATGAATCTTTGTGAAAGATGGGTGAACTTTCTGAAGTGAATCTATTTGTTTAAAGGATTTGAAAATGGTTTAAACCATTTGAAAGGAAGGTTTTGGGTAATGACTTAACTGAGATCCATATATCCATATATTTTTTAAATATTACGCTCATTATTCGGTTTAGGTGGGAGAATACTTTGTGTCATATAACCCATTCCGAATAGTGATACGACGTTATGGATTGCAATTGATGACTGGTGGTGAAGACCAGATATTTTCGAAAGAAAAAGGATGACCTGTCGAATGTCTCTGCACCAAATGACCCCGGTATAGAGAGTTATATCATCCTTTGTGATGGAGAATCCAGACGTGATTAGGAATTATCCGGATTTGCAAGGGCTTCTTTGTGAAGTGCCTTCGGTTCTGTTCGAACCAGGAACAGACTTGTACGGATGTGTATCTGACATTACATTTTAAAATGTAAAGCTGGTTTCTATCAAATACATTTTTGTTTGGGGGCGGAGAATTTATTCTCTTAGCTTAACACCCTTCTCTGAGACGTACGAGCTCAGAGGTTATGTAGTTGATGGTTACTAGCGATACATTTCCAATTTGGTAATGTGGCATATCAAGTGCTGCTGATCATTGTTGATTAAAGCATGGCTTTTGTGAAAAGCGTAGCTTTATGGACGAGACTTCGTCGAACCTCACAACCCGGAATGGTCGAAACAGGAAGGATGCAGCAAGGTTATTTGAGGGTAGCGCCCCCTGAGGGTATGTCCATTTCCTTCTGGATAGAGGTGGTATCATGGTATGGAGCCCAGATATTTAACCTATGTGGTTGCTGCAAATTTATTACCTTTTGGTTGTTGGTGAATCCCTGGATAAAGGTTGGTTACGATCGGGGGATGGCATACTCATGTCAGTAGTTACCTAGTTACAGAGGTAACCCAGCCTTGTGTTGGTAGAGATCCGGTTAGGTTCTCGGGGCGTCCCTCTAGAGGCATACCCATGTGGCCCAGGATGGCCTGACCATTTATTGGAAATCCAATCTCCAATACACGCCCTTTACAATTGCAGTTGTATAACCCGTTATTCTTAAATGGTAGCTATAGCAGGCATAATATAATGGTACCAATGCTGGCTAAGATTAATATTGTATTTCGAAAGGTTTTCTGCACTATGCACTAATAATAATATCAAAAGAATTTTGCGTAGTAAGCATGTTTGACTATCATAAGGAGAAATCTCCCCCAAGTGTGCGATTGCATTATGTGTGTGCCGGAAGGTCTTATGGAATTTTTATGTTTCAAAAAGCATTGCGGATTTCAACTTTAAAATCTTTTGTTAGATAAAACTATTTTTATTTTCTCATACCAGTCGCATAACTGATCCGGAGTTTATTGTTCCTTTCCTAAACTCTGGGTGCCCACAATTTTCCGCACGGGCAATCTAGAGTTTGATTTTTCAGATAGTCAAATAGTAAGGGTAGATTCGATAGCATTCAATCTCTGGATATTGGAAATCGCATTTGGATTGAGTTGCTTCACTTCAGTGTTGAAGATGGTTCTCGCTTTTTGGTTTGGAGTCTTTCTAGTCTTAGAGTATTGGCAATGCAGTTAATTGGAGTATCTATCTTAAGGACTTCTGAAGATACTATCTTTTAGAGACTTTCTTCCGCTGTTGTTTTTGTATCTCTGATGTTGATATAAATTGTATCAATGTGTTGTACAATTGTAATCAACTGCTGTATATCAATGCTATTATCTTTTTCATCTGCTGTGTTGTTATACTTAATGTGTTATAAGCTCTGGCGAACCAGATTCGGCGTTTGAATCTGTGGCATTCGAGTACAAGTGAAGTAGGGGTGTCAATTTTCGAAGGTCGAGTCAGGTTCATAATAATTGGTATCAGAGCTGAAGGTTGAACTTTAGCTCAGGAGTATAACACATTAGGTAACTCATTAGAGATAGGGTGAAGTATGCCCTAGAATGAATATATCCCTAAGATATCTGTCTGTGTGCCTCAGTAAATTCTCTTACTATCCACTGATAGTGAGCATGAGTGCAAGAAGAGGACAAGGTAGGGGACATGGGAGTACTGCTACAAATGGTCGATACCCTGTAATAACAAGGAAACAACTCTTCTCAATTTCCTTTGAGCTAGTTTCAAACTCTTTGATTGCTTCATGGCAGCTCGAGGGAGAAGCTTTATATGGTAACCCTGCGAATCCTTGTAGAAAGTTTCTATTTTGTATTCTCTTCATCGGTTTCTTATCAGCTTTTCGTTTTCAACTTTAATGAATTTGAAATTTTAAATTAAAGTAAATTGGTAAACCAAAATATAAAGCTGAAGTGGGTTGTGTCGATTTCGATTAAAACCAAATTTGAAATTCTATTGTAAGGATCGAAGCCCGAAGAAGAACAGGTTGGTGTATACTTTGGGATATTCCAATCTGAATCGAGTATCCATTGTTTGTTCTGTTGAGTCCAGTTATATTCTACAAGTGGTTAGTTATCCTTCGAATAACCAGCGCCCCTGTATATTTTCGTAGATCTGGTGTTCCAAGTGTCTTGTGAAGTATTGAACAAGTTGTTCTGGAATTTATTGTTGATATTCTGATTTGGTAAGCCAAATGAAGAATAAATATTCAGTTTGATCTGGAAAACTATTTCTCTATCTTTATGTATCCATTCTCTGTTGTCTCCCTTGCAAATTTCAGGGACGAAATTTTCTTAAGGGGAGAATTTGTAACATTCCTGTTTTTAAATCAAATTCAAAATGATAACTTAAGTTTAAACTTTAAAAATAAGATTTAAATTAATATTCATTTTTTTTAATTTTCTTTCTTTTAAACTTAGCTTTGGAAAATGTATTTTAAAATATTGGTAAATAAAACATAAAGATAAATACATGTTATAATTTATATAAAACATAAATAATTAGGAAAATATTTAATAAAGATTTAAATCATTTGTAAAAGTAAGTAATTAATTTAAACTGATAAACTAAACACTTGTCAACTTAGTAATTAATAAGTAATAAATATTTCATTCACTTAAGATTGAGTAAAAACATTTGTATGCTTAAGAACAATTCAAGTTAACTAGTGGCAAAACTTGTTTTAAAGAAAATTGAGTTTATAACTAAATGTTTAAAGGGAGAGCCTGATATTTTCTTCAATTCAATCTTTCTTTCCTTCTTCTAATAAAAAAAATAAAACTAAAATCTGGAATCAAATGAAAACAGCAACAATATTCAAACTAGATTTAAGCTATGCTTCAACAGGCAAGTATAGATTCAAGTTCAACAAATAAATTCAACAGCAGTTTCAAAATTCAACAAAAAAGATTTCAAATTCAACTTCAAGAATCAACTCCAAAAATAATCAAAATAGCAAGCAAAATCAAACAGCAACATTCAAATCAACAAAACAATGCCAGTTCAATTCAAAGTTCTTGGAAACAAAGTATAATTCTGGTGAGTAAATTTCTTTTAAAAAAGCAGATTAAACCTGATCTTATGCTTGATGATTGTTGAAGTAATATAGTATATTGTGTTTATAAATGAATAGACGTGAATGTATATGTATATAGTGTGATGCCTGAAGTAATAATTGAAATTTATACAGACATGTTCTCTGTTCTTATACCAGACACAAGTTTTTTTGAAAAATTTCATAGCTTCCTAAACATTGAATTATAGGTTAGGATTTGTAAAGATAATATGACTGTAACAGTGTAATTTACATTTTAAAATTTGTTTCAAAATTTAAAATTTTGCAATTAGCCTGGAAAAGCAATATCAGTGATGATCTCAATATTCGATGAAAATCAATCATGATAATTTAAATTTATGATTATATAATCTGGATTGAAATACCAAATCATGAATTTTAGTATGAATTTGGAAAATTTTAATTTAGTATTTAAAGTTAAATTATGAGTTGTTCGAATTTGGGTTTCTGGTTAATTGCCGTCGGTCGACGTCGACTGGAAGCTCAGAATTTGGCATGGAGGAGGCCGGGGTGTCAGGCGTCGTTGGGAAAATGTGGGGATATTTTTTTGAAGGCCATGGTGGTCGTGAAGTGGCGAAGTAGGGTTCGTAGTTCATTTTAGTCTATCTTGGATTCGTGGTGATCGCGACGACTATGGTGGATCTGATCGGATCGCTTAGGGGGGAAATGGATGCAGGGTTCGAGACGCTACCGTGTTCGAGGTGATAGGTCTTCTGGTGACGTAGTCGTTGTTGGCAAGGGCTTTTGGTCAGTCAAGTTTTGTTCCCTTTTGTGTTCGATATCTGGATTTTGTCCCTCTAGAGTTTTCAGTGGGTTGAGTGGTCGAGAGGGTCGTTAGGAGTGTTGGCGACATGGAGAGGGTCGTAGTGATGGCCAGCGTCGATCTGGAGGCATATGCATGTGCACGGTGATAATCGTGTGTCTGGACATGTTTTGGGTGGAGAAGAAGAAGCTTGGTCTCGGTGTGGTTCTCGTATTGTTTGCGCGTTCGACTCGTAGGTGTGAAGAAGCGAGTTTAGCCCAGGTTTTTTCGAAGATTCTCTCGTGTGCGACTCGAAGTTTTGATCGTGTTGCCTCGGGTTTACTATTTTAGCTCGAGTAATTATTTATAGGTTTTCAAATCTTGTTCAGTTTAACTAAAATGAAATTTAAAGCAAAGCTGAATTTTTAACAAAGTTTTTATCCAGTTTTTAAAGATGTTTGAAATGTTTGAGTTAAAACGTGATGATTAGACAAGTTTAAGTTTTAAAGGTATAAATTTTAAAGTTAATCTTGTTTTTTTTAAAAATTTTGTTTTATATAAATATTACTTTGGATAAATCATGTATTTAGTCCATAAATGTTTCCAAATAAAAATGTAATTGTTGAAATTGAGGTGTAATTAAAGGGTAAGGATTTAACTTTAATAAAATTAAGGCTTGATGATTTTGAATAAACCCAATTCAAGCTTTTAATTTTAATTTAAATGATAGGTAAGAGCTTAATGTAATGTTTGACTTATCATTAATTCAATCAAGTTTTATTTGCTAAAGTAATTAAAGTATAATTACTTAAATTAACTATGATGCTTAATTTAGGTAATTAAAATAATTAATTTGTGTAATTAATTTAGAGTAACATTTATTATTCAAAAAGAAATGAATTAAAACTGTTCAAATTATTCCAGAATTTAAAGTTTAAAAAAGTTTATTTAAAAGAATAAGTTTTAAATTTAAAAATTCAAATGTGATTTGAAAATAATTTGATTTGGTTTTGAAAATATCCTTATATTAGGTAAATTATTAATTAAATCTCTAAGTGGTTTTTCAAATGTAATTTAATGATTTAATTAGTTTAAAGGGATGATTATTTAACGAAATTAAAGATTAATTTCCTTAATGTTATTAAAATTTAATTAATGATTTAAAGTTGATTAATCCAGTGATCAAAGAAAAATTAATTAAAGGATAATTAATTAACGTGATTGATTGATTTATTAATTATGATTAATTAATGAAAGTAATTAAAGATAATTAATTATTTAAAGATAGTTACTTAATTAAGTAATTGATTAATGATTAAAAGTTGATAAATCAAGTGATTAAAATTAATCTGAGATTTATTAATATAAGTGATTATAGATAATCACTTATTGTAATTAATTCAATGGTAATTAATTAAGAGTTAATTAATTAGTGTGATTTACTAAGGATAATTAAATAATTAAGGGTCAGTTAATTAATGATTCAAGGATAATTAATTATATGGTTTGTAATTAATTAATGTTAACTAACCAGGATTATTAATTTATTAATCCGGTTTATGTTAAGTTATAATCAGGATTGGATAATTAATTCACAATGGAATTAATTTAATTGAAAATTCAATTGAATTAATTAAGGTTTAAATAATTAATTGATCCTGCTTATAAATGATTATTGAATGCTGGATTGCTTATAAAGGTTTATATTGCATGAAATGCTTTGAATTGATTGTTTTCTTTGGACTGTAATATTTTGTAATGTGAATTAGGCTGTGTAATTTACACATTTATCCGTGATATGTTTAATATTATCTGTGAATCTGTGAATGAAAGGATAAGCGTTATAGATTATACCGCTTATCAAATGCTGCTGTGTTGAATCTGTGATGATTGTTGATATTGCACTATTGTGTAAAACCCCTGGACTACACCTTACACACACAAATATGGATTGCACGAGGAAATTGGTTAGGTCATAGATTTTTAAAATGGTTTTATAGTTGAATTTTGAATTCAGATGGTTTTGGAAATGGAATTGGGTTAAACATGAAAAGTTTTCGACAAGGAATTTTAAAAGATAAAAGTTATTTTGAATAACTTGATAAAGTTTTGAAATTTAAATAATTTGATTTAAATTTGAATTCAAAATTTGAAATTGAATTCTATGTTTGGAAATTATGGTTTAAAAAGATTATACAAGTTATAATATGGGTTTTAAACCATTTTAAAAAGTATTGTTTTAGAAATTTGAATTTAAAGGGTTTTAACTCGTGCAAATGTAATCAGAACAAAAACTATTTGTTTTCAAATAATGATAGCTTTCATATAAAGAAAGGATTTCCAGTTTGTGTTGAAAAGATTTCAAATTGAAATGAAATTGTTTTGAAAGCTATGAATGAATCTTTGTGAAAGATGGTTGAACCTTGTTTTGAAATTGAAGAAGATTTTAAATGATGTATCTTTTATATAAAAGATTTGAAATGGAAATTGTGAATGAATCCTTGGAAATGGTTTTGAAAGTAATGAATTGAGTCTTTGATTTAATGATTGGATGAGTTATTCCAATTTAAAAGGGAAATTGTTTTGAAAGGATATTAATGAATCTTTGTGAAAGATGGGTGAACTTTGTGAAGTGAATCTTTTTGTTTAAATGATTTGAAAATGGTAATTGGTTTAAACCATTTGAAAGAAAGGTTTTGGGTAATACGTTGTGACTTAACTGAGATCCATATATTCATTTTTTTAAAATATTGCGCTCATTATTCAGTTTAGCCAAGAGAGGACTTTGTGTCATATAACCCATTTTGTATAGTGATACGATGTTATGGATTGCAATTGAAGACCGATGGTGAAGAACGGATATTTTCAAAAGCAAAAGGTTGACCTGTCGAATGTCTCTGCACCGAATGGCCCCGGTATAGAGATTTATATCATCCTTTGTGATGGGGGAATGATTAGTAATTATCTAGATTTGCAAGGGCTTATTTGTGAAGTGCCTTCGGTTCTGTTCGAACCTGTAACAGACTTGGATGGATGTGTGTATGACATTACACTTTGAGATGTAAAGCTGGTTTCTATCAAATACATTTCTGTTTGGTGGTGGAGAATTTATTCTCTTAGCTTAACACCCTTCTCTGAGACGTACGAGCTTAGAGGTTATGTAGTTGATGGTTACTAGTGATACATTTCCAATTTGGTAATGTGGCATACGAAGTGCTGCTGATCATTTATTGTTCGAAGCATGGCTTTTGTGGAAAGCGTAGCTTTGTGGATGAGACTTCGTCGAACCTCACAACCCGAAATGGTCGAAACCAGAAGGATGCAGCAAGGTTATTTGGGGGTAGCGTCCCTTGAGGGTATGCTCATTTCCTTCTGAATAGAGGTGGTATCATGGTTTGGAGCCTAGATATTTAACCTATGTAGTTGTTGCAAATTTATAACTTTGTGATTGTTGATGAATCCCAGGGTAAAGGTTGGTTGCGACAGGGGGATGACATACTCGTGTCGGTAGTTACCTAGTTACAGAGGTAACCCCGCCTTGTGTTGGCAGAGATCCGGTTAGGTTTTTGAGGCGTCCCTCCAGAGGCGTACCCATGTGGCCCAGGAGTTCCTTAGCCTGACCATTTGTTGGAAATCCAACCTTCAATACGCGCCCTTTACGATTGTAGTTGTATAACCTTCCATTCTTAAATGGTAGCTATAACAGACATAATATAATGGTACCTATGCTGGCTAAGATTAATATTATACCTTTGAAAGGTTTTCTGCACTATGCATTAATAATAATATCAAAAGAATTTTTGGTAGTAAGCATGTTTGACCATCATAAAGGGAAATCTCCCCCAAGCGTGTGATTGCATTGTGTGTGCCGAGAGGCCTTATGGTAGTTTCATTTTCCAAAATGCATTGCGGATTTTAACTTAAAAATCTTTTGTTAGATAAAACTTTTTTTGTTTTCTCATACCAGTCTCATGACTGACCCGGAGTTTATTGTTCCTTTACTAAACTTTGGGTGCCCATAATTTTCCACATGGGCAGTTTAGAGTTGGATTTTTCAGATAGTCGAATAGTAAGGGTAGATTCGATAGCATTCAATCTCTGTATATTGGCAATCGCATTTGGATCGAGTTGCTTCACTTCAGTGTTGATGATGGTTCTTACTTTTTGGTTTGGAGTCTTTCTAGTCTTGGAGTATTGGCAATGGTATTGCAGTTAATTGGAGTATCTGTCTTAAGGAATTCTGAAGATACTATCTTTTGGAGACTTTCTTCCACTGTTATTTTTGTATCTCTGACGTTGATATAAATTGTATCATTGTGTTGTATCATTGTAATCAACTATTGTATATCAATGATATTATCTTTTTCTTCCGCAATGTTGTTATACTTAATGTGTTATAAGCTCCGGCGAACCAGATTCGGCATTTGAATCTGCGATATTCGAGTACATGTGAAGTATACGGGTACCGATTTTTGAAGGTCGAGTCAGGGTCGTTATAGATATATATGTATATTTGTTTGGACAACATATACTTGCATATTGGATGAGCTAACGTGTTTGTTGCGGTGCAAATCCTAGCTTCTATACACGAGCATGTTATACCTTGCATGGGTTGATATGTTACATATGCACACACACAAACACGCACAAACACACAAACGCGCACACACACACACACACACACACACACACATATATGATACATATGTATGTATATGATACATATGTAGGATCGATTTCACCCTAGAGGTTGATATGATACATATATACCTTTCATGGGTTGATATGATACATATGCACACACACACACATATGCAAACATACCTTGCATGGGTTGATATATTTCATATGATATAGTCTTCATTGGTCTTGATGTACCGATTTGTTGAGTCTGTTGTGTCCACTGTTGTCATCTTTCTTTGTACTTTATTGTGTTGATTTGAAGTCTGGTTGCACCGAGTAAGGACTGAGTTGTGTTGCATCCCTGGTGGTCTTCATGTTTAGTTTCATTTGGTGGTCTGACTTTTTTCAGGTGCTTGTTGCATTTTGTGTATGGTCTGAAGCTTTTTGTATATGCACTTGTTACTGATTTCATTAGTACACTATTGTTTGGCTTATTTGGTACATTGTGGTCTTGTCTACCTCTGGTTCATTTTGTTTTGTTGCTCTTGCCTTGAGTTTTAATGGTTGAGGCTTGACCTATATGTATGTTGAATGCATATGTACAGGTTGTCACATGTAGGCATTCATGTGTATAGTCAATGTAGTCTAGTTTATTTTGTGTACATGTGTGGGTTGTTGCCGCTTGAGTCTGGTTTCATTGGAGATCATTTTTGTCGAACCATTGAACTTGAGTATGGTTATGTTGATTTGGTCGAAACTCATATGCACTTGAGTGGAATCCGGCTTTTAGCTCGGGTTTGACCTTGTGCTCACCAATCCCTGCAATTTTATCAAGTGTATATCGCTATGCACGGCCTTATGACATGTGCAGTGATATACTGTGCACGTCATAAGTTATTTATGTAAGATGAATTCAAAATAAATGATGACGAACAACCCAAATAACTGAGGCAAATGATATTTTCAAACACACATTTTTATTGTACAGTGCAAAATATTTCTTTTTCAATTTTACCGCATCAATGTTTATTTTGCAGATAATTCAGATGCAGTATACAAACTGGAATAGAGTTGAAGAACAAATACGAGTGAATAAGTGATATGTAGTGAAATGATAAATTATAAATTGAAATTTGCGATGTAATCGAAATTGTATTATAAAATAACAATGTGTAAATGTATAGTGAGGGCTTAAATTTGTACTATTCGAATTTGTAATAAAATATTTGTTTAAATATGAATTTAATGTAATTTATTTTATTCATTAAATATTTATTTAATTATGTGAAAAATAAAATAGTATAATAACAAATACATTTAAATGAATATATATGTTTATTATCATCAAGCAAAATCATATACTTGCATATTACACAATCTCCCCCTTTTTGATGATAAAAAACATATATTAGGATTTTGAATTTATTAAATGTATTTGGTCATTGATGAAATCTATTTGCTCCCCCTATTTGAATGCTCCCTCTCTACAACAAAGCTCCCCTTTCATATATGCATGAAAATAAATAAAATATGCAAATTAACCTAGATGAGAATATGCAAATAAAAAATAAAATATTTGAACTTTGTTTTCCAAAATATTAACATTTCCCTCCCCCTTTTGTTATCAGCAAAAGATTAATAATGTCAAAAAAATAGAGATAAAGTGATAGACATTAATACAACGTTAATACCCAATCAAGTATGAATATTAAATTTCAATAGGAAATCAAACAAAAATAATAAATACTCTGTTTGCGCATATTCCACTTTAGAGTGATAGAGGTGATGTTGGAAAATAAAATCATATAGTTGTGTCCATTTGTGGTATATTTATATCAGGAATTTGAATACCTACTAACCATGCATAACTGTTAGGACTTTTAAATGAGATTAGTAGTACTCCCCATTTTTATTTAAAAAAGAAATGAATTTCAAGCTTCTTCTAGCCATGCATAACCGTGACGACTTTTAAATGGGATTAGAATCAACTTAGTAATCAATTTTAATGTGTGTTCCATACATGCATAACCGTGAGGACTTTTAAATGAGCATGAAAGCAGATAATCAATTATTCTAAGTACTTCACCCATGCATAGCCGTGAGGACTTTTAAATGAGAGTGTATACTTTGGATGTTTTATTGCTAATTAAATATAAAAAACGAATAATTTCCCGTTTAAAATACCACATTTTGACATACAATATTGGATTTAGATGAGTGATAGTCATTAGAAATATGATAGAAATTGAGATGATCATGGAATTTTTATCAACAAAAGTAATTATAAATCTTGTTTAAATTTTTTATGTAATTTACTAAATATACTATCTCAAGTCATAATGTATGGTTAATATCAACACTCATCAAATTTTTCAGTCACTATTTTCCTTTTTGATAATCTGTAGGGAGTCAGATTGGATGATGTATTCATTTAAGATCTAATCCAAAAATAAATATAAAATCAAATTTCTAAAATGTTTATCTAAAACGATGTGAACAAAAACTATTTTCTGGAATGGGTTTCAAAAAAAAAGTCTGCTACTTGAAAATCAGTTGAAATGAAAAATATGCAGACATTTTCTCTGAAAATGTGATGCAATAATGAATGTCTCTACATAAAACACGTTCTACTAGTAATTTTTCTGTTAACTAGGTTACCAGTGCAATCTATATCTGAATTTCCCTTTGACTTAAGGCTATCATTAGATAGATAGACTTCTAAGAGTTTGGAGCAATTAGAAAATTAAAAAAATGAAACCCTTCATTTTGAACAACAAAGAGCAATTAATCAGGTCCGACCCATGTGTATCTAGAGTAATCATCAACCAATACAAAACAACATCTATTGCCACCTAAACTTGCAATATCATTAGTCCAAACAAATCTATATGAACTATTTCAAGGATGAAAAGATGATTGGACAACTTTTTTGCATAAGTCCGAATCAAAATCAATCTTCATTTCCTTATTGCATAACTGGGTGATTTAAATCAGATCATGGTGTAGATTTTCAACATTTAATATATCCTTCAAGATAAGTGTACCGTTACCTATTTTACCTTTACCGATAATTTTTTGCTATTGCCCATTGTGATTCTGCCATCATTGTGCTAGGCTAAGGAACTTTGATTTGTCACCCATCGTGTGCCTGAAACAGCCAGAATCCAAGTAACACTGTTGTTGTTCCTTAGCCTGCTAGTACACCTATATGAGAAAAAATTTATGACCTATTTCTTTTTGAAGGTCCATGGTTGTTAGTGACAAAAGATGTGTAGACCCAGGACAATTTATATTTGTTCCTTTTGGAACCCAGATTTGTTTGACTTTACGGGATTTTATATTCATTCCTTTTGGAACCCAAATAGGTACGGTTTTCACGAATTTGGCGGCAATTATTGTGATTGTGTCCCATTTTTCAACAAATCGTGCACTTGGAATTGACTTTGTTAATTTCGCATCTAACACATTCAGATTGAGTATACCCAAGTCCTTGTCTAACAGTATTGACAGTTTGTTTTCCTAATAACACATATAGCGATCTTTCTCCTTTGGAAAATTTTCCTAAAGTTGTAGACAATTGTTGAACTTGTGTTTTGAGATATTTGTTTTCATTCAATAACAAGGCGCACTTTTTAATAGAATTTTCTGTCCTAGTGTTTTCACTTTCTTTCAAAATCAGGATTTCATTTTCAAGTGATTTAATTTTAATTTCTGATTTTTTAATTTCTTCTTCAAATGATAGACACTTATCACACTTAGGACTCTTGTTTCGATAGTTTTTGACCAATCGATCAAGCTATTTTTTAGTTCTATCAAACTATCTTTTTGTGATTCAAGTTTAGCGTACTTCTCGCTAAGTCGTTCAAAATAGCCATTTACTTCATGAAAATATATAAGTAATTCTAAATGAGTAAGTTTTGATACCTCGCCTTACCCGTCATCATCACTGTCGGTTATTTCTCCTTGAAGACACAAATTTTCTTTTTCACTCTCACTACCAGTGCTTTTATCAGCTTTATTGGTTTCATCCCAAGTGGCTACAAAAGTTCTCCATTTCGGTTTCTTTCCTTGGCTAAGTCGATTCCAAGGACAATTGGACTTGATGTGACCAAGTTTATTGCACTTGTGACAAATGATCTCCTGCACTTTTGAGTTGTCTAGAATTTTGACTATTCTGCTTTTCAGTTGTTGATTTAGAGCTAGATTTCCATACTTATGATTCCACCTTTTGAATTTCTTTATTATCAGCACCAATTCTGCTGCACTATCATCATCATCATCATCATCATCATATTCACTTTCAATTGTTCCTTTGAGAGCTATTGATATCTTTCAAGTATTACGTCCTTCACGTTCTTCCTTGAATTTCATTTCTAGCTCAAAAGTGGTGAGATATTCAATGAGTTCTTCAAGTTTGATTTGTTTCAGATCTTTTGATTCTTGAATGGCAGTAATTTTTGCTTCAAAATTCGTGGAAGGACTCTGAGGATTTTTTGGACTTTTTCCAATTCTGTGTATGATTCTCCGAGAGCTTTTGATTTATATACGAGATTAGAAAGTCATCCATATATCTCTTTGACATTCTCATCCTTGGCCATTATGAAGTTCTCGTATTTGCTACTAAGCATGGCAAAGCAAGATTCTTTGACTTGGGAGGTTCCTTCATGAGTCACTTCAAGTATGTGTCATATTTCCTGCGCAGTTAAACAATGTGAGACATGATTAAATTCAATTTAATCTAATGAACAAATAATAGAATTCATAGCTTTCGTGTTAGCATTCTACAGTTTATTTTCAAGATCTGTCCATTGATCCATTGGTTTTTCAGTTTCTTGATTATCTAACATTATAGTTGGTGTCCTATATCCCGTCTCAACAATATTCCATGCATCTATGGTTTTCAAAAAAAATTCATTCTATTTTTCCAGCAAGCATATTCACCATTGGACATGGGTGGTCTAACTGTGGACTGACACTTAGAAAAAGCATTATTAAAAGAAGCCATTTAAAAAATCAAATTTTTTAAAACAAAAATTTGTTTTTGAAAAATCAAATTTTTGAAACAAAAAGTGGCTTTTGTTTCTAGCACTAATACCACTTGTAGAATCGATTTCACCCTAGAACGGGGGATGAATAGGGTGATACTAATAATAATAAAATTAATGTAGAAATAAATATAATAATTGCAGCACAGATAATAGTAGAATAATAAAACCAAAAATAGAACAACACAGATTTACCTAGCTTCGGCAAAACCTTCCTACGTGCTGCGCCTTAGATTTCTACTAGAAATTAAGAAGTCAGACGCTTGCACAAGTAAACTTAAGACACCCGCAACGACTAACCTAACTCTATGCTCAAAACCCTACCACAACTCAGCCTCTGAGTTGCGAATTCTTAAACTACACCACCGTAGTTCGTACGACTAGAAAGCTATACAAGTTTAAAAGAAAAGTACAAACTAAAATAAACAGAACAAAAAAACCTATTTAATATTTTAAGCCCAATATAAAATATATAAAGGTCGGCCCAAAATAAAAGAAGAAGCGTTCTCCTTTTTTTCTCTATGCAAAACTTCGGCCAATACTTTCTTTTTTCGTTCCTCTTTCTAGGGTCTTGTTCGATTGAAGTTGCTACTTCGATTATGGTCAATTGAGATTATAGTTTCACTCATTTGGCTTCGTTACTCGATCAGTGGCTTTGGTTGGCTTTCGATAGTTCCAATTTGTCATGCTCGAATACTTGGATGAAATTGGTACGTGACTTTCCTTTTTGAATTTTGATTATGGCTTGACTTGATTCGAGTTTGCGTGATTTATTGCTCTTGTATTTTCTTGAACTCGAATCAATGATTTGCCGATGATGTAACAAGTTTAATTTATAGGGATAAAATCATTAAATTTTCGCTTGAATATATTGTTTGAATTCTTCATGATAGTTTCATTCAGCGATTCCATTTTGATTGAATGCTGGCGATTAATTGTTGACTTGTTCGTGTTGGATTTTGCTTGAATATTTTTTAGTCGGTTCCGTTCATTACTTCTTGTGTGATATATGCACTTGCATTGATTTACGACTGCAAGGTTGAGATGATTCTAACCTTTTCATATATTTGTGATATATTGTTGCCACTACCTTGGTCACCATGGCTTTGACTCTAGCATGACATGATCTTTTTGAAATACATTGACTTTGTTTGAAAACACTTCATCATAGTTTTAATTGACACCTTTTTGAAACTGCTCTGATTTGTTCGAACTACTACTATGTTGACTGCTTGATTATAACTGTAGTTAAATCGTGACTCATGTAACTGGTTTAATGTTTTATATGATAGTCTAGAGTGATCTCTGGCATAGCTTTGCATCCCATTATGTGTAAAGATGTTCTCCCATTTCATATGAATGTAGTCTTCAATAGTCTTGATGTACTAGTTTGTTGAATCTGTTGTGTCCTGTAACGACCCAGAATTTTGAATAATTTAATTTGGGATTATTTAATTTATTTTAAATATTTGAATGATGGTTTGGATTGAATTTTCAACATAACTTTGAATTTAGCGATTAAATTATAGAACTTAATCTATTGAGAGTTGAATAAAAAAATTGAATCTTCAATTTTAAGCCGATTAAAAATATTTCAAAGGCTTGTAAAATTCATATTGATAATATTGAAGATTATAGAAGCTTCAGAATTGAATTTTAAAGTGAATTGTTCAGTTTTGAAATTTAATCGTTTGAATCGATATTTAAAAATAGCCATCCGAGGCACAGTCTCGGAATTCGACGAAACCAGTTCCATTGGGTCCGTAATATTGAATTATTGCCGGATTTCAAATTTCGTATTTTTCGGAGTTTATATGTGAGCATATGACGAGTAAACGCGTCGAAATTCTCAACGATTTAAATTTAAATATAAATTAAATAAAGGACAGTATCCCTAATATCATGCCTAAACTCACGCCTACGATCACGATACAACATCGTGCAGTGCATACTTCTTCACGTTCCCCCTCTCTGATATAACACGCAAGTTCGAATCACAAGAACGAAGAAAAAACAAACGATAATGGCCGAACTTCTTCGCGTCTCTCTCCCTCAATTCAAATTGAAAACATAAATGGCCGAAGCCTCGTGTTTTCCCCCTTTTCAGTTTTCTCTCTTCACATTAACAATTCATGGCTGTGACATAAGATCTGAGGCGCTCGAGGCGCGCGCGTGTCGTGGGGGGATTGCAATTTGCTCGGTGGGGTTTCGGTGTCGCGCAGAAGAGGTGGAGGCGGCTGATGAGGCGACGACGTGGGATCGCGGCGCGCGATTTGAGGAGGTCGGCGAGTTCTAGGGCACCGTGGCGCGCGCACGCGTACGAAGTGATGGAGATGGGGGTTGCGGCGGCGGCGACTCGTGCGCGTGATTTGGGGGGCTCGGCGGCAACGCGAGGTGGAGGCGGCAGCGTGTAAGGTGCGCGCTCGTGTGGGCTTATCCTTGCCGTGATTTGGGGCATGGCGAACGAGGGTCGCAGGCGCGACTCGAGAAGGAGCTGCGATGGGGATAGCCTGCGTGTGAGGTAATTGTAGATTTTTAATTCAATTTAAATATTTAAGCAGTTTCATTTATAAACTTACAGTAAATAAAAAAAAAAGAGTTTAAACCTATACGAGTTATTTTTACAAGTAGATATATGTGTATTTGAAAAAGAAAAAAAAATATATAGCTTCAAATAGGTTTATTAAATGATAATTGATTTTTCGATTTATAAAAAAAAAGAGAGAAATTTAGTTTTATAATTTAATTGTAATTGAATAAATTTATTTAAGTAATTTTTGTTTAAAATTTAATTCTTCGATTTGATAAATTTATTCAAAGAAATTGATATAAGGATATTAATTTAAAGTTATAAATAAAATACTAGTTGAATTAAAATTTTAGTTTCAAATGGAGGAAATTTATAAAAGAAAAAAAATTTATTTATAGCAAAATTAATAGTTAAAACCAAAATCTATTAGTTGATTTAATTTATGAAAAGGAAATTTAATTTAAATTGGAAATTTCTAGTTAGAATTATTTTAAAAAGGGAAAATTTGTTAACTTAATTTATTTAAGTAAGTTTAGTTGAAATTAAATTTGGATTAGACAAATTGTTAAGAGTAACATGTTTGAAATTAAAAGGAGTTAGTTAATAAAGTTTATTAAAAGAAATTTAAATTAGTTAAATAAAATTTTAAAGAAGAAATTGGTTTAAATAAAACTATCAGTAACTTTAACTATTAAAAATGAAATCACCGATGAATTAAAATTTGTCAAATGAAAATTTAATTTATTCAATTGGTTCGAATATTAATAAATTGTATAAAATTGTTATACAAGGTATAAATGAAGAAAACAAGTTGAATTGGAAGTGGATGGCAAACAGGAATAAAAGGTGAGAACTTCTCACTCAAAAGGAATTTTATTGTTTGTTTAAATTTTAAATAGTTAAATTTAAAATTGATTGACTGTGTTGATTGAATGATTGAATGATGATTGTTATATATATATATTGGATGTGAATAGACCCTATACGCCGTTAGTAAGCGGAGGTTATTTATTACACACATATACCGCGATATTCCACCTCGAAGTGGAATTGGTATTATATTATATATAGCAATATATATATATATTGGCATATGTATATATTGCAGTTGATTGATTTCCCGCATTTTTTTAGCGGATGAGACCCTATTGCGCCGTTAGTAAGCGGATATATATTTATAAAATCCCATGTACCACGATATTCCGTCTTGAAACGGAATGGTATTGTGCTAATGTCTGTGGATGCAGGGAAACAGGTTGGAGGGATCCAACTGGATTCCTCATAAATATTTATTTGATTTCATATATTGTGATATTTGATTGTTTATCATGGATGATATATAATGTTTGAAAGTTGTGATTGACTATTGATGTGTTGCATCATCGGATCCAAATTTGAAGTTTAAAAATAATGATTTTTGATTTCTAAAGTGATTCTTGGAAATATACGTTTATAAAAATGTTTTTGGAATTGATTCATCTTAAATAAATAAACGTTATAATTTTAATATTATAAAAATTATGATTTTTGAGAAATACAGTTAAAAGTTGATTTTTGAAAATATGGGATTAGTGATTTTATAAAACAGTTTGAACTGGGAATTCTGAATTTATTATAAGAAGTTTAGAAATAGGATTTATAAAATTTTTATTTTATAAATCAGAATGATGAAATTATAAAAGAGTTTAAAGATGTTTAAAGTAATAATATAAATTGTTTTATATTAAAAGATTTATAAATTGATATTTATAAATTAAAAATATTGGAATTATAAAACGAGCTTTTATAAGTATTAGAAAGAATTGTGAATGAATTTCACTAATGAATGAAACTTATAGAATTATAACGGTGAAGTTCTAAATAGAATTTTATAAATAAAATTTATAAAGTTATTTAGGAAATAGATGTGGATAAATAAATGAATCTTAGAAGTTATAAGATTTATAGATTTGGGAAGTTTGAAGGAATGATTTTGTAAATAAATAAATTATAAGTATTTGACTTATAATATGAATTTTTAGCATATCATTGTGATATGAATTAAGATAGGTTAATAAAGGAATTTATAAAAAGGAGTTGATATAAAATAAATAGAAATAGGATTTATAAACGTTGTTTTATAAATCAGCAACGACTTATTTTGATAAGGAATTGTTGTAATTTATTTATGGAATTATATTCATGTTTTAGACAGTGAATAATTCTTTAAAATAAAATGAATAGAAGTGATGAAATTTATTAACAAGTGTATTCACGTTTTTGAATAGTGAATATTATGTTAAAGAAATTATTTTAGATGTGATGTTTTAAATAGAATTAAAACGATCTAAAGATGTTTTAAAATGTATTGAGATTTGAAACCATAGATTTCCACATTTATTGTTGAAATAGATGTTTTCGAGAAATAAAAGGAAATGGTGGACTATAACACTGTTGTTATAGTAAATGATTTCCGAAAGGAAATGTTTTGCATAGTATTGGGATTTATATATCTATTTTAATTTCGAATCCCTATACTAGTGATTTTGGGTTGTCGTAACGATGTTTTACGCAACATTCGTTTTGGCCCAAATAAATATGGTTAAGTGAATGATTTCCTTAAAGAATGAAATATATAATTAATTTCGATTAGAGTATATTAAATATTTTCTAAGTATAGAAAATAAAAAGATCTGTGAATTACTTATTTTTAATAAGTATAGAAATGCTTTTCCAATATTAAGTGAATATTTGGAATTTATCTTTTTGAAGATAAATTGAAAATGAATATTTGAAAACGAATGGAAATCGTATATTCATAAATATTTTGGAATGTAAATTCAATATAGAATTTATAAATGAAATTGGGAAATTAGATTTAAAAACAAATATTGATTTATTTTTAAAGTATGGAAATTATGTTTATATCTTGTAAAGATATTTTTGTGAAATAAATAATTTGGAATCTGGTGATGTTGGCATATCTATTGATAGTTCAATAACCGACTATCAATATTTACCTTTAAATAGGTATTTGTTGTGATTTGTTTGAAATTGGATGCCACACTTATTTTTTAAAAAATAAGCGCTCACTATTCGGGTTAACCGGGAAAGGACCTTGGGGTCGTATAACCCATTCCGAATATGTGATACGTCGTTATGAATTGCATTCGAAGATCGGTGTTGAAGACCGGATATTTTCGAAAGCGAAAGGGTTTCTTGTTGATTGTCTCTGCACTGGCTGATCCCTGGTATTGAGATCTCCATATGTGATGGGAAATCCGAACGTGATTAGAGATTATTCGGATTGCAAGGACTTCTTTGTAAGTGCCTTCGGTTCTGTTCGAGCCCGGAACAGACTTGTATGGATTGTGTGTCTGACATTACAAGTTGAGATGTAAAGCCGATTTCTTTCAAATATATTTCTGTGGTGGCGGAGAATTTATTCTCTTAGCTTAAAACCCTTCTCTGAGACGTACGAGCTCAGAGGTTATATAGTTGAAGTTATTAGCGATATATTCCCAATTTGGTAATGTGACATGTTGAGTGTTGCTGTAAATGATCATTGTGTTGATTATTGTGATAGGATCGTTTATTTGATCGTCTATCTTGGTGATCATTGTGTTGATCATTTTTTGACCCAAAGCATGGCTTTTGTATAAAGTTTTTTTTTGTGGACGTAACTTCGTCGAACCTCACACCCCGGAAATGGTCAAAACAGGAAAGATGCGGCAAGGTTATGAGGGGTAGCACCCTTTAGGGTATGTACATTTCCTTCTGGATAGAGGTGGTATCATGGTATGGAGCCCAGATATTTAACCTATGTGGTTACTACGAATTTATTACTTTGTGGTTGTTGGCTATCGGGATCCCGTGAGAAAGGTCGTTTACGATCGGGGAATGGCGTGCTCGTGTCAGTAGTTACCCAGTTAGGAGTAACCCGGCCTTGTGTTGGTAGAGTTCCGGTTTGGTTCTCGGGGATGTCTTTCCAGAGGCATTCTCATGTGGCAATGGGAAGTTCCTTGGCCTGATCATTTGTTGGAAATCCAATTCCCAATACGAAACTTGTACGGTATTAGTTGTAGAACCTGCCATTCATTTATGGTGGTCACCACTGTTTGGATGGTAGCTATAGTAGGTATAGTTCGAAATGTCTATGTTGGCTAAGATTTATATTCTACTTTCGAAATGAATTTCTTCTACACTATGCACTAGTAATAATATCAAATGTTATTTTAAATGCGTATCAAGCATCTTTGACTATCATAAGGAGAAATCTCCTCCGATTCTGCGTTTGCATGTGTGTGTGTGCGGGAGGCCTTATGGTAGTCTCATTTTTAAGAGCATTGCGAATTGAATTTAAAAATATTCCTCTATTTTGATTTTAAAGATAAATAAACTGTTTTGAGTTCTCACACCAGTCACATGACTGACTTGGAGTTTATTGTTTTCCTTCCTAAACTCTGGGTGCCCACCAATTTCCACACGGGCAGTCAAGAGTTAAGGTTTATCAGGATATTCTGGACATTCTGGAATTGCTGGAGGCAAGCTGGATGGCATGGCATATTACTACTATATAGTATTTCTTTTTCCGCTGCACTATTGTTGTTGTTGTACACTCTGATGATGATATGATGTAAAGTATAAAATGTAATAACTAATATAGTTCTTTGTTTAAAGATTATTCATTTATTATTATATGTTGTTCCGCTGCGAATTGTGAGATTCTGTTATTGTTCTGTTGTTTTCTGTTCCGTTCCATTTTCTATTCTCTTTTTCTTTCTATTTTAAAAATTTTCTATCTTCTTTCTTCTCTCCATCTTCTACCTTCTTCTCTTCTTCTTCCTTTCTTCTTTCTTAAACCCATAACATTTCGGTTTTTCGGCAACGAAAAATCGAAAACGTTACATTTGGTATCAGAGCTTATGGTTAAGCGACAACCATGGTTCTGTTGGGTATTACTAGTTAGAGATAGAGTCAGCAGTACTCTAGAATGAGTTTGAGTGTAATAATAGATATGAGAGCGTATTTGATAGTGAATATAAAATTGTTTTTGAATTGGGTAAGTAAGATAATTTTGCCCAAAACTATTTTTGTATAGAAAAGAAATGATTTTCTATGAATTATTATAGTATATGGTTGCATGATTGTTAGAAGTGATAATATAGAATTATTATCACTAGTATATGGAATAAAATAAAATGGATTGAATTCAAGTAAATTAACTTGATAATTTATTTATTGGTGAAATAATTCTCAAATGGAATGAATATGAATATAGAATGTGAATAATGAATTGAATTGAAATGTTGAATTGAATGAAATGAATATATAACTTCAATAGTGAAGTTAAAATATATAAGAAACGTATATCGAAATTTTGCAATAGAATTGGCAAATTGGTTTGAATATTGTATTTGGATTTGTATGCTACTACTACTAGCAGGTTATACAGGTATATAATGGGATTGAGATTTTGATTTCAAAGATAAAATTGAATTGCTCGACAAAAAGGTACGTATTTCAATTTCAGTATGAAATTTGATGACTTTCTTCTCTAGCCACTTGGCTTTTCTCTTTTCTTTTTGATTCTGAGGGGCCGTGGTGCCATTTTGTAGTCGTACCGAGCTAGCCGCGCAAAGGAGACGCTGGCGAAATTTTTCGAAAATTTAGGGTGTTAGAAAATTTCTGAGAAGTTTTGAAAGTTTGAAATTTGAATTTGAATTTAAATTTGAATTGTAAGGTGAACAATGTTGTTTGGAACTTATAATCGAAGTTGGAAAGCTAGTTGAAATGATAATGAATCTCTAGTAAAAAGATTTAGGTTGGTAAGTTGATAAAACTATTTGGATTGTGAAAAATAATAGACTGGATAAGGGCATTCTTCTTAACTTGTAATTTCGGGACGAAATTCTTTTAAGGGGGAAAGATTGTAACGACCCAGAATTTTGAATAATTTAATTTGGGATTATTTAATTTATTTTAAATATTTGAATGATGGTTTGGATTGAATTTTCAACATAACTTTGAATTTAGCGATTAAATTATAGAACTTAATCTATTGAGAGTTGAATAAAAAAATTGAATCTTTAATTTTAAGCCGATTAAAAATATTTCAAAGGCTTGTAAAATTCATATTGATAATATTGAAGATTATAGAAGCTTCAGAATTGAATTTTAAAGTGAATTGTTCAGTTTTGAAATTCAATCGTTTGAATCGATATTTAAAAATAGCCGTCCGAGGCACAGTCTCGGAATTCGACGAAACCAGTTCCATTGGGTCCGTAATATTGAATTATTGCCGGATTTCAAATTTCGTATTTTTCGGAGTTTATATGTGAGCATATGACGAGTAAACGCGTCGAAATTCTCAACGATTTAAATTTAAATATAAATTAAATAAAGGACAGTATCCCTAATATCATGCCTAAACTCACGCCTACGATCACGATACAACATCGTGCAGTGCATACTTCTTCACGTTCCCCCTCTCTGATATAACACGCAAGTTCGAATCACAAGAACGAAGAAAAAACAAACGATAATGGCCGAACTTCTTCGCGTCTCTCTCCCTCAATTCAAATTGAAAACATAAATGGCCGAAGCCTCGTGTTTTCCCCCTTTTCAATTTTCTCTCTTCACATTAACAATTCATGGCCGTGACATAAGATCTGAGGCGCTCGAGGCGCGCGCGTGTCGTGGGGGGGATTGCAATTTGCTCGGTGGGGTTTCGGTGTCGCGCAGAAGAGGTGGAGGCGGCTGATGAGGCGGCGACGTGGGATCGCGGCGCGCGATTTGAGGAGGTCGGCGAGTTCTAGGGCACCGTGGCGCGCGCACGCGTACGAAGTGATGGAGATGGGGGTTGCGGCGGCGGCGACTCGTGCGCGTGATTTGGGGGGCTCGGCGGCAACGCGAGGTGGAGGCGGCGGCGTGTAAGGTGCGCGCTCGTGTGGGCTTATCCTTGCCGTGATTTGGGGCATGGCGAACGAGGGTCGCAGGCGCGACTCGAGGAGGAGCTGCGATGGGGATAGCCTGCGTGTGAGGTAATTGTAGATTTTTAATTCAATTTAAATATTTAAGCAGTTTCATTTATAAACTTACAGTAGAAAAAAAAAGAGAAATTTAGTTTTATAATTTAATTGTAATTGAATAAATTTATTTAAGTAATTTTTGTTTAAAATTTAATTCTTCGATTTGATAAATTTATTCAAAGAAATTGATATAAGGATATTAATTTAAAGTTATAAATAAAATACTAGTTGAATTAAAATTTTAGTTTCAAATGGAGGAAATTTATAAAAGGAAAAAAAATTATTTATAGCAAAATTAATAGTTAAAACCAAAATCTATTAGTTGATTTAATTTATGAAAAGGAAATTTAATTTAAATTGGAAATTTCTAGTTAGAATTATTTTAAAAAGGGAAAATTTGTTAACTTAATTTATTTAAGTAAGTTTAGTTGAAATTAAATTTGGATTAGACAAATTGTTAAGAGTAACATGTTTGAAATTAAAAGGAGTTAGTTAATAAAGTTTATTAAAAGAAATTTAAATTTTAGTTAAATAAAATTTTAAAGAAGAAATTGGTTTAAATAAAACTATCAGTAACTTTAACAATTAAAAATGAAATCACCGATGAATTAAAATTTGTTAAATGAAAATTTAATTTATTCAATTGGTTCGAATATTAATAAATTGTATAAAATTGTTATACAAGGTATAAATGAAGAAAACAAGTTGAATTGGAAGTGGATGGCAAACAGGAATAAAAGGTGAGAACTTCTCACTCAAAAGGAATTTTATTGTTTGTTTAAATTTTAAATAGTTAAATTTAAAATTGATTGACTGTGTTGATTGAATGATTGAATGATGATTGTTATATATATATATATTGGATGTGAATAGACCCTATACGCCGTTAGTAAGCGGAGGTTATTTATTACACACATATACCGCGATATTCCACCTCGAAGTGGAATTGGTATTATATTATATATAGCAATATATATATATATATATTGGCATATGTATATATTGCAGTTGATTGATTTCCCGCATTTTTTTTAGCGGATGAGACCCTATTGCGCCGTTAGTAAGCGGATATATATTTATAAAATCCCATGTACCGCGATATTCCGTCTTGAAACGGAATGGTATTGTGCTAATGTCTGTGGATGCAGGGAAACAGGTTGGAGGGATCCAACTGGATTCCTCACAAATATTTATTTGATTTCATATATTGTGATATTTGATTGTTTATCATGGATGATATATAATGTTTGAAAGTTGTGATTGACTATTGATGTGTTGCATCATCGGATCCAAATTTGAAGTTTAAAAATAACGATTTTTGATTTCTAAAGTGATTCTTGGAAATATACGTTTGTAAAAATGTTTTTGGAATTGATTCATCTTAAATAAATAAACGTTATAATTTTAATATTATAAAAATTATGATTTTTGAGAAATACAGTTAAAAGTTGATTTTTGAAAATATGGGATTAGTGATTTTATAAAACAGTTTGAACTGGGAATTCTGAATTTATTATAAGAAGTTTAGAAATAGGATTTATAAAATTTTTATTTTATAAATCAGAATGATGAAATTATAAAAGAGTTTAAAGATGTTTAAAGTAATAATATAAATTGTTTTATATTAAAAGATTTATAAATTGATATTTATAAATTAAAAATATTGGAATTATAAAACGAGCTTTTATAAGTATTAGAAAGAATTGTGAATGAATTTCACTAATGAATGAAACTTATAGAATTATAACGGTGAAGTTCTAAATAGAATTTTATAAATAAAATTTATAAAGTTATTTAGGAAATAGATGTGGATAAATAAATGAATCTTAGAAGTTATAAGATTTATAGATTTGGGAAGTTTGAAGGAATGATTTTGTAAATAAATAAATTATAAGTATTTGACTTATAATATGAATTTTTAGCATATCATTGTGATATGAATTAAGATAGGTTAATAAAGGAATTTATAAAAAGGAGTTGATATAAAATAAATAGAAATAGGATTTATAAACGTTGTTTTATAAATCAGCAACGACTTATTTTGATAAGGAATTGTTGTAATTTATTTATGGAATTATATTCATGTTTTAGACAGTGAATAATTCTTTAAAATAAAATGAATAGAAGTGATGAAATTTATTAACAAGTGTATTCACGTTTTTGAATAGTGAATATTATGTTAAAGAAATTATTTTAGATGTGATGTTTTAAATAGAATTAAAACGATCTAAAGATGTTTTAAAATGTATTGAGATTTGAAACCATACATTTCCACATTTATTGTTGAAATAGATGTTTTCGAGAAATAAAAGGAAATGGTGGACTATAACACTGTTGTTATAGTAAATGATTTCCGAAAGGAAATGTTTTGCATAGTATTGGGATTTATATATCTATTTTAATTTCGAATCCCTATACTAGTGATTTTGGGTTGTCGTAACGATGTTTTACGCAACATTCGTTTTGGCCCAAATAAATATGGTTAAGTGAATGATTTCCTTAAAGAATGAAATATATACTTAATTTCAATTAGAGTATATTAAATATTTTCTAAGTATAGAAAATAAAAAGATCTGTGAATTACTTATTTTTAATAAGTATAGAAATGCTTTTTCAATATTAAGTGAATATTTGGAATTTATCTTTTTGAAGATAAATTGAAAATGAATATTTGAAAACGAATGGAAATCGTATATTCATAAATATTTTGGAATGTAAATTCAATATAGAATTTATAAATGAAATTGGGAAATTAGATTTAAAAATAAATATTGATTTATTTTTAAAGTACGGAAATTGTGTTTATATCTTGTAAAGATATTTTTGTGAAATAAATAATTTGGAAAATTATTTGGAATCTGGTGATGTTGGCATATCTATTGATAGTTCAATAACCGACTATCAATATTTACCTTTAAATAGGTATTTGTTGCGATTTGTTTGAAATTGGATGCCACACTTATTTTTTTAAAAATAAGCGCTCACTATTCGGGTTAACCGGGAAAGGACCTTGGGGTCGTATAACCCATTCCGAATATGTGATACGTCGTTATGAATTGCATTCGAAGATCGGTGTTGAAGACCGGATATTTTCGAAAGCGAAAGGGTTTCTTGTTGATTGTCTCTGCACTGGCTGATCCCTGGTATTGAGATCTCCATATGTGATGGGAAATCCGAACGTGATTAGAGATTATTCGGATTGCAAGGACTTCTTTGTAAGTGCCTTCGGTTCTGTTCGAGCCCGGAACAGACTTGTATGGATTGTGTGTCTGACATTACAAGTTGAGATGTAAAGCCGATTTCTTTCAAATATATTTCTGTGGTGGCGGAGAATTTATTCTCTTAGCTTAACACCCTTCTCTGAGACGTACGAGCTCAGAGGTTATATAGTTGAAGTTATCAGCGATATATTCCCAATTTGGTAATGTGACATGCTGAGTGTTGCTGTAAATGATCATTGTGTTGATTATTGTGATAGGATCGTTTATTTGATCGTCTATCTTGGTGATCATTGTGTTGATCATTTGTTGACCCAAAGCATGGCTTTTGTATAAAGTATGTTTTTGTGGACGTGACTTCGTCGAACCTCACACCCCGGAAATGGTCAAAACAGGAAAGATGCGGCAAGGTTATGAGGGGTAGCACCCTTTAGGGTATGTACATTTCCTTCTGGATAGAGGTGGTATCATGGTATGGAGCCCAGATATTTAACCTATGTGGTTACTACGAATTTATTACTTTGTGGTTGTTGGCTATCGGGATCCCGTGAGAAAGGTCGTTTACGATCGGGGAATGGCGTGCTCGTGTCAGTAGTTACCCAGTTAGGGGTAACCCGGCCTTGTGTTGGTAGAGTTCCGGTTTGGTTCTCGGGGATGTCTTTCCAGAGGCATTCTCATGTGGCAATGGGAAGTTCCTTGGCCTGATCATTTGTTGGAAATCCAATTCCCAATACGAAACTTGTATGGTATTAGTTGTAGAACCTGCCATTCATTTATGGTGGTCACCACTGTTTGGATGGTAGCTATAGTAGGCATAGTTCGAAATGTCTATGTTGGCTAAGATTTATATTCTACTTTCGAAATGAATTTCTTCTACACTATGCACTAGTAATAATATCAAATGTTATTTTAAATGCGTATCAAGCATCTTTGACTATCATAAGGAGAAATCTCCTCCGATTCTGCGTTTGCATGTGTGTGTGTGCGGGAGGCCTTATGGTAGTCTCATTTTTAAAAGCATTGCGAATTGAATTTAAAAATATTCCTCTATTTTGATTTTAAAGATAAATAAACTGTTTTGAGTTCTCACACCAGTCACATGACTGACTTGGAGTTTATTGTTTTCCTTCCTAAACTCTGGGTGCCCACCAATTTCCACACGGGCAGTCAAGAGTTAAGGTTTATCAGGATATTCTGGACATTCTGGAATTGCTGGAGGCAAGCTGGATGGCATGGCATATTACTACTATATAGTATTTCTTTTTCCGCTGCACTATTGTTGTTGTTGTACACTCTGATGATGATATGATGTAAAGTATAAAATGTAATAACTAATATAGTTCTTTGTTTAAAGATTATTCATTTATTATTATATGTTGTTCCGCTGCGAATTGTGAGATTCTGTTATTGTTCTGTTGTTTTCTGTTCCGTTCCATTTTCTATTCTCTTTTTCTTTCTATTTTAAAAATTTTCTATCTTCTTTCTTCTCTCCATCTTCTACCTTCTTCTCTTCTTCTTCCTTTCTTCTTTCTTAAACCCATAACATTTCGGTTTTTCGACAACGAAAAATCGGAAACGTTACATGTCCACTGTTGTTATCTTTCTTTGTACTTTGCTGTGTTGATTTGAAGTCCGGTTGCGCCGATTCTGGACTGAGTTGTGTTGCATTCCTGGTGGTCTTCATGTTTAGTTGTTGTGCATTGCATATATATGTATACATGTGTGTGTACATATGTGTGTGTGTATGTGTATATATATATGGTGTTTTCTTTGTGTAGCCTTCATCTCATGCTTGTGTACTGCTCCCATTGTTGCCTATGTTTCATATGTTTATGTCAGTTGCACCATGTAGTCTGATGTCTTGTATTTTGTTCGCATGTAGAGTGTAGCCTTGTTCTACTGCTTCATTGAGTTCATGCCTCTGACTAGTTTGGTACCTTTGTTGTGTTCATCGTGTTTCACCATTTCATGCAATATTCATTGCTGTCTCCTTTGAAAATGATTCATGTGGTATGAAGCTTTATTCTTTTACAAGTGCATTTGCATTCTGGTTGTCCTCATGTATACTCTGGTCTCTTTTCTTTGAGTCGAACTTTAGTTGTCTGCATTGCTGTCATGTGATCTGATGCCTTGTTCCATTTTGTGGTCTAACTTTTTTTCATGTGCTTGTTGCATTTTGAGTATGGTCTAAAGCTTTTTGTATATGCACTTGTTACTGATTTCATTTGTACACACTTGTTTGGCTTATCTGGTACATTGTGGTCTTGTCTACCTCTAGTTCATTTTGTTTTATTTCTCTTGCCTTGAGTATGAATGGTTGAGGCTTAAACTATATGTATGTTGAATGCATATGTACTGGCAGTCACATGTATGCATTCATGTGTATAGTCATTGTAGTCTGGTTTTTTTTGTGCACATGTGTGGGCTGTTGCAGCCCCTTGAGTCTGGTTTCATTGGAGATCATTTTTGTCGAACCATTGAACTTGAGTATGGTTATGTTGATTGGTCGAGACTCATATGCATTTGATTTGAATCTAGATTTTGGCTTGGGTTTGACCTTATGCTCACATGTCCCTGCAATTTTATCAAGTGTATATCAGTGTACATGGCCTTATGGCATATACAGTGATACATTGTGCATGTCACAAGTTGTTTGTGTTAGATGAATTCAAAATAAATGATGACGAACAACCCAAAAACCGAGGCAAATGATATTTTTAAACACACACTTTTATTGTACACTGCAAAATATTTCTTTTTCAATTTTACCACGTCAATGTTTATTTTGCAGATAATTCGGATGTTGGATACAAACTGGAATAGAGTTGAAGAACAAATACAAGTGAATGAGTGATATTTAGTGAGATGATAAATCGTAAATCGAAATTTGTGATGTAATCAAAATTATGTTGTAAAATTACAATGATTAAATGTATAGTGAGAGGCTAAATTTGTACTATTCGAATTTGTAATAAAATATCTGTTTGAATAAAATATTTGTTTGAATATGAATTCTGTGTTATTTATTTTATTCATCAAATATTTATTTAATTATGTGGAAAATAAAATAGTACAATAAAATATACATTTAAATGAACATATATATGTTTGTTATCATCGAACAAAAATCATATACTAGCATATTCAACAACATATGTAATGTGCGTGCATGTGGGCGTGCACATATCTATATTAATTTATAAATTTGAATAAAGTAAATTATTTTATTTAAATAATATTTAGAAATGTTGTAAATGAATTAGATCTCATAGGTCCAATAACGATCTAATAAAGGATTTTTTTGAAATTCTCCCATAATTTTCGTTGCGGGCTCGCTCAGTTCCAACATAATAGCCCACCTCCAACAAACAAATAACTAATTAGTTAAACCTCAAGATCTTTGTGTAGTTGGAAGAAAAATTCGTCAAGGTATAACCCAATTCTTTACTAATAATCGCTCGGGACCGTTGGTGGTCATAGCCTATATGCCAGCCCTACTACTATATACCAATCCAACAACAATACAGACATAGCCCATCGACCTCCCTTAGCTGAAATCCTATTTAGACTATCCTAATGTAAGTTAAAGAAAAATACCTATCCTAGCTAATTAATACCTCTTATTAGAAATGAAGCAGACCTCGTTTCCCTATTAGGTACGATGTAAATTATTAAGACTTCTTATATGGAGAGGAGGTAGACCCAATAGCCATTTAATATCTTCCACCCTAAATTATACCCCCTTAATATCCCTAAAGTACCGAGCCATTTAATACTTCAAATTTGAGTGAACCCCTTGGTATATTTTATCACACCTATATGCAAACGCATATCCCTTTTCTATGGTTGGAGATGTCCTACATCAGTAGTAAGTACGCACAACTACTAATAGCTTTTAGGTGAATGACATACTTCTGTTGTGTAACTCTACTGACCTCGCATCCTAACCCATTCTAAACCAAACCAATTATCTTAGGCCTAAATATTGGACTAGGCCTACTAAATCATGCTCATCCTACACGTATTATTGAGGCTATATAATTTGATATTATGAAAATTATACTGCCTCCTAGTATGCACAATCACCAATGACATTTATTTATTCGTTCTAATTCAACCTATTATGCCTATTTCATTTCCCCGTAAATCACATATTAAGTCCTTTAAATAGTCTCATTAAACACATTTATGTTGCTATTTAATTTTCGTAACTCCCTTTTAATTGCACATTTATTGCCCTACTAAATTTGGAGAACCTATCTCTTTTCCATTTTAACCACCTAGTCCTATGGTTTACTATGCTACTAGTAACTCGCCGTCCTACTTATAACTAATACGAATATCAACATATATCATGCTATATATGTATATTTATATTTTTAATCAGTAGATGCAGTTATATACATACATACATATATACATATATATATATATATTCCGATTTCTAACTCATTAATCCATACGCTTAGGAATTCCAGATCATATACGTATATGTACAGTCTGTAAGGAATATTATTTTCACATTTTAATATATTAGAGCTATCCTTTCCAAAAAGGATTACAATTATAACTTTTCATAAATTACCCAAAGGTGAGACTCTTGCTTCGTTTTAAATTACAAGGAATTGTCTCTGTTCTTTTATTGATACAAATATTTCAAGCTATGGAGGAGAACATCTGTACTTTACACATCTCTTTCCTTTTTAGCATAATAATTAAATAAAACTCAATGATATAAATTTTGATTTTATTTATAAATCATAGAATTTCCCACTCACTTTTCTAGCTTTTCAAGTCTCTCAAATCTGAATCCATCCCTTTAATTGACTCCTATTCCATTCCAATTCAAAAATATGCATGACAAGATACATACCAATTAGAATTATAGATCTAAGAGGAGATTTGAATTAAGTGAAATATAGATTTATTATTATGAAATTTACCTTTTTCCATAGTATCGATTCGCTCCTTCTCTTCTTCTCTTTTATTTTCTACCCTTCTCCGATTATATATATACATATAATATTTTATAATTAACAGAAATAGTGCAGAAGGGAAAATGGCAGAGTTTCGCTTTTTTGATCATAAAATATAAGAAGAAAATTGAGGGGCTAGGCCGTATTTATAGGTGATCGAATCAATCATATCAGTTAGATTCAAAATGGTTAAATTTTGATCGTTCAACCAAGGTTCAACCCTAGCCGCCACAATCTCTACCGATAGACTGCTCCCCTCTAGGCAGTCAATCGCTAGTGTCGACCGACCCAAAGATGGGGTCGACTAGTTCGTTCCACGCAGTTAATGTAATTTCTTCCCTTTTATTCCTATATAATTATTATTATTCCAAAAACATCAAATGCTAATAACTTCTTCATTTGAACTCCGATCGCAAGACTCCAAACATTAAAGTTTCTTAGAAAATCGTCATTAACACAATGGTGCTAGTTTCATGTCCAAATTTTGACTTTTCTCAAATTCCATTTTTGAGCCTTGATAATTATTTATTAATTACTGTTAATTTTGTGGGGTGCTACATTCTCACACCTTAAAAGAATTTCATCCCCGAAATTTCTCAATGGTTGAATCATGTTACATAGCACACAACCATTTAAAACTATCCAATTAATTAGTGTACGATTAATTTTGTAGTCAAACGTGTATAAGTGCATAGTGTATCACAACATATATGATATGCATGTTGAATAATTCTAAATCGATGCCTCCTATATAAATGCATACTTTTAAAAACATATTGAAAATAGGATGTAAAAAACCTATATGTACTGGCAGTACCGTAAGTTTTCAAAGAAATAAAAATCCTTTTTCACACAATAATTTCTATATGCCTCTTAATAGGAGTATAGTTCAACCAATTTTGCATCCAAACTCTACCGTCCAATACCTAGCACACAATTTTTAACATCTAAAGTTTTGAAAATTCAATTTTTCTAATTCTATACTCCTATGCCAAAAAAGGAAGTTAGATAGAAAATTTCACGTTTCTACCATTCTTTTGGATGCCTATTCCGTTATATTTTGGAACCTTCTCTTTTGCCCTTAAATCTTTTCTACTTTTTCAAACAACCTTTCCCTATTCTCCACTTTCAAGAAATTATGTTTCCCAACGTTTTACAGTGTTTGGGATTCAAACATTTGCTAACTTAATTTCTAATTTATACAAACTTCCAGCCTTAATGACATTCATCGTTAGTAAGTGTCCTTATAAGATTTCCTTATTTACACTGTTTTTCAATATATAGAGATCTATATTTATCCAGAAAATCAATGCAGTAATAAAATAGAAACATATCTCATATCATATCGTATGCGTTTTCCAATACCTAAAAGGAGACCACTAGCGATTAGAACCCAAATAACCTAAAAGAAACAATGTTGAAAGTTGACTTCAACTGGTATTAACGATGTTGTGGCCCTATCATTTCTTACTCAGTTAAGATGGATATTTTAGTATGTCATTCTACTATAACCCACATATCTTAACTTACTTCATTCTCTCCTAATAAATATGGTCCATCCATTACTTCAGTTATTACACCCAATTATGAGATAAGTTGTGCATTCCCACTCTCTAATGGGTAAGAATCATAAACTATGCACATTTAGAATAACTCATTGAAAAATTGATTTTATGGAACAACTTTTCTACCACCCATCTTGCCTTCTTTAACCTTGAGTCAACAAATCATCATTTATGTGTGTTTTCCATCTCATTATCCTCTTTTTCAATCATACTGCTATCTTCTTTCAATCAAAATCTCTTTATAGTTTTCTCTAACTTTACCTTCTTTATTCTTGATCTTTCACATGAGTGTATCTTGGAACTCGTAAAGGTGAACTTTAATACCATTCCTTATCCTTTTGAGGGTCCTTCTTATGGCTTTCACATATGTCTAATTAAACATTTGTAGGTTCATTCCAATATTCCTTATAATCAACGGGGATTCCTTATGCTACCCTGTAAGCATTCATAGCTATTGTAATAACTCATCTTTTTGACCCTCAAATGTCTACATTAATACATTCACAGTATTCACTTATTGAGCACTCAAGTGCCCAAAATACTGTTTGCGCCAAATTGATCACAAACAAAGATAATTAGGATAAATAAAAAGAAAACGAAAATGAACAAGGAAGAAAGAATGTAACATCAGAATCTTATAGTGGAACGATAACATATAATATTAAAAGTCAATACTAAGTGTAACTCTAAGATACACAACATTTCAAAGTTATAATCCTAAGTACTATCATTAGCTAGGACAATTATAACAGCATGTCCTCATAAGTTCCCCTATATACATAATAGTAGTGCAATTGAAATAAATATTACTGTGAGCGAATGAAAGAGCTCGTCTTCTGAAGCTCCAAAGGATATCAACATAAACTGGCCTTTCTCAAGCTACTCGAAAGAGCACCTATGGAATTAAGGAAAAGAAAAAACCATGAGTCAGACATAATTCTGGCATGAGAAATTCAAGAAATATATAGCCAAAATATAATAGTACTTTTGAGATCGTTCGAATCACCATAACGGTTATCCCCTCGAAAGAACCAAACCTATATAATAAGTACATAAGGTGATATAATAGATAACGTCTAGGATGTACAATATAAATCAAAAAATAGTTGTGCTCCTTGCATCTCACAATACAACAATATTAGAAGTATAACCAATACTGATAAGGCACGTTTGCATAATGATTTCCATTGGAGGCATCCCCAATAAAATGAATCAGACTCCTGATAAGGGTCAGAAAATACCTCCCGAAACCATGCATATCTATAGATAAAAATATGTCATAAAGGAAATATAATTGGTCCACACTCGAACATGTAATACCAAATACCATCAACTCCCACCGGCCATAATTGAAAACATCTCTAGATATTTAGAGTTGATGTACAGTTACTTTAGCTAAACCCGTTAGCTATTCCCTTATTCTATTTTATGTCATTACCGATGTTGAAGTCATGTTCAGCATCTCTGACATGAGTCTTCATCACTTGAGCAGATCACGGATCTCTCTCTGGATTCCAGCATCTTGAATAGTTCATGAATCTCCCCATGGATTCTAACATAAGTCATCCGAAGAATGCTAACGCTGACCTCTCCCTTGGACTTAACCTTAAGATAGATAGTTCAAATTTATAGCGTTCCACTCTACAATCGCTTCCAAAACATAAAACTCGTATTTTAATTTTGAAGTGCTTTTCGGTAAGTAATACACTAACTCGATCCGATCTCTTCAAAATTAAATTGGTGACTTTTCAATTAACTCAATTTTGGTTCTTTTAGAGGTAAATGTATGATATAAAGGAGTCCACTTGGGGGATCTTTTATATACATATATATATATATATGTATGTATGTATGTATATGTACACACACACATTCTTAAAGCAAGAGATGATTCATGCGAATGGGTCCACCTTATGGGATCTCAAATCATATCAATATGTGATGCTAACATACACTTACAAAGTTAAATTGGTCAAATTCAATAGTCGATTAACCGATTACCTAATACAAAATAAAAACGATCGTATATGGAAACCAATTCTTGCATGCTTATCATATTTTCGACCTTCTCAACTTACATTATCCCTCGGTCAAGAGTGAAACCAGTAGGTTCACTGTTTGCTTCTAAATCCTACTCGAACATCATTCTTCAATCTCACATATAGAATAAATCTACTTTATTTGCTTTAGTGTTAAGTATAGGATTAAATACTTTCCGTAAACAAGTATAATCAAATGGGTTGTAAACAAATGCTATTAAAACATTGTTGTTATAAACTTAAACCATTTTATACTTGTAATTGTAATTAAAAACATTCATTTCGAAGATCTAAGTATATCTACACTTAGTAAACATGGTAATATACTTTTAATTAACGTTATAAAACCATCTATTATAACGTAAGTGTTATAACCCAATTTTTTATTATTTTATAAAATACTTACTTTTCCAAACTTGTATATATAAGAATACTTTGAAATACTTATAAATATGTTTTAAATGTCTATGTAAAATATTACTTAAAAATAACTAATTTATAATTTACTAAAAACCGTTTATTTTACATGATGCAAAGGAAATATTTTTCTTTAATAATTAATATTTAATTATTAAAAATATATTCAAACTTATAATCTATTTTCTTACTTAAATCCATGCTATTAGACTTCTCTAAAAAGATTCCACATACAAAATAAGTTATAAAGCATTTAAAACATGAAAAACTAGTTAAAATGTTGCACTTAAACAAAATAGTGCAACAATCCCGAAAGTGTTGCACCAAAGACAACATTTATAAGTGATGTGGAAAGTCCTGAATAGAGAACAACATGACAGTGCATGATCTTTATGGCTTTCAACCACTTAATAAAATGATTTTTGATCCAATTTTTTTACTGTAAGTAGTATACTTTGGTACTTAAAATATATGAAAAGAAACCCCTAAGGATATCTTCCAAATTAATTATAAAATTCCGAGAAATAAGCTATTTACTAAAGTGTTCGTATAGCGACCTTTTTACTCCAAAAAATCTCAACTTAGTTTGAACAGTTCTTAAATGTTTTAAACTCTATTTTTTTTACAGTATGAAGTGAACATTATTTACTATTTACTTGTTAATACATTAAAGAAACTCCTAAGGACGTCTTTCAAAGTCAACTTAAAACTCGCCGAACACAAGACGATATCCAAGTGCATCCTTAACGACTAATTCACATCAAACTTTCACAACTTTGTTTCACAAATTCTAAAACTTTCCAAACCAATTTATTATTATACCATACACCAAAATACGCATGGAGAACAATCAAAATATACCATGTTACAATATATTAACATATCACCAAAATAAGCAAGTTAAATTAAGGGGATTTCAAAGTGCGCTTATAGCGACTATTCTCGCTTCAAACAAGTTCAAACACACTCCAACCTCAAGCACAACCATATCAACCATGTAAACACAAAGTCTAGACTACGATATATGTTTAAGAAGGTAATATAAGTGAATATGAATAATATAAAGCTGTCATTTGCTTTCAAAAGCTAGTATGGTCCAAAAGTTATAACTTTAATTAGATACTTTAAGTTCAAGCGCAAAACAATATAACATAATATATATTCATTCAATGGTGAGTAAACTCATACTGTAACCTTACTAACTACCATGCCTAAGCACTAGAACAATATAACCCCTTCCCATTACCACCTATAAGAAAACGCTTCCACCTTTAGCTTCAAAAATACCTTAGCCATGCTCTATTCCCTTCATATTGCTCATGGCTAAAGCTTCTAAGGTTCTTCCTCTACTTATTCATCGTTTGAGTTTCTTTTCTATATTCCATGGTATGTCTAGGCTTTGGTTAAAGTCTGGTGGAGATTGAAGTTGGTTCGATATGATTTTTGAAGATTAGAGAGTAGAAAATTAAGAGAATAAAGACACCTTTTTGCATAAAACTTAGGAAAAAAATATTATGAACACTTAGGAATATTTTATATGGACTTAACAAGAAAATGGCCTCAAAGGCCTATTGTAAAATACCTCACCCTTATATCCATACCGTCAAAGAGTACTATAGAGTAATACTATAGGATAATATGAAGAATAACGCGATATGGGATATACGCATGAATATTCCTTCAGGCTAACACTAGTACGTATTTAAATGTCAAATATAATATACCACAAAACATACACAGTATCGACACAAAAAAATAAACATGTATGCCTCCGGGATAGATCAATACGCAATATACAATAAATATCAGAGAACACAGAGGCAGAATCCCAGTGATAATATATAATACAAAATTTATACACCGTGGATCCAAAATACAACTCAAAAAAATTACATACATGAAATTCTAAGTACTCGATGATATGCAATAATACTACATCCTAGTCTCCTCTATGCCCGAAACTCAAGTTGGTCACACTTCCTAAACCCATAATGTTTCAGCCTGACTCGACTATTATATAAATAATAAATGTGCCAGATTATATCTAAATCCAAGGTCAATAAACATAAGGAACTATGTATATACTTGGTATAAATATAATAAAGTTATATCAAACAATCATAAATATCATATAACATAGAACACCATAAAACCCAACATTAAAAGGTCATCACCCATATAAAGCTTGTCAAATCATAAATCATGAAATAACATCAAATTGGTGAATCATCCATATCCAAACCATCAAAATCCAAAAATCATCAATACTCAAGATATCATCAGGAATAGTTGGAATAGAATGTAATAATGCCTAAATATATCTCTCAATTACAATAGTAAAATACTACCGTCAAACAATGTAAAATAGAAACTCTGCCTGTAGAGTATAAGACACCTACCCATCAGTTAGATATAATAAATGATATGAAAATCCACTATAATTTGGACATATATCAAAATATAATCTCATCTCCACATATGTAAATCATAATAGATCATCATGGGGAATGACTATACGACAAACTCGAAGTCCCAAATGGAGTCATATATACATCAATATGTGGGTCATATAACCCTAAGTCGCCTAACCCATATCTCTACTTAAGTGAGGTTTATCAATAGAATACGCCGATCTACCACTCCCTTAGAACCAGAAGGGAGATAGATGACCATTTGCCTACTCCAGGAGCCTGGGGTCACCTAACCAGATCTGCTCCTATAGTCTTCAGTTACCTCCATGGATATCATGACATATATCCACCCGTGGCTAAACAATGCATAGCCTCTTGATCACGACCCTTCTTCGCCCCAGATAGGTAACAGGTTGTTGGACTATGTTACCTAAAAAAGGGACTATAAGGCACCTACCCTCTGGGTCACCTCACCCAAATACTGTGATGTAGGCCATCTACTCCATGGGTCACCTAAACCAAATCATGTAATGCAAATCAAAATAATATCCAATACGGTGTCACAAATCTAGGGCGCGACCCCGAGATAAAGCCGCTAGGGTGGATTCTAGCCATTTGGTCCTCTTCAACACCAATAAAAGGAGTATGTCATGATAGTATCATATAATACAAATAAACATAAAGGCACTTACCCTGCTCGAACCTACGAGCATCATCTCATACAAATACAAACTCACAATATTATACCTGTCATGTAAGTGCCATCTACTTGCAGTGAATAAGCAGATAAATATCATTACAGCGTCCCATACCACCGCGTGATACTCAAACATTTATTCACTACTCATAAATTGCACTTAATCTCCCAATATTCTATATAATGAGTCCAAAGAATAACCAAAGAAATATTATCGAATGCCCCATCCCAAACGGTATTATAACTCTGTTTATTCAGATGCAACGACCCATAAATTTATCACTTTAAATGGAATATGTAATTAACTTTAAATATTCAAACACACAATTTTCAAACTTAAATAATCATTTTTTATGTAATAAATAAAATGTTAAACTTATTTTTAGAATTTGATTACAAAATCAAGAAGTTTAGATTTTCATCGTAAAAGTGACAAAAGCCGTTTTTCGATAAAATGGGATAAACGTTTGATTTTTGGATTAATATGATAAATAATTCTTTTTTTAAATTTTTACATAATGAAAATAATTGGTTGATAAATTTTTACAACTATATATATATATATATATATATATATATATTAATGATTGACAAATTTCGTCGCACGTTGACAAATCGACATTGTATTTTAACAATTGAATTTTAATATTATTAAATATTGCTTTATAAGTCAAATACACTTGTTTTATATAACGAGGATCAAAAATCAATTTTCAAGTTTTGTTTACATGAATAAATAGTTTGATTTAAAACAAAAAATGTGACCGGCGATCGTTTTTTGGATTTTCGACCGTTCATCGAACAGAAGTTGTTTTGAATCATTACAATGTTGTTCACATGATTTTAATAAATATTCATACACATTTTAAAATCATGTATACCTTTAGTCAAATCAAAAGATAAATAAGATATATAAATATATAACAAATTAAAATTGCCTAAAGGATAAGTAGAGAAAAGAAGACATCAAATCACCATAAATGCATGTTTTACTTAATTATTAAGTAAAGAAGATGTGATGGGATGATGGTAAGTGTTAAAAAAATGTGATGTGAAGTTTGGGAGAAATATCAAAGGGTATTTTGGTAATTTGGTAAGGGGTTAATTTGGTAAATTCCCACTTTTTACTTTTCCTATAAATAGCCATGCATTCTTTCACATTTCTACACCTCTTTCTTCATCTTCTCTCTTTTTCAAGCTCCTCTAATGGCTTCTTATCATAAGAAATTAATGGAAAAATGTCAAGAGTAGAAGAGGAAATTATTTAAGCAAGTATAGGATATCAATTCACTTCAAAACCAAGTGCTAACCACTTCTCCTCCCACCTATAAGTCACGGCCAAATACCCACCACCCCGTAAATGAACACGTCCACCTAAAGCCTAGGCCGAACCCATTTTGAAGAAAGGAAGGAGATTATGAAGCTTCGGTGCAAGAAAAAGAGAAGGAAATGTCGTCGGATTCGTTCTAAGAAGATAGGAGGAGGTTTAAAGAACTACGGAAGCTCAACCAGATTTTCTTAACTATTTTCAACTATGATAATATGACCATTAAATCTCTTAATGATTTGTATGAATGATTGATAACTTGGTTGATTATATGGTTGATTATATGGATGTTGATATGTTTGATAACTTTGTTGTGATAAATTATAGGAAATCATAATTAAAAATGGTTAACTAATATAAAATGAATTCATATTAATATGTGTATGGATGCCTCTTATTGGTTTTAAACATCTAAAAAGAGTTGAAATGAATATTATAATCGTAACGGCCCACTATTTTGGACCATTCAAATCGACAATAAATCCACACCTGCCTGACTTGAATAATTCAAAATAGTAGATTGTAATAAAATTTGGAGAAAATAAAACCAATCACAAAATCACAGACACAGATAAATCAGAATAACTTGTAGTGGAAATAAAAATAATAGTAGTAGTTCATGAAGCTACCACAACACAGTCTCAAACATAGTCTCAAAATAAGTACAAAATATAGAGTCTGAAAAGAAAATACAACAGAAATCCCAGATACATGATGTTCTCTAGTACATAAGCTGAATAGAAATACTGAATAAAGAGATAGTAACTAGATAAATGATGATCTACAGCAAATCCTAGCTCCAGAAGGTGAATTCCAAAGCTGATACTTAGGCTGACCCGAGCGTAAGAAAATAAACACGAACACTCGAGTCAGGACATACATACTTATATAATATAAACCAACTCAAGTGAATTTTAAAATAAATGTACAAGTAACTTAAAGGATGCTTGGGACCGCCCATCCTCTAAGGATCCGTTAAACTATTTACTATGTAATATATGCAATTATAATAATGTCTAGAAGTAAAATATAATATATTTAAAAATAGTGTCAAGGCGTTACCCATATCCCATTTAACACATTTTATAGTGCCAATAGTCTATACAGTACCGTCGTACCTCCAGATCAGGAGGCCACCACAAATTCTCCATAGGTACGACACAAATCAAACTCGTACAAGGCGTGGTACGGTAGGTGATACGATACGATGAGGCAATACCAATTACGCATCCGGACTGGTGATGACGTGTAGCAGCCACTACCGCCCACCTCGAGCCACACTCCTAAAATCAAAGGTGGACACCAATCAATCTCAAAGTAATAAAATGGCATATGATGAAGCACGTCCGATAAGAGGAGCTACCTCACTGGCCTAGAATCGCTCCTGTTTTAGCCACCTTATGCCAACTCACGGGAGTCGAGTCAACGTACATACCTCAATAGAACATCGCCACCATCCTACTTAATTCTGGAATCTCCACCGTATACAGGGTTGTTAAAGTGGATTTCGGAGTTGGCAGGGAGTATGAAAACTTTCGATCCCGGTCTTTTTAAGAACCCAACATTATTATTACCCGTGGTTATAAATTTCAAAAATGGTTTATATTCCAAATCAGAATAATTCATTTAAACCGTTTAAATATGAAGTAGTTATCCTTGCAAATAAAATATTCAATTTCTAGAATTTCAGCATTTTCTAAGTTCATTCGTTCAATTTCAACATTTCAATGTATTTTTCAAAAACAGCAGCACTTTATACGGTAGATATGTTAGTATTTCAAAAACAATTCAATTTCAGAAACTATAAGATTTTAAAAATGCTAATGTAGTTATATTTAGTATATTCAAAACAGTTCAAATTCAGAAATTGCAGCACTTCAGAAATGCTACTATAGGTATATTTAGTATATTCAACACATAGTTCAAATTCAGAAACTGCAGCATTTCAGAAATGCTACTGTAGGTATATCTAGTATAATCAACACATACTTCATTAAACCACAACATTTTTGAAACGTTATAATTTCTGTTATAAGTTTTACTATACCCTTTAAAAATAATATATCTTCAACTTTTCTCATTTTTAACTTATCAGACTTATTTCCCTTTTCAAAATTATTTATTTGGATATTACTTAACTTATAATTTTAATAAAATTACATTTTATTTATAAATATCCAATTTAAATTAAAATTCATTTGTTAAGTCAAATACTTTATACACTGCTTAACTCTTTTTCAACAATTACTTAATACTTTATTTAAAATACCCATTTAATAAATAAAATATTCTTATCACTAAGTTAAGATTAAAACTCCATATAAACCCTAAATTTTCAATTATTAAGTCAAATCAATATTTACATTTTAATTATTAATTTTCTTATACAATTTAACTTATCAAAATCACTATAACATTTATTTAAATCATTTAAATCCAATTTAAGATAAAATATCATATTTTATACTTCAAAAATACTTAATAATCTTTAGAAAATATTTAATATTAACCATGGGTCCATATATAATTTTATAATCTAAGTCAAGTGATACGGATATATATCATTTCAATCTGTAATTTAAAAAAGAAAAATCCAGGTTCTATCTTTTCAAACCCGTAATCCCAAGTCAAACAAAATAAATAAAATCGCTTGAGCCTATCATTTCAGCTCATAATGATTTTTCCTTATTCTAATGTCCGTTCAGGTATGTATCATTTCAATGCATAGTGATTCTATTCTACAGGGAACTTGCAGTGCGGGCAAACGATAAATAAATAAACAGTAAAACATATCATATGATGTCTGGTGGTGTAACAGATATATAATCAGATAATATCATCATATAATGTCGGATAACAAGGCAGATGTGTGCATAGAACATAGCATACCAACTATTATAATTCAAGTGATATTGTTTCACATTTATATGAGTACGATTGTCTAGAGTGAATAACTCACCTTCTAAAGCTAGAGATCAAATTCAAAACACAAATCCAAATTCCACAAAGCACGAAAACGCACGACTAGATACAAGGAGAAGTAGCACTCAAATCCAAATCTTGTAAACAAATAATTATCATAAATATAAGTGTATATCTCAACACATAAGATTATAAATTTAAAAAATAAAAGTTTTGTGAAATAAAATGACATAACCATGCTTTAAAAACCAAGAGTGCTCGACCACCACATACATAGGCTCGGTTGTTTGCACCAAAATTGGTCACAAACCCCGAATATCGTGAAAGCACCAATATATGAACATAAATCAACAATGTCCAAATACAAATCTCGGATAAAAGCAAAACAGAGAACAACAATTGAGAAAAACTATGCAAATAACATGAGATTTATAGTGGTTCGGCTATCTCCGGCCTATGTCCACTTCGAATGTTAATCTTTTTATTGATGCTCTTGCTGGTAACAATGGACTAAAGTAGTAATTTTTGAATACAATGATGGAGTTTGAATGCAATCGTTTTTTCGACAGAGTCTGGGTGTCCTCGGATCAAAAGTCCCTTTTCCGTAGGCCCTATGGTGCGTTTTATAGGCGTTCCCTATAAATATTGGGCCTAAACTTTAGGAGACTCCTTATGATATGTGAGTGGACCCACACGATCGATCTCATGAGGTTTCGACTCGATACGTGATCGATATGAACCAATTTCGTATTGATCAAGATTTGGTCCAATCAAGCTGAAATTTGGCATGAACCTTCCTTAGCTTGTATGTAAGCTCCTGTGAAAATTTCGTAGCATTTGGACCTGTGGATTGTGAGATATGATCGATGCAAGATTGCGTTTCTGTGTATACTGTCGCGTTCGAATCAATCGTTCGTATCGATCGATTCCTATCGATCCAAGCACGTGATAGCATATTGACGTGGTGCGCACTCTTCAAATCGATCCACTTTTTATGTCGAGTTGATCGAGCCTTATCGTGTTCATATCGATGAAAAGTGTTGTCTTCAAATCGAGCTTTTGTAGCTCTGTTCGCATCGGTGTTTTCAGACTACTTCGCATCGATGGCTAGGGGTCATTTTGTACCAATATCTGCGGTCTCGCATCGATCGTTCAATGACCAATCGACAAGAATTGCTCAATTGGGACCGATACGAATTGATTCCGAGCTTTGGATGCAAAGTAAAAACCAGTTGAGTGGATACGAAGCTGAGCGTTTGTGATGGACATGAAGTAGACATTGCTGATCGATTCGAAACTACAGAGAGTTTCACTTTGATCGATACGAACTCAATGGATTTGAACAGCACGACCATAGATCATTTCGAACTTGATGGATTCGAACAGATCGAGGCGAAGTCATTCTGATGGATACGAATTCGATCGATTCAAACATATCAACTCCATGGCTCTCTGATGGATACGAACAACGTGTCTTTCTCAACTTGAATCGATCATATCTCGGTCATACCAACTCTGATTGACCTAAAATTTAAGATGTCGGCTTTTATGGATTTGCTTGTCATGTCTTGTCAATCGTAGCCCGATCCAGACTAGAGCAAAATTCATCGATATACATAGTTGACTTGCGATGTGTAATCGATATTTGTGACTAGTAATCAGTGATTTTCAGTTAATTTCTTGTTATTCGACTTTGTCAAAAGGTGGGATAACATCGGCCACATCCCTACATGGCTCAGCCATATTGTGTTTGAGGCAACAAGGCTTGGTTATGGGGTCAACTAGGCACAGCTATGGCTAGAATGTGAAGAGTGGTAAGTTATAAATCATGGAATGCAAGGAGGCATGCAATTGAAAGGTTTTTGGGTTCACATAGGTTCGACCATAGTCTAGCATGGCTCGGCCATGTTTATTTGGGTCAAGCAACATCATAGGCATGGCTTGGCAATGAAGTATGGTCACAGCAAGGAAATACATGGTGGAGGAATAAGGGTGACCGAGGCTAATAAAGGAGGAAATGGTGAAATAAGGTGGTTGGCTAGGGTTATCTTCAAGTTTTGGCGATGGAATCTTATCTTGCAGTCACAGCCATGATTTGGGGTGGTGATGTAGAGGTGATGGTCGGTCATGGTGGTGGTGGGAAGGGGATGTGGTTGGATATAGAGGAGCATGAGGTGGAGGCCGAGCCTAACATGAAGAAAACAAAAGAAAAATGAATAAGAGGAAGAAGAGGAAGCCATGGAGAAAACTTACTGTATTCTTTTTTTTTCAAAATGCAAATGAATTATGAGATGTGAGAAACATTTTTTTGTACGTGAACTGGCAAAGGAGTGGCGGCTAGGGTTAGTGGGAAGGGTTGTGAACGATTAGGTAATTGAAGAGGGTAGAAAATGAAGAGCTTTTCTTGATTTCTAAGAAAAGAAACCGAAGACTATTCGAATTTCCAAGCCCAAAATAAATCAAATAAAATCAAATAAAAATCAAATGAAAAGGTCCAAACAAAATAGAAAAAGAAAATAAATATAAAATAGAATTAAAGTAGAAAAATATAGAATAGAAAATAAACAGAAAAATGCTAAAAATAATCGCGTGTAAAACATTGAAAGTTATCAAATCTAAAAAGCATAAAACGGAAATTTACAAAACGAAAAGCAGCACGAACATTAGAATTAAATATAGTTCTCAAGAAAAAGATTAGAATTTAAAACTTCAAATTTAAAATTTTCAACTATGGTCGACTTTGACTTTCAGTTGACCAAAATATAAAATCTTCTAAAAATATTTATTTTATTGTACTTAGAAAATAATTGATAAACAAAATCTAAAATTACATTGGAAAATTCCAAAATTCTAGAATTTAATTAATTAAAAATCAATGCTGTAAATAAAATGAATTAAAAATATTTATTAAAAATTTTGGGTTGTTACACTCTCCCCAACTCAAAACTTTTCGTCCGCGAAAAGAAATGAGACACGAAAACGAGGAAAGATAAGGTAGAAAAGCAAATAGTACCTGAAACAAACAATTCCAGATTCGAAGCATGCATGCTGTCCTCCATCTCCTAGGTACAATCCCGATCATCCATACTCCACTACACTTTGGCCAAGTTGACAAAGTTCCTTCTCAGCAACTTCGTACCGCTTTCGATAATGCGTAGTGGCTTCCTCTCGACAGTCAGATTAGGCTCAATATCCAAACTCTTGAGAGCAGAAGGCTGGACAATCAAAGATGGATCATGCAGATATCGAAGAAGATGCAAAACATGGAATATATTATGTACCCCAGAAAACTTCTCAGGAAAATCTAGACAGTAAGCTAGAGAATCAATCCTTTCTAAGATACGGAAAGGACCAACAAATCTAGGAGCAAGCTTTCTTCTATGACCACACCGAATCACATTCCTTAAGGGAGAGACCTTAAGGAAAACCAAATCACCAACAGCAAACTCCAAACTCCTCCTACGCCGATTAGCGTACTTCTTCTGCCTATCCTGAGAAATCCTCATCTTCCTCTTAATCTCCTCAACCTTCTCAGAAGCCTCTTAAATCACATCAGGACCAAGAACCAAACGGTTACCGGATTCAATCCAGTAAGATGGAGATCTACAAGGTCTCCCATAAAGAGCAGCAAACAGAGACATTTCAATACTAGCTTGAATTCAAAGACGGAATGAGATAGATAAAAGATTAAGATAAGATCAAAATAGAAGATTGAAAATATACCTGATAACTGTTGTTATAGGTGAATTCAACAAGATGGAGATGACCTTCCCAAGATCCTCCATAATCCAAAACACAAGCACGAAGAGGATCCTCTATTATCTGATTCACTCTTTCCATTTGACCATCGGTCTACGGATGGTAAGCAGTGGATTCAGACGAGTGCCCAAAGATTCTTGAAAAGCTTTCCAATACTGACTGGTGAAGATAGGGTCCCGCTCATAAACAATGCTGATAGGAACACCATGGAGACGAACAATCTCTCTCATGTAGATCTCAGCCAGACTGGAAGCAACATAGGTAGATTTTACCGAAATGAAATGAGTTGATTTGATCAATCTATCCGTAATAACCCAAATGCTCTCATTACCCTCCAAGTCCTCGATAAACGATCAATAAATCCAATGAAACCTGTTCCCATTTCCAATTGGGAACCTCAAGGGGCTGCAACAAACCATGGGTCTTCTGATGAACTGCCTTGAGTTGCTGACAAGTCGCACACCTACTAACAAAGATAGAGATATCTCGCCTTATACCTTTCCACCAATAAAGCTTCTTCATGTCCTAATACATCTTCGTCACACCAGGATGAATAGAAAGTCTGGATCGATGATGTTCGCAAAGTAACTCTTGCCTCAATCCATCAACATCCGGGACACAAATCCGATTATTAATCCTCAAGATCCCTCTATCATCGATTTGAGCTCCACTACCATAAGGACTACTACCACCAACCTTGCTACAAACACTCTCCTTTATATGCCTAAGCATCTCATTCTCATCCTGCTTAGCGGCGATACGATCCAAAAGAGAAGAAGAAGAAACAAGAAGCTGACACAACAAAGCCTTCTTCCTACTCAAAGCATCAGCCAAAACATTACCTTTCCTAGGGGTGTAGCTAATGCCAAGATCATAAGAAGCAAGGAACTCAAGCTAACAGACTTGACGCTGATTCAAATCCTTTTGGATGAAGATATACTTCAAAGACTAATGATCAGTAAAGAGCTCAAACTTAGCAACCAAAAGATGATGCCTCCAAAGATTCAAAGCAAAGACAACAGCCAACAATTCCAGATCATGAGCCGCATAATTGACCTCATAGGCCTTCAACTGGCGATTAGCATAAGCAATAATCTTCCCATCTTGCATCAGAACTGCCCCCAAACCCTCACGACAAGCATCAGTGTATACTGTCAATCCATCATTTCCATTTGGAATGGTAAGCATTGCTGTGGAAGTAAGCTTACGCTTCAACTCATTGAATGCGGCTTCACACTTATCACTCCATATAAACTTAGCATTCTTACGAGTTAAAGCATTGAGAGGTGCCGAAATCCGAGTAAAGTTCTCAATGAATCTCCGAAAATAACCGACAAGGCCCAGAAAACTGTGAATATCAGTTGGAGTCCTAGGAGTTTCCCAATCTTGTAACAGAATAGGGAGAAATAAGGACCACAGAAAAGATAGAATGATCCAATTTCAGAAAGAAAAGAAAGGAAAGACTTACATTGATCGCAGCAATCTTGACTGGATCAACAGAAACTCCATTTCGAAAAATAATATGTCCAAGGAATCAGACTACATCCCTCTAGAAATGGCATTTCAAGAATTTAGCCTTCAGCTGATGATTTCTAAGAGTCCCTAGAAAAAATTTCAAATGCGACTTATGCTCTTCCCTTGATTTAGAGAAGACAAGGATATCATCAACAAAGACTAGAACAAACTCATTAAGCACATCATGGAAGACATGATTCATCAAATAAACAAAGAAAGCAGGAGAATTAATCAACCCTAAATGCATAACTAACCATTCATAGAAACCATTCTCAGTACGGAAAGAAGTCTTAGGAATACTTTCCTCAGCAACTCTGAGCTGGTGGAAACCTGTAGCAAGATCAAGCTGAGAGAAAATAGTAGCTCCATGGAGCTGATCAAAAATACCATTAATGCGAGGCATAGGATATCTGTTTCTCATAGTGAGCTTATTCAGCTCCCTATAATCATATCCTCGAATAACCATCAGACTTAGTGAGAAAAACCACTGCTGCTCCCCATTTTGAGTGGCTAGGTCTGATCAGACCCTTGGAGAACAAGTCCTCAATTTGCTTCCTCAGCTCGACCATCTCAGGGGGTGCCATCCTTTTGGGTGGAAGAACTACAGGTCGAGCTCCAGGAATAAGATCAACATGGAAATCAATTCCCCTATTAGGAGGTAAAGAAGTGACTTCACCAAATACATTGGGATAGAGTTTGACCACATGAGTCGAGTCAAGATCACCAGGAGAAGAGTCAAGGGAATAAATAAAACTGCTAACAAAATCCTGAGGCAAGCAACATTGAATCACTAAAGAATTACCAAAATCATCCATAAGAGAAATAATTCGGGTACTATAAGAGATAACGGCATCATGCCTCTTCAGCCAGCCACCCCCAAGCAATAGATCAAAAGCATCAAAAACCAAAACAAAGAAATCACCAGTGAAACGGTGATCAAGATAGAGAAGCTTCACTCGCTTACAAATCCTACTAAGATTTGCAGAACCACCAATAGGATTTGAAACACACAAAGGCGCAGGAGCCAACTCAGGAGAAAGAAGATGCTCAAATTTATTACAAAGATCCATGGAAATAAAGCTATGGGAAGCTCCAGTATCAAATAGAACACGGACGAAAAAATTAAACAGAGAAAAAGTGCCCTGAAGTGTACCTTGGTGATCATTAAGAGTAGAAGCAGGTACGGGCAGTGAAGCTGGTGAAGATGCAAAAGTGACAGCAAAAATACCTGATGACTTTCCCTTCTACTGAGTAAGGGAAATCCTTCCTAAAATGACTGGGCTAAAGACAAATATGACAGAGATCGTGTCTGTTCAGCTGAGGGGGAGGAGTAACAGCCACACAAACTAAGGTAGGATAACTATTAGCATAGTGTCCCCCTAATTACATCTAAAACAAGTAATGGCAGATAGGTCGACATACTGCCTCTGAGATGAAGAAGATGATTCCAACTCTGGATTCTTGTTTTGGTTCTTCTTCTAATGGTGAAAGTTGGGCTTTCTCTTCTTAGAATTACCAGAAAAAGATTAAGCTGGAGCAGAACGAGCAGCAAGGGAATCCTTAGCAGTAGGATTCTCATATCCAATGGTCATGTCCATTAGAGTGGTGAAAGAGCTATGCACATGAGAGATGAGGCAATCATAGTACTCCGAACGGGCACCAGCAATGAACTTCTCATCCTTCTTGATAGGAGTGTCAATCAGATTTGGTCCAAACTTTGAAAGTTCATTGAACTTCCTCTCATATTCAGCAAAAAACATATCACCCTGTCTTAGATCCATGAATTCCCGATACAACTAAGATTTTCCTGCCTCGAACATCCACTTCATAAGAAAAGCATCCCTAAAGCACGATAAAAGAGCATAAGACGGATTTCAAAAAGAGAAACTGAACCAAATTTAAAACAAATATAAGATGATACCTAAATTGTTCCCAAGAAATGTCAGCCTCAGCAGTGTGGGCTGTGACAGACTCCCGCCAATCTAAGGCTGCTCCCTTAAACTGCTAAGCTACCAACTGACGCTGTTGGGCTATAGTGATCTCAAGACCAGAGAAAATCCTCTCCAAATCCTTCAACCACTATTGAGCCTCAATAATGCTCTCAAATCCCATGAACTTGGTGCCACCAAGCTCAGTGTATTCCTTACAGAGTTTAGTGAACCTAACTAGAGCAGCAGGTTCAGGAGCTGGGGCAACGCCACGTCCCCTACCTCTAACATTCCTATGAATCATCCTGAAAAATCAAGAATGGATTTTAGGATAGAGGTAATTGAGAACAATGACAAGATTAGATAAGATAAGATGCAATAGGAATTAAATATCCCGAACAAAGAAATACCAACAATGAGGATAATGAAAAGAAGGAAGTTAAGAAAATTTAATTTCAAAGCAAGAAAAGTTTTTATATCAAAATACTTTATGAAAATCACTTGAAAATCATTTGAAAAATCATTTTATACTACAAAATATGTTCTCTCACAAAGAAGCGATTCTAAGATTGATTTCACACTTTCTAGGGTATTTCTACCCTATCTCTAATGAGTTTTGCTCCGCAGGCTAAGGTTTGCCTAAAACCAAAGCTCTGATACCAAATGTAACGACCCACTATTTTGGACCATTCAAATCAATAATAAATCCACATCTGTCTGACTTGAATAATTCAAAATAGTAGATTGTAATAAAATTTAGAGAAAATAAAACCAATCACAGAATCATAGACATGAATAAATCAGAATAACTCGCATCGAAAATAAAAATAACAGTAGTAGTTCATGAAGCTACCACAACAAAGTCTCAAACATATCTCAAAACAAGTACAAAATACAGAGTCTGAAAAATAAATACAACAGAAATCCCAGATACATAATGTTCTCTAGTACATAAGCTGAATAAAAATACCGAATAAAGAGATAGCAACTACTTAAATGATGATCTCTAGCAAATCCTAGCTCCAGAAGGTGAATTCCAATGCTGATACTCAGGCTGACCCGAGCATGAGAAAATAAACGCAAACACTCGAGTCAGGACATACATACTTGTACAATGTAAACCAACTCAAGTGAATTGTAAAATAAAAGTAAAAGTAACTTAAAGGATGCTTGGGACCGCCCATCCTCTAAGGATCCGTTAAACTATTTACTATGTAGTAATATACGCTATTACAATAATGTCTAGAAGTGAAGTATAATATATTTAAAAATAGCGTTAAGGTGTTACCCATATCCCCTTTAACACCTTTTATAGTACCAATAGTCTATACAATACCGTCGTACCTCCAGACCAGGAGGCTACCACAAATACTCCATAGGTACGACACAAATCAAACTCGTATAAGGCGCGCTAGGATAGTTGACGCGGCACAACGAGGCAATGCTAGGGTAGATATGCCAATTAGGCATCCGCACTAGTGGTGATGCGTAACAGCCATTACCGCCCACCTCGAGCCACACTCCAAAAGTCAAAGGTGCGCACCAATCAATCACAAAGTAATAGAATGGCATACGAAGAAGCGTGTCCGATAAGAGGAGCTACCTCGTTGGCTCGGAATCGCTCCTGTTTTAGCCACCTTATGCCAACTAACGGAGTCGGGTCCAAATACATACCTCGATAGAATGTCGCCACTATCCTACTTCTTTCTGGAATCTCCACCGCGTACACGGTTGTTAAAATGGTTTTCGAAGTTGGCAGAGAGTATGGCAACTTTCGATCCCGGTCTCTTTAACAACCCAACATTATTATTACCCGTGGTTATAAATTTCAAAAATGGATTATATTCCAAATCAAAATAATTCATTTAAACCATTTAAATATGAAGTAGTTATCCTTCTTGATCAAATATTCAATTTCCAAAATTTTAGCATTTTCTAAGTTCATTCGTTCAATTCCAACATTTCAAAACATTGTATTTTTCAAAAACAGCAGCATTTATAAAGTGCTACGGTAGGTATGTTAGTATTACAAAAACATTTCAATTCAAAAACTGAAACACTTTAAAAATGCAACTGTAGGTATATTTAGTATATTCAAAACAGTTCAAATTCAGAAACTATAGCACTTCAGAAATGCTACATTAAGTATATTTAGTATATTCAATACAAAGTTCAAATTCGGAAACTGCAGCACTTCAGAAATGCTATTGTAGGTACATTTAGTATATTTAACACATAGTTCATTAAACCACAGTATTTCTGAAATGCTACAATTTCTGTTATAAATTTTATTATACCCTTTAAAAACAATATATCTTCAACTTTTCTCATTTTTTAACTTATCAAACTTATTTCACTTTTCAAAATTATTTATTTAGATGTTACTTAACTTATAATTTTAATAAAATAACATTTTATTTATAAAAATCTAGTTTAAATTAAAATTCATTTGTTAAGTCAAATACTTTATACACTGTTTAACTCTTTTTCAACAATTACTTAATACTTTATTTAAAATACCAATTTCATAGATACAATATTCTTATCACTAAGTTAAGATTAAAATTCCATATAAATTCTAAATTTTCAATTATGAAGTCAAATCAAAATTTACATTTTAATCATTAATTTGCTTATACAATTTAACTTATCAAAATCACTATAACATTTATTTAAATCATTTATATCCAATTTAAGTTAACATCACATATTTTATATTTCAAAATACTTAATAATCTCTAGAAAATATTTAATATTAACCACGGGTCTGTATATAATTTTCTAACCTAGGTCAAAGTGATACAGATATATATCATTTCAATCCGTAATTTAAAAAAGAAAAATCCGGGTTCTATTATTTCAAACTCGCAATCCCAAGTCAAACAAAATAAATAAAATTGCTTAAGCCTATCATTTCAGTCATAATGATTTTTCCTTATTCTAATGTCCGTTCAGGTATGTATCATTTCAACCCATAGTGATTCTATTCTACAGGAAACTTACAGTATGGGAAACAATAAATAAATAAACAGTAAAACATATCATATGATGTCAGGTGGTGCAACAGATATATAATCAGATAATATCATCATGTATTGTCAGATAACAGGCAGATGTGTGCATAGAACATAGCATACCAACTATTATAATTCAAGTGATATTGTTTCACATTTATATGAGTACGATTGTCTAGAGTGAATAACTCACCTTCTAAAGCTAGAGATCAAATTCAAAACACAAATCCAAATTCCACAAAGCACGAAAAAGCACGACTAGATACAAGGAGAAGTATCACTCAAATCCAAATCTTGTAAACAAATAATTATCATAAATATAAATATATATCTCAACACATAAGATTATAAATTTAAAACAATGAAAGTTTTGTGCAATAAAATGACATAACCATGCTTTAAACACCAAGAGTGCTCGGCCACCACGTACTAGGCTCGGCCACATCCCTACATGGCTCGGCCATGTTGTGTTTGAGGCAATTAGGCTTGGTTATGGGGCCAACTAGGCATGACTAAGGCTAGAATGTGAAGGTGGTAAGTTATAAATCATGGAAGGCAAGGAGCCATGCCAGTGAAAGGTTTTTGGGTTCACATAGGTTCGACCATAGTCTAGCATGCCTCGGCCATGTTTATTTGGGTCAAGGAAACATCATAGGCACGACTTGGCAATGAAGTATGGTCACAGCAAGGCAATACATGGTAGAGGAATAAGGGTGGCCGAGGCTAATAAAGGAGGAAGTGGTGAAATAAGGTGGTCGGCTAGGGTTATCATCAAGTTTTCGTGATGGAGTCTCATCTTGGAGTCACGGCCATGATTTGGGGTGGTGTTGTAGAGGTGATGGTTGATCATGGTGGTGGTGGGAAGGGGATGTGGTCGACAATAGAGGAGCATGAGGTGGAGGTCGAGCCTAACATGAAGAAAACAAAAGAAAAGCAAAATGAAAAAGAGGAAGAAGAGGAAGCCATGGAGAAAACTTATTGTATTCTTTTTTTTCAAAGCACAAATGAATTTTGAGATTTGAGAAACTTTTTTTTTAATGTGAATTGGCAAAGGAGTGGCGGCTATGGGAAGGGTTGTGAACGACTAGGGAAATTGAAGAGGGTAGAAAATAAAGAGCTTTTCTTGATTTCCAAGAAAAGAAACCGAAGACTATTTGAATTTCCAAGCCCAAAATAAATCAAATAAAATCACATGAAAAGGTCCAAACAAAATAAAAATATAAAATAAATATAAAATAGAACTGAATTAGAAAAATATAGAATAGAAAATAAACAAAAAATGCTGAAAATAATCGCGTGTAAAACACTGAAAGTTATCAAATTTAAAAAGTATAAAATGGAATTTTACGAAACAAAAAGCAGCATGAACATCAGAATCAATATAGTTCCCAAGAAAAAGATTAGAATTTCAAATTTAAAATTTTCAACCGTGGTCAAACTTTGACTTTCAATTGACCAAAATATAAAATTTTCTGAAAATATCTATTTTATTGTATTTGGAAAATAATTTATAAACAAAATCCAAAATTACATTGGAAAATATCAAAATTTCAAATTTTAAATAATTAAAAATCAAAGTCTTAAATAAAATGAATTAAAAATATTTATTAAAATTTTTGGGTTGTTACAATAATAGTATAACATGAATTGGGAAATGAGTTTGAAATATGAAAAGTATTTGTTTGAATGAGTTTAAAATGGTTCGGAATTATTTTACAAACATAAAAGTGTCTCCATGAAGTTTGAAAAGAAATTGAAAAACAAGTCAAAACCCAAGCCAAAACTAGGCGCGTCGCGTAACGATAATTTGCATTTCACTCCGAGGAATTCAAATGAGTTTAAGAAATGGAATATAGCTCGAAATTCTCCGAGATATGAATTTCCCAAACTATTATATCTATATTTTTTAAATGAATAAATAAACTCAAGATTTTATTTTGTATAGTTTTAATTAAGTCCAAAATAAAGAAAAATCGCGATTTTGCAATTTAAAACCCGAATTTGAAATTAATTTAAAATGAATATTTTTTAAAACGTTAAAAAATATGGAATAAATCTTATAAATCATTTTAAGTGTTTTAAAAGTGGTTTGAGTTGGAAAAATGAACATATGTGAAGTAAAAATGTTGTTTTGATCAAAGAAGCTTTAAAACACTATTTGCAACACTTTTTCGCAGCACTTTTCGCAACAGTTTTATAACTTGTGAAATATGATTTTAAACTTAACCATTATTTTTCAAATCTATCATAAATGGTTTTTAAAATGAATAATTAAGTGTTTTAAATAATAATTTGGAAGTTTTATAAACTATTTCTAAAAATGAAAGAAGTATGCGGAAACGACTAGTACATGTGTTTCGTATGTGAGATCCAATGAGACTTGGGAGAGGGACGAAACATGTCGAAGGGAAAGCCCGTATACTCTAAAGTAATGTTTCCCAATATAAATAAATGATTTGGAATTTTTTTAATTCCTATACGTAAAATTAATTGATTTGCTTTATAGTAAATGATGTCTTAAATAACATCTTTTTGACCCATTTAAAAGCTATGATTTGAATTGGAAAATCTTTGTTAAAGAATTAAATAAATTTAGAAATATTTTCTTAAATAATAGGTGAAATGATTTGGAATTACTCCAAGATTTAAAAAGGGTTTTAATTAACCAAAGTATTTGATAAAATGAGGTTTAATGATTCCATATATTTTGAAAAAGATAAAGGAATAATTTAATGAATATATAACTATAAGAAATATTTATGAAATAAAAAGTTGAATTAAATTTAATGATGATTGATAGTCACATATGAACTTAACATCTTTTTATCGATGATTGGTGTGGAGAAACTGGGGTCGGATTTGGGAAATTCCTGTCCGAAAACCACTTCAAACTAATGTATACATTAGAAAGTGAAGATGTGTTGAAGATGATGATTATTGAAGACCGAAGATCTTCAGAATATGGGGACTACTGTCATGAGTCCCAAGGGTTTACCCCATATTATATTTACGTGGCAGTGGTGTTTACATTCTGAAAACCTTCGTTGTATTGAAGACCGAAGATCTTCATAGCGGAAGGACTGCTTGTTGACATTATCTGAGTCCAATCTAATATAGAGATATGTATTATAGCAGTGGTCCTGTCATATTTTGAAATCTTTGTAATGCAAAGACTACTCGCTACTGATCCTAGGGGTGATTCTCAAGATGTGGTAGGAGTGCCTTCGGTTTCGTTCAATCCAAGAACGAACTTGTATGGACGAATGTCAGACACTGTATTTCTGAGACCATAATGTTGACTTTTACAAATATACATCTATTTGGTGGTAGAGAAGGCAACTTCTCCTAGCTTAACATCCTTCTAAGAAATGTATGAACTTAGAGGTTGTATGTTCGTTAGAATCAATAGTGATCAAAGGAATGGTAATGTGGCATTCAAAGTGGAACCTACTTTGATCAAAACATGGCTTTATGTGAAATAAAGCGTGGCTTTATAGAAGTTAAGCGTAGTCTCACGAGCGTCACATCTCGATGATAATACATGTAATTATGTGGTCCGCAGGACATATATTTCAGGTTATCGGTTGTATGATTATGGAGGAGTCCATTGGAATCTGGATCGCTAAGGCATTTATTTTAATATAGTAGCTAATTTGTGAAAAATGATAAGGCTATCGCGTATTAGTGGTGTAGCAAGTATAGTTCTTAGTGGCTTGCTTGAGAAAAGCATAAGGTTTCCAAGGGAACTATATTTGCCATGCATGGATCGACGGAAAAGGATACTAGTTTTCTATCATGATGGAAATCCAATCCCAATATGAGCTTTACAGTTTTGATTGTAGTCCCAAAATAGTTGTAATGCTTTGCAAACGTTTCAGCTACCCCTTTGGTATCATATATTCCATCCAGGTATATTCTGTTTCAACCAGTCTGGATATATTACCATAGACTAAGTCCGGGTGTTGATACTTGTTTTATATATATTTATTTGAAAAATGTTTTCAAAACTGATGTCATTAAATATATTATCAAAGCGTTTTCAGTATAAAGTATTTTGGTTTAACATAAGGTAAAATCCCTTCCATATTCATGTGTGGGCATGGTCTTATAAGATACTCTTTTTTCAAAGGTTTTTAATTGAAATCAGCATGATCTATACATTTAAAATTTTGAGTATCTCACGCTAGTTTATCAAGCCTGATCCGTGTATTTTCAATACTTGGGTCAGCTTCAAGTAGTTTCAGGTTTAGTTGAAGATGCTTGAAATTTCCAGAGGAGAGATGAAGATCTTCATCTACATATGGACATATTCTATTATATGGTGCATCTATTGCATTTGTTTTTCAATTTATAAAGAAAGAGGGTTTATAATAGTCCTGGCTAAATCGGGGTTAGATTCTGATGTTGTATTAAAAAAAAATCTACTGTAACATTACAAATTGACATAATATATGTTATTCCATTCGTGTGAGGTTATATTCTATCCATTTTTCCCCTAACAATCAGGCTTTTCGGCACTTGGATTTGCGGTACGAGGATGTATTAGTGTCGATTTTTGAGGGTCGAAAATCCTCAGTCATTACATCAGATTTCTCATCGCACAGAATTGAAATCATCATAAAATCATAAAGAATGATGTCATCATCATATCATACCAGATCACTAAACAAATTAACATCAACAGCGAATCACACACAATATCTAATTCAATATAAAAGAAAAGAGAAATTAGAAAACTATAATAAAATAAATTAATCGATTATGTATATTAAACAATCAATCAATCATTATTTAATAATAAATCATTCGTAACATCGAAATTAATATAGGAAAATGAGAAATCACAAAATGTAGAGATTATAAAGAAATCTCATTTGATTCGAAAATAAAATAATAATAAGTTTTAACAAGACCTTTCATTGAATAATTAAATATAAACCTAATATATATGTAAGCAAACTTTTCTAATTCATAAATAATGATATAAGTTATAAAATACACTTCCAAATACTTAAAATATTGATTAGGAAATCATTATTTAAAACCAATTACAAATTTCTTTTCCAATAAATTAAAAAATTTAGATGAAACTTCATAAATCAATTTTATATTCTAAATTCAAATCTTTAAAATATATTATATACTAAATAGTGTTTTAGCTTTATTTATATATAATTCCAAAATAAAGATTTGAATACCAAAATTCATTTCCTAATCTCTACTTATATATTTTGAAATATTCAAAACACTTTTCAAATCAGATATCCTTTTTATTAAAAATTTACTTAAAATAATATTATTATTTTTATAATATACTTTGTAACATAGTAATATATTATACTTTGCCTTTAAACAATCCCAAACTTATAAGATATGGTAATATTGATTTTAAAATGAGTTTTATAACCAAAAAAAAATTATATTTATATTTATAATTCAAATTATATTTGTAAGTATAAAATTGATTAATTGAATAAAATTTAGTAAATCATTTATAAAATACTTTTAATAAAATTTCGAAACCCTTAGATAAATTTTCCAAAACTTTTCTAAACGACTTCTTTTTTTCAAAAAAATAAAAAAATAAATATCCAAATATATAAACTATAGAGCAAAAGTACTCCAAAAATGTTACCAACCAGTCAACACTCTAAATCTATCGTGTGACCCGAGTCGAGGTTCATTGAAATCCGATCATCTATAAACTACACACATCGATATTCAAGTATGTATGTGTATATATATATATATATATATATATATATATATATAATTCTATTTGCAATCGAATAGAGTTTCATTTGCGAATTAACAGTTTCAATCCATAATCAACCAACGTCCAATGACAAACAATCCAAACCTAAAAATTCAAGCAATCGATTTAAACAATATATACGAGACAAACACAAATATAGTAATATGATCCAAATATCATTGTGAGATTAAAAACTCATCGAAATAACGAACATAAAATTAAATTCTGCCCTGCATGATGTTGTTGCTAACCACAGTCTATATGTCATGACCCAAAGTTGCCACATAGCTATAACGACCTGCCTTTTTGGACAGTTTAAAGTGACAATAAATCACATATGTCGAATCAAGCCATTCAAAGTTGAGGATTGTTGTGGGTAAAATAAGAAAAAGAAGAGAAAAGAAAGGAAAACAAAATGTAGAATCTAACAGCGGAATGATAAAATATGATAATCAAATAAACAGTTCACGAAACTGTTTTACGAATAACATTTAATTACACTTTTACAATACGTTAGAGTATACATACAACAGGAATGAATAAATAAATAATGCAACTATAACACTAGACACCCCTTAATATACCCAAAATGACACATTAAAAGACGTGGTGCTTTGTAGGTATAACTAAAGCTAACCGAGACTAAGATTCACAAGTCAAATATAGATAAAAATAGTGGAAACTTAAAATAATAACTTATCAAAAAATTCATAATTGCTTCATAAATAAGTCAAATACCAAATACCACATACATGTCTGAAAATCCAATATGTCTTATGAAACAAAAACTCATTGTCACAAAAATCAGCGTACATAATACCCCTCATAATAAGCCTGTACATAGAAAGAACAAAAGCTGAAAATAAAAGTACATAGTAGAAGTCTTCTTCAAGAGAACTCCAAGCAGCAACAATCTACTGACTTCTCCCTTGATTGCCTATGAGGGGGACGGAAAAATAGAGGAGTGGGTCAGACTAAAAGTCTGGTGAATGTTAGTAACTATAGAGTCTTTAAGCAAGATAAAAGTAATAGACTCTACAACAGTTCTAGCATAAATAAAGATAAAGGAAATAGGAAAGGAATAAACTGCAGTTAAGTACGATTAAATATTACTCAATTCATAAGATAGGTTAATTTTGATTGATTGCACTTGTCCTTGAGTTCTGCTTTGATTAGGCTGAATTCATAATCCTATAATTAGGATGTAACCCTAATTCTACCCTTTTGATCGGCTTGCTACTCTATAGTACCTTTCTACGGACCGGATGCTATATAACTTCCTACACGGAATGTTACTATGGACCAGACGACATATAAGCTTCCTACACAAAAGACATTGGTGTCTACGAAAGGCAATCATACTATGCACTTGGAACTCATAGCTATTACTGAGCACTCGAATAGAAGTCGCACGCGTAACTGCCACCATGCCAATGTTACCTTTTGCCCCACCTATTGGGTCTTCTTATTACCTCAAACTCCAACATAAGCATGGCCCTCATCCCACTTTAGGTTAACTTGAGATCATCGAGTGTCCATAGAAAATAGGGGAAATGTTGTTGGTACTGGCCCGTCATCCAAACAATATCGCCCCTTATCCAAATCCTCCATGATTTTGACTTCTAATTGACCAATTACTACCATTTTTAGCATAAGTGCGCCCTCGTCTCGCCTTAGGCTAATGTGAGACCACCGTTTTGTCTAATAGAGAATGATATTTGGTACAGGTCATGCTTTCATTTTGCTTATCAACTTAGGTAAATTATTTAAATAAGCCTTTACATCTTTTCTACTATCGCCTAACTCTTAAAATTTGTTCTTTTTCTTATTATAACCTACATTATAATCATGCCTATTACTTAACCTAAGGTCTAAGTGTGAAATTAAGCTTCTTTCATCTTTTACTCCTTTTAGTTATGATTCTAAGTTATAACTAGACCAATCTTTTTAATTCAGTCCAATTAACGTCATAATTAGGCGTAATTTTATTCCAATTCCATTTATATTATAGTCTTTGAAATTTACATCTTATATTCCATTGTTTCAGTTTTCTTACAATTTAATCCATATTCGCATTAATCCTATTCTAATCCATATGCGAAGAAGGAGTAATAAAAGAAAACTGAAAATAGAAGAAAATGCAAAGCCTAGAAAGAAGATGTAAATAATGTATAAATAACAGTAAATAAACTAAGATACTGTAAATAAATTGCAAATAAACGGAAAAGCTATAATTAACAAAAAAACTAAAATTGCCGAAAAGAATAGCTAAAAGGAAATAAATTGAAAATAGTTCAAAAAACTGTAAGTAAACTACCGAAAAGGCTATTCCAAAAATCGTAATAAAACTACAACTACTGGAAACCCTATTATTTTAAATTACTTAAAGAAATCTTAAAATAATTAAAATCACTCACCTCTAGTCCTAAGCTCTTCCTGCGGTCTTCTCGGATCCACATGATGTTGTAAAATAATTTAATTTATATCGATTTTCTCTTTTGGAAAAATTATTCAGTTTAGGATCCTTCTTAGAAAAGTGAACCAATTGGAGAAAGCCTAGAGCGAGAAAAAGTGTTAGGTCTAGGGCTCTATTTATAGGGGCAGAAGTGATCTCGGACCATTGGATTTGGGGATTGAATAGGATACAACCATGTCATGGGCCGAGTAAGAGCCATCGGATGCAAAAATGGAGGGACCAGACTAAAATAAAGAAAGCAAAATACGTCACAATAGGCTCTGGAACGTTCGAACGAATGAACATTTGTTCGTTCATAAATAATAGAGGTAGGTCGACCAGGCGGTCGACCGCCTTGGTGCCCACGTCGACCGACCAATTGACCTGCCTATATATATATTCGCTTATTTTTTTATTTTATAACTTGGTCGTATTTGCTCGGTTTCTATGGAAATTGACCAGAAAATTACCCTGGACACAATGGTGCAATTCCCATGGCTCAATTTTTATAATTTCACAAGTTATTTTATTATTTAGTTAATTAACAAATTAATTATTATGGGTTAAATTTTAGGTTGTTACAGCAGCGGAAGATAAATAAATAGCATACAAATCGTCGTCTTTATCCTTCATAAACAAGGTCGTCAACACTAAAAAGCTCAGGCCGACCCAAGCGTAATCAAAAGACAGAACAATCGGAACTAAAAGATTTTATGTAAGTTAAATCAGTAGTAAATAAATATGAGTGTAACAGCTTCAGAGATGTCTACAGGGCTTTACATCTTCTGTCCAGTGCCTAATGTGCGTGAAATAACCTATGAGATGTTCGGGATTATCATCTCCTAAGGATCCACTAAACTATCTACATATATAGTACAATACGTTATTATAATAGTGTCTATGGTAAAGCAAAGTATTGATATAGCATTAAGGCGTTACCCATATCCTCCTTAACACATTTTTATATAAATGTCATAGTCTATACAGATACTGTAAACTCCACGGTAAATTGGTGGACTATCAGGGAGAACTCCATAGGTACGACACAAACCGAACTCATAATGAGCGTGATAAGGCAAGTGACAAGACGTTCGAGGCAATGCCCAGGGTACGATACTACGGTTTTGCGGATTTGGACTGGTGGTAATGCATAGCAGCTACTACCACCCAACTCGAAACATACTCCTATAACCAAGTCGAGGGGTGGCCACCAAATCAATCACAAGGTCATAATATGGTATCGACGAAGCATGTTCGATAGAAGGTGGAACCTGGATCCTGTTTTAGTCACAAAAAGCTAACTCGAGGGAGTCAAGGCTACGTTAATACCTCATACAGAATCTTTCACCAAACTATCCTACTTCATTTTGGAATCTCCACCACGTGCATAGTTGTTAAAGTGGTTTTCGGTATTAGTAGAGAGTATAACAATATCCGATCCTAGTCTCTTTAGCAACTAAATACTTATTACACACCATACGGTTCTTTTACATTTCCAAAACCATTTCATATTGATATCAAAATACCATATTCAATTAAAACCATATCACTTTTGAAATCATATTCACTTTCGAAATCATATTTCCAAAATAGGTTAAACCCTCATTTCAAAATCATCATATTTACTCAAAATATGTCATTTCACTAGAAAATATCATTTTAAATCCCAACTCAGGTTATAACATCATTTAACCATATTCTCTTTTAAATCCATGATTTAAATGTAAAAATATAGCCTTGCAAAGTTTGTATTTTTGAAAATAATTTAGATAGTCAAAAATAGTTTCAAAATAATTTAGAAATAGTTTTAAAAGAGTTTAAAATACTTTAAAATAGTTTAAATGATTTAGAACAAATTTAAATTAGATTAAAATTGTTTAAATAGATTAAAATTGTTTTAAATAGATTAAAATTGTTTTAAATAGATTAGAATAGTTTAAATAATTTAATAGTTTAAAAGTTTAAAATAGTTTTAAAAAGTTTAATGAAGTTATAATAGTTTAAAATAGGTTATAACAGCTTAAAATAGTTTAATACAAATTAAATAGCTTAAAATAGATTAAAATAGGTTAAATATAGTTTAATAGTTTAATGTAAAATGGTTTGAAATCTAAGTAAATTTGAATTTAAAATAATATATTTTTAAATAGTTTATATTAAATAATTAATTTGGAAGTAATATCAAATTAAACTATTTCTTCCATTTGAACAAATATGGACCATATCCAGCTTTTAAATTGTCAAACTCAAATTTTACCTTTCAATTCAGATTCTCGATAAAACCATTTAAGTCTATATCGATTTCAAATCCATGCTTGAACTATAACTTTAAGCTACTCCAAATTTGATAGATTTCAAAGTTAAATACTTAAACGTTTACAATAGCTCAATTTCAATCAATTCCATTTATACTTCAAATTCAACTTAAAATTTCACTTTAGATTCTTTAGTCAATTCATTTAAACCAATTCCACTTTCAACATTTAAAGCTTGGAGTTTCGAAAGTAATATAAATCAAATTTTATTTTAAAATAATATTTAACCGAATTCAAAATTTAAGGATTTGAAAATTATTTAATTTAACCAATCCAGTGTCCGCATATAATTTTATATTCAATGGTAAAGTAATAAAGATATATATATATATATATATCATTTCAACCTGTAGTAATTTAAAATTTATGGGTATATATCATTTCAACCCGCTATCCCGCACTAAAATTCAAAATCCATAAAATTGCCCGAGTCTATCATTCAACCCATAACGATTTTTCCCTAATCTATAGATCTTTCGGGATGTGTCATTTCAACCCGTAGTGATTTTCCTTGCAATAACTAAGGGAACATGCAGTGTGAATCAATATACAAAACAAACATAACATCCAGTCATCCAATCTCAACAATTAAACATCCATCACAATCAACACTCAAATCAACCAATAAATAACATCAATTAACTGATTATCATAAACAGGTCTTCAATTGACAATTAAAATTCAATATTAAATTAAATGGTGATTAAATTCAATAAAAGTCATATTAACTGGAATGACAGTTTAATATACCAAACATCAACCAATCAAACTCTAATCACATCATAAATTCAATTTAACTAACATAAGATAATTAAGTAGTGGGGAGTGGGTTAAAATCCTCACCTTTGATTTATCGTTGATATAAAATCAACAATTAGCTCAAAAATTGGAATTCTTCAAATTAAGTTCCATAATGTTCGAAATTCCGATACGATCGCAGCAGAGAAAACCATACATGAATCCGACCTCATATGCAGAAGTTATTAACTTTAGAAGATTGGAAAATTTAGGCCCTACGTCGATTTTGAGTCCTACTTCGGTCCGCCGTCTCAAATCTCCGGTGCTTGCTCTAAGTTTTTTCCAAAACGACCCTAGATCCGAGATATTTGGTTCCTGACTCAAAGTTGCTGCAGCGTTTTTGCCTTTGGAACCCGAAGTTGCACTAGATCTATAAAAAAAATTTGTTTTTTTTTTTTGAAATTGAATTTGAAAGAAAGAGGAGATGAGAAGAAAATGTACGTGCAGAAGTAATGAAATAAGAAACAGCTAGGATTTATAACAGCCTATATATAAGCAGGGTTGGATCGAAACGATAACAACGACCCGAAAAGCCCGTTTCGTTCCCGAAACGAAAATAGGTCATCCAATATATTGAAATATATGTTTTTGATATTTTTAAACTTAATGGAACTAGTTTCAAACCCTAATTTCATTGTGTATATAAGTTAGCTTTTAAAATCAGATTATATTCATTTAAATCCTTTTAACTGATTTCTACGAGTTTTGAGCCCGCACGATCAAACGGCACGTCCGATCGCTATGTAACTTGAAATCTTACAATAATTCACTATTACGGATCCGATGAAATTAGTTTCATCGAAATCCAAACAATGACCAAAATGGCTAATTTTCACGTTAATTAAATGAATTATTATTAAATTGGTATAATCACTTTTAAATTCAAATTTACAAGTTAACCATTTTATCATTATTGATTATAGAGAAATTTAATAATCTTTTAAAAAAAATTATCCTTATTAAACGTAAGATTTAAATATTACACTAATTATAGTGTTCAATTATAACGGTAATAAATTCATTAATTATAATTTTAAAATTCCAATAAATTCATTTATTTTGATTTCACTCTTATTATTTAATCAATTATTACCTTATGAATATAATTGACCTTAGTTTACATGTTATTACATTAATATCCTACTGTTGTCATCTTAACTCATATTAACTGCCATATTTAATTTCATTAAATTCCAATTGATTTACAATTAATTCCAACAGATTAAATATCAAGATGATAATCAACCAATTGTTATACATTAATAATTCACCTCCATTACCCTATTATTTACAATCAAAGGTTGATAAATTACTTACCAAATATTGATTACATTCTATGTTAAGCAATTTCAGTTAATTACGTACAATTCCTTTTTTAATACAACATTCAATCCATTTCCTTATTCTAAATTTATCACCAAATTAACTTTACAATTATTTCAATTGATTTAAATTACATTAATTAGTCGTTAATTACATTAACTTGACATTACTGAATTTCATTTTAACTATTTTCTTATTAACAAATCATAAAAATTTAATTTCTTTCAATATTAACTTCCAAATTCTTATTTAATTTTATATTGTTAATTATCGGAAAAAAATACAGGTCGTTACAACAGCCGTGAGAGCCATCATCATCTTTAGTTAGCCCCAAATACACGCTACACTGCTACTCCCCTTCTAATCATTCATTGTCCCTGGAAGCTCCGCCACTTAAACGTCTTACCCTAACAAAGGTCGTTAGCCAAAATTTCCATCCAACCATTGACCATGCATGATGCTCCCTCCAATTGCGACATCCAATCGCGATGTGGCCTATGGCTACGTGGCCGTGCCTTTCCCCTACTTGTATTAATCGTCAACTACCACAAGAACTATGAGTGTGATATTATTATTATTATTTTATTAAACTCATTCCTGAATTTGGCTAGGGATATAAAAGGAGAATGGGATCTTGTTCTTTTTTTGAAGCAACAAGAGGCTTCTAGAACCAAGGGAAGGAAAATATGGGGTTGGGCTTTAAATAAAAAGTATGAAGGAATTTTTAGAACCTAGGATAAATCCTTGTATTTATTTAATATTATTATTCTCCTTTGAATAAATCTTAATTTATTTACAAATAGATTTCAATTTAATATAAATTGATTTACACTTAAAATATTTATAATTAATTAAAACATTTTATTCGCTTTTAGTATATTATCCGAAAATGATTTATTAATTTAATTCAATTTATTAAAACAAAATCTCTTATTAAATAAAATTTAATAATCTAAAATTTCTTTTAAAATATAAATTATCAAACATCGAATTCGAACAATTTGATTTTAATTAAATTAATTTAATTATACTGCGTAGAAATCAGGCTTATTACGCCCCTCCTATAGCTAGCTAAACAAACCCTCCATGCTTCCTTATGTGCACAACTTTATATCTCATTTTAAAATAATATATCTTCTCATTGCTTAGTAAATTCCCAAAATATTCCTCTTCCATAAATATCTTCTAAAACCTGCTATAAGTTTTAATTAGTCAAAATATTTTTTGTCGCTGATTAATAATACATTAATATTCTAAGTAAGCAGAATAACTTTATTGAGTAAAAAGCCATTAATCGACAAAAAAAAATCGGTCACGTTATTGATATTTCTTCGAATTGAGGAATTGGATCATGAGAAATGGGTCATTTTACTACAAGTCCATTCAATGTGGTTTCTAAGCATTCAGTTGGGCCCTAAAAGGGGAGAAAAGAGAATATAGGAAGCTAAGGCACTTCCAAGCTTTGACTATAGTCTGTATGGCTGACTTCCTTTTATATGTTATTAATTGGACTTGCTTCTGCTCCCTTCTAATAGAAGGTTTCAATTAAGCTCGATCTCTTTCCTTTCATTCCGGGAGGCGGGAAGGGAGCAATAACATTTTTTCAGTAAAGAAAAAAAAGAAGTTATTTTTGTGAACATTTTTCAAAAACAAGCTTGCCATCATTAATTATTAATTAAAAGGAAATCAATAAGGTTATTAAATCAATTTAATCACAGTAAATCCAAAATTAAAATATTTACATAATTCATATATTCAAATACGAAGTGTTCGTAATTTCAGGTTGTTACAGCTATTTTATTCATAGCCTTGACCTTTACCCTATTTTATCTAGGCAGTCGTCCATATCTACTCCATATAAAAAATTGGTTTGGTTTTCACCACTCTTTAAAAATAAACCTCATAGTAATGAAGTATCTAAAAATAAAAATTTATCTTTGAAAATATAAATTTTGAACCGTTTTTAGAAATAGCTTGATTTCCATAAGGAGCCATGAAATTTTTTCCATTCTAACCAACTTTCTCTTTTCAATGGCTTTCTACAACATGGATTTACTTCTTTTTAAAGTGGGTTTTTTAAACTCAAAGCATTTATTTGCGTTCAAAAACCCAATTGTCATACCAAACCATTTCTCAAAAACATCTTCCATAACTTAAAAATATAAAAACTAGAGTAGACAAGGATAATTTCCATTCTATTATTTTCCTACTACTCATGCTATTTCCTCATTCAACCTTAGTGGAGATTCTAATAACATATGATGGGGACTTGTAAAAGATTTGCACAATTATTGCACACATTCATGGAAATTATCCATTCCCTTATCTTGTTCCTATTGTTACTCCTATATTATTTCTAATTAGATTACTAGACCTATTTTAACACAAATTCCTAATGTCGTTTCTATTCAAATTTCCTGATACTCCTACTATTAAAATTTTGCCTACCTAAATTTCCTTCAGGTGGCTTCTCCTTACATAGCTCTCTTCCTCTTTTATTGTTCTCTTCATTGACTCATTGTTGTTTATTTTCCTACTGCTTATTCATTGGGCCTTTCTTCAATAACATGAAAAGAAATATGTATAAATACGTTCCAACTATTTTTCTTCGTATTTTCCTTATACGAAAATATTCCTCCTATCTTCATTATCGGGTGTTCTTGCCCTCCTATTCTCTTTACCCCATTTCAATCAAGTATTATTTCCATTTATCCACCCCGTAGAAATAATTTTAAAAAAGAAACTTCTAAATTTACAAAAAAAGAAGAAAGAATGACTGAGCCAAACATACGCTCTCTTGTCCATTCATTTTAAGAATGACGAACCCTTTACAAAAAAGCTTTAAACCGAAAATTTTGACCCAACCGACTTTAAACTTCACCAAGAATCTCTAAACAGCCTGTTAAAACTTCCATTTCTTTTTGTTATTTTGACACAAAACTTTTGATTAACAGGGTTCTTCTATTAAAGTAAATCGTTTGAAAAATCATTCAAAACCTGTCAAGGAATTTCCAAAATGCTTTTGTTAAATTTTTTCATATGGGACTGGACTCAGAAAAAAACTTTAATTGTCCTTTCTTTTAGACTTTTCTTCTTTTTCCGTTTCTCTTAACCACTTCTTATTAAGAGTATACACTAAAAATCCAGCTATCCTCTTATCATGCTTAACACACACCTTCTTCTGGAAACTTTCTCAATCCTTTTTTACATCTTACTCCTGGATGCTTCCAACATAAAGATTTTTACTTCCCATCTATTTGGACGAAATGTATGTCTTTAATCGGTAATCCGTCAAAATCTACAGTCATAAGGTAGCATAGACCCAATAAAGGAGTCAAGTTCCATCCAGCTTTCAGGGTCCTTCTACATGTCATGCTCATTCTCTTCTTGGTCCACTCCTTATGGTATGACCTCCATCCCATGTGGTAATTGAGGTGGCGTATAAATTTAATCTATTTATTGTTCCAACTGAAGTTGCCTCATCCACCTTTTAAGGGCATGGTCGCAACTACTTCTATAGTCGAAATTCATAGAGTTTTGTGTGTAATATACGTGAAATTACAGGTCAAAACACAGCTATGTTTTCATCGCTTATCCTAGTTCCTATGATCGACTAACCTAAGCTTTGATACCAAATATAAAAACCCATACCCTAATGGGCCCAAATTTCGACTAAACAGAAACCCAAAGTCCATTAGGATATAGATCATTGGTTTTTTTAACCAGTAATAAACATAAGTATATCGTAGAGCTATTTACATAAAATCACAGCTGAATGGAAAATATAACATAGCATATATGTTGACCAAGTCTACTACGTTGGAATCAATATTATATCTTTAGCATCTGATTGTCTTGCTAGCGCCGAGCATGAATGAGAAGACTTCACCATCTGTAATCCCGCCTTGCACTAGTAGCCAATCCCTCTAAATCTATTATGTGGGTTGCAATATATAGGAGGTCAGAAAAATGTTCTTGTGACTGAAAATTACATACTTCAACCATAACATTAATTTATGTCAATTGAGTTCTATTTAAGTGTTATGTCCATCATTTACGGTTATTCCATGTAATTCCATCTACGCGTACGATATATCTGACCTTCTTTAAGGTGTATATATATATGCCAGTATACATTTATATCTAAACGTTGTACTACCTAAAAGTAAAGCCCTACTACTACTTAAATAAGGAGGAGGTCATTTAATACCTTTACTCCAAAGCGAGCCATGCGTAACGTAATCGCTAGTCAACCGGTTCTAGCTACAGATATTAATGACCCCTAAATATGACTTTATAATCTAATTTTCGTATTACTAAGGCATCTCAAAGACTTATCTAAGGATTAACTATCCTAGCCATGACAAACAAATAACTAATTGATTAAACTTTGAGGTTTTTGCGTATCCTGTATAGATTTTACACTAGCAGGAAGCTAAATCCGTCAAGGCATAACCAAAATCTTTGCTAACGACCACTCGGGACCGCTAGTGGTCATCGCCTATATACCAGCCCTTCGACTAATACCGTTCAACAACAACGTTGATATAGCCCATCGATCTCCCACGGTCGAAATCTCGTTTGACTATTCTAATGTAAATCAAGGAAAATTATCCATCCTAGTTACTTAATTCCTCTTGTTATAAATGAAGCAGACCACATTTGTCCATTAGGCACCAATGTAAATTATTTACGACTTCTTATATAGAGATGAGACATACCTAATGGCTATTTAATACTGTCTATCCTGAAGTAATGTAACGACCCAGATTTCAATCATTTGGAATTCGTATATTTAATCGATTTTAAATATTCATAAGTTAATTTTATAAGTGGAATAACGTATACTTCGAATGTAATAGTTCATTTGGATAATTAAATTGTTAATTTAATATTTGAAATTGCAGAACTAATTGATTTTGAATTTAATGAGGATAAAATGATTTATAAAGGTAAATTAAATTTTATTTAAATTAGAATGATGTTAGAGAACTCTTGAAATTGATTTAAAAGTTAGTTTATAGAAATTGATTATTTTAATATTTAATTAACGTGTAAAATAGTCATCTTTGACATGGTCTCAAATTTCAACAAACCCAATTTCATTGGATCCATAATATTATATTATTGTAGGATTTCAAATTTCCTGTCAATTGGACTTACGGTTTGGTACTGGGAAGCTGAAACACAAAGAAATTTATTGAAGTAAATTTTAATTAAAATAAGTCGAATCGAAAACCTATCGTCCAAATACGATGGAATTGGCTTTCGATATATATTCCATTGTGTTCAGAATAAAGATAAAACATTATAAAAGCCAGACGGCACGCTTGGATTGGAGTTCGAAAATATTTCGGATGAGTAGTGTTTTGTAATTGCCTATATAAAGACATTCATTTGTACAAATCCTAATCTATTAAACCTAGCCGCCGTCCTCTCTTCTTTAATGGCTAGAAATGCGCCAACTTCCCCTTCGATATCTCACCATCCATTCACATTCAAGCTTCGGCATAGCAAAGTTGTAGAAGACCTCGAGCTCTACACGATCAACGGTGATGATCGAAAACTATGCAGTGGATCGACGGTGAAATGGCTGCATTTGGCTGACATTCGAGCATGAATTTCAAGGCAAGAGGATGGCCGAGCTTCAGGGGGCTTAGGGCGGTGGTGAACGGTGGTGGGGGCTTTGAGTTGATGGTGTTCGATCGAGTCATGATCAACGATGGTGGCACGGCAATTAAAGAAGCAATGATGGCCCATGGGTTTTTTGAACAAAGAAGAAAGAAGATGATACACGCGGCTAAGATCGTGTCTCCAAAACGAACGGCCACGATCCACTAAGGTTTAAAAAAATGTGAATTATATTATTTTAATTCGTATAAACTTTAAAATGCCAAACCTTTGTCATACGAGATCGAAATTGGACAAAACAAGTTGCGTTGGGTTCGTTTTGACAAGCACTACATTTTAGAGCTTGTTTGGAGTTGACTAGAGCTAGTGAAAGTTTTGGGTAAAATCAAACTCTCGTTTAATTATATTCTGGATAAGACGCTGCAACGGCTATTGGAATCAAAGTGAGTACAGCTCACTCTTTCTGACTCGCTTATATTTTTATATTAGTGAGAATAAATTTATTTATAATGATTGTTTGGGTGGTATATGATATTATATATATATATATATATATATATATTGATTGGTACTTAGATATATTCCTGCCTACCGGAGCAGATGAGACCCTATATGTTCTCGTGTATGAGCGGATGACCTTTTGTACGCGCGTTTGTCTCGAAATGAACATTGTACATATTTTTCCAATATGTGTATTTGTTGCAGGTGACAGGTTAGAGGAATCCTGCTGGATTCCTTACCAGTGTTTATTTTTATTTACAGATATTGTGATATATGCTATTATCATAGGATATATAATGTTTTGGATGTTAGGATTAAGATGATTGATGTGAATCGCCTTATTTCGTGCTATGTAGCATTGGGCCATATTTTAGAATTTTAAAAATGTTAAAGTGATGATTTCAAACTGGAAAGATTTTCAAAGTGATTCTGAAAATACATGTTTTAAAATGGATTTATTTTAAATAAATAAAAGTTATAATTTTTATGTTATAATAATTATGATTTTTGTGAAATATATCAAAATTTGATTTTTGGGATATGGAGATAACTATTTTGTAAAATAGTTATATTGAGATTTTTGACTTATTATAAATGGTTTCTATATAAGATTTATAAAATTGAATTTTTATAAATAGAATTAACGGAATTATAAACGAGATTTATAAATGTTAAAATGAAGTTATAAATGGATCTTTTAAGCGAATAAGATTTATAAATTAATGAAGTTATAAAGGAAATGAATTTTTAAATAAATGATTTATAAGTAAATTAACTTATAATCAGATTTTGGCATATAAGTGAGATATAAATGAGATCGCTTAATAAAAGAATTTTATAAATTGAAGTTTTTATAAAATATAAATGTGATTTAGAAACATTGTTTAATAAATCCGAAATTAGTTTAATTTGATGGGTTAGTTATGAAAGTTTATTAAAAGGATTTTTATTCACGAATTTGGACAGTGGATAATCCCTTTTAAATTAAAAGTGTAGAAACAATGTAAGGACCCGTAAATTTTAATAGTTTTAATAACGTAAATAACTGAATTTTTGTGAAATTTTAAATAATTGAATTTTTAAATAAAAATTCGGTATTTGGAATACATCAACTTAAACATAGCAAACGGTAAATTTTCATCAATAATATGAAAGTTCATTTTATTGTGTAATTTTATTTCAATTCAAATAGGTTAATATTTTATGATAATAAAATATTTTCCAAACCTGAATATTTTTATATGATAAATTTCTAAATCATCTTCTAAGTAAGACGTCATAATTCATTTCGCCAAATTTGGACTGCTATTACTTCATTTATCTTATTTCCGGCGTTTTAACAGCATTTTCGGTACCTATTATCCACTTTTGATAGTTCAATCATATCACCGAGATCTGTGTACCGTTCTAATCATCTCATCATGCTGATCTTCGCAGTTTATTCTTTTGAGTGTTTTGGAGTCCGAGAGACGGCGAAATCTATGGAAACGATTCTTGTATCTGTTCGGTTTTTGAACTTTTGGATTTCCCGTAGCCTTTCATTTTTACCATGTGAACCAATAGCCATTAGCTTTTAAAATTCCCATATATTTTTTTCCTTGTGACTTTTGCTTTCCAATGTTAATTTATGGTATTCAATATATTTTGTCTATTCATTTGCTTCGAAAAAAGAGAAACCAGTATATTTTTTCGTTCTTCTTCCATTACCTGAAGCTCCTCCCACTTTCATTCCAAACCTTCACCATGCGACCCGATCCCGAACCTTCCCCTTCCTCTTTGCACGCGCTGGCACCTTCCTCCCTTTCCTCCACCAGAATCTAACACCCGAAAGCAAGCATCGGCAAGCCTTGCTCCTCCATCAAGCTCAGCAACCACCCTTCATCAATCAAGACCGCCTAGAGCACCAACCAACACGACCTTCACCAAAAGCTCGCACAGCCTCCCCATCGCCTCCCATTCTCCAATCTTTCCACTTAACTTTCACCGGCCTCTGCCACTCTTCCTCCCACCGCACGAGGCCGAGACCCCATCATGCCACCCAAGAGCAGCAACGTCCTTTTATAAAGTAAGTGGTATAATACATGTTTATATATATGTGTGTTTATAGTTTATATATATGTTAGTGATGCAAGTTTTGAAATCTGCTGTATATATTATGTAGGTTGCAGTACTATATTTTATAAGCCTATAATGTTATATAAGTATACTATATAGGCCAATATATATATATATATATATATATATATATATATATATATATATAATTGTATATATGGGTACACTACAATATATATATATATATATATATATCTATGTATATGTATTAATCTATATATATTAGTAATGTTGCTGGTACATATTATATTAAGTTCAGATTTGCATTTGTTAGTTTAGGAAGTGATTTCAAGCACTGTGCATGAGATATAATATATATATATATATATATATTGGTTATATATTAACTACATATGTTAGTTTATACTGATATATCATTAGTTTATATATTCTGTTTTTATACATACATATAGAGATTAATGTAAGTTATATATGCAGTATTATATATGTGTTTTATATGTATTATGTCAACTTATATATGCTGTTTAAGTAAGTTATATAATATATTATGCATAGATTTTAAAATCTTTCATTTACTATTAGACTTTTATACATACTATAATAAATTGTTTATATTGATTTGATAATAAATATTTATTTTTATTTATAACTTATCTGTAAGTTTGTATATATGTGTATATACATTAGCTTTTATATATATGTGAATTTGGTTTTCAATTATATATATATATATATATATATATATATATTGTATGTGTAGGGATTTAATATTGATTTTGAAATACATATATATTTAATTTAATATATGCTTAAGTTTAGAATATGACTTTATATATATATAGTTATATATATATATATATATATAAGTTCACTTATACCACTGATCTTCATCAATACAATTTTGGTTTGATTTCGTCAATTCCAAGCAATCAGCTTTGCTCGTCAATTTCGCGTTCAATCTTGCTTTGCTTTGGAACTCGTGCTTAGATTTTTAATTCATCTCATTCTCATTCGTCTCTAACCTCGAAAGGTGAGAAATCACTCACGGTTAACGTTCCTATATTTATTAAATTTGATTTCAATTGAAACGACAATTGAAGTATGCTACTGTTAGTTATATAATTGCTATATATGACATGCTGTTATCTGTATCTATTCACCTATGATATCTGAAACCATGATATGTTGTTTATATTTGATCTGTTATTGATGATATATGCCTGTTATTGATATTATATTTATAACTATTCTCACTCTGCAAGTTCCCTGTTAGTATAGAATTCCTTATGGTTTGAAATGATACATACAAGAACGATCTTATAGGATAGGAGAAAATCATTATGGGTTGAAATGATATACCCAAGCAATTTTCATTGAATTGAATTTAGGATTGCGTATATACCCGTAGATAATTTAATTGCAATTGAAATGATAAATATTCATATCACTTGATCATAGGATAGAAAATAATATATATACACCATTGGTCTATATATATTTTGAAATGATTTCCAAGGTTTACAAAAAGACATATATATGGTTTTATGTAAATATTAATTTTAAAATATTATATATAAATTTTATTATATATATGTTTAAATTGTTGATTTTTAAAATTATACGTTTAAATTTTTTAAATTATAAGTTAGTTTTAAAATTCTTAATTTTAAGATTTTCCTATAATTTTACTATTTCTAAATATATAAAATAAGTTTTAATATAATAGTAAGTTAATAATAAAATTTAACTTAATTAATATATATTTTATTTTTAAGTATTTATTTAAAATTATATCTTTAAAAATAGATTTTTATAATAATTTTAAATAAATTAAGGTTGGAAAGATAAATTTAAATTGATTTGAAATTGTATTTATTTAAAGAATCATACTCAAATAAGTTGGATTTAAAATTTATTAAAAATTGAGGTTTTAAAGATATGATTTTATAACTTGATTTGATTAAAAGAGATTTAAATGAATATTTGCAAATTTACATAAATTGAAATAAGATATTTAGTTTATTTGAATTTGTAATTTGAAGTTTTATTTAAATTTTATTGGAATGATGAATTAAATATTTCAAAACTAGATAATAGTAAAGTTGAATTTCAGATATAAAGGAAACTATCAAATTTAGTTTTGTAAAGGTTTGAATATTTAAAGTTTTGAAATCTATTAAAGTTGAAATGGTTTAATTTGTAGTTTTTATCTATATTTGAAATCGATATAAAATGGTTTATTGATATTTGAATTGAAATGGAAGAACTGAGATTTGATTTAAATTGAATTTTGGAATTCGAGTTAATTTGAATCGATTTGTGAAATTTGAGAAAACTATTTTATTATATAAAGTATTTTTAAATTATATTTAAAATTATTTTTAGATTTTACTTTATAAATTATTTTACTATAACTATTTTAATTTTTAACTATTTTGTTTTACAAATTATTTTAATATGTATATTATTTTAATTTTATAACTATTTCAATATACTAATTATTTTAATACAAACTATTAAATTTATAACTATTTTATATACAAATTATTTTAGCATATAAATTATTTTGATTTATATACAATTATTAGTATCTAAACTGTTTAAGGGAAAGTGTTATGAATTTCAAAATTATGATTTCAAGATGTTATGAGTTTCCAAGTTATAATTTCAAAGTGTTATGAATTTCAAAGTTATGATTTTCAAAGTGTTTTGATTCTAAAAGACTTATGATTTCGAAAGTGTTATTATTTTGAAAGTGCTATGATTTTGGAAATGGATATATTTTAAGTAAAATGATATCATATTGATATGGTTTTGAAATGGAAATGATATTTTGGTTTTAAGTATAAACCTTTTGAAATGAAATGACCAAGGTGTTATAATAACATTTGGTTGTTAAATAGACCGGGATCGGTTATTTTCATACTCTCTGCCAATACCGAAAACTACTTTAACAATTGTGTATGTGATGGAGATTCCAGAATGAAGTAGGATAGTGGCGACGATTCAATTTGAGGTATAAACGTAGACCTAAATCCCGTGAGTTAGCGTAAGGTGGCTAAAATAGAAGCAATTGACGGGCCAAGTGAGGTAGTTCCTCCGTTCGGACACACTTCGTCGATACCATTCTATTGCTTTGTGATTGATTTGGGTGCACCCTCGGATTTTTGGAAGCGTGGATCGAGATGAGCGGTAGCTGCGGTTGTGCGTTACCACGAGCCCGGAAGTGTAATTGGTATATCTACCCTGGCATTGCCTAGTTGTGCCTTGTCACCTACCATATCGAGACCACTGCAAGTTTGTTTTATGTCGTACCTATGGAGTGCTCTCTGGTAGCTCCAGTTTATGGGGTATTATGGTACTGTATAGACTACGACACTATAAAATGTGTTAAGGGGGATATGGGTAACGCCTTAACGCTATTTTAACAGTTTACTTTACTATATACATATTACAATAGCGTATATTACTACATAGTACATAGTTCCACGGATCCTTACAGAATGGTTATCCCAAACATCCTTTGAGTTACTTGTATTTCAGTTGATATTTCATTTGAGTTGGATTTATTGATATAAGAATGTTATGTTAGGAACTTGAGATAGTGGTTTTGATGACAACAACCTTTGTAACTTATTTTATTATAAATTATATACTAAAACTATTGTCTAGATATATATATACACACACACACACACATATATACACATATATATGAATGTTATTATGCAGGATATATATAAGACAGGTACTGATTATTGATGACTGTACAGTATAAAGATCAAGAATGAAGAAATCAAGTTTGTAGACTCATGAGTATCAAGATCAAGATTTCAAGATAAGTGTCTAGTGATGTGGACGTAAATGTGCATATTTTTACCACCATATTTATTCTATTTAAATTAAATAAATGATCATATTGGGTATTTTAACTTGTTTTAACCAAAATTCATACTAATTCCAAATTTTCACATATTCATCTTCATATAGGGGCAAAACGGCCATTTAAGTGCATATATTTCTTTGAGAAAATTGATTGGAAATTTATACATATTTTTTGTAGGAAAATAGTCTCAAATAGGAGTGATTTCATGAAGGAATATGCATGCACAAAGAATATAAAGGAATGAAGAAGGAAATAATTCAAAGTGGAGATCATGGAGGACCCCACCTACCCACCTACCTTAATGTACAAATTGAAGGCTAATGCACATGCTTATGGAGTTAATGGTTTCATGTACACTTAATGGGGAATTAAGACATGTTAATGGTTACTTGGCCTCCACACTTTCTAAGGGGCATTTTGGGCATTCCCCAAAAAGTGAATTAGGGTTTCATACATGTATAAATACCCATATGTTTCATGTATCCTCCATCTCTCCCTTAATCTCTTAGTTTTAGTTGAGGCTCAAAATAAAAAGCTCTTCTCTTCTCTTTTTTTCATGGCTACTTAGCCATGAAATGTAATTTTCTTTTCTTTTATGCAATGTTAATTCTCTTTTATTTACATGCTTCTTCTCTTCTTATGTAATAGTGTAGATTTACCTTTATGCAATTAGATTAGTTGTCTTTTTCATTACCTTTCATTTTCCTTTCTTTTTGCTTTCATATTGCTTTCTACATTTGTTGATTTGATAACAAATATGAGAGCTTAATCCTTACAATTTAGGGGTAATGAAGCTCTCTAGTATGTAGATGCAACATTTTGATGTTTATACTCTCTTTTTGTGCTTTAATGGAAACACTTGAAGTGGTTTAATGATGTTGTTTAGCTTTGAATTTGATAGTCTATGTTGTTCATAACAAATAGGCTATGCTTAAACAAACATAACACAAATTGCCTCTTCATCTAAATATGATTATGGAAAAGAAGTGAATGTTGAAATTGAAATTTGATAGCCTATATTTCTAAACAATAGTTAATAGGCTATGCTTAAAATAGATTTTTATTTCAACTTTGATGCCATATTTCATGAGAGTTAAATGTGTATTAGTGGTTGTGTTATAGTTTGATGGTTTATATTGAGCTAATTAATAGCACAAATATACCATACTTATGATAAGCACATCAACTAATTCACTAATGACAAGAAAAGAAAGATCATAACTTCATTTTGTTGATTTATGTGATCCAGAGAGTGGAAATTGCCTCTAAATTGTCTTAACACTCATATTTTTATCAAATTTCTTTTGCTTGTTTTTCTTCTTTTCTAGTTTAACATTCTCTTCAACCTTGGTTTAATTTGATTGAATAGATTTTTAAAATCATCAATTCCCTGCGGATCGACCCGTATTCGCCACGTGCTACATTCGTACACCGTGCGCTTGCAGTTATTTTTAAATTTAAATTCGTTCGACGGTTTTCTAAACCGATAGAATTTCCGTCGACGAACAAGTTTTTGGCGCCGTTGCCGGGGAATTGCTTCGATTTTGATTTTCTATTCTTCGGATTATTTTCGTTAGATTATATTGTGTGTGTTTTTTGTGTGTTGAGTGCATTTAAAAAAAAATTACTTTGTGTGTTTGATTTGTTCTTGCTTTTGTTTATGTGTTTGCAGTTTTTCATTTTACATTTGCATTTCTATTTCCATTAAAAAAAGAAAGAAAAACATACAAAATTTCAAAACAAAAACATTTTATTTCCTGTTCATTTTTTTACAATTTCAGTTACAATTTACAACTCAATTTCTTTTACAAACTTGATTGCCTAAAAACTATGTAGTTCTCCCCCTTCTCTGTTACTGTTACTGCGCAATCTTCTCACTGTAATTCACATCTTCAAACTGTAATTCACTTCACCACTTCTAAACCATATACAACCCACTGTCCATCCACTGCAACTTAGCTGCCTTGCCTTACTTCTCAACAAGTCCTATTGCCTACACAAGACTGCACTTCAACCACCAACTCCAGCTTCCACCACTTCAATCAACTCAACATTATTACCAAACCAAAATCACAGCCCCACAGCCTGCCTTTCCACTTTCATTGTAGAACTTCATCATCTAACACAAACTTCATCACAGAAACCCAATTCTTCAACCTGCTAACAGCCTACTTCCTTTGATCCACCTTCAACCTCTGCCTCTTCAACTCGACTTCATACCACAAATCCACCATATCAACACTCCACAAAAGCCTCATCCACTCCTCTACAATATCCATCATTAACTATTTCTTCCAACAACAGCAGAACTCCCCCTCATACCTCATCAAACATCTTCATCAACATCCCACCACTCCATATCGCCTGCAGTCAACTTCGCAAGTGCATACAACCACCTCAGTACTAACAAACAAGCAACTACACTCCCCTGTTCACTTCCCTGTCCATCTGCTACTTCTGCCACTATTTCACCTAACACCGCAAACTGCCTCAACCATGCCTCCGACATCAACACTCACCATCCACAACTCCAACCTACCACCATTCTGCTTATTGTCATCAATAAAACTGCCACCACAAAACTTCAAACTTTCAAATCCTCCAACTCTACTGCAAAAGCATCCCGCAATCCACTTCAATCCATTAATTGCCTTGCTACCATCTGCCCCATCCACTTCAACTCTAAATTCAAACTGTCACAACAAAGTACACACATCCAACCACTCTACCATTCATCACCCCACTGGCCTACTATAAACGTCCTACCCACACTCACTTCAAACTTCACATATCGCTGACAAAACCACCATCCACTTACTTCCATACAACATACAATCGACCATCACAAATCTGCTGCCAAATTAACCATACCTGACCTCTGCTAACATTTCTGTCCACCACACCAAATATCATCAACCCATTTATCACAAGCTCAAGCCACCGCAGCCTCCTACTCACCAACTGCTGTCGCAACATCCTCGAACAACAGCCTCACCGAAAACCTCAAATTGAACCACCTTCATATCAATAAACTTGCAAACCCAACCTCTGCACAGAACCACCACCGCAACAATCTTCCTGTCATCTCTGCGAACCTCACCTCTGCACTCGTCTTCTCCACTTCACGCAACCGCCTCTCCTTGTAGCCCCAAACCCAATCGCGACATCCACGACTTAATCCACGAAATAAGTTTTTGGCGTCGAAATCGCACGATCTTCGAACCCCTTAATTCAACGACTTTCGCAACCCCAATCGCCACTGTGAACAAACCTCGACATCCACTACGAATCTTCACCTGAATCTCCTCGAAATCCCCAAATCTCCAACCGCGAGCACCAAAAATCCCTAAATCCCAATCGCCAGACTCGAATTTTCAATTTTGTGAGGAGTTAGTTTTAGTTTCAATATGGTGCGAATTTCCTATGATGTTTAATTTTGTGTGAAGTCAAATTTTCTACGAAATTTTAATCGGATTGAGAAATTTTTAGTGGGCCGGTTTTTAATTTTTAAAAGGGATGGGATTGTCTTGATTTAAGGGTTAGAATTTAAGTGTTTGGGGCTAGGTCTTAATTTTTAAATTAATAGGATTTAAGTGTTTTGGAAGTGGCTATTCTATTTTAATTGTTTTAGGGATTGTCTTGATTAAGATTGTTTGTGAAGTTTGAAACAAAAAATTCTTATAAAAAAATAAGGTTTTCTTTCCACTTAAAAAAAACTAAATAAATTGTATATATTGTGTTTTTAGTTTCAGGTTGTCAAAGCAAAAGAGATTAGCTTGCTGAAAATTGCTGCTCTGCTTGCCAAATAAACTGCTTGCTTTAAAAAAAATAGCTGCTTTCATCTCTAGTTTTATTTGAATTGCATTGTTGTTTGCTTGCATTTTTAAAAAAAAAACACAAAATTCATTCATAGTTGCATTGTTAATGCACGTTTACTTTCTGCTTTGCATTTCATCTTAGAATTTTGATTAATAATAACGGTTAGACATCGATAACACTTAATTGTATATTGACAAGTTGTCTTCTTTGAACAATTTAATTCTTGGTATCTAGGCTACGGCAGAGCAATAATCAGTTATAAATATTACGGTGATTCGTAAATATTATACTGAATTGTTTCTCTGAAGGTACTTAAATCTTCGGCTGCATTGCTACGGTGATTCATGGTGCATCGATAACCCCTGCCCGTTACCTGGCTGAAAACTATCTTGTTTATCTAAGACAATTTGTGATTATACAATTTTGGGTTAACTTAGGATAAATAATTTGTAATTAGACCCTTGCATTCATTTAGTTGCATTAGTTCATGCATATTTATAAAAAAACTAAAAAAAATTCAAAATTCAAAACTAAAAAAAATTGTAAATATTTCTTAACTAAGTTTTTTTCTCCTTTTCCTTCGAAAATTTTCAAATCAAAATTCCAGAAATTCAACAAAAAATTAATTCAAAAATCCAAAAAATATCTTTTCACAAAAAAGAAAAAATTTGAAAAACCAAAAAAAAACAAAACAAAAATCAATTTCTCTTTTGAAAAATAAATTTTATTTGTAAATATTTATCCTTTGTAAAAAAACAAAAAAAAATTCTTGAAAATGTTCGAATTTCCTTTTCCTTACTCACTTGAATATAGTTGTGAAAATCAATATAATCCATATAATTTCACTCCAAATTCGTATGGATATTTTATCAACAACTATCATTCAAACAATTCGGATTTCGAACAACAGAATTTTCAGAATGATGACCGACCCTCGAATCTCGAAAATAGCATTTCGTCTTTACTTGAAATCTCTACACAAAAAAATCAAATGATAAACGGGTTGTGTAATTCATATTTGTGCAATAACTCGAATCAAAGTTTTCAAAATAATCAAAATTTGGATTCACTTGAAAATTCAAACGATTTCGAGTATAACACATGCCAATTCAATTTTGAACTCCAAAATGAATTTCAAAATCAAAACGAAAATGTGATCCAATTTTTAAATAATTTTGGCAATGGGAATAGTTTCAATAATGATACGATTAAAAACCTTGGTTATCAACAAATTCAAAATGATAGTTTTCAAATTAATAATCAAGAATTTGATTTTGTTGACCAAATGGAAAAAGATAACGGGGATTTATTACTTGAAAAATACAAAAAATTTCGTGAAAATCATAATCAAATCTCAACTTGCGGAGAATCAAATAATAATCCACCGTTTATCGAAATTGACAATTCTTGTTCTTAACAAGTCCAAATCGACAATTTTCAAGTTAATAATTACAAATTTGACTTTGTTGAGAAAATGAATGAAATTTACGATGATCACACGAATTTGTTGATTAAAACATTGGAAAATTTTCGTGAGAAACAAAATCAAATTTCAATGTGTGACGAGTCAAACGATAATCCATCTTTTACCCAAATCGATGATTTTCAAATTGATAATGACGATCTTAATCAAGTTGTTGAAAATACGGTAATTAAGTTGGATTTCAATTCTTTTGAGGGTGCGAAACTCGATTTAAACTTTGATCTTCCTTTTTCTGAAAATTTGAATATGACAACTTTGAACTTTAAACTCGATTTACAGGATGAAGTTGTTGTTAATCCAATGAAGGAAGATGAATTTAATGAACACGAGTTTTATGGACTTTTCGAAAATGAGTCATTAAATTCTGATGGGGAAGATTTTGATCACCATTTTGACTTTGAAATCGATAATTTGGAAGAAGTTTTCAATGATAAACTTGAATTTCAATTTGGTGAAAATAAATATGAATTTTAATCAATTGTTTTATCAGTCCCAAAAATTGTCGAAAATAAAACAACTCATACGATTTTCAATAAAACGACTTTCATTTTTCCAAATCCATATTCAACTTCGAAATCTTCTATGTTTTGGTTTTTCGAGCTTAAGCTGTGTCTCGTATACTTGACGAGACAAATGAATCGGTCTTTAAAAGACTGTTTCATTTACTTTTTGACTGTATACTTTCTCATCTCTTGTAAATAATCATCCTTTCATGTAAATGTAGGATTTTTATTTTTATTTTTCTTCTTTCTCCTTCCACTTGGGTTGTCTATGGGGAGTCTCATCATCTTTTTGACTTTTCATAGTTTATTTTACAGTTTCTTTTCAAAACTTTCAAAGAAAAACAACAACAAAAAAACAACAACAAAAAAACAAATTTTTATTTATTTATTTTTAAAGAAACACTATAGGATAAATATATGGTTTTGGCTTATTAAATTGAAATTTTCGAAAGTTTATTTGTCTTAAAAATAAATAAAAATGAAGTTTGATTACATATAATAATGGTTTAACTAGTATATAGGAAGATTCATACGTGTTAATTATGAAGTACATCCTAATTGAAAATCTTTGTTTTAAAAAGTGGTTGATTTAAAGTAAAGGATATAACATTTTTTTTGTCTTCTAAGTTAAATGGTGTTAAGATAATTTTGCAAAACTTTCTCTCTCTCTCTTAAAAGTATAAAATAAAAAATAATAATATCCAAGTATTCACTCTCATTTAAAAGTCCTCACGGTTATGCATGGGTGAGTTACTTGAAATCTTTGATTATGTGCTCTCATACTCATTTAAAAGTCCTCACGGTTATGCGTGTATGGAACACATGTAAAAAAACAAACATAATAAAAACCACCTACGGTCGATAGGTGTATGCATGAAAGTGTGTGCACTCGCCATGCTCTGTACTCCCCTCACATAAGCCCGAAAGGCAGTGCATGGGTGGTATATCTGGCCTCAGTTTACCTGAGCTAGGTGTGCAATTTTTCTTGCAAATAATGAGAGAGCAAGCAATTGAAATCTTAGCATTACTTTTACTTAGTTGATTTGATTTGTTATTGAAAATAAATGAAAATACCACTTTGATAAACTTTGATAATCAACTAAGGATCCATTTCATAGTTACACTGTGTTATTAACCAAAATAACGAGTTGAACTATAGCCTAATTTTTATGATAACTTGATTTTTGTTGAAAATTTTGACGAGAAATGACTTAAAATTTTCAAGATAATGACCAAAACCTATATTTAACTTATTCGTGTCAATTTAAAAATAAATCCTTCATTTGTAATATTTTCAAAAGCTCACATTCATCTCTTTGTAAATAAATCTTGCATTTTTGTAAATATTTTCATCCCGCACTTGGATTTTGTGGGTAGTATCCGCTGAAAACCCTCACGAGACAACACTCGTCCTACTAGGGACACCCAGAAGTTTAACGGCTTGTTGCATACGCTCAATGCAATCGTGCTCCCTACGAAAACGGATTTATCTTAGTTTTAGTTTATTCGAGGACGAATAAAAGGTTAAGTGTGGGGGTATTTGATGTGCACGTAAGTGTGCATATTTTTACCACCATATTTATTCTATTTAAATTAAATTAATGATCATATTGGGTATTTTAACTTGTTTTAACCAAAATTCATATTAATTCCAAATTTTCACATATTCATCTTCATATAGGGGCAAAACGGTCATTTAAGTGCATATATTTCTTTGAGAAAATTGATTGGAAATTTATACATATTTTTTGTAGGAAAATAGTCTCAAATAGGAGTGGTTTCATGAAGGAATATGCATGCACAAAGAATATAAAGGAATGAAGATGGAAATAATTCAAAGTGAAGATCATGGAGGACCCCACCTATCCACCTACCTTAATGTACAAATTAAAGGCTAATGCACATGCTTATGGAGTTAATGGTTTCATGTACACTTAATGGGGGATTAAGACATGTTAATGGTTACTTGGCCTCCACACTTCCTAAGGGGCATTTTGGGCATTCCCCAAAAAGTGAATTAGGTTTTCATACATGTATAAATACCCATATGTTTCATGTATCCTCCATCTCTCCCTTAGTCTCTTAGTTTTAGTTTAGGCTCAAAATAAAAAGCTCTTCTCTTCTCTTTTTTTCATGGCTACTTAGCCATGAAATGTAATTTTCTTTTCTTTTATGCAATGTTAATTCTCTTTTATTTACATGCTTCTTCTCTTCTTATGTAATAGTGTAGATTTACCTTTATGCAATTAGATTAGTTGTCTTTTACATTACCTTTCATTTTCCTTTATTTTTGCTTTCGTGTTGCTTTCTACATTTGTTGATTTGATAACAAATATGAGAGCCTAATCCCTACAATCTAGGGGTGATGAAGCTCTCTAGTATTTAGATGCAACATTTTGATGTTTATACTCTCTTTTTGTGCTTTAATGGAAACACTTGAAGTGGTTTAATGATGTTGTTTAGCTTTGAATTTGATAGTCTATGTTGTTCATAACAAATAGGCTATGCTTAAACAAACATAACACAAATTGCCTCTTCATCTAAATATGATTATGGCAAAGAAGTGAATGTTGAAATTGAAATTTGATAGCCTATATTTCTAAATAATAGTTAATAGGCTATGCTTAAAATAGATTTTTATTTCAACTTTGATGTCATATTTCATGAGAGTTAAATGTGTATTAGTGGTTGTGTTATAGTTTGATGGTTTATATTGAGCTAATTAATAGCACAAATATACCATACTTATGATAAGCACATAAACTAATTCACTAATGACAAGAAAAGAGAGATCATAACTTCATTTTGTTGATTTATGTGATCTAGAGAGTGGAAATTGCCTCTAAATTGTCTTAACACTCATATTTTTATCAATTTTCTTTTGTTTGTTTTTCTTCTTTTCTAGTTTAACATTCTCTTCAACCTTAGTTTAATTTGATTGAATAGATTTTTAAAATCATCAATTCCCTGCGGATCGACCCGTATTCGCCACGTGCTACATTCGTACACCGTGCGCTTGCGATTATTTTTAAATTTAAATTCGTTCGACGGTTTTCTAAACCGATAGAATTTCCGTCGACGAACATCTAGTTTTGTCAAAACTTCATAATGGCATGGAAATCTTTATTCCAAATTTCATTTGGGATGGTACCTATTTCTACCTTCTTAGTGGCTTACAAACCCACGACAAGTAGCTTACAAACCTACGACAAGTGGCTTACAAGCCCATGAACATTCTGGTTTTGTACAAGTTCTCGAGTACTAATGTGATGAAATATTCTACAGGAAGAAGCTTGCAAAACTACTTCGAAATAGTTTTTCAAAATGATTTTCAAAACTGCTTTTCAAATTGTTATAGCTTTAAAAAAATTATTATCCTTTCAAATGATTTTCAAAAGGATGTTTTAGCCTTAAAATATTCTTTGTTTTTCTTTTTAAATAAACTCTTGTTTTAAACTTCATTTGTTCTTAAACTATCTTCTGATTTTTAAAAATTCTTTTATAATATATATACTTGAGATTTAAAATCAAATTTATATATACATTCTAAAAATATATTTTCTACTCTTCTTTATTTACATCATAGGAAAATAAGTTTATTTTACTTCAGAATCATTTCGTACTGTTTTCCTTTCAATACCATTTTCAAAACAAATTTTACATATTTTTTAACTAAGGGATGTCGACAACATGGGATACCCCATGTCGACATGGTGGCCGTTAAATTAAAAAGTTTCAATTTTCAAAAGAAATGTCTACTCGTTTAAATCTCTTCACGAGTGGTTATTACCATTACTGGTCTATAAATTGCTTTCACAAATGAATTTTTTAGGTAACTATTTTCTTATTTTCTTCACTCCTTCTTCTCTACAAATCCATATTCTAAAATTTTCATATTTTTAAGATCGTGTCGAAATTCTGCCGAATTCTCAAGTGAATCAAATTAGAATCTCATTCTTGTTTGATTCTCTACCCTCTCTCGAAGATCAAAGTGCTATTCAAAGTTATAGAATCAATTTGTAATCAAAAGTTTACTAAGCCTCTCTATAAGGTGTGGTTGTGCCTGGAAATCAATTGGGTGATCTTGTGCCCCATAAATCAAGAGAGTTTGCCCCGGACTCGAAGAAAGGAGGGTACCTCATGGCCTTTAGAAATTGAGGATTGTAATCTAGACATGGGTATAATAAAAATCTGTACGAGGTGTTTGCCTTGGTGCAGGACTGGACGTAGGGTAACTCCGAACTAGTATAAAATCTGGTGTGCTCTTTCCTTTTACTACATTTTATTTACTTTTTACATTTTTGTTTGATTTTGTGATTGTTCTGTGATTAAGTTCTGCATTTGTTTATGTCATAATTTTAATTTACTCCATATAAGTCTTAGTATCCATTCATCTGCACTCCCTTTCATGTTAATCCTGACTCGAGTGTTTTGTGTTTGTCTTTATGCTTGGGTCAGACTAAGTGTCACAGCATTTGAGACTCTTCTTCGGAGTTGGAGCTTTGCTTGGAGATCCATCTATATCTATTCAGCTTTCAGTTATTCAGTTGACTCCAGTGATGTATTCAGATTTTGTTATTGATTATTGTATTGAGACTTCTATGTATTCAAGACTTTTGTTGTATCTTGTTATAACTCTGTTGTATATATATACACACGAACACACAATAGCTTCATGAACTACTATTCATTTGTTTCCACTACTTATTATTATATTACTCTTTGTCTGTGATTCTGTAATTGATTTATTTATTGTATATGCTAAGTTTTTCCAAATATAAATTAACAATCTGATATTTTAAGCAATTCAATTCTGATATGTATGGACGCGAATGGTTGAAAATATCAAGATGTTACAAATAATGAATTTGGCTAGAGAATTATATTCACGATTTTGGACAGTGAATAATTTTTTAAATTAAATAAATGTTTTGGGAAGTGATATTTTAAATGGAGTTAAATAATTTGAAGATGTTTAAAAGGTGTGAGCATCGAATACATTAATTTCAACATTTATTGTTGAAATAGACGTTTTCGAGAAGCAAGGGAAGCAAGGACTATAACACTGTTGTTATAATAAATGATTTTCGAAAGGAGATGTTTTGTATAATATATGGGATTTATATATCTATCTAATTATCGAATCCCTATACTGATGATTTTGGGTTGTTATAACGATTTTTTACGCAATATTTGTTTTGACCCAAATAAGTATGTTTAAGAGAATGTTTTCCTTAAAGAATAAAATACATACTGATCATGATTTAAGTATATGTAATATTTTCTAAGTGTTGAAAATAAAAAGAATTGTGAATTACTTATTATTAAATAAGTATATGGAAGTGTTTTCCAATATAGAAAGTTTAAATGGTTTGGAGATTATATCTTTTTAGAGATAATCTGAAGTGAATATTTGGAAAGTGATTCATTTAATAAAAGATTAATTAAAAGGGCCTAGTGATTGCTTATGGTGCTAAATCTTTGTTGTTTTTTTGATAGTTAAATAAGCGACAATCAAATTTTCCCATTTTAGTTCCTCGGCTTAATGTGGGAATCAGTCGTACTGTAACGATCCCAGATTTTGATTGTGTTTAAATTGATAACTAATTTAATTTTTGAATAAAAATGGTGAGATTAATTGGTAATTAATATAAGACCCTAGTTAAATTCTATATTTTATAATATAAAATGTGTGTGTTTATTTTATCAGAGTATAATTAAGTTTTAAAAATGATTTCTTTAAAAGTTAAAATATGTATATATATACATATATATATATATATGAATGCAAAATGTAAAATACATATGTAAGTTAAAATAAATATTTGAGTTAGAAATACATATTTAAATTAGAAATATGAATAGATATATATATATATATATATAAGATAAATTAAAATATCAAGTGATTTCACTAGAATAAATTTTAGCAACATATTAAAATTAGAAATTTGTTTATATTATAAAGTAATAAGGCAAAAGAAAATTTATATGTACATGCAAGTGTGAACAAACAAAAGAGAAAAATATCTAAGTATTAATGTACAAACAAATAAAGTATAAATATGAAAAGCTTGTAAAGGAAGACACCAAAATATATTACAATTATGTAGATTAAAATATCTATAAACAAGACAAAGTTAATTAATACCAAAATATCTTAGCACACAAAAATAAAATCGTCAGCCGAAATCTTGTTTAATAAAACAAAGAAAAAAAATATCTTTGACTTTTTTTGTACAAAACAATATAACCACCTGTCTTCATTTCCTATATATCAAGCAACTTCATTTCAGTTCGTTCATCTCAAACTAAAACAAGAAAAAACTGAAGGAAGCATTATCTACAACTTAAACACAAATTCAGCTTTAAACAACTCAAACCAGAGAAGTCAAGAAACTTCAGCTAGCAAGTTTCAAAACCTGGTTCAACAATGAAGATCTGTTCATTTTTCTGGAATCAATGCGAGTAACTTTTTTTTTAAATTTTAAAAATTATGAATCTGATGCAAGTAATATCTGTGATAAGTATGTCTGGATATATATATATATATATATATATATAATTCTCTGTATATTTGAAAATGGATGTATGTGTGTGCAGAGATTGCTTCCAGTGATATCCTATTCTTTGTTCAAGCTTCGGGTTTGGGTTAACAAAAAAAATTATTTCCTCTTGATCCAAGCATAATCTGGATTCATGATTTAAACAAAACTTGATTGTTTTATCATAAGCTTTAATTTAAAATTATATTTGAGTTAAAATAACTTAAGCATGACTCTGGAAATCAAGAAATCAGTGCCAAACTCTAAATAAGTCAAAATTCAAACTTCATGATTTACGAATTCAGGTGTATAAATGGAATTCTTATACTTTAATATGATTTTTAAAGCTTGAATCATAATTTTTAGATCAAGAATTAAAGAGCAGTTTGGGTTTATATAAATTTCATGGTTTTGGGAATTTCTGGTGATCTACCGATGTATGGAGGTCGGAATTGTGGTGGTGATGGAGGAGCGAACGATGGTTCTAGGAAAAATGGTGGATAGGGTTGCAGATGGTCGTGGTGGCGGCGGCAAGCTTTCGAAATCTGTAAACCTAGTTTTTGTGAAGTCGAGTATTTTAGTTCGTTCATCGTCGATAGATAATCGAGCGCGACGAGGCTCTAGGGGAAGATAGCAGGGGGATAGGTGATCGAGTGGCCGTATTTGTTGACCTTCTGGTGGTCGGGGCGTGGAAAACGAAGCATTCATAGGTTGGGTGGTGATGGGTTTGGTTATTTCCAGGTTTCGAGTTTACACTCGAATTCGAATTCGTGAGGAAGATGGGTATTCTGATGGTTGGAGGATGGGTTATAGGTGATTGTCGACGTGCTCGTTGAAGTGGTGGCAGCTGGAGTTGATCGCTGGCGAAGTGCACGTGCACCGTGCACTGTGTTTGGTGATCTGGAAATTTTGTAGTGGGGAATGGATCAGGATGCTTGCATATTTGACTCGAGTTATTTGAATAGTTTACTCGAAGTAAATAGGGCTTTAACTCGAAGCAAACATGAGTTGCCTAGGGTTAGTTTTGGTTTGTACAGGTTTTTATAAACCTGTCTGCAAATTTAAATTTTAAAGCAATTTAAATAAATTTGAATCTGTAAGCAAGATTTAAACACAGTTTAAATCCAGTTTTAAGTTTAGTTTCCAATAAACTTTGAATTTAAAAGTTTTAAAGGGAATTTGGATTTAAATCAAAGTTTTAAATATTTAGAAGGTGGATTTTCAGGTTTTAAACCTGACAGTTTCAGATTTTAAAATTTAGATTAAAATCTGAAAACAAGATTTAAACAATGGTTTAAACTTCAAATTTAAGTTCAGTTTTCAAATAAACTTTTAAATCTTTAAGTTTTAAAAAAAAATTGGATTTTAAATAAAGAATATAAAATCAAGGTTTTAAAACAAGTTTAAATCAAATAGCTTTTTAAAAAGTAAATTTGTTTTCAAACAAATAGTTAAACTTAATTTTTGATAAAGTTCTTTAATAAAAGGTTTTTAAATGGAAGTTAAATAATTTGTTTTAACTTGAATTTGCAAGTTAAAAATGTAATGTATTTTTAAAGCTTAAATTTTAAATAAAAATTTAAGTAATTTGATCAGAATTTTTCTTATATAGATTTATAAATTGAGATTTAAATTTGGATAATGTATAAACATATAATCATTTTGAAACTTAAGTTCAAAATGAAATTTGAATCTAAATTTAGAAGTGTAATGTCTGAAATACACTTAAATATTCATGAAGTCATTAACATAGAAATAGATTACCTCAGAGATAATTAAGGTATTAAAATGACTTAACAAATAAGGCAATTAAGGAATGACTATTTACTTAATTTATGAATTAATGATTTAGATTAATTTATAATTAGAGATTAATTAAGAAAGTAATTAAAGAATTGTTATTAGTTAATGAAGGTCATCAACTAAGATTATTTAAATAATTAATTAGATTAGTTTAATGTTAATCATTTATGAGATTGTGTAAATGTAATTACTTTATGGTAAGTAATTAAAGGTTTAATTTCTTAAAATTATTAATTAAGGGTTAATTAATTATGTAATTAGTTTAAAGATTAATTTAATTAATATGATTAATTAAGAATAATTTAATTAATTAAGGTGGTTGATTCATTAATTTATATCAAATGATTTGTAATTAATTAATCAGGATTGGATAATTAATTCATAAGTAATTAATTTAATTGAAAATAAATTGAATTAATTAGGATTAAACAATTAATTAATCCTACTTATAAATGATTATTGAATGCTTGACCATAATTATGAATCATTGTATTGTATGAGATGCCTTGAATTGATTGTACTATCTGATTTGTGATATGTTGTTCTGTGGATTGAGCTGTGTGTAATTTATTCATTTATTTGTAATACATGTGTTATTAATCTATGATCTGTGAACAAAAGATAAGCATTATAGTTTATACCGCTTATCAACCACATTTCTGTGTTTGATCTGTGATGATTGATGATGCTGCACTATTGTGTTAAACCCCTAGACCACACCATACACACACAAATATGGATTTCACGAGGAAATCGATTAAGTCACAGATTTTTGAAATGATTTTTAAATAGACAATCTGAATTCAATGGTTTGGAAATAGAATCGGGTTAAATGGGAAAAGCTTTTGGAATGAAATTTCAAGATAAAATTTATTTTTAACAACTTGATAAAGTTTTGAAATTTAAATAATTTGATTTAAATCTGAATTCAATATTTGAAACTGAATTTTATGATTTGAATCTAGGGACTAAAGATGTTATACAAGTTTATATGGGTTAAACCATTTTAAAGGTATTATTTTAGGAATTGGAATTGAAATTCAAAGGCTTTAACTCGTGCAAATATAATTGGATTCTTCTGAAAACGAAAACTATTTGTTTTCAAATAATAAAAGCTTTCATATAAGAAATGAACGACCAATTTGTGTTAAAAGGGATTTCAAGTCTAAAATGAAAATGATTTCCAAGTTATGGAAACGGTTTGAAAGCTATAAATTAAATCTTTAATTTAAAGATTTAACGAGTTAATCCAATTGAAATGGAAATTGTTTTGAAATCCGTAAATGGATCTTGGTAAAACTGGGTGAACCTTTGTGAAACAAATCTTTTTGTTTAAAGATTTGAAATGGTAATTTGTTTAACCATTTGAAGAAAAGTTTGGATTTTATAAGTTGTGACTTAACTGAAATCCCATATCCATATGTTTTAAAATAATGCGCTCATTATTCGGTTTAGCCGGGAGAGGACCTTGTGTCGTATAACTCATTTCGAATAGTGATACGTCGTTATGGATAGCATTGTAGACCGGTGGTGGAGACCGAGCATTTGTGAGAACGATAGGATAACCTATCGATTGTCTCCGCACCGAGTAGATATGGTATAGAGATTCACTAAGTGATGGAAAGTCCGATCGGGATTGTGAATACCCGGATTTGCAAGGGCTTCTTCGGAAGTGCTTTCGGTTCTATTCGAACCCGGAACAGACTTATATGGTTGTATGTCTGACACTACACTTTGAGATATAAAGCAGATTTCTTTCAAATACATATCTGTTGGTGGCGGAAAATTTATTCTCTTAGCTTAACACTTTTCTCCGAGACGTACGAACTCAAAGGTTATGTAGTTGAAGGTTATCAGCGATATATTCCCAATTTGGTAATGTGGCATGCTGAGTGCTGCTGTGTGTGATGATCATTTGTTGATCATTTGGATCATAGCATGGCTTCTGTATGAAGCGTAGCTTTGTGGACGAAACTGCATCAGGACCTCACACCCCGGAAATGGTCGAAACAGGAAAGATGCGGCAAGGTTATGAGGGTCGTGCCCTTTAGGGTGTGTCATTCCCTTCTGGTAAAGGGTGATATTATGGTATGGAGCCCAGATATTTACCTATGTGGTGGGCTTCAATCTCATTTTCTGTGTGGTTGTTGCTTTGTGGTTTAGAGGCGCCTTGGATAAAGGTCGCAAAGGACCGGGGGGTGGCATGCTCAAGAAGTAGTTACCTAGTTACAGAGGTATCCCGGCCTTGTGTTGGCAGAAAGCTGGTTAAGTTCTCGGGACGTCCCGCCAGAGGCGTACCCATGGACAGTGGGAAGTTCCTTAGCCCAACCATTTGTTGGAAATCCAATCAAAACAATACGCGCCCTGTACGGTTTTAGTTGTATAACCTGCCATGAATGTGGCGGTAACCTGCTATTGAACATGGTGGTTATAGTAGGCATAAGTGCGAAATGCCTATGCTGGCTAAGATTAATATTATATTTTCGAAATGTTTTCTACATTGTGCACTCATAATAATAATATCAAACGAATTTTCACGTATCAAGCATGTTTGACTATCATAAGGAGAAATCTCCTCCAATTCTGCGTTTGCATTATGTATGTGGCGGGAGGCCTTATGGTAGTTTCATTTTCCAAAAAGCATTGCGAAATTATTTTAAATTCTTTGGTTGTCTTCTTTTAAAAGACCAAATGTTTTTGTTACTCAAACCAGTCCCATGACTGACTCGGAGTTTATTGTTCCTTTCCTAAACTCTGGGTGCGCACAATTTTTCCACACGTGCAGTCTAGAGTTGGGTTTTTCAGATAGTCAGGTTTAGTAGATTATCTAGAGTTGGTCCAGTCTTTGGATCAAGACGAGACTTGCTTTTGTTAGGTGACACATGATGTTGGTTTGAGCTAGCTTTGGATTGGAGTATTGGATTTGGGGATGCATTCTTTTGGAGTTATGTTTCCGTTGTTGGTGTTATCATTATCTATTCTTTTCTGCTGTGTCTTGTATCTCTGATAGTATTGATATCCATTGTATCATTCTATTGTATCATATTATATCAGATATTGTATCTGTCATTGTGTCAATGTGATATATATTGATATTCTTTTCTTCCGCTGTACTGTACTTAATGGTGTTATAAGCTCCGGCACACCAGATTCGACGTTTGGATCTGCGGCATTTGAATATGAGTATCGTATTCGGTGCCGATTTTCAAAGGTCGAGCCAGGATCGCTACACGTACACTTAGTACGTAGCCATCTGTGTAGGCCTGATTATCGTTTGTGTTGAAGATGTTGATTCGTGTAGTGTGGAGTACTACTCCAATCTATCAGGCTTCCTTCTTGACCGAAGGATAGCAAGTTGAAAGTTGGAGATGTAATAAGTCTATGAGACTTAGTCTCTATGTGAGGTTGAGAAACGCTTTTGCATTGTGGGTGCGAAGAGACCGGGATCAGATTCATCTGAAAACCACTTCGGATCAACATATATGCGTTTGATTGTGCAGGTTATCGAAGATATTGAGATTTAGGATTTTCATAGTGGAGGACTGCTAGTTGATCGTTTGGGGTTAAAATCCCAATATATATCCCGTAACAGTAGTCTCTTCGTTATGAAATATCCAATGCAAGGACTATTCGCTACTAATCCAATGGATTTCCCGACAGGAAGTAGTAGGATAGTACCTTCGCTTTGTATTGTTCCTGGATAACTTGTATGAATGTTTATTTGACATTGCATTTCTAAGACTACATACATTGGTTTTTACGAACGTACATCAATGGTGGCGGAGAAGGCAATTTCCCTTAGCTTAACACTCTCCTTGAGATATACGAGCTAAGGACTATATTTTTGTGGAAGGCAACTAGTAGTTAATGGAAATGATAATGTGGCATTTAAAGTGATGTGATATGTGAAAGGTAATCGTTACCTCGTCCCACATCAAACGGAAATGATCGAAACAGGGTTAGATGCGGCAAGGCTAAGTGGGTCATTCCCTATTAGAATATGATCATCCTCTTTTAGATATATTTCTTCCTGCTATGACGTTCGTGATGTAAATTATTGTGGTTCGTATGCTATGAGGGCCCTCGAAAAAGTTTGGTAATGACTGGGGGATGACACATTCGGTACTGCCTAGTTACAGAGGTAGGTTGGTCTTGAGTTGGTAGAGGGCAGGTGTTCTGTGCCTGGGTACATCCATTTAAAGGTGTATCCACCAGAAGGTAATCCCTTCACTTGGTCATTCGTATGGAAATCCAAAATCCACTACGAGCTTGCGGTTTCATTTGTATTGGCATAATGAATAGCCTTGAAATGTTATATAGGTAACCACTTCGGCTATGATTAATATTATTTGTGCAATAGACACTATTATAATATAAGATGATTTGATATGAAATGTTTTTCTTATCGTAAGGTAAAAACATATCCATGTTTATGTGTGGGAGTGTCTTACGAGACACTTATGTTTTGAAAAGGAAAAGTTTGGCAGTTTTAATAAATTCAGTTGAATGTGTTTCTCACGCTGGTTTACCAGACAGATCCAAGCGTTCTTCCCTTTCAATGCTCGGATCAGACCGCATATATTTATAGTTTCGGATTTGGTGCTTTCGGAGCTTTAGTAGGCGAGCTGGAGATCTTCACTTTCATATACACGTATCTGTTTATTATCCGCTTTGCGCATTTTTGTTGTTTGATATTATCAGCAATTGTAAGGACAGGTTATCATAACTGTCCAGGCTGATGATTAGTGATTGATTGTTGAACTCTGATTGATGTACGTATATACAGTTTTTAAAAAATCATTGATATGATGTTATATGTTTTCCGCTGCGATGTGAGATTCTGTATTGTTCTCTTTGGTTTTCTTTTCCCTCTTTCCTCTCTTTTCTTCTTCTCTTTTCTTTTCTTTCTCATGATTTTCCATCAATCTTGCTTTTTAGGTCGGACATATGTGGTTTATTATCGATTCAAAAGGATATGGATTTGCAAGTCGTCACACGTGGTATCAGAGCTTAGATTTAGTATACTCCTAGGCTTTGATGTGTACTTAGTATAGATAAGATTGGTAGCACCCTAGATTGAGTTTGAATGTATTATAATATGAGCACGTATTTATTAGTGATTATAAAAATGTTTACATTGTGTTTACTTATCCATTGAGTTGTTTATGAATTCTGGTTAGTATGTGGGATGCCATGTTATCGATAGTGATTTCTAAACATTTTAATGAGGCAATTCGACATAGTATTGTTTTAAATTGGATAAATGAAATAATTTTACCTCGATTATATTTTCTATATAAAGAAAATAATTTTTCAAAAATTATTATAGTGTATATAAATTGATTTGTTTAGTTGTTTGGTTGTTTGGTTGTTTGAAATGTAAATATACATAAGTTAATAAAAGCTATTTGAATAATCTAAATAAAAACAACAATTGTAAAAGAATAAATTATAGAAGCAAATGAATTATAAAATATGGAATTATAATTAAAATGATATAAAATTGTGAAATAATCTTATATATAAGAAATGAAACTAAATAAGTATATTTATAAATATGAGCTGTAAATAAAAATGGATTTAAACTAAGAATTTGAGAATTTGAATCCCATTTATTTTGAAATTTATTTTTCAAAGTTTAAAGTGGTTACATTATTATAAATCTAAATTAGATAAATGAATTTGGAATGAATCTTATTTAAGTGAAGTAAAATACTGAAATGATATAAGTAAGAATTTGTAAATGTGATGTATAAATAATAAAAAGGATTTATAAAAGAATACAAAGCATTGAATTCACTATCGCTGCTGGGAAATAATATGGATGATGACTGCAGCATCATCAATATCATTTTCCAAGTTTCGATATGACTGATTTGCAACCATTAGTAAATACAAATTTAAGTTGTGTTGTGATAAATGAATTTGAATTTAAAATCCAAGTTGAAATTGATAAATATAAGTAAAACGAGCTCTGAACATATAATTGGAATTAGTATAAATAAGAAAAAAGAAATATTAAAAATTTAAGTGTGAAACTGGGATATAAAATTAAAATTTAACGTAAGTACGGTTAAATCGATTTGAATTAGCATAATAAAGTATACTATTTGAAATTTAACTAAAGGAAAGTTAAAATAAATGAACTGGATTAGATAAGTTATTGAAAAGGAAATCAAACTTAAGTGGTAAGTGATTATAATATGAATTTGGAAGTTTGAATAAATAGTTGTATAACTTATAAAATGGGGAAATGTAAGTTAAACCAATAGTTAAAATGGTTAAACAATTTTGTTAAGCAAAACAAAATCTAAATTTGAATAGTGATATGAAATATTTCTTAAGTAAAAGATAGATAAAATGGTTTAGAGATGAAATTTAAGTTAAGTCAAACAGAATGAAATTTTGTGAAGAAATTTTACTTAAGTAATGTTGAATTAAGTTGATTTTGTGAGAAATGCGGATTACGGATCTTAAGGCAAGAATTAACACTAGAGGGGGTGAATAGTGTTTATAAAGAATTACTAAATCTTTTTGAGTTTATGTTAATTTAAACAAAGATGTGTGCAATATACAGACATAGATATGATCACAGAAACACACACAGATGCAGAAATAAAATAAAACGCAGTAAAGGAAAGAACACACCGGATTTTATACTGGTTCGGAGTTACCCTACATCCAGTCCCGTAACACAAGTATGGATTTCCTTTCAAAATAAATCTTTATAATTACACCCTCGCTTTCAAGGCTACGAGGTACACCCTCCAAAATCACAATCCTCTGGGTAGAAATACTTGATTTTTTGGGCTACAAGTTCACCCACTTGATTTTACGGGCAACAAGTTCACCCAATTGATTTCCCAAGGCTACAATCACACCTTTTCACGCTTGATTGATTTTCAAGGCTACAATCACACCTTTCTCGCTAAGTTGATTACAAAAGCCCTATAACTCTTAATAATACTGACTATCTTGTTGAGATAGTGATAGAGAATCAAACTACGAATGATCGAGTTTAATTCAATGTAGATTTCGGCAGAGTAAAGATAAGAATTTTTATTAAGAAAAGTGGAAGAAGAAGAGGAGTGAAAAACCAGAAAATCTGATGTAAAATTCGTTGAAACTGACCCCTATTTATAGTAGAACAGCAGTCATGTCTATTTGTGAAGAGTTACGGCAAATAGACACTTCTTTTGAAATTGAAATTTTGAACTCAACTGACACCATGTCGACATGGTCACCATGAGTATGTCGACATCCCAAAGAATTTTTGGTGATTTGATTTTCTTTGAAAATAACCTTTATCTTATATTAAAACCATTTTAAACTTTATAAATATACTTGACTATAGTTAAAATTCATAAGTAAATATAAATAATAACGTATAGAATTTAACTATAATTTTATATTTAAATCTAAGTATAAATATTTAAAAGTTAAATATATTATATTAAAAGATAGTTTAAAATCAGAAGTAATTTGACTTTGAAATTAAAGATGATTTTGAGGCTAAAATTATTTAAAATCAGGATAGATGTTTTTGATGCTTTTAAAAGGAAGGTTTTGAAATCGTTTTGAAAACAAGATATAATTTTGAAAAAAAATCATTTTGAATAAAAGGTTAGCGGATACAAAACAATGTTCCACTAGATTTTTCGTAGGTTCCATCCTACTTAGGGTTCCATCCCTTTAACAGTCTCGAAGTGGATTCCATTCCACGAATAAATTGGATTTTAAGATGCCAGTGCTTTTCTAGGAGTTTTAACAAAATTTTATAATTAAAGAATAAATTACTTGAATTCTTGAACTCTTGATAATCTTGATACTCATGAGTCTTCAGTCTTGATATCTTGAATCTCTATACTATACAGTCTTCATTCTTGGTACCTGCATGGTTAAATCCTACATATACATATATGTATATATATATATATATGTATATATCTAAACTTATAATGTTAGTATTTATATTTTATAATCTATTCTAAGTTTGTTGTCATCAAAACCATCATCTCATGGACTAACAATCTCCCCCTTTTTGATGATGACAACCTTTGTTTATAAAATATTACTTCTATCATAATAACTCCCCCTAAAACTAATAACTCCCCCTTAATCTATGCCTAACTACCCTATTTTATACTTCTCCCCCTTTGTCATCAACACAAACAAACTCTAAACTTTATAACTCTAAACTATATAACTCTCCCTAAATCTAATACCCTATGATATGTGATTATAATGATAGTGTTATCATAAATAATCAACACTTAGATGATCCTAATCCTAAACTACTAACTATTCTAAGTATATGATAACCATACAGTTATATTTATTAATAGGGAGGAACACATATAAGAACACAATTTATTAATCATATAATTATATTTACATTTTCGTTGTAAACGTAAGAAGGAATAAACAACAAAGGTAAAGAAAGAGAAGAAACTAATGTGTGTTTTTGAACATAGGAGATCTATGAATCAAACAGTTTGGATAATGGAGATAGAAATTTCCACATTGTTCGACAAGATTCTCATCTTTGTCAAAACACACTTCTCCAATGCACACAACTTTTTCATCATCCTCCGCTTGTGCTTCTTCCATGGGTTCTTCTTCTTCGCTGGCCTTTTGTTCTTGATTGAGTGAAGAATCTTCATCAATCAAGATAGGGTTGGCTTGATTATCCATTAGAAATTTTTGCAAATTCCTAAGAATCTTGCCTTGTCTCTCTTGTTCCTTTTCCAAACGGAGTTGAATCACTTGAATTTCAGTCATCATCTAAAGTGCATCCTTCAGAGACTCCTCCATTTTTGTTACACGAGCGAGAGTAGTATGTTGAAATGGACCAGAAGTAGGAGAGGGGAACGAAAATGTTGATTTTATGTTTGATTTGGAAGATGATGCGATGATTTTATTTGTTTCAGAAGATAGAATAGAAAGAGAACAGAGAGAACGATCAAAAACTCGAAAATAAGAAGAATATATAACCAATTTCTTTGAATTTTGGTGGGAAAATTTTTTTAAAAATAAAAACATTGTATGTCGACATGGGTATATGGGGGACGTCGACATGCTCCTTTATATTTCTACTATTTGATTTATTTTAGTATTAATTATTTATTATAATGGATATTTATACTTTATATTTCATTTATTGAACAAATACCTAATTCTCTTCTTAATTTAGAAAATAGTGATTAATTTAAGGGTTTTGTTAAAATATCAGCAATTTGATTCTCGGAATTGATATAATCGAGAGTAACTACTTCCTTACTTATATTATCTTTGAGAAAATGATGTCTGATATCAATATGTTTAGTTCGAGCATGATGAGTAGTATTTTTGGATAAATTTATTGCACTAGTATTATCACAATAAATTGGTGATTTCGAGATATTTAAACCATAATCTTTTAAAGTTTGTTGCATATATATTACTTGAGAACAAGCCAAAGCAGAAGAAATATACTCTGCTTCAGTTGTTGATAAAGAAACTGTGTTTTGCTTTTTACTAAACCAGGAAACCAGAGAATGCCCCAAAAAGTGACAAGTCCCACTTGTACTTTTTCGGTCTGATTTACAACCAGCATAATCAGCATCACAATAAGATATTATGTCAAAAGAATCATTTTTAGGGTAAAATAAACCATAATCGGATGTGTACTTAACATATCTTATGATTCGTTTTACGGCTTTTAAGTGGGTCTCTTTAGGTTGGGATTGATATCTGGCACAGAGACAAACACTATGCATGATATCCGGTCTACTGGGAGTAATATAGTGTAGTGATCCAATAATTCCACTATATCATTTTTTATCTACGTCTGTCGAGAGATCTTCTTTACTAAGGTACACATTGGTTGCCATGGGAGTGGGTTTTCCATTTGCAGTAGTCAAACCAAATTTACTAATTAGGTCTTTAGCATATTTTTCTTGACTAATAAAGATACCATTATCTAACTATTTTATTTGTAATCCTACAAAGAAATTTAATTCACCTATATGACTCATCTCAAACTCTTTTGTCATTATTTCAGAAAATTCTTTATTCATTTCAAAATTAGTTGATCCAAAAATGATGTCATCTATGTAAACTTTTACTAGTTGAATGTCATATTTATTTCTTTTAATAAAAAGAGTATTATCTACTTTACCAATTTCAAATTTTGATTGTAATAAATAAGATCTCAGTCTATCATATCAGGCTCTAGGAGCTTGTTTTAGACCATGTAAAGCTTTCTTGAGTTTGTAAACATGATTTGGTAATTTATCATTTTCAAAAAGTGGTGGTTGTTCAACATATACTTCTTCTTTTACAAATCCATTTAAAAAGGCACTTTTAACATCCATTTGAAATTATTATGATTTGCGAAAGCAAGTAGAATCCTAATGGCTTCTAATCTTGCTACGGGAGCAAAGGTTTCATCAAAATCTATTCCTTCTTCTTGACAATAACCTTGAGCGACTAACCGAGCTTTATTTCTAACTACCTCTCATTGTTCATTCATTTTATTTTTATAAACTCATTTAGTTCCAATTATAGTTTTATTTTCAGGTCTAGGAACAAGTTCCCAAACACCATTTCTAGTAAATTGATTTAATTCTTCCTGCATAGCCAAAATCCATGAATCATCAGTTGATGCTTCTTTTGGATTTTTGGGTTTAATAGTTGATATAAAAGCTACATTACTCATTTGACTTAGTTGATTTCTAGTTTTAACAACAGATTGGATATCTCTCAGTATATTTTCTATAGGATGATCCTTTAAAAGTTTAGTCCTTTTATTAGGATGATTAATTTCAATATTAGTTTCAACTGATTCTTGATTTTGAGTGATTAAATCCTCTTCAGCATTTGTATCTTCAAAAAATTTGAAATTTTCATCAAATGAAACATGCATTGCTTCTTCAATGGTGTTAGTTTTTAAATTAAACACTCTGTATGCTTTACTTCTATTAGAGTATCCGATAAAGATTCCTTTGACGGATTTAGGATCAAATTTATCTAAATTATCTTTTGTATTTAAAATAAAGCATTTACTTCCAAAAATTCTGAAATAAGATACCTTAGGTTTCTTTGAATAAAGAAGTTCATAAGATGTCTTATCAGTTAAAGGTCTAATTAAAATTCTATTTAAAATATAGCAGGCGGTAGCAACTGCTTCTGCCCAAAAATTCTTTGGTAAATTACTATCTGAAAGCATAGTTCTCACACACTCTTGAATCGACCTATTTTTACGTTCTACTACTCCGTTTTGTTGTGGAGTTCTTGGAAATGAAAAAATTGTGAGTTATTCCCTTTTTATTACAGAATTCCTCAAACTTTTCATTTTCAAATTCACCACCGTGATCATTTCGAATAGTTATAATTTTTAGAGAAAATTGATTTTGAATTCTTTTTGAAAAGGTCATAAAACATACAAAAGTATCACTTTTATGTTTCAAAAATATTGTCCATGTAAATCTAGAATAATCATCTACAATTACAAAAACATATTTACTATGATTTTTTGACAGAATTTGAGATGGGACAAATAAATCAAGATGAAGTAATTCAAGAGGTTTTGAAGTTGAAATCATATCTTTTAATTTAAAAGAACGTTTTCTAAGTTTTCCTGATTGACAAGCATCACATAGACTATCTACTTTAAAATTCATTTTAAACAGCCCTCTTACTAGATCATGTTTGACAATCTAGATAAGAGTTTGAAATTCAAATGCCCAAATCTCTTATGCCAAATCCAAGGGTCACTTGTATTTGCCAACAGACACAGGTTATCATTTGAAATTTTCATACTAAGAATATAAATATTCTTTATCCTGACTCCCTCAAATATAATGGTTGAATTATAATCTTCAATGTGACATTTATCTTTTTCAAATTTAATTTTATATCCTTTACCACATAGTTGACTTATACTTAGCAGATTATGTTTCAGATTCTTAACTAGCAAGACATTAGTAATAGTAGGAGTTTTAGAATTACCGACTTTGCCGATGCCAATCACATATCCTTTTGAATTGTCTCCAAAATTAATCAGTCCTCCGTCTTTGTATATAATATCATTCAGTGTATCTGGATTGCCAGTCATGTGTCTAGACATCCACTATCAAATATCCATTTGTTCTTTCTGATCTGCACAATTTTTCCGTTGTGGATTGGTTCCTCAACAGCTATAAAGCATGATTCCTGCACATCAAATAATATTGGTAGATAACTTGAATTTGAATATTGATTATATGCAGACTCACGAAACAATGATGATTTGAATATTTCTAAACTACTATTAACAAATATAGACATTTTGAAAAAATTTCAAAAATCAGATTATGAAATTTTGAAAACCTTGCTCTGATACCGATTGTGAGAAATGCGGATTACGGATCTTAAGGCTAGAATTAACACTAGAGGGGGTGAATAGTGTTTATAAAGAATTACTAAATCTTTTTGAGTTTATGTTAATTTAAACACAGATGTGTGCAATATACAGACACAGATATGATCAGAGAAACAAACACAGATGTAGAAATAAAATAAAAAGCAGTAAAGGAAAGAACACATCGGATTTTATACTGGTTCGGAGTTACCCTACATCCAGTCCCGCAACACAAGTACGGATTTCCTTTCAAAAGCAATCTTTACAATTACACCCTCGATTTCAAGGTTACGAGGTACACCCTCAGAATCACAATCCTCTGGGTAGAGATACTTGATTTTCTAGGCTACAAGTTCACCTACTTGATTTTACGGGCAACAAGTTCACCCAATTGATTTCCAAGCCTACAATCACACCTTATCACGCTTGATTAATTTTCAAGGCTACAATCATACCTTTTCTCGCTAAGTTGATTACAAAAGCCCTATAACTCTGAATAGCACCGACGATCTTGTTGAGATAGTGATAGAGAATCAAACTATGAATGATCTAGTTCAATTCAATGTAGATTTCGGCAGAGTAATGATAAGAATTTTTATTATGAAAAGTGGAATAAGAAAGGAGTGAAAAACCGAAAAATATGATGTAAAATTCGTTAAAACTGATCCCTATTTATAGTAGAACAACAGTCATGTCTATTCGTGAAGAGTTATGGCGAATAGGCACTTCTTTTGAAATTGAAATTTTGAACTCAACTGACACAATGTCGACATGGTCACCATGAGTATGTCGACATCCCAAAGCATTTTTTGATGATTTGATTTTCTTCGAAAATAACCTTTATCTTATATTAAAACTATTTTAAACTTTATAAATATACTTGACTATAGTTAAAATTCATAAGTAAATATATATAATAATATATATAGAATTTAACTATAATTTTATATTTAAATCTAAGTATAAATATTTAAAAGTTAAACATATTATATTAAAAGATAGTTTAAAATCAGAAGTAATTTGGCTTTGAAATTAAAGATGATTTTGAGGCTAAAATTATTTAAAATCAGGATAGATGTTTTTGATGCTTTTAAAAGGAAGGTTTTGAAATCATTTTGAAAACATGATATAATTTTGAAAAAATCATTTTGGATAAAAGGTTAGCGGATACAAAACAATGTTCCACTAGATTTTTCGTAGGTTCCATCTTACTTAGGGTTCCATCTCTTTAACAGGCTCGAAGTGTATTCCATTCCACGAATAAAATGGACTTTAAGATGCCAGTGCTTTTCTAGGAGTTTTAACAAAATTTTCTAATTAAAGAATAAATTACTTGAATTCTTGAACTCTTGATAATCTTGATACTCATGAGTCTTCAGTCTTAATATCTCGAATCTCTATACTGTACAGTCTTCATTCTTGGTACCTGCATGCTTAAATCCTGCATATACATATATATCTAAACTTATAATGTTAGTATTTATATTTTATAATCTATTCTAAGGTTGTTGTCATCAAAACCATCATCTCACGGACTAACAGATTTTGATAAATAAAATGAATTAGCATTGGAAGTGTTGTATAAAAATATGAATATAGTGAATACTAGAATTCGATCTAAACTGAATATTAAACCAATTGAAATTAAAAATGTTAAACCAAATTGAATGTAAACGAAATAAATATGAATGTTTGAGTGTAAATTAAATAAATTTTGTTATGTTGGTTATACATTGGTTGTTAGATGGATGTTAGTTTATTGAGTAGAAATTCATATGAAATTGAATTAGAGAAATTGAAAACTAAACAATTGAACTCAAATTGGAAGTAAGTGAAGCTAAATAGAATTTGATTGATTTGGTAGTGAACTAACTTGAATGTAAATTAGCGACTGTAAACTAGTTGAAAATGAATAAATGAATGTTAGTAAGATTCAATGTTAATGAATTAAATGTGATTAAATTGAAACTCAACTCAATGAATTCTAATAAGAAATGAATGTATATTGATTTGATATGGATTGATTGGATAGATATTGGTTTATTGGATGTTAGTCGGATGATAGTTGTTTTATGGTTGGATTTGTTGCTTTTGGTTGCATTTGTTATATTGGCATATATAGTTGTTATATTGGTATATGTTGTATATTGATATTACTTTCCATATATACATGTTTCTCATTTGTTGAGTATTTAGTAGGTGCAGATGGAGTATGCTTCGCATTTAGAGCTTGCTTTCGTGCTATATTAGCCGTATATGCTCACTAATAATATATAAGGTACATATCTCGGATTACATATCGTACTTTTATATTTTTTCCCTATGGGATGCCTCATTCTCGAAGAATATATATATATATATATATATATATATATATATATATATATATATATATATTGTGATATTTTCGGATCAAACCGCGCAAAGGAGGCTTGGCGAATTTTTTTGAAAATTTAAGGCATTAGAAAATTTTTGGGAAAATTGATAACTAAAATTTTGGTTTTGAGTTTTAAGTTAAAGGATATTAGTTGGTTTTGAAAAGATAACTAAGTATAATTTGAAAACTAAGAAAAGTATTTGTAAGAAGTTTGACTATTGGATTTTGGAAAAGTTAAAAGGTTTGAATGATATTGGTAATCTAGTTTGAATGAATTGTTTCAAAAAGTTAATGGATTTTGTGACTTTTTCTTACTTAGTAATTTCGAGGACGAAATTCTTTTAAGTATGGGAGAATGTAACGACCTAGAATTTCAATTAATTGGAATTCGTATATTTAATTGATTTCAATTATTCATAAGTTAATTTTATAAGTTGAATAACGTATATTTCGAATATAATAATTTATTTGGATAATTGGATTGTTAATTTAATATTTGAAATTGCAGAAATAATTGATTTTGAAACTAATGTGAATAAAAATGATTTATAAATTTGAATTAAATTCTTTTTAAATTAGAATAATGTTAGGGAACTTTGAAATTGATTTAAAAGTTAATTTATAGAAATTGAATATTTTAATATTTAATTAACGTGTAAAAATAGTCATTTTTGACACGGTCTCGGATTTCGACGAAACTAGTTTCATTAGATCCGTAATGCTATATTATTGTAGGATTTCAAATTTCATGTCAATCGGACTTACGATTTGGTCAACGCATAGAAATTTTATTTAAATAAAATTTAATTAAAATAAGTCGATCCGAAAACCTATCTTCCGAAATACGATGAAATTAGCTCCGGACATATATTCCATTGTGTTTGGAATAAGGGTAAAACATTATAAACGCCAGGCGGCACGCTTCGATTAGAGTTCGAAAATATTTTGGGTGAATAGTGCTTTGTAATTGCCTATATAAAGACGTTCATTTCCACAAAACCTAATCTGTTAAACCCTAGCCGCCACCCACTTCTACAATGGCCAGAAATGCGCCAACTTTCACCCTCGATATCTCACCATCAATTCACATTCAAGCTTCGGCATCTAAAGCAAAGTCGTAGAGGATCTCGAGCTCTACATGATCAATGGTGATGATCGAAAACTAGGCGGTGGATCGACGGCAAAATGGCCACGTTTGGCCTGCATTCCAGCATAATTTTCAAGGCAAAGGGATGGCCGAGCTTCAGGGGGCTTGAGGAGCTGGTGCATGGCGATGGGGGCTTCGAATTGATGATGTTCGATCGAATCACGATCGACCGATAGTGGCACGACAATTCGAGAAGCAACGACGGCCGATCGGTTTTCTGAACGAAGAAGAAAGAAGATGATACACGCGGCCAAGATCTGATCCCCAAAACAAACTTCCACGATCTACTAAGGTTTAAAAAAATGTATATTATGTTATTTTAATTTGTACAAACTTTAAAATGCCATATCTTTGTCATATGAGGTCGAAATTGGATGAAATAAGTAGCGTTGGGTTCGTATTAACGAGAACTACATTTTATAGCTAGTTTGGAGTTGATTGGAGCTAGTAAAAATTTGGGGTTAAATAAAACGCTCGTTTAATTTTATTTAGGATAAAACGTTGCTACGGTTATTGGAATCAAAGTGAGTACAACTCGCTCTTTTTGAATGCTTATATTTTTACATAAGTGAGAATAAATTTATTTATGATTAGTGATGATTATTTGGGTGACATATGATATATTATATATACATATTGATTGGTATTTGGATATATTTCTGTCTATTGGAGCAGATGAGCCCCTATACGTTTCCGTGTATGAACGGATGACCATTTGTAAGCGTGTCTACCTCGAAGTGGACATTGTACATATTTTTTTAATATGTATATTTATTGCAGGTCACAGGATGGAAGAAACAGGATTCCTCATCATTATTGATTTTTATTTACAGATATTGTGATATATACTATTATCATACGATATATGATGTTTTGGATGACAGGACTGAGATGTGAATCACCTTATTTAGTGTTGTTGCAGCATAGGGCCATACTTTGAAATTTTAAAAATGTTAAAATGATGCTTTCAAATTTAAAAGAATTCCAAAGTGATTTTTAAAAATATATGTTTTATTAATTCTTTTAAATTGTTAAAGGAAATGGATTTATTTTAAATAAATAAAAGTTTTAATTTTATCTTATAAAAATTGTGATTTTTGTGAAATATATCAAAATATGATTTATGGGATATGGAGATAACTATTTTGTAAAATAGTTAAATTGAGATTTTTAACTTATTATAAATGGTTTGTATGTAAGATTAATAAAATTGAATTTTTATAAATAAAAGTAATGGAATTATAAACGAGTTTTACAAATGTTAAAATGAAGTTATAAATGGATCTTATAAGTGAATAAGATTTATTAATTGATGAAGTTATAAAGGGGATGAATTTTAAATAAATTATTTATAAGTAAACTAACTTATAATAGGACTTTGACATATAAACGAATTATAAATGAGATTGGTTAATAAAATAATTTTATAAATTAAAGTTTTTATAAAATATAAATGTGTTTTAGAAACATTGCTTTATAAATCCGAAATCAATTTAATTTGATGAGTTAATTATGAAAGTTTATTAAAAGGATTTTTATTCACGATTTTGGACAGTGGATAATCCCATTTAAATTAAAAGTGTAGAAATAATGAATTTGGTTAGAGAATTATATTCACGATTTTGGGCAGCAAATAATCTTTTAAATTAAATAAATGTTTTAGAAAGTGATGTTTTGAATGGAGTTAAATGATTTGAAGATGTTTTAAAAGGTGTGAGCATCGAATACATAGATTTCCATATGTATTGTTGAAATAGACTTTTCAAGAAGTAAGGAAAGCATGGACTATAACACTGTTGTTATAGTAAATGATTTTCGGAAGGAGATGTTTTGTATAGTATAGGGATTTATATGTCTATCTAAATATTGAATCCCTATACTGATGATTTTGGGTTGTTGTAGCGATGTTCTAGGCAACATTAGTTTTGACCCAAATAAGTATATTCAAGAGAATGTTTTCCTTAAAGAGTAAAATATATACTTAATCATGATTTAAGTATATGTAATATTTTCAAAGTGTTGAAAATAAAGAGAATTGTGAATTGCTTATTATTAAACAAGTATATGGAAATGTTTTCCAATATAGAAAATTGAAATGGTTTTGAGATTATATCTTTTTAAAGATAATTTGAAACGAATATTTGAAAAGTGAATTAATTAATAAAAGATTACTTAAAAGGGCCTAGTGATTGCTTATGGTATTAAATCTTTGTTGTTGCTTTGATAGCTAAATAACCGACTATCGAATTTGCCTATTTTAGTTCCTCTACTTGATATGAGAACTATTTAGTCGTACACTTAGTACGTAGCCATCTATGTAGGCTTGATTATCGTTTGTGTTAAGGATGTTGATTCGTGTAGTGCGGAGTATTACTCCAATCTATCGAGCTTCCTTTATGGCCGAAGGATAGCAAGTAGAAAGTTGCTGACGTGATAAGTCTATGAGATTTAGTTTCTGTGTCAGATTGAGAAACGCTTTTGCATTGTTGGTGCGAAGAGACCGGGATCTGAATTATCTGAAAACCATTTCGAACCAACGTATATGCGTTCAATTGTGCAGGTTATCGATGATATTGAGATTTAGGATTTTCATAGTGGAGGACTGCTTGTTGGTCATTTGGGGTTAAAATCCTAATGTACATCCAGTAGCAGTAGTGTCTTCGTTATGAAATATCCAATGCAAGGACTATTCGCTACTAATCCTAGGGATTTCCCGACGAGATGTGGTAGGATATTTCCATCGGTTTATCTTGTTCCTGGACAACTTGTATGGACGATTGTGTGATATTGCATTTCTAAGATTACGTACATTGGTTTTTATGAACGTACATCAGTGTCGGCGGAGAAGGCAACTTCTCTTAGCTTAACACCCTCCTTGAGACATAGAGCTTAAGGGTTGTATTTTTGTGGACGACAATTAGTAGTCAATGGAAATGGCAGTGTGGCATTCAAAGTGATGTGATATGGAAAGGTAATCGTTACCTTACGCCTCATCAACCGAAAATGGCAGAAACAGGGTTAGATGCGACAATGCTAAGTGGGTCATTCCCAATTAGGATATGATCATCCTCTTCTAGATATATTTCTTCCTGCTATGACGTTTGGATGTAAATTATTGTGGTTTGTATTCTATAAGGGCCCTCGGAAAAGGTCGATAACGTCCGCGAGATGACATATTCGGTACTACCTAGTTACAGAGGTAGGCCAGTCTTGTGTTGGTATAGAGCAGATGTTATATGCCTTGGGACATCCACCTAGAGGTGTACCCATCGGAAGGTAGTCACTTCACCTGGTCATTTGTATGGAAATCCAAACTCCACTACGAGCTTGCTATTTTTTTTGTATTGGCATAATGAATAACCCCGAAATGCTATGGGTAACCATTTCAGCTATGATTAATATTATTTGTGCAATAGACACTATTATAATATAAGATGATTTGATATGAAATGTTTTAGTTATCGTAAGGTAAAAACATGTTCCTATTTATGTGTGGGCATGTCATACGATATACTTTTGTTTTGAAAAGGAAAAGTTTGGTAATTTTAATAAATTTAGTTGAGTGTGTTTCTTATGTTGGATTACCTGACTGATCCAGACGTTCTTCCCTTTCAATGCTCGAGTCAGACCGAGTATATTTACAAGTTTAGATTTGATGTTTTTGGAGCTTCAGCATGTGAGCTAGAGATCTTCATTTTTATATACACATATCTGTTTATTATCTGCTTTGCACATTTTTGTTGTTTGATATTATCAGCAATTGTAAGGGTAGGTTATTATAACTGTTCAGGCTGATGATTAATGATTGATTGTTGAACTCTGATTGATGTAGGTATATATAGTTCCTATTTTATAAAGTTCATTGATATGATATTATATGTTTTCCGCTGCGATGTAAGATTCTGTATTGTTCTGTTTGGTTTTTTCTCTCTTTCTTCTCTTCTCTTCTTCTCTCTTCTTTTCTTTCTCATGACTTTTTCGTCACTCTATGCTTTTTTGGGTCGGACATGTGTGGTTTATTGTCGAATCAAAGGGTACAAATTTGCGGGTCGTCGCAAGTAAACACCTTGACATCCCTAAAGGCACTAAGTCATTTAATACTTCAAATTTGAGGCTAACCCTTGGTATATTTTCTCATATCTATATGCAAACTAATTTCCTCTTTCCCATGGGTTCTATGGTTTTTTAATGTCCCACATCAGTAATAAGTATACACAACTTCCGGTAGTCTATAGGTGAAGGGAAGATTTCTATTATGTAACTCTATTTACCATGCATCCCAACCCATTCTAAACTAAACCAATTATTATAGGCCTAAATATTAGGCTAGGCCCAATAAATCATGCCCATCCTAAATGCATTATTGAAGCTATATAATTTCCTACTAAGAAAATTATACTACCTCCTAGTATTTTATTCCTATTTTATACACTTATTATATATATACATTCTCTATTTCCCTCTTACGTCTCATAAATGTCAATTGTCTGTAATAAAGAATCATTATTATTCTAATTAGGCAGTCATTAATGACATCTATTTATTCATTCTAATTCAACCTATTATGCATATTTCATATCCCTATACATGCCATATTAATCATTTATCTGGTCCCATTAAACGCATTCACATTCCAATTTTAATTCTCGTAACTCCCTATTAACTACACATTTATTGCCCCACTAAATTTGGAGTTGCTATCTCTTTTCCATTTCAACCTCCTAGTCATATGGTTTATCACGCTATTAATATCTAGTTGTCCTAATTATAAATAATAAGAACATAGATGTATATTACACTATATATATATGTATTTATACATTTAAATTATAGGCACGGTTATATGTATGTACGTACGTATGTATGTATGCATATTCTTATTTCTAACTTATTAATTCCTACACTTACGAATTCTAGAACATACACTTATATATACATTCTGTAAGGAACATTAATTTTCACATTTTAATATATTATAGCTACCAGATGTGTACATAAATGTGTATATTTTTACCATCATATTTGATCTATTTAAATTAAATGATCATATTGGGTATTTTAATGTTTAAACCAAATTCAAATTATTTTCAAGTTGTCACATACTCATCTTCATATAGGGGCAAACTGGTCATTTTTTGCATTTACTAATTTTTTAAAATTTATTTGGAATTTCTATGCTATTTTGTAGGAATTTTAGTGAATTTTACAAGTGGTTTCATGAGGATATATGTATGCACAAGAGTAATGAGAACAAATGAAGATGGAAATAATTCAAAACCAAGATCATGGAAGACCCCACTTACCTACCTACCTTAGCGAACAAATTAGAGCTAATCCACATGCTAAAAGGCCATTAACTCTTCATGCACACTTAATGGATGATTAATTAGTGGCTAATGGTTACTTGATGGCCATATTTCCTAAAGGGCATTTTAGGAAGTACCATAAAAATTGAATTAGGGTTTTATGCATGTATAAATAACCCTCTTATGTACATGTAAATATCTTCTACTCTCTTTTATTTTTACGTAGAAAACTAGCAAGTTGTAAACACAAATCAAAGCGAAATAAAAATGGCTTCCAAGCTCTTTCTCTTCTCTTTTCTACTTGCTCTTATTTAATTTTATGTTGATGTTTTCTATACTCTTTTCTTTTTTAGTAGATTGAATTTACATTCATGCAAGTGGTGTAGCTTTTCTACTTTATGCAAGTAGTTAGTAGTTAATCTCTCTTTCTGCTTTTTTTTAGTTTCCATTTCCTTGCTTTTTAAAGTTGAAATTTAGAAGTGTTGATTTGATAACACAAATGAGTAGCTAAACTCATTCAATTTAGGGATAATGAAGCTCTCTAACTTTATGTAATTTCAGCATCTCTATGATTTATGATCTCTTTATTTGTGCTTCATGAAAGTGAATTTTGATGTAAGTTTATACAAGTGGGTTTGATAGCTTACGTGCTTTTGCAAATGAGCTATTCTTATTCAACATAAACATAATTTACATCATCATTCGCTAATTGATTTTTGATTTTGAAAAGAAACTAAAAAAAATTAATGATCTATCTTACTAATTACAATAGTAAATAGATCGTACTTAAAATAGCTTTTGCTTTGGCTTCATTTTCATGAGAATTTACAAGTGGTACAATTGTTGTATTATAGTTTGATGGTTTGATTTATGTTAATTAATAACATAAATAAACCATACTTATGATAAATACAACAATTATTTCACTTAAAATCATAAATAGAGATCATAATTTATTTGTTTGTTGATTTACAAAAATATGAGACTGGATTTGCCTCTAAATTGTTCTCTAGTCTAATAGTTTTTAAATCACGTTTTAAATCTAGTTTTAGCTTCATTTTTGTAGTTAACAATTTCCTTTCACTTTTGTCTAATTTGATTGAATTGAAAAAAAATTGAAATCTTAAAAATTCCATGCGAATCGGCCCATACTCACCAGTACTAAAATTGTATGTCGTGCGCTTGCGGTTATTTTAATTTGAAATTTATCGACGGTTTTCTAACTCGATAGAAATTCCATTCATTTTTTGGCAACGTTGCCGGAGAATAGTTTTTATTTTAATTTTCTACTCTTCGAATTTTTTGTTTGATTTTATCGTGTTTGTTTTGTGTGTGTTTGCATTTTAAAAAAAATTATGTATGTGTGTTTGTTATTTGATTTTTGATTGCGTTTTGTTTGTGTGCTTGTTTTGTAGTTAAATTTGCATTTGCATTTCTAGTTCACAAAAAAAAGAGCATATACATTTATAAAGAAAGTTCATATGAAAAAATAAATTCCATTCTCATTTTCATTTGCAAGTTTGCTTTGATTTTACAATTTTGCTTGATTTTACAATCACAATATTCTACTTTTAGATTTTTATTTACAATTGTGTGTGATTTTACATTGCCTTCCTCTGCCACAAATAGTGCACTGCCCCCACTTGATTTCCTTCCTCTGTTCTCTGCTTCCATCCCCATCAACCCCTGCTACTGACAGACAAAACCACCAATACATCATACTGTGCTTCCTCATCATATTGTTTCACCCCACACAGCACTGCCACAAAAAAATTCCAGCTTGCATTACATTTCCATCTCAACATACTACTGTCAACCCACAACTTCTTCTCATTTCAACCAACCACTAATATCAACCAAAATCTCCTTCCATAACACTCCACTGCACCATCATTCTAAACTTAACACTGCTTCGACAACACTTCAACCCAACTCACCTAAACAGTGCTTCACCATCCATCCACCACCATACAATATCACAAAAACATTTACATTCATCCACCAAACCACTACAACTACATACACTCCTCTACCCCTGCCATTCTCCACAATCACAACCACTTGCCTCATCATCCCATTACATATCATCTTCCAATCTACTTAACCACCAACCAACTGTTGCTCATAATAATTCATATACCTCTTGCCATCAATAGAACTAAGTGAACTTATATGATTAAATTAAAGGCTGCCATTTCAAGAAGCATCACGCTCTTACATACCAAACTGAACATCTACAGCCAATGACCAAAATTGACTCTAACCACAGCCTCTAACTACATCCTCTGACACACAAACTCCATCAACTCAGATTCCTATACCGTTGCATACTTCACCCAAAAACACTGCAATACAATCATACTTCACTGCTACACCCAGTTCAACACCACCATCCAGCTACTCAAACACCATCCAGTTCAACACATCAAACAACTCAGTCATACTTAACTTGCCTGCCTCTTCCCAAAATCACACAACCATGTTCACTCCCACCTGTTCTGCAACTCTTCTGCAACCATTTCGACAGCCATAACCCCACACTTCTCAAATAACAAGCACTAACCATCTCACCATTCTCATCTTCTTATACATAGCATAAAGCCTTGCTTTTCCAAATCATTGAAAGCCAGAGAACCATTATCGAACTCACGCCTAAACATGAACTCACACCTGAACTTGGTAGGGTCCTTTTCCTTTTGAGACTGTGCTCGGGTTAGTGTCATGGTGAAACAGGTAAGATGTTGTTTCAGATTCAAGAATAAGACAGGTCTAAGAAGAAGGTGGTGGTGATAACACAGGGGAAGAATGAGATGACTTTAATACATAAACAGAAGTAGGTGAAGAAATGAATAGCAATAGAAGAAACTTGCACAGATAACAGCAGGTAAAGAAAAATGTTCTTTATTAATTTTCTTCATATGCTGTATACACAAGCTCTGACCATATTTATACAGTTTGCATCACTGACTTATTCAAACTAGCCGTTGGCATTACAACTCATAGCCAGCTAATCCAGCTTTTAAAAAAAATAAAGACAGGGTATTATATCTTAACTTGGTTGTGCACGTGCATAATGTGCACCTTCTTTCCTCTAACCAACCATTGTTATTTTCCTTTAACTGATTGCTTCCTCAGGGTCCTATATCTCCATTGAGTCTTCAGAAGCTTGTACTTCGAATCCAGAAGAGCTGCAGGATGATTTGCTAAGTGTTTGAGAGCTTACAATAGATGTTTGATGAAATGCCATAGTGTAACAACTCCCCCTCCCATGAAATAGGGACCTTTCCTCAAGGTCCAGAGTGGGAAATTTTCGAATTGTAACCCAGTAGTCTTCCCAAGTTGCGTCTGTTTCAGGCTTATTCTTCCATTTGATCAGAGCTTGTGCGACAGTTTGTTGTCTCGAGGTATCAACCTTTGATCAAGAATTCTTTCAGGCTCATTGACAATTTCTTCTCTGAATGATGGAAGGCTTTGTTGAAGAATCATTTTTGTGCCCAGTTTCTTTTTCAATTGGCGGATATGGAAAACAGGATGAATTTGAGCACCTGTAGGCATTTCTAATTGGTATGCAACTTCTCCAATCTTCTTTATTATTTTAAATGGTCCAAAGTATTTTGGAGAGAGTTTATTTATTTTAGTTGTACTGACCAAAATTTGTCTATACGGCTGTAATTTAAGATAAACCCGGTCATTCACAAAAAAAAAGCCTCTCTGTCCTATTTTTGTTGGCAAAATTTTGCATTCTTTCTTGTGCCAATTGTAGAGTATCTTTTAGGAATTGCAATGTTATATCTCTAGAAAATAAATGTTGTTCCACTGACTCTACTTTTGCAGTGTGAGGAACATAAGATAGAAGTGATGGTGGCTGCTTCTCGTAGACCACTTCATATGGTGTCAGCTTTGTAGGTTCTTTCCAAGAAGTATTGAACCAGTATTCTGCCAATGTTAGCCAATTAGTCCATCACTAGGCTGGTGTGATATGAAACAACGCAGGTATGTCTATAGAATCTTGTTTGTAACCTCAGTTTGACCATCTGTTTGAGGATGGTAAGATGAGCTAAATTTAAGAGTGCAACCTTGAAGAGAAAATAATTCTTGCCAAAAGTTACTTAAAAATATTGTATCCCTGTCACTTACAATTGTTTTTGGCATTCCATAGAGTTTGAAAATTCCATCAAAAAATATCTTTGCTACTTGCTTTGCTGTGTATGGATGTTGCAGGGAAAAGAAGTGTGCGTATTTTGATAACCTATGAACCACTACATAGACTACTTAAGCATTATTACTTTCAGGCAAGTGGGTAATAAAATCCATTGATAAATCAGTCCATATATTGTCTGGGATAGGTAGTGGTTGTAAGAGGCCAGGATAAGCAACATTTTCGGATTTTGATTTTTGACAAGTATCACATTGCTTGACATAATCTTCCACTGATTTTTTAATATGCTTCCAGAAAAAAGTTTTCTTTATATGCTGGAGAGTCTTCTTTACCCCTGCATGGCCACCTAAAGGAGATGAGTGAAATTCAAAGAGAATGGAATTTATTAAAGGGGTTTGTGAATGATCAAGTAGGATTCTGCCCTTATAGAATATTAAATCATCAACTACTTGGTATTTGTTGGAGGATAGGCTTTCATTTAAAATCTACTCTTTCTTTAATAGGAAGAAGGGAGATTGGTGTATTTGTCTTCTTAATTGAGTCATCCAGTCAGGTTGTACTACTGACAAATCAGTCAAATCCATTTTTTGATGAATTCATGAAAGACTATCTGCAATTATATTTTCTCGACCTTACTTAAATTCAACTTGGTAGTCATATCCATGAAGCTTTGCTAACCACTGGCCTTGAATTCCAGTAGTCAATTTTTGAGATAATAGATGTTGTAAAGTTTGATGGTTAGTTCGTATAATAAATTTTCTTCCCAATAAATACTGAGACCACCTTTTGGTTGCAAGAATTAAAGCTAGTAGTTCTTTCTCATATGTGGATAAATATAAATTTCTTCCTTGTAATGGTTGACTGATGTATGCGATTGGTTTACCACTTTGAAGAAGGACAGCACCAATTCCCGAGCCACTAGCATCACATTCAATCACAAAATCTTTGGTAAAGTCTGGCATTGCTAAAATAGGTGGGCTAATCAAGCAAGATTTCAATTTATAAAATGCATCAATAGCCTCTTGAATCCATAAAAATGAGTTCTTTTTAAGCATTGTTGTTAATGGTTCTGCTATCAATCCATAATATTTGATAAATTTTCTGTAATAGCCTGCAAGTCCTAGGAATCCTCCGAGTGCTTTGATATTATGAAGCTGTGGCCACTCCATCACTGCTTTTTTTTTCTCTTTGTCTACAGAAATACCATTTTCCGAAATAATATGGCCCAAGTATTTTGTCCGGTATTAAGCAAAAGAACATTTAGATAAATTGATAATTAATTTATTGTCTTGTAGAGTCTGTAGTGTAATTTCCAGATGTTTTAGATGATCTGCCCAACACCTGCTATATATTAAAATATCATCGAAGAAGACAAGAAGAAAATTTCTTAAATATTTTTTAAAAATGCTGTTCATAAGATATTGAAAGGTAGATGGAGCATTTGTTAAACCAAATGGCATAACTAAAAATTCATAGTGACCATCATATATTCGAAATGCAGTTTTATGGATATAAGTCGTGTTCATTCGAATTTGATGGTAACCAGATTTTAAATCTAATTTTGCAAAAAAATTAGCCATAAAGTTCATCTAGTAAATCATCTATTAAGAGGATTGGAAATTTGTTTTTAATTGTTTGTTTATTTTATGCTCTATAATCGACACATAATTTCCATGAGCCATCATTTTTTTTACCATCACAAATGGTGCTTGTTCGGAAGACGGAATTTCTATCGGTTTAGAAAACCGTCGAACGAATTTTGAAATAAAAATAACCGCAAGCGCACGGTGTACGAATGTAGCACGCGGCGAATACTGGTCGATACGCAGGGAATTGATGATTTTAAAATTCTATTCAATCAAATTAAACCAAAGTTGAAGAGAATGTTTAAGCTAGAAAATGAGAAAACGAACTAACTAACAAAAAGAAAAGAAATGCAAATATGAGAGTTAAATGACAATTTAGAGAATAATTCCACTCTCTAGATCATGTAGTTCAACACATGAAATCATGATCTCTCTTTTATGGTCATTAGTGTTTTAATTGATATGTTTATTATAAGTATAACATATTTGAGCTATTGATTAGCCAACATAAGCCATCAAACTATAACACACCCCTTAAAACACTTACTATCTTTCATGAAACTTGACAAAGAAAATGAAAATGAAATCTATTTTAAGTATGGCCTATAACTATTGATTAGAAACATAGAGCATCAAATTTTAATTTCAAATCACTTTCTTATGCCATAATCATATATTGATGAAGAGGCAATTAGTGTTAGTGATTGTTAATTCAAAGCAAAAACAACAAATAAAACCACTTCTATCATCTTCATTAAGCATAAAAAGAGAGCATGAATTAACAAAATGTTGAAGCTACATTAATTAGAGAGCTTCATTACCCCTAAATTGAAGGGGTTTAGCTTCTCATATTTGTCATTTTATTAACAAATGTAGCTAACAACATAAAAGTAAGATGAAGAAAAATGAAAGCAAATGAAAAGAAAACTATTCTACTTGCATAAAAGTAAATCTACACTACTAGCATGAAAGGAAATGAACATGTAGGTAAAAGAAAACACTAATTAACATTGCATAAAAAGAAAAGAAAATTACATAAAATAAAAATGGCTAAGTAGCCATGAAAAGAGAAAGAGAGCTTTATTTTATTTTTGATCTAAACTAAACTAAAGAGAAGGAGGCCTAAGAGAGACTAAGAGAAGAGAGAGGAGGCTACATGAAACATATGGGTATTTATACATGTATGAAACCCTAATTCATATTTTGGGGAATGCCCAAAATGCCCCTTAGGAAGTGCGGAGGCCAAGTAACCATTAACATGTCTTAATCCCACATTAAGTGTACATGAAACCATTAACTCCATAAGCATGTGCATTAGCCTTTAATTTGTACATTAAGGTAGGTGGGTAGGTGGGGTCCTCCATGATCTTCACTTTGAATTATTTCCATCTTCATTCCTTTATATTCTTTGTGCATGCATATTCCTTCATGAAACCACTCCTATTTGAGACCATTTTCCTACAAAAATATATATAAATTTCCAATCAATTTTTCTCAAAGAAATATATGCACTCAAATGACCTTTTTGCCCCTATATGAAGATGGATATGTGATAATTTGGAATTAATATGAATTTTGATTAAAACAAGTTAAAATACCCAATATGATCATTTATTTAATTCAAATAGATTAAATATGTTGGTAAAAATATGCACATTTATGTGCACATCAAATACCCCCACACTTATCTTTTTATTTGTCCTCGAATAAAGTAAAACTAAGATAAATCCGTTTTTGTAGGGAGCACTATTGCATTGAGCGTATGCAATAAGCCGTTAAACCTCTGGGTGTCCCCAGTAGGACGAGTGTTGTCTCGTGAGGGTTTTCAACGGATACTACCCACAAAATCCAAATGCAGGATGAAAATATTTACAAAATGCAAGATATATTTACAAAGAGATGAATGCAAATTTTTGAAAATATTTACAAATGAAGGATTTATTTTTAAATTGACACGAATAAGTTAAATATAGGTTTTGGTTATTATCTTGAAAATTTATGTCATTTACTCGTCAAAATTTCCAACAAAAATCAAATTATCATATCAAATAGACTATAGTTTAACTCGTTGTTTTGGTTAATAACAAAGTGTAACTATGAAATGGATCCTTAGTTGATTATCAAAGTTTATCAAAGTGGTATTTTCATTTCTTTTCAATAACAAATCAAATCAACTAGGTAAAAATAGTGCTAGGATTTCAATTGCTTGCTCTCTCATTATTTGCAAGAAAAATTACACACCTAGCTCAAGTAAACTGAGGCCAGATATACCACCCATGCACTGCCTTTTGGGCTTATGTGAGGGGAGTACAGAGCATGGCGAGTGCACACGCTTTCATGCATACACTATCGACCGAAGGTGGTTTTTATTAAGTCTTTTTTTACATGTGTTCCTTACATCATAACCGTGAGGACTTTTAAATGAGTATGAAAGCACATAATCAAAAATTCCAAGCAATCACCCATGCATAACCGTGAGGACTTTTAAATGAGAGTGAATACTTGGATGTTATTATTTTATATTTTTATATTTTTTTTGAGAGGGAGTTTTGCAAAATCATCTTAGCATCATTTAACTTAGAAGACAAAAAAAATGTTATATCCTTTACTTCAAATCAACCACTTTTTAAAACAAAGATTTTCAATTAGGATGTACTTCATAATTAACACGTATGAATCTTCCTATATACTAGTTAAACCATTATTATTTGTAATCAAACTTCATTTTTATTTTTGTTAAGACCAATAAATTTTCAAAAATTTCAATTTAATAAACCAAAGCCATATATTTATCTTATAGTGTTTCTTTTAAAAATAAATCAAAAGAAAATTTGGTTTTGGGATTTTTTTAATTTTTTTTTGTGATTTTAAAGCAAAAATAAACCATGAAAAAAAAAGGAAAAAAAAGGAAAAAAAATGAAGACGAGTCTCCCCCCACACTTGATTTTGAACGTGTCCTCACAGTCAACCCAAGTAAAGGGATGTTTATTATTATTTACATGAAAACGAACGGTATTTACACGTGATCAGAAAGTATATCGTCAAAAAGTAAATGAACCGGTCTTCCAAAGACCGATTCATTTGTCTCATGAAATGTGTGAGACACAGCTTAAGCACGAAAAACCAAACCGTAAAAGATATCGAAGTTGAATGTTGATTTAGAAAAACAAATGTTGTTTTATTGAAAATTGAATGAGTTGTTTTGTTTTCAATGATTTTTGGGGTTGATAAAACAATTGATTGAAATTCACATTTATTTTCACCAAATTGAAATTCAAGTTTATCATTGAAAACTTCTTCCAAATTATTGATTTCAAAGTCAAAATGATGATCGAAATCTTCCCCATCAAAATTTAATGACTCATTGTCGTAAATTCTGTAAAACTCATGTTCGTTAAATTCATCTTCCTTTGTTGAATTATCAACAACTTCATCGCATATATCCATTTCAAAATTCAAAGTTGTTGTATTCAAATTTTCAGAAAAAGGAAGATCGAAATTTAAATCGAGTTTCTCACCCTCAAAAGAATTGAAATCCAACACAATTACCGTCTTTTCAACAACTTCGTTAAGATCATCATTATCAAATTCAAAAGTTGTTATTTGAAAATCGTCGATGTGGGTAAAAGGTGGATTATCACTTGACTCATCACACGTTGAGATTTGATTTTGTTGTTCACGTTGTTTCATATAAGTTTCAAACAACAAATCCGTGTGGTCATCGTAAATTTCATTCATTTGTTCAACAAAATCCAATTTATAGTTATTAAATTGAGAATTTTCGATTTGGATTTGTTGAGAACAAACATTTTCACTCGTAACATGGTTAAGATTATTCCTATTGCCAAATTCGTTTGAAAAGTTGTTCCCATTTTCATGTTAAGTTTGGAATTCATTTTGGAGTTCGAAATTAAATTGGCATGGGTTATAATCGCAATCGTTTGAATTTTGAATTGAATTCAAATTTTGAAATCCTTGACTCGAGTTATTACACAAATCAGAATTACATAAATAATTTATCTCTTGATTTTGTCGTGTAGAAAGTTCGAGTAAAGATGAAATCATTTCAATGCTATTTTCAAGAGTCGAACGTTGGTCATCGTTTTGAAAATTTTGTTGTTCGAAATTTGAATTATTTACAAAATAGTTGTTGTTAAAATATCCATACAAATTTGGACTGAAATCATATGGATTATATTGATTTTCACAACTATTGTAAAATTCAAGTGGATATGGATATTTAGACATTTTCAAGAATGTTTTTTTTATAAAGGAAAAATATCTACAAATAAAATTTGTTTTTAAAAAGGAAAATCGGTTTTTATTTTTCAATTTTTTTTTTGAATTTTGGTTTTTCTAAAATATTTTTGGATTTTTTTGAAATTTCAAAGAAAAGGATTTAAAAATTTCAAAGAAAAATGAATATTTACAATTTTTTTAGTTTTGGATTTTGAATTTTTTTTTAAATATGCATGAACTAATGCAACTAAATGAATGCACGGGTTAATTACAAATGGTTTATCCTAAGTTAACACAAAATTGTATAGTCACACACTGTCTTAAATCAACAAAAATATTTCTCAGTCAGGTAACGGGCAGGGGTTATCGGTGCACCATGAATCACCGTAGCAATGCAGTCGAAGGTTTAAGTACCTTCAGAGGAACAACCACTATAATATTTACGAATCACTGCAATATTTATAAATGGTTATTACTCTGCCGTAGCCTAGACACCAAGAAATTAAATTGTTCAAAGAAGACAACTGTCAATATACAATTAAGTGAGTTATTATTTAATCAAATGCTAAGATGAAATGCAAAGCTGAAATAAAACGTGTATTAACAATGCAACTACGAATGGATTTTTTATTTTATTTTTGGTTTTTGAATTTTTTTTTAAATGCAAGCAACAAACAATGCAAGACAAACAGAAACAATAAATATATACAATGCAAGGAAAATAAAAGGAAACTTATAAATAAGCAAGCAGTTATTTTTTTTTTGGCAAGCTTGGTGAAGCCAGCAATTTATTTTAGCAAGCAAGTCTTCTCCTTCTGCAATTCTGCTTTGGCAATCTGAAATAAAAACAAAATATATACAATTTTTTTATATCAAAGAAAGACTAAAACAAACGGAAAAAAAAATAGAACAAACTAAACCCAAACAAATTCACAACAACCCCACCTTTTTTTTTAACAAATTCCAAAGTTTTTTTTTGGGAAGGAAACTTAAAAGTGAAGTTTTACTCAAAAAAAATTGTTTTTTTTAGAAAAACAAAAAGAAGACTCGAAAACAAAATGGGAATAAAACAAAACAAAACATAACAAAATAAAAATGAGAAGCCCACTCGGCCTACACACTATACAAAAGCCCACCCGCAACTATCATATCCTTGTTCTCGTCTTCCTGCTGAACTAAAAAATTGCATCTCCACATAATTAAAAAAAATTGCATCTCCTTCAAAATCATGAAGTTAACTCGCGAAATCAAAATCTCGAATTTCTTGTCACTTTACTTCAGATCTTCTGGTTTGAAGGACCTGGTGGTTCAAAGAAAATGAGGCAGTGAAGCTCGATTCGGCTAGGACGATTCAATTTGGTGATGGGCTATAGAATTGGTTGCAAAGACAGTGGAAGGTCGCGATGATTTAGGGGAGTTTTATTTGGGGTTGGTTGATGATGTTGGAGCAAATCGATTCAGTGATTTCGAAATCGATGGCAGTGAAGTGACGAGGTAATTTGATCGCCTTGAGTTCGTGGAATTGCCGAAGTAGCAGTGGTTAAGAAGGTTGTGGAGAAGTTTGATTTCAGGCTGGCTTTTTGGGTTTCTTGATTGCTCGTTGGAGGCGATTTCTGGAGGTGTTGACAGTGTAAGGGAAGATGCAATGGGAAATAGCTGTTGATCAGTGAGGTTTGATAGTGATGGTGACTGTATGGTGATTGCTAATAGAGGTGGTATTGATGGCAGAACTGTAGTGCTTGAAGCTTGAAGCTGCGATTTGGGTTGGTGAGTGATTCGGGGAGGTCGAAGTCGTTGCGGACTGCTGTCTGTATTGGCAGTGGTGATGTTAGATGGGAATTATGTTGTAGGCTGTTGGTTTGGGTATGTGATATGATTGAAGATGGTATGAGGTGAATGAGAAGTTGAACTGTTTTTGTCAGGGTTGAGTGGCTGGATTTTGTATTGACGATGAAGTAGTGGTAAGGGTAGTTTAATGGTTGGTCACTGGTGATGTAGAAGGCAGTGTAGGGGAGTGTATTGCAGACGGGGTATAGTGGCAAGGAAGAAAGTTGATGGTTGTTGCAGTGTGAAGAAGCAGTGAAGTCTTGAGGGTAGCGCGGGGTAGAGGAGGTAGGCTACAGTAGTTCAAGCATTGTAACAGTGAGATGAAATGTTGATGTAGTAGAAGTTTTGCAGGTGAGATAATGGTAAATTGCTTGACAATGGAGATGATGGTCAGACTTGGATTGTGGGATGTTGCTGTGATGATCAGGGTGGTGTGCAGCAATAACAGGAAGTGGATCCGAGAAGGGTAGGTTGTATGGAGTAGTGGAGGAAGTGAAGTTAAGGAAGGGCAGTGAATAGCAATGGTGAAAGGCCAGAACAGTGGCAAGGGAATGAGAACAGAGGATGTGCACAGGAAATATGCACAGTTTTTTTTCTTTTGTAAACGTGTAAAAAAAAAGAGATAGAAAGATGTAAATGCAAATGTGGATAAATAAGATATATATTATTATTATTTTGAAATTGTGTTTTTTTTTAAATATGAAATAGGATATGCAAATGCAAAATAAAAAGAAAACAAATGCAAACACACACACAAGCAAATGAAAGCAAAACAAACACACAACAATAATTCCTTTTTTCTTTTTTAATGCACTCCACACACAAAACAATCACACAATGAAATCAAACAAAAAGTAATTCGAAGAATAGAAAATCAAAATCAAAACAATTCCCCGGCAACGGCGCCAAAAACTTGTTCGGACGACGGAATTTCTATCGGTTTAGAAAACCGTCGAACGAATTTTGAAATAAAAATAACCGTAAGCGCACGGTGTACGAATGTAGCACGCAGCGAATACGGGTCGATACGCAGGGAATTGATGATTTTAAAATTCTATTCAATCAAATTAAACCAAAGTTGAAGAGAATGTTTAAGCTAGAAAATGAGAAAATGAACTAACTAACAAAAAGAAAAGAAATGCAAATATGAGAGTTAAATGACAATTTAGAAAATAAATCCACTCTCTAGATCATGTAGTTCAACACATGAAATCATGATCTCTCTTTTATGGTCATTAGTGTTTTAATTGATGTGTTTATTATAAGTATAACATATTTGAGCTATTGATTAGCCAGCATAAGCCATCAAACTATAACATACCTCTTAAAACACTTACTATCTTTAATGAAACTTGACAAAGAAAATGAAACCTATTTTAAGTATGGCCTATTAACTATGTAACGATTGCGATTTTTCGTTGCCGAAAAACCGAATAGTTAGGGGTTTTAAGAAAAAGAAAAGAAGAAGAAAGAAAATAGAGAGGAAAGAAAACAGAAAATAGAACAACATCAGAATCTCACAATTCGCAGCGGAACAACATATAATAAATAAATGAATAATCTTTAAACAAAGAACTATATCAGTTATTACATTACATTTCATTACATCATATCATCAAAGTGTACAACATCAAACAATGCAGCGGAAAAAGAAGAAATACTATATACTAGTAATACGCCATGCCTTCCAGCTTGCCTCCTACAACTCCTGAATTCCAGAATATCCTGATAAACCTTAACTCTTGACTGCCCGTGTGAAAATTGGTGGGCACCCAGAGTTTAGGAAGGAAAACAATAAACTCCGAGTCAGTCATGAGACTGGTGTGAGAACTCAAAACAGTTTATTTTTCTTTAAAAAATCAAAAATAGAGGAATATTTTTAAAGTCAATTCGCAATGCTTTTAAAAATGAGACTACCATAAGACCTCCCGCCACACACACAATGCAAACGCAGACTTGGAGGAGATTTCTTCTTATGTTAGTCAAAGATGCTTGATACGCATTAAAAGAAAACATTTGATATTATTACTAGTGCATAGTGTAGAAAATATTTCGAAAGTAGAATATAAATCTTAGCCAGCATAGGTACCATTATATTATGCCTACTTTAGCTACCATATTAGATGGCAGGTTCTACAACTAGAACTGTACAAGTCTCGTATTGTTTCTTTGGATTTCCAACGAATGGTCAGGCCAAGGAACTTCCCATTGCCACATGAGAACGCCTCTGGATGGACGTCCCCGAGAACCAAACCGGATCTCTACCAACACAAGGCCAGGTTACCCCTAACTGAGTAACAACTGACCGAATATGCCATCCCCCGGTCCTTTGGGACCTTTCACCGAGCGCTCGTAATCAATTCACACAATCATAAAGTGTTTTCAACATGAGTAAGTATCTGGGCTCCATACCATGATACCACCCTTTTCCAGAAGGAAATGCACACATCCTAAAGGGCGCTACCCCTCATAACCTTGCTGCATCTTTCCTGTTTTGACCATTCCGGGGTGTGAGGCTCGACGAAGTCACGTCCACAAAAACATACTTTATACAAAAGCCATGCTTTGGGTCAACAAATGATCATAGAAATGATCACCAAGATAGACGATCAAACAAATGATCCTATCACAAATAATCAACACAATGATCATTTCACAGCAACACTCAGTATGTCACATTACCAAATTGGGAGTATATTGTTGATAACCTTCAACTATATAACCTCTGAGCTCGTACGTCTCAGAGAAGGGTGTTAAGCTAAGAGAATAAATTCTTCGCCACCAACAGAAATATATTTGAAAGAAATCGGCTTTATATCTCAATTTGTAATGTCAGGCATACTATCCATACAAGTCTGTTCCGGGATCGAACAGAACCGAAGGCACTTACAGAGAAGTCCTTGCAATCCGAATAATCTCTAATCACGTTCGGATTTCCCATCACATATGGAGATCTCAATGCCGGGGATCAGCCAGTGCAGAGACAATCAACAAGAAACCCTTATGTTTTTGAAAATATCCGGTCTTCAACACCGGTCTTCAAATGCAATTCATAACGACGTATCACATATTCGGAATGGGTTATACGACCCCAAGGTCCTTTCCCGGTTAACCCGAATAGTGGGCGCTTATTTTAAAAAAATAATTGTGGCATTCAAATTCAAGCAAATCACAACAAATACCTATTTAAAGGTAAATATTGATAGTCGGTTATTGAACTATCAATAGATATGCCAACATCACCAGATTCCAAATAATTTTCCAAATTATTTATTTCCCAAAAATATCTTTACAAGATATATACATAATTTCCATACTTTAAAAATAAATCAATATTTATTTTTAAACTCATTTTCCAAATTCCATTTATAAATTCCATATTGAATTTACATTCCAAAATATTTATGAATATACGATTTCCATTCGTTTTCAAATATTCATTTTCAATTTATCTTCAAAAAGATAAATTCAAAATATTCACTTAATATTGGAAAAGCATTTCTATACTTATTTATTTATAAGTAATTCACAAGCCTTTTTATTTTCTATACTTAGAAAATATTTAATATACTCTAATCGAAATTAAGTATATATTTCATTCTTTAAGGAAATCATTCTCTTAAACATATTTATTTGGGCCAAAACGAATGTTGCGTAAAACATCGTTACGACAACCCAAAATCACTAGTATAGGGATTCGAAATTAAAATAGATATATAAATCCCAATACTATACAAAACATTTCCTTTCGGAAATCATTTATTATAACAACAGGGTTATAATCTACCATTTCCTTCTATTTCTCGAAAACGTCTATTTCAACAATGAATGTTGAAATCTATGGTTTCGATAATCATTTATTATAACAACAGTGTTATAATCCCAATACTTTTTAAAACATCTTTAGATCGTTTTAATTTTTATTTAAAACATCCCATTCAAAACATTTCTTTAACATATTATTCACTATTCAAAAACGTGAATATATTTGTTAACCAATTTCATCCCTTCCATTCAATTTGTTTCAAAGGATTATTCACTGTCTAAAATGTGAATATAACTCCATTAACAAATTACAACCATTTTTCTTATCAAAATAAGTCATTGCGAATTTATAAGACAATGTTTATAAATTCCATTTCTATTTATTTTATAACACTTCCTTTTATAAATTTCCTTTATTAACTTATTCGATTTATAACTCAATTATATACCGAAAGTCCATATTATAAGTTAAATGCTTATAATTTATTTGTTTACAAAATCGTTCCTTTAAACTTCATAATTATAAATCTTATAACTTATAAGATTCATTTATTTATCCACATCTATTCCCTAAATAACTTTATAAATTTTATAAACCTACTGCTTATAAAATTCCATTTATAGCTTCACCGTTATAATCTTATAAATTTCATTTCTTTTATGAAATTCATTCACAATTCATTCTAACATTTATAAAAGCTCGTTTTACAATTCTAATATTTTTAATTTATAAATATCAATTTATAAATCTTTTATATGGATCAATTTATATTATTCTTTTAAATAACTTTAAACTCCTTTATAATTCATCATTTTGATTTATAATATAATCGAACTTCATAAATCCTAATTTTAAACTTTTTATAATAAATTCAGAAATCCCAGTTTAAACTATTTTATAAAATTATTAATCCTATATTTTCAAAAATTAACTTTTAACTGAATTTCTCAAAAATATCATAATTTTCATAATATTAAAATTATAACGTTTATTTTTTTTTAAGATGAATCAATTCAATAAAATATTTTATAAACGTATACTTTCAAAAATCACTTTTGAAATCTCTTAAAATCAAAATCGTTATTTTTAAACTTCAAAATTGGATCCGATGATGCAACACATCAGATAGTCAATTACGGCTTTCAAACATCATATATCATCCATGATAAACAATCAAATATCACAATATATGAAATCAAATAAATATTTGTGAGGAATCCAGTTGGATCCCTCCAACCTGTTTCCCTGCATCCACAGACATTAGCACAATACCATTCCACTTCGAGGTGGAATATCGCGGTATATGGGATTTTATAAAATATTATCCGCTTACTAACGGCGTAATAGGGTCTCATCCGCTATACAATGCGGGAAATCAATCAACTGCAATATATACATATGCCAATATATATATATATATATATTGCTATATATATAATATAATACCAATTCCACTTCGAGGTGGAATATCGCGGTATATGTGTGTAATAAATAACCTCCGCTTACTAACGGCGTATAGGGTCTATTCACATCCAATATATATATATATATAGCAATCATCATACAAGCATTCAATCAACACAACTAACAATTTTAAATCTAACTATTTAAAATTTAAATAAATCCTTTTGAGTGAGAAGTTCTCACCTTTGCTTTTATTAGCAATCCATTTCCATCTTGTCTCGATTTCCTTGATTTATACCTTGTATAAATATTTACACAATTTATTAATATTCGAAATAATCGAATAATAAATTTTCGTTTGATAATTTTGATTCATCGTTGATTTCTTTTTAATAGTTAAATTAACTGATAGTGTTATTTAAACCTATTTCTTGTTTAATAATTTATTTTAGCTAATTATTTTACTCTCAAGTTAATGATTTTTTTATTTTAAACTAAAAATTAAAGATTCAAACTGATTTTCTTCAAATTAAATTTGTTTAACTAAAGGTTACAATTTAAAAACTAAATCCCTTTTTAATAAATTGTTTTTGGCTTTCAAACAATTTCTTTTTAATACTTTGATTTAACAAAAATTAAATTCAGACTATTCTTTATAAATTCAATTTTTGTCGAACAAATTTAATTCCTATTTAAATAAATTTTATTAACTAACTATTTAATTTAAACAACATTTTCTTTTATAAAATATCCTTTAGTCCTTAATTACTCATTTTTTCCAATAATAAATAATATTTTATTTTGATAAATCATTTTATCAAATAAGTAAAATTTCTAACTAATTTTCCTTTTACAAAATATACATATAAACTGCTTATAAATCAAATATTAACTTTCAAAACTTTTCTGTTTCATATATCTTTCTACAGAAAAATATTTTTCTGTTTAAATTTCCATTAATTTCCACCAATTCATATATGTCATAAATTAATAAATGGTAAACAAAATTACCTTACTGTAAAAATCAAAACCCAGGCCATTTCTCGAACCCCACGGCCAGAGAACCCACGCGAGTATCAAATCGCGACACCCCAATACCCAGTTCGAGAACCAAATCACCGCGAGTCCCCCTATTGGCCTCAACAATTGGTCGCGTGCCTGCATCCCTTCGAAAACGCTACCGCACATCCCTGCTATCGCGAGTCGTCATCGCGAAACCCTAGAACTCGACTGCCTTCAACGCGAGCATGAGCGCGCATCATCGTGAGTTTCCCCCCTGGTTCTCCGCCTCTGCTCGATTTGGCCCCCAAATCAGTGATGACGCCGCCGCCTTCAACTCGAGCACGCGACCCCCTATCATCGCGTTGTCGCGCCTCCACTGCATCGCGATACCCTGGCCTACGCGCGCGCGTGTGCCTCGCGACTTCGATTTAGGCTACGGCCATTTTTTTGAACGAAGCTTTTTTTTTATTTACTGAGGCTTCGGCCATTTGATTTTTAAAACGAACGAGAGGAATGAGGGACATTTAAACGTGAAGGAGGTATGCTCGGCACGATTTCTATCGTGAATTTAGGCATGAATTTAGGGAAGAGAACGTGTGTTAGTTTGACCAATTTAAATTTTAAATTTAAACTGAATTCGATTTGATTTCGACGCGTTTACGTGTCGTATGCTCACATATAAACTCAGAAAAATACGAAATTTGAAATCCGGTAATAATTCAATATTACGGACCCAATGGAACTGGTTTCGTCGAATTCCGAGACTGTGCCTCGGACGGCTATTTTTAAATATCGATTCAAACGATTTAATTGCAAAACTGAACAAAGCAGTTTCAAATTAAATTCTGAAGCTTCTATTATCTTTAGTATTATCAATATGAATTTTACAAGCCTTTGAAATATTTTTAATCAGCTAAAAATTGAAGATTCAAATTTTTATTCAACTTCAATAGATTAAATTCTATAATTTAATCGCCATATTCATTCTGATAATTTGCAATTCAAATCAAATCATCATTCAAATATTTAAAATTAATTAAATATTTCCAAATTAAACTGTTAAAAATTCTGGGTCGTTACAATCTTCCCCCCTTAAAAGAATTTCGTCCCGAAATTACAAGTTAAGAAGAATGCCCTTATCCCGTTTATCATTTTTCAAAATCCAAATAGTTTTATCAACTTACTAACCTAAATCTTTTTACTAGAGATTCACTATCATTTCAACTAGCTTTCCAACTCCAATTATAGGTTCCAAACAACATTGTTTACCTAACAATTCAAATTTAAATTCAAATTCAAATTTTAAACTTTCAAAATTTCTCAAAAATTTTCTAACACCCTAAATTTTCGACAAATTTCGCCAGCGTCTCCTTTGCGCGGCTAGCTCGGTACGACTACAAAATGGCACCACGGCCCCTCAGAATCAAAAAGAAAAGAGAAAGCCAAGTGGCTGGAGAAGAAAATCATCAAATTTCATACTGAAATTGAAATACGTACCTTTTTGTCGAGCCATTTAATTTTTATTTTTGAAATCAAAATCCAATCCCTTTATAATACCTGTATATCCTGCTATGCATAATATATAATTCCAACATACAAACCATTTTGCCTATTCTATTACAAAATTTTCAACATATACTTCTTATACATTTTTACTTTACTATTGAAGTTACATATTCATTTTCATTCAATTTTAACATTTCAATTCGATTCACAATTTCAATTCCATTCGAATTCAATTCACAATTCCAAACATTGAATTCTAACGATTAACTTTCATTTACTAATTCATATTACAACTTTAAATTAGTTTCATTCACTAATATTCAATTCATTTTTTCAATTTTGATATTCAATTCATCTCGAATTTACTTAATTATTAACAAAGGAAATTTCAATTTATTTCTTTTACTTACTTGAATTTATATACAAATTCAAATTTATCTTAAAATTTAGCTCAGGATTAAACTTTAATTTAACCAATTCAAATTCCAATTCATTAGTCCATGAATTAATAATTTATCAAGTTAGTTTACTTGAATTCAATCCATTTTATTTTATTATTTAATTCCATATAATAATGATATTAACAACCATGCAACCATATACTATAATAATCCATAGAAAATCATTTCTTCTTTATCAAAATAGTTTTGGGCAAAATTATCTTATTTACCCGATTCAAAACAATTTTATATTCACTAACAAATACGCGCTCATATCTATTATTACACTCAAACTCATTCTAGAGTACTGCTGACTCTATCTCTAATGAGTAATACCCAACAGAACCATGGTTGTCGCTTAACCAACAGCTCTGATACCAAATGTAACGATTGCGATTTTTCGTTGCCGAAAAACCGAATAGTTAGGGGTTTTAAGAAAAAGAAAAGAAGAAGAAAGAAAATAGAGAGGAAAGAAAACAGAAAATAGAACAACATCAGAATCTCACAATTCGCAGCGGAACAACATATAATAAATAAATGAATAATCTTTAAACAAAGAACTATATCAGTTATTACATTACATTTCATTACATCATATCATCAGAGTGTACAACATCAAACAATGCAGCGGAAAAAGAAGAAATACTATATACTAGTAATACGCCATGCCTTCCAGCTTGCCTCCTGCAACTCCTGAATTCCAGAATATCCTGATAAACCTTAACTCTTGACTGCCCGTGTGAAAATTGGTGGGCACCCAGAGTTTAGGAAGGAAAACAATAAACTCCGAGTCAGTCATGAGACCGGTGTGAGAACTCAAAACAGTTTATTTTTCTTTAAAAAATCAAAAATAGAGGAATATTTTTAAAGTCAATTCGCAATGCTTTTAAAAATGAGACTACCATAAGACCTCCCGCCACACACACAATGCAAACGCAGACTTGGAGGAGATTTCTTCTTATGTTAGTCAAAGATGCTTGATACGCATTAAAAGAAAACATTTGATATTATTACTAGTGCATAGTGTAGAAAATATTTCGAAAGTAGAATATAAATCTTAGCCAGCATAGGTACCATTATATTATGCCTACTATAGCTACCATATTAGATGGCAGGTTCTACAACTAAAACCGTACAAGTCTCGTATTGTTTCTTTGGATTTCCAACGAATGGTCAGGCCAAGGAACTTCCCATTGCCACATGAGAACGCCTCTGGATGGACGTCCCCGAGAACCAAACCGGATCTCTACCAACACAAGGCCGGGTTACCCCTAACTGAGTAACAACTGACCGAATATGCCATCCCCCGGTCCTTTGGGACCTTTCACCGAGCGCTCGTAATCAATTCACACAATCATAAAGTGTTTTCCACATGAGTAAGTATCTGGGCTCCATACCATGATACCACCCTTTTCCAGAAAGAAATGCACACATCCTAAAGGGCGCTACCCCTCATAACCTTGCTGCATCTTTCCTGTTTTGACCATTCCGGGGTGTGAGGCTCGACGAAGTCACGTCCACAAAAACATACTTTATACAAAAGCCATGCTTTGGGTCAACAAATGATCATAGAAATGATCACCAAGATAGACGATCAAACAAATGATCCTATCACAAATAATCAACACAATGATCATTTCACAGCAACACTCAGTATGTCACATTACCAAATTGGGAGTATATTGCTGATAACCTTCAACTATATAACCTCTGAGCTCGTACGTCTCAGAGAAGGGTGTTAAGCTAAGAGAATAAATTCTCCGCCACCAACAGAAATATATTTGAAAGAAATCGGCTTTATATCTCAATTTGTAATGTCAGGCATACTATCCATACAAGTCTGTTCCGGGATCGAACAGAACCGAAGGCACTTACAAAGAAGTCCTTGCAATCCGAATAATCTCTAATCACGTTCGGATGTCCCATCACATATGGAGATCTCAATACCGGGGATCAGCCAGTGCAGAGACAATCAACAAGAAACCCTTACGTTTTTGAAAATATCCGGTCTTCAACACCGGTCTTCAAATGCAATTCATAACGACGTATCACATATTCGGAATGGGTTATACGACCCCAAGGTCCTTTCCCGGTTAACCCGAATAGTGAGCGCTTATTTTAAAAAAATAAGTGTGGCATTCAAATTCAAGCAAATCACAACAAATACCTATTTGAAGGTAAATATTGATAGTCGGTTATTGAACTATCGATAGATATGCCAACATCACCAGATTCCAAATAATTTTCCAAATTATTTATTTCCCAAAAATATCTTTACAAGATATATACATAGTTTCCATACTTTAAAAATAAATCAATATTTATTTTTAAACTCATTTTCCAAATTCCATTTATAAATTCCATATTGAATTTACATTCCAAAATATTTATGAATATACGATTTCCATTCGTTTTCAAATATTCATTTTCAATTTATCTTCAAAAGGATAAATTCAAAATATTCACTTAATATTGGAAAAGCATTTCTATACTTATTTATTTATAAGTAATTCACAAGCCTTTTTATTTTCTATACTTAGAAAATATTTAATATACTCTAATCGAAATTAAGTATATATTTCATTCTTTAAGTAAATCATTCTCTTAAACATATTTATTTGGGCCAAAACGAATGTTGCGTAAAACATCGTTACGACAACCCAAAATCACTAGTATAGGGATTCGAAATTAAAATAGATATATAAATCCCAATACTATACAAAACATTTCCTTTCGGAAATCATTTATTATAACAACAGGGTTATAATCTACCATTTCCTTCTATTTCTCGAAAACGTCTATTTCAACAATGAATGTTGAAATCTATGGTTTCGATAATCATTTATTATAACAACAGTGTTATAATCCCAATACTTTTTAAAACATCTTTAGATCGTTTTAATTTTTATTTAAAACATCCCATTCAAAACATTTCTTTAACATATTATTCACTATTCAAAAACGTGAATATATTTGTTAACCAATTTCATCCCTTCCATTCAATTTGTTTCAAAGGATTATTCACTGTCTAAAATGTGAATATAACTCCATTAACAAATTACAACCATTTTTCTTATCAAAATAAGTCGTTGCGAATTTATAAGACAATGTTTATAAATCCCATTTCTATTTATTTTATAACACTTCCTTTTATAAATTTCCTTTATTAACTTATTCGATTTATAACTCAATTATATACTGAAAGTCCATATTATAAGTTAAATGCTTATAATTTATTTGTTTACAAAATCGTTCCTTTAAACTTCATAATTATAAATCTTATAACTTATAAGATTCATTTATTTATCCACATCTATTCCCTAAATAACTTTATAAATTTTATAAACCTACTGCTTATAAAATTCCATTTATAGCTTCACCGTTATAATCTTATAAATTTCATTTCTTTTATGAAATTCATTCACAATCCATTCTAACATTTATAAAAGCTCGTTTTACAATTCTAATATTTTTTATTTATAAATATCAATTTATAAATCTTTTATATGGATCAATTTATATTATTCTTTTAAATAACTTTAAACTCCTTTATAATTCATCATTTTGATTTATAATATAATCGAACTTCATAAATCCTAATTTTAAACTTTTTATAATAAATTCAGAAATCCCAGTTTAAACTATTTTATAAAATTATTAATCCTATATTTTCAAAAATCAACTTTTAACTGAATTTCTCAAAAATATCATAATTTTCATAATATTAAAATTATAACGTTTATTTTTTTTTAAGATGAATCAATTCAATAAAATATTTTATAAACGTATACTTTCAAAAATCACTTTTGAAATCTCTTAAAATCAAAATCGTTATTTTTAAACTTCAAAATTGGATCCGATGATGCAACACATCAAATAGTCAATTACGGCTTTCAAACATCATATATCATCCATGATAAACAATCAAATATCACAATATATGAAATCAAATAGATATTTGTGAGGAATCCAGTTGGATCCCTCCAACCTGTTTCCCTGCATCCACAGACATTAGCACAATACCATTCCACTTCGAGGTGGAATATCGCGGTATATGGGATTTTATAAAATATTATCCGCTTACTAACGGCGTAATAGGGTCTCATCCGCTATACAATGCGGGAAATCAATCAACTGCAATATATACATATGCCAATATATATATTGCTATATATATAATATAATACCAATTCCACTTCGAGGTGGAATATCGCGGTATATGTGTGTAATAAATAACCTCCGCTTACTAACGGCGTATAGGGTCTATTCACATCCAATATATATATATATAGCAATCATCATACAAGCATTCAATCAACACAACTAACAATTTTAAATCTAACTATTTAAAATTTAAATAAATCCTTTTGAGTGAGAAGTTCTCACCTTTGCTTTTATTAGCAATCCATTTCCATCTTGTCTCGATTTCCTTGATTTATACCTTGTATAAATATTTACACAATTTATTAATATTCGAAATAATCGAATAATAAATTTTCGTTTGATAATTTTGATTCATCGTTGATTTCTTTTTAATAGTTAAATTAACTGATAGTGTTATTTAAACATATTTCTTGTTTAATAATTTATTTTAGCTAATTATTTTACTCTCAAGTTAATGATTTTTTTATTTTAAACTAAAAATTAAAGATTCAAACTGATTTTCTTCAAATTAAATTTGTTCAACTAAAGGTTACAATTTAAAAACTAAATCCCTTTTTAATAAATTGTTTTTGGCTTTCAAACAATTTCTTTTTAATACTTTGATTTAACAAAAATTAAATTCAAACTATTCTTTATAAATTCAATTTTTGTCGAACAAATTTAATTCCTATTTAAATAAATTTTATTAACTAACTATTTAATTTAAACAACATTTTCTTTTATAAAATATCCTTTGGTCCTTAATTACTCATTTTTTCCAATAATAAATAATATTTTCTTTTGATAAATCATTTTATCAAATAAGTAAAATTTCTAACTAATTTTCCTTTTACAAAATATACATATAAACTGCTTATAAATCAAATATTAACTTTCAAAACTTTTCTGTTTCATATATCTTTATACAGAAAAATATTTTTCTGTTTAAATTTCCATTAATTTCCACCAATTCATATATGTCATAAATTAATAAATGGTAAACAAAATTACCTTACTGTAAAAATCAAAACCCAGGCCATTTCTCGAAGCCCACGGCCAGAGAACCCACGCGAGTATCAAATCGCGACACCCCAATACCCAGTTCGAGAACCAAATCACCGCGAGTCCCCCTATTGGCCTCAACAATTGGTCGCGTGCCTGCATCCCTTCGAAAACGCTACCGCACATCCCTGCTATCGTGAGTCGTCATCGCGAAACCCTAGAACTCGACTGCCTTCAACGCGAGCACGAGCGCGCATCATCGTGAGTTTCCCCCCTGGTTCTCCGCCTCTGCTCGATTTAGCCCCCAAATCAGTGATGACGCCGCCGCCTTCAACTCGAGCACGCGACCCCCTATCATCGCGTTGTCGCGCCTCCACTGCATCGCGATACCCTGGCCTACGCGCGCGCGTGTGCCTCGCGACTTCAATTTAGGCTACGGCCATTTTTTTGAACGAAGCTTTTTTTTTATTTACTGAGGCTTCGGCCATTTGATTTTTAAAACGAACGAGAGGAATGAGGGACATTTAAACGTGAAGGAGGTATGCTCGGCACGATTTCTATCGTGAATTTAGGCATGAATTTAGGGAAGAGAACGTGTGTTAATTTGACCAATTTAAATTTTAAATTTAAACTGAATTCGATTTGATTTCGACGCGTTTACGTGTCGTATGCTCACATATAAACTCAGAAAAATACGAAATTTGAAATCCGGTAATAATTCAATATTACGGACCCAATGGAACTGGTTTCGTCGAATTCCGAGACTGTGCCTCGGACGGCTATTTTTAAATATCGATTCAAACGATTTAATTTCAAAACTGAACAAAGCAGTTTCAAATTAAATTCTGAAGCTTCTATTATCTTTAGTATTATCAATATGAATTTTACAAGCCTTTGAAATATTTTTAATCAGCTAAAAATTGAAGATTCAAATTTTTATTCAACTTCAATAGATTAAATTCTATAATTTAATCGCCATATTCATTCTGATAATTTGAAATTCAAATCAAATCATCATTCAAATATTTAAAATTAATTAAATATTTCCAAATTAAACTGTTAAAAATTCTGGGTCGTTACAATCTTCCCCCCTTAAAAGAATTTCGTCCCGAAATTACAAGTTAAGAAGAATGCCCTTATCCCGTCTACCATTTTTCAAAATCCAAATAGTTTTATCAACTTACTAACCTAAATCTTTTTACTAGAGATTCACTATCATTTCAACTAGCTTTCCAACTCCAATTATAGGTTCCAAACAACATTGTTTACCTAACAATTCAAATTTAAATTCAAATTCAAATTTTAAACTTTCAAAATTTCTCAAAAATTTTCTAACACCCTAAATTTTCGACAAATTTCGCCAGCGTCTCCTTTGCGCGGCTAGCTCGGTACGACTACAAAATGGCACCACGGCCCCTCAGAATCAAAAAGAAAAGAGAAAGCCAAGTGGCTGGAGAAGAAAATCATCAAATTTCATACTGAAATTGAAATACGTACCTTTTTGTCGAGCCATTTAATTTTTATCTTTGAAATCAAAATCCAATCCCTTTATAATACCTGTATATCCTGCTATGCATAATATATAATTCCAACATACAAACCATTTTGCCAATTCTATTACAAAATTTTCAACATATACTTCTTATACATTTTTACTTTACTATTGAAGTTACATATTCATTTTCATTCAATTTTAACATTTCAATTCAATTCACAATTTCAATTCCATTCGAATTCAATTCACAATTCCAAACATTGAATTCTAACGATTAACTTTCATTTACTAATTCATATTACAACTTTAAATTAGTTTCATTCACTAATATTCAATTCATTTTTTCAATTTTGATATTCAATTCATCTCGAATTTACTTAATTATTAACAAAGGAAATTTCAATTTATTTCTTTTACTTACTTGAATTTATATACAAATTCAAATTTATCTTAAAATTTAGCTCAGGATTAAACTTTAATTTAACCAATTCAAATTCCAATTCATTAGTCCATGAATTAATAATTTATCAAGTTAGTTTACTTGAATTCAATCCATTTTATTTTTATTATTTAATTCCATATAATAATGATATTAACAACCATGCAACCATATACTATAATAATCCATAGAAAATCATTTCTTCTTTATCAAAATAGTTTTGGGCAAAATTATCTTATTTACCCGATTCAAAACAATTTTATATTCACTAACAAATACGCGCTCATATCTATTATTACACTCAAACTCATTCTAGAGTACTGCTGACTCTATCTCTAATGAGTAATACCCAACAGAACCATGGTTGTCGCTTAACCAACAGCTCTGATACCAAATGTAACGATTGCGATTTTTCGTTGCCGAAAAACCGAATAGTTAGGGGTTTTAAGAAAAAGAAAAGAAGAAGAAAGAAAATAGAGAGGAAAGAAAACAGAAAATAGAACAACATCAGAATCTCACAATTCGCAGCGGAACAACATATAATAAATAAATGAATAATCTTTAAACAAAGAACTATATCAGTTATTACATTACATTTCATTACATCATATCATCAGAGTGTACAACATCAAACAATGCAGCGGAAAAAGAAGAAATACTATATACTAGTAATACGCCATGCCTTCCAGCTTGCCTCCTGCAACTCCTGAATTCCAGAATATCCTGATAAACCTTAACTCTTGACTGCCCGTGTGAAAATTGGTGGGCACCCAGAGTTTAGGAAGGAAAACAATAAACTCCGAGTCAGTCATGAGACCGGTGTGAGAACTCAAAACAGTTTATTTTTCTTTAAAAAATCAAAAATAGAGGAATATTTTTAAAGTCAATTCGCAATGCTTTTAAAAATGAGACTACCATAAGACCTCCCGCCACACACACAATGCAAACGCAGACTTGGAGGAGATTTCTTCTTATGTTAGTCAAAGATGCTTGATACGCATTAAAAGAAAACATTTGATATTATTACTAGTGCATAGTGTAGAAAATATTTCGAAAGTAGAATATAAATCTTAGCCAGCATAGGTACCATTATATTATGCCTACTATAGCTATCATATTAGATGGCAGGTTCTACAACTAAAACCGTACAAGTCTCGTATTGTTTCTTTGGATTTCCAACGAATGGTCAGGCCAAGGAACTTCCCATTGCCACATGAGAACGCCTCTGGATGGACGTCCCCGAGAACCAAACCGGATCTCTACCAACACAAGGCCGGGTTACCCCTAACTGAGTAACAACTGACCGAATATGCCATCCCCCGGTCCTTTGGGACCTTTCACCGAGCGCTCGTAATCAATTCACACAATCATAAAGTGTTTTCCACATGAGTAAGTATCTGGGCTCCATACCATGATACCACCCTTTTCCAGAAAGAAATGCACACATCCTAAAGGGCGCTACCCCTCATAACCTTGCTGCATCTTTCCTGTTTTGACCATTCCGGGGTGTGAGGCTCGACGAAGTCACGTCCACAAAAACATACTTTATACAAAAGCCATGCTTTGGGTCAAAAAATGATCATAGAAATGATCACCAAGATAGACGATCAAACAAATGATCCTATCACAAATAATCAACACAATGATCATTTCACAGCAACACTCAGTATGTCACATTACCAAATTGGGAGTATATTGCTGATAACTTTCAACTATATAACCTCTGAGCTCGTACGTCTCAGAGATGGGTGTTAAGCTAAGAGAATAAATTCTCCGCCACCAACAGAAATATATTTGAAAGAAATCGGCTTTATATCTCAATTTGTAATGTCAGGCATACTATCCATACAAGTCTGTTCCGGGATCGAACAGAACCGAAGGCACTTACAAAGAAGTCCTTGCAATCCGAATAATCTCTAATCACGTTCGGATTTCCCATCACATATGGAGATCTCAATACCGGGGATCAGCCAGTGCAGAGACAATCAACAAGAAACCCTTACGTTTTTGAAAATATCCGGTCTTCAACACCGGTCTTCAAATGCAATTCATAACGACGTATCACATATTCGGAATGGGTTATACGACCCCAAGGTCCTTTCCCGGTTAACCCGAATAGTGAGCGCTTATTTTAAAAAAATAAGTGTGGCATTCAAAGTCAAGCAAATCACAACAAATACATATTTGAAGGTAAATATTGATAGTCGGTTATTGAACTATCAATAGATATGCCAACATCACCAGATTCCAAATAATTTTCCAAATTATTTATTTCCCAAAAATATCTTTACAAGATATATACATAATTTCCCTACTTTAAAAATAAATCAATATTTATTTTTAAACTCATTTTCCAAATTCCATTTATAAATTCCATATTGAATTTACATTCCAAAATATTTATGAATATACGATTTCCATTCGTTTTCAAATATTCATTTTCAATTTATCTTCAAAAAGATAAATTCAAAATATTCACTTAATATTGGAAAACCATTTCTATACTTATTTATTTATAAGTAATTCACAAGCCTTTTTATTTTCTATACTTAGAAAATATTTAATATGCTCTAATCGAAATTAAGTATATATTTCATTCTTTAAGGAAATCATTCTCTTAAACATATTTATTTGGGCCAAAACGAATGTTGCGTAAAACATCGTTACGACAACCCAAAATCACTAGTATAGGGATTCGAAATTAAAATAGATATATAAATCCCAATACTATACAAAACATTTCCTTTCGGAAATCATTTATTATAACAACAGGGTTATAATCTACCATTTCCTTCTATTTCTCGAAAACGTTTATTTCAACAATGAATGTTGAAATCTATGGTTTCGATAATCATTTATTATAACAACAGTGTTATAATCCCAATACTTTTTAAAACATCTTTAGATCGTTTTAATTTTTATTTAAAACATCCCATTCAAAACATTTCTTTAACATATTATTCACTATTCAAAAACGTGAATATATTTGTTAACCAATTTCATCCCTTCCATTCAATTTGTTTCAAAGGATTATTCACTGTCTAAAATGTGAATATAACTCCATTAACAAATTACAACCATTTTTCTTATCAAAATAAGTCGTTGCGAATTTATAAGACAATGTTTATAAATCCCATTTCTATTTATTTTATAACACTTCCTTTTATAAATTTCCTTTATTAACTTATTCGATTTATAACTCAATTATATACTGAAAGTCCATATTATAAGTTAAATGCTTATAATTTATTTGTTTACAAAATCGTTCCTTTAAACTTCATAATTATAAATCTTATAACTTATAAGATTCATTTATTTATCCACATCTATTCCCTAAATAACTTTATAAATTTTATAAACCTACTGCTTATAAAATTCCATTTATAGCTTCACCGTTATAATCTTATAAATTTCATTTCTTTTATGAAATTCATTCGCAATCCATTCTAACATTTATAAAAGCTCGTTTTACAATTCTAATATTTTTTATTTATAAATATCAATTTATAAATCTTTTATATGGATCAATTTATATTATTCTTTTAAATAACTTTAAACTCCTTTATAATTCATCATTTTGATTTATAATATAATCGAACTTCATAAATCCTAATTTTAAACTTTTTATAATAAATTCAGAAATCCCAGTTTAAACTATTTTATAAAATTATTAATCCTATATTTTCAAAAATCAACTTTTAACTGAATTTCTCAAAAATATCATAATTTTCATAATATTAAAATTATAACGTTTATTTTTTTTAAGATGAATCAATTCAATAAAATATTTTATAAACGTATACTTTCAAAAATCACTTTTGAAATCTCTTAAAATCAAAATCGTTATTTTTAAACTTCAAAATTGGATCCGATGATGCAACACATCAAATAGTCAATTACGGCTTTCAAACATCATATATCATCCATGATAAACAATCAAATATCACAATATATGAAATCAAATAAATATTTGTGAGGAATCCAGTTGGATCCCTCCAACCTGTTTCCCTGCATCCACAGACATTAGCACAATACCATTCCACTTCGAGGTGGAATATCGCGGTATATGGGATTTTATAAAATATTATCCGCTTACTAACGGCGTAATAGGGTCTCATCCGCTATACAATGCGGGAAATCAATCAACTGCAATATATACATATGCCAATATATATATATATATATTGCTATATATATAATATAATACCAATTCCACTTCGAGGTGGAATATCGCGGTATATGTGTGTAATAAATAACCTCCGCTTACTAACGGCGTATAGGGTCTATTCACATCCAATATATATATATAGCAATCATCATACAAGCATTCAATCAACACAACTAACAATTTTAAATCTAACTATTTAAATTTTAAATAAATCCTTTTGAGTGAGAAGTTCTCACCTTTGCTTTTATTAACAATCCATTTCCATCTTGTCTCGATTTCCTTGATTTATACCTTGTATAAATATTTACACAATTTATTAATATTCGAAATAATCGAATAATAAATTTTCATTTGATAATTTTGATTCATCGTTGATTTCTTTTTAATAGTTAAATTAACTGATAGTGTTATTTAAACATATTTCTTGTTTAATAATTTATTTTAGCTAATTATTTTACTCTCAAGTTAATGATTTTTTTATTTTAAACTAAAAATTAAAGATTCAAACTGATTTTCTTCAAATTAAATTTGTTCAACTAAAGGTTACAATTTAAAAACTAAATCCCTTTTTAATAAATTGTTTTTGGCTTTCAAACAATTTCTTTTTAATACTTTGATTTAACAAAAATTAAATTCAAACTATTCTTTATAAATTCAATTTTTGTCGAACAAATTTAATTCCTATTTAAATAAATTTTATTAACTAACTATTTAATTTAAACAACATTTTCTTTTATAAAATATCCTTTAGTCCTTAATTACTCATTTTTTCCAATAATAAATAATATTTTCTTTTGATAAATCATTTTATCAAATAAGTAAAATTTCTACCTAATTTTCCTTTTACAAAATATACATATAAACTGCTTATAAAATCAAATATTAACTTTCAAAACTTTTCTGTTTCATATATCTTTCTACAGAAAAATATTTTTCTGTTTAAATTTCCATTAATTTCCACCAATTCATATATGTCATAAATTAATAAATGGTAAAAAAAATTACCTTACTGTAAAAATCAAAACCCAGGCCATTTCTCGAAGCCCACGGCCAGAGAACCCACGCGAGTATCAAATCGCGACACCCCAATACCCAGTTCGAGAACCAAATCACCGCGAGTCCGCCTATTGGCCTCAACAATTGGTCGCGTGCCTGCATCCCTTCGAAAACGCTACCGCACATCCCTGCTATCGCGAGTCGTCATCGCAAAACCCTAGAACTCGACTGCCTTCAACGCGAGCACGAGCGCGCATCATCGTGAGTTTCCCCCCTGGTTCTCCGCCTTTGCTCGATTTAGCCCCCAAATCAGTGATGACGCCGCCGCCTTCAACTCGAGCACGCGACCCCCTATCATCGCGCTGTCGCGCCTCCACTGCATCGCGATACCCTGGCCTACGCGCGTGTGCCTCGCGACTTCGATTTAGGCTACGGCCATTGTTTTGAACGAAGCTTTTTTTTATTTTTTATTTACTGAGGCTTCGGCCATTTGATTTTTAAAACGAACGAGAGGAATGAGGGACATTTAAACGTGAAGGAGGTATGCTCGGCACGATTTCTATCGTGAATTTAGGCATGAATTTAGGGAAGAGAACGTGTGTTAGTTTGACCAATTTAAATTTTAAATTTAAACTGAATTCGATTTGATTTCGACGCGTTTAAGTGTCGTATGCTCACTTATAAACTCAGAAAAATACGAAATTTGAAATCCGGTAATAATTCAATATTACGGACCCAATGGAACCGGTTTCGTCGAATTCCGAGACTGTGCCTCGGACGGCTATTTTTAAATATCGATTCAAACGATTTAATTTCAAAACTGAACAAAGCAGTTTCAAATTAAATTCTAAAGCTTCTATTATCTTTAGTATTATCAATATGAATTTTACAAGCCTTTGAAATATTTTTAATCAGCTAAAAATTGAAGATTCAAATTTTTATTCAACTTCAATAGATTAAATTCTATAATTTAATCGCCATATTCATTCTGATAATTTGCAATTCAAATCAAATCATCATTCAAATATTTAAAATTAATTAAATATTTCCAAATTAAACTGTTAAAAATTCTGGGTCGTTACAAACTATTGATTAGAAACATAGACCATCAAATTTTAATTTCAAATCACTTTCTTATGCCATAATCATATATTGATGAAGAGGCAATTAGTGTTAGTGATTGTTTAAGCACAACCTATTTGGTGTCAACAATATAGACTATCAAATTCAAAGCAAAAACAACAAATAAAACCACTTCTATCATCTTCATTAAGCATAAAAAGAGAGCATGAATTAACAAAATGTTGAAGCTACATTAATTAGAGAGCTTCATTACCCCTAAATTGAAGGGGTTTAGCTTCTCATATTTGTCATTTTATTAACAAATGTAGCTAACAACATAAAAGAAAAATAAAGAAAAATGAAAGCAAATGAAAAGAAAACTACTCTACTTGCATAAAAGTAAATCTACACTACTAGCATGAAAGGAAATGAACATGTAAGTAAAAGGAAACACTAATTAACATTGCATAAAAAGAAAAGAAAATTACATAAAATAAAAATGGCTAAGTAGCCATGAAAAGAGAAAGAGAGCTTTCTTTTATTTTTGATCTAAACTAAACTAAAGAGAAGGAGGCCTAAGAGAGACTAAGAGAAGAGAGAGGAGGCTATATGAAACATATGGGTATTTATACATGTATGAAACCCTAATTCATATTTTTGGGGAATGCCCAAAATGCCCCTTAGGAAGTGTGGAGGTCAAGTAACCATTAACATGTCTTAATCCCACATTAAGTGTACATGAAACCATTAACTCCATAAGCATGTGCATTAGCCTTTAATTTGTACATTAAGGTAGGTGGGTAGGTGGGGTCCTCCATGATCTTCACTTTGAATTATTTCCATCTTCATTCCTTCATATTTTTTGTGCATGCATATTCCTTCATGAAACCACTCCTATTTGAGACCATTTTCCTACAAAAATATATATAAATTTCCAATCAATTTTTCTCAAAGAAATATATGCACTCAAATGACCTTTTTGCCCCTATATGAAGATGGATATGTGATAATTTGGAATTAATATGAATTTTGGTTAAAACAAGTTAAAATACCCATTATGATCATTTATTTAATTCAAATAGATTAAATATGTTGGTAAAAATATGCACATTTATGTGCACATCAGTGCTGAAAAGGAGCTTGAACTAGGTCTAATAATGCCAGAGTTGAGCATATCAGTGATTAATTTATCTAGTTCATTTTTTATATGATGTGAACACTTATAAGGTTTTAAGCAGATTGGCTTAGATCCCTCTAACAGTGGGATTTGATGATCACACTCACATGCAGGAGGCACTGAATTATGTGTAGAGGTTACGGCAGGGAATTTATCAAGTAAATGTTGAATATCTGGATGAATTTGTGACAAAGTGTGTGGTTGTACAGGTGCAGAAAAAAACATGGAATGTAAATTGGTTGATAGAAATTATTTTGTGGCATTTTTATCATTTAAGTTTGAAAATCAGAGGGGAGTAAGCCTTGCCATTTATATTCTTTACCATTATAAGAAAATCTGAACTGTAATTTTTTGAAATTAAAACATACTTCATCTAGTTCTCTCATCCATTGAGTACCTAATACAATATCACATCCTTCCATAGGTAACACTAATAAATCTATGAACATTTTACAACCTTGACAATATAATAAAACTTGAGAGCAAATGTCATTACCTTGGAGCTTTTGACCATTAGCGACCTGAACTTCATACGCTGCAGTTTGTGTTTTCTTCAATTTTAATTTGTGAGCTAACTTGCTATCAATAAAACTATGAGTGGATCCCAAGTCAATTAATAATATAACATCTTTATTGTTAATACTCGCTTTAACTTTGATAGTATGTAGAGTGGGAATTCCTAAGAGTGCATTAATAGAAATTGACAGCAAGGTAGTGTCAGTGTTCAAATTATTATCTCACACAGCTAATTGTAAATGATCACTGCCGGCATCATCAGTTTCTGAATTAGTGTTTAACTCAATAATACCTTCTAAGATATTAATTTGGTTGGTTTTACATTTATGGCCATAGTGATATTTCTCATTGCAACCAAGACAGAGATTCTTTCTTTTTTTGTCTAAAATTTCTGATGGGGTCAGAGTTTTATTTTTCCCTTACTTGGAAGAAGAGTTGTCTTGATTACTTGCAATAGAGTTTTTAAAATTGGTAGAACCTGTGGAATTATGTTTGGTAATTTTATTGGTTGAAAGCCATTTTGTTTCAAAAAAATTTGCAAGAGAAACTGCAGCATCAAAACTTGAAGGATTATTAGCAATAACATCATATTTTATTTCTTCTTTTAACCCCCTTAAAAAAAATTGTAGTAGGTGAGTAGGTGATACTTGTTCAATCATGCCTTCGAGTTGTTCAAATTGATTTACGTAATGCATGACTGATGTTGTCTGTTTTAAAGAAGAAAAAGTATCATATGGTCTTTGTAATTCATTAGGAGTAAAACGTACCTGAATCGCCTTGTAAAAAACTGGCCAGTGATCATAATCTTGGACTGTGTGTGAATATCTATAAAACCATTGCAGTGCTTCTTTTCTGAGGTGATAGGAGCAGACATGTACCCATTCTTGTATATTAGTTTTATTGTATTTGAAGAAATTTTTGACTTGCCTTAACCAATTAATAAACCTATCTTCTCCAGAAAAAATGGGGAAGTCGGTCTTTATATGTAGCTTAGATAAATCTCTTGCTGGAGTAAGTGGAATATCAGAGTTTCTTGATTGAGAATTCTGATCATTGTGATTATTTTCTGGTCTAGCAAGTATAGGTGGTCTATTGTTGGGAGGGACATAAATATTTGATCTTGTTGGAGAAGAAGAAGTGGATATAGAAGCAGTTTTGTGATCCAAATTTCTGTGATTCCTGATGTCATGAATCTCGGAAAAAAAAAATTGCCATTATTTCTTGTATTTTATCCATCTTCTCATTGCTTTCTTGACTGCTTCTTGATAGGCTTTGAGTTGTTTGTTCTAACCTTTTTAATGGTATAGCAGTCCTATTGTTAATCAAACATTGTTTCTACCAAATTTCAGGTAGTGTCTCATCAATGGCAGACTCAATTGAGGAAGAAGCTTCGGGATCAGAAGAGACACTTAGTTGGTGACGGTCTGTATCACCCTCAGGAAGCTCTGATACCAATGTGGTAGGGTCCTTTTCCTTTTGAGACTGTGCTCGGGTTAGTGTCATGGTGAAATAGGTAAGATGGTGTTTCAGATTCAAGAAGAAGACGGGTCTAAGAAGAAGAAGGTGGTGACAACACAAGGGAAGAATGTGATGACTTTAATACATAAACAGAAGTGGGTGAAGAAATGAATAGCGATAGAACAAACTTGCACAGATAACAGCAGGTAAAGAAAAATGTTCTTTATTAATTTTCTTCATATGCTGTATAGACAAGCCATTACCATATTTATACGGTTTGCATAACTGACTTATTCAAACTAGCCGTTGGCATTACAACTCATAGCCAGCTAATCCAGGTTTAAAAAAAATAAAGACAGGGTATTATATCCTAACTTGGTTGTGCATGTGCATAATGTGCACCTTCTTTCTTCTAACCAACCATTGTTATTTTCCTTTAACTGATTGCTTCCTCGGGGTCCTATATCTCCATTGAGTCTTTACTTCGAATCCAGAAGAGCTGCAGGATGATTTGCTAAGTGTTTGATAGCTTAGAATAGATGTTTGATGAAATGCCGTAGTTTAACAGAACTCAAATCGTCATTACCAGAAACCCAATTCCCCAAATCCTCATCGCCGTGACCCATAGCATCAGCACAACCTCACCGCGACTCGAATCGCCGATTCATCTCTGCAACTCCTACAACTTCCAATCACCACCCATAAACAATCGCACGCTACCTCCTGCTCCTCGAATCAACAATCACCGCGACCTACATCCAATTCGCGAACCCCCAATTCACTTCGCCTCAACCTCCAACACTTCGAATCCAATCGTCGTGACAACTTCACCGCAAACTCTTCTGCCTCCACCATACGCATCCACCCGCGAGTTCATCTGCAACCTTCGAACGTTTAATTGAATTCGAACTGGTGTGACTTCCAGGATTTTCCTCGAACAGAATTCACAAAATTGAGAACAGGAATTGAGAATTCGCGAGATTCAGAATTGAAGAATTTAGTTGATTTCGTGAATTAGTCAAGTACGGTTAGTTGAACAAGTTAGTAATCTGCGAGTTGATTTCTCAATTAACAGGAAAGAAAGATTTTCAAGGCATTCGTGGGTTGGGCTGTGTTTAAATTTCCTCTTTTTTTTAATCATTAGTATTATTATTTTCTTTTCTTCTATTTTTTTAAATAATTTATTTAAGCTTTAAGTTTTTCCATCCTAAAAAAAATTTGTTTTTGTAATTTTTATTGAGTTCGGTTTGTTTTTAAGTTTTCTTTTAGTTTCAAAAAACAAAAACAAAAATCATTTGCCAAAAAATGTATTTTTTCTGAATTTGTATTGTTTTATTTAATATGTTTTGAGTTCATTTGTTTTTAGTTACATCTCTTCTTTAAAAAAAACAAAAAAAATTTTTATAATTCATTTGTTTTATTTAGTCCTGTTTTATTTCTTTTGATTTTGTTTCTTGAAAAGGAAAAAAAATCTTTGTTTTTGCTTGCTTGCTTAGCTTGCCGAAAAAAGATTTTATTTTTTCTTTTCAAGAACCAAAATCTTATATTGTTGCTTTTCAAGAAATAAGATTTATAAGCAAGCAAGCAAAAAAATCTTCTTTAATAATTGCTTGCTTGCTTATAAATTTTTTGCTGCTTTCAACCCCTATCTATTGTTTATATTTGTCTTGCATTGTTGTTTGCTTGTACTTAAAAAAAATTCATTCCTAGTAGCATTGTTAATACACGTTTAATTTCTGCTTTGCATTTTATCTTAGTTTTGATTAATAATAACTATTAGAAATCAATAATACTAAATTGTATATTGACAATTTATCCTTTGTCGACAATTTAATTTCTTGGTGTTTAGGCTACGGCAGAGCAATAATCAATTATAAATATTACGGTGATTCGTAAATGTTATACTGAATTGTTTCTTTGAAGGTACTTAAACCTTCGGCTGCATTGCTACGGTGATTCATGGTGCACCGATAACCCCTGCCCGTTGCCTGATTAAGAAATATTTTTGTTGATTTAAGACAAAGTGTGATTAAACAATATTGAGTTAGGAGCTACTAAGGATAGAAAATTGTAATTAAGTCATTTGCATTCATTTAGTTACATTAGTTAATGCATATTTAAAAGAAAAAAAAATCAAAATTCAAAATAATTGTAAATTTTACTTAACTTAGTTTTTAATACAAAGAAAAATCCTTTTAAATCCATTCCTTTGAAAAATTTCAATAAAAAACAAATATAAAATCTTTTCAAAAACAAAAATTTCTGAAAATTCAAAAAAAAAATCAAATTTCCATTTTCTAAAAAAACAAAAATCCTTTTGGTAAATATTTGAAAGTTTGAAAATACAAAAACATAAAAAAATATTAAAAAAATTTGAAAGGCCGAAAACAAAATAAAAAAAATCAAACTTCTCTTTTGAAAATAAATTTCACTTGGTAAAAGTTTTCTTTCTTGTAAAAAATAACAAACAAATTTTTCATTTCGTTTTTCAAATTTTCTTTCATTCTCTAAACTCGATTCTAACTTCTTTCTCTTCTGGACTTTCACTTTTGCATGAGTACTTGGACTCGAGACACAAAAACAAATCATCGAACTCGCGACTCAACAACTAATCGTTTAACTCGAATAGACGATCGTCCCAAAAGGGCGAACGAGAACGCCCATCAAACTCTTATGGATAGAATCTTTCCCGATAGAGTTTATATTCCATCTTGCATCACGTTACCTGCCCCTCCGGGTAACCATTTCGAAATTCACTAGAACCATATTGCCACATTTTCGAAATTTGGCAATTTCGAGCATTATGACCCCTACATTTTCTTGACTAAATTCGAACAAGTTTGCGCAACCATTAAACTCCAACAACTTTTCGATGACGGAATCAAACTTCGATTAATCACATTCGCTTTTACAGATTACGCTGAAAAATGGTAGTACAACTTACTATCGAACTCGATTAAAACTTGGGAAAAAATCGTAAAAGCTTTCTTAAAATAGTTCTAACCCTTGAAAAAAACATGTAGAATCCAAAACAAAATTATAAACTTTCATCAATTCAAGGGAGAACCATTCGAAAAATATTTTGAAAGATTCGAAGAGCTTTTGATAAAATGTCCACGCTATAACTTTGAAAACTGGACGATTTGCCAAATCTTATACGATGGACTCGAAAATAGCTCACGAACTATGCTCGAATCAATGTGCCGAAGTAACTTTCTTGCCCAACGTCACGACGATGCTTGGCAATTTCCTGAAAATCTCGCCGAAAAATCATCCTAATAGGAACGTTCGAACAAAAAATCAATTTACTCATGACCGAGTGCACACTCGATAGGATCTTCTTTTGCTTTGGAAGCTAAGATCGACGCAATGATTAAAAAATTTGATACGTTTTCTCATCGAATCAAATGAACCACGCTTCCCAACCGATGTGTTATAAATGCAACGATCTTAATCATAAAGCCGATCAGTGTCCCAATTTTGTCGAACAAATCAATGCTTTCAATAAAGCCAAAAATGATCCATTTTCTCCAACGTACAACCCTGGTTGGATAAATCATCCAAATTTTGCTTGGAACCAAAACAATCCCAACACGAATACGGTTCATCCTAATTTTCAAGCATTCCCGAATAATTCTTCGAATCCTCCCTTTCAGCCCAACCATTTTCAACCAAACTTTAAGGGGCCGTCTCATAATCAACCGCCACAATCAAATTTTCAATCAAATTCTGCTTTACCTCCCCAAGACGATAAACGTTTAAGTTCACTTGATAAAACTCTTGAAACATTGGCTAAGACAACTACTCAAAGCCTTCAATCAAATAGCAAGTTGCAAAATTTATTGACCTCATATATGCAAAACACAAACTAATCAATTACAAAACTCGAAATGCAAATGAGTCAATTAGCCACGTCTGTAAGTGAACATGAACGTAAACAAGGAACATTTCCAAGCCAGCCCATTACAAATCCCAGAAATCAAAATCCATATTCAAATCAAGCTCATGTTGTTCAAGACAGCAATGTCACCCAATTGAATGTTATCACAACTCTACATTCCAGTGAACAAATGAATAATCAAGTCGTTAACCCAAACAACTTACCGAAAAACTTCTCTTGACACTTCTAAAGCAACAAACGAATCAGAACATAACGTGGAGCAAAACGTCGAATCGAATGTCAATCAAAATTCTTCTTCTTCTACTCGAGTAAACCCGCCTACCAAGTATCGTGTTCCATTTCTTCATCGTCTTTGACCCAAGAAACACTCGGACTAAATGGAAAAGATGTTGAAAATTTTTAAACAAATTTAACATTCCGCTTCTTGACGTCATTCAGCAAGTCCCACCATACGCGAAATTTCTTAAGGACTTGTGTACCCAAAAGCGACTCACTCAAGTGCCAAAATAAATCTTCTTAACCGCCAGTTTGAGTGAATTCTTGTCCCAATCCATGCCTGTTAAATACAAAGATCCTGGCTACTCTACGATTTCGTGAATAATTGGAGACAAGACGATTAACAAATGTTTGATAGACTTAGGCGCGAATATCAACTTGATTGCATACTCCGTGTATAAATAATTAGGCTTAGGTGATCTCAGACCCACAAAAGTTACGCTTCAATTCGTTGATCGTTCCATTAAGAATCCCATGGGGAAATCGAGGACGTGCTCATTCGAGTAGGGAATACGATCCGTTGATTTATCATTTTCGAAACACAAACCGTGACAGATCCCGCGAGTCAAATTCCGTTGATTTTAGGCTGACCATTCTTAGCCACCTCAAATGCCTTAATCAATTGTCGCAACAGTTCGATGAAAATTTCATTTGAAAACATGACTTTGGATCTCAACATTATCAATCTTGAAAGCCAAACGAACGAACCTCGTGACCAAATGTTGGAAGTTAGTGCCATTCACAAAAACTTCGAAAATGAGACACTTGACCTTAACGATTAATGGTAGGCCGAGTACGAAAAATTGTTTCATGAAATCCCCAACGAGATTGAATATACGCTTCCCTTTGAATCGCTTCCAGTTGAGTCCGAATCTTAACCCAATTCTTTGATCGAGCAACTCCCTAAGTTGGACCTCAAACCACTTCCCGATCACCTTAAGTACACATACTTAGGTGAAAACGAAACTTGTCCTGTCGTCATTTCTAACAATCTTTCTCTTGACCAAGAAGCTTCTCCTCTCTATTGTTTCAAAAAATAGAGAAGCAATTGGGGTATCCATTACCGATATTAAGGGAATTAGCACTGCTATTGTCCAACATCTCATTTACTAAATTGACAAAGCCAAACCCAATCGTACTGCACTATGGAGGCTTAACCCAAAAATGAAAGATGCGGTTCATAACGAAATTATTAAGCTCCTTGGTAAGGGTATCATATACCCCACCTCAGATAGCCCATGGGTTAGCCCAATTCATGTCGTGCCTAAAAAGTCCGGATTTACCATAAAAAACGACACTAACGAACTTATTCGAACTCGTACTCAAACAGGTTGGTGTGTTTGCATTGACTATCGAAAACTAAAAGTCGCAAAACGTAAGGATCACTTCCCTCTTCCATTTATCAACCAAATGCTTGAACGTTTAGCCGGCCATGAATTCTACTGCTTCCTTGATGGTATTTCGGCTATAACCAAATTCTAGTCGCTCCCGAAGATCAAGAGAAAACGACTTTCACATGTCCATTCGGTACATTTGCTTATCGACGTATGTCATTCGTGCTTTGTAACGCTCCTGCCACTTTCCAACGATGCATGGTTGTCATTTTTCCAACATGATTGAATGCTTTCTAAAAGTTTTTATGGGCGATTTCTCTATCTTTGGCGATTCCTTTTCCAAATGTTTATATCATCTCGAGTTGGTTCTAAATCGATGCAAAGAAAAACATTTGATTTTGAATTGGAAAAAATGCCATTTTATGGTCAAATAAGGCATAGTCCTTGGGCATATCATCTCAAATAAAGGCATTGAGGTAGATAAAGCGAAAATCGACTTAATTGCAAACCTACCCATTCCCAAACCTATTAAGTACACTCGATCATTTCTAGGACACGATGGTTTTACTGACGCTTTGTGAAATACTTTAGCAAAATCGCTTGTCCTTTGACGACTCTCCTCGGAAAAGATGTTCCATTTGATTTCAACTCTGAGTGTATCTCTTCTTTTGAACATCTTAAGAACGAATTCTTTTCTGCTCCAATCATTTGCACACCCAATTGGGATCTTCCATTTGAAATAATGTGTGACGCTTCTAATTTTACAGTTGGTGCTGTCTTTGGACAACGCATCAACAAAATACTTCATGTCATTTACTATGCAAGTATAACTTTGAATGATGCTCAACTCAACTACACAACAATCGAAAAAGAGCTTCTTGATGTCGTTTTTGCGCTCGAAAAGTTTCAACCTTACGTGATAGGTTCACACATCACGGTCTACACTGATCATACTGCTCTTTGATACCTTATTACCAAAAAGGATGTTATATCCCATTTGATTCGTTGGATCCTTTTACTTCAAGAATTTGACCTTACAATCAAAGATAAAAAAGGATCCGATAACGTCATAGTCGATCACTTATCTCGACTTCCGAACACACCATCTTCTTTGCCAATCAATGAAAACTTCCCCGATGAACAATTTCTATCAATTTCTATCAATCCATGGTATGTTGATATAGTGAACTACTGAGTCGCTAAAAAACTCCCTCATCTTAGTCCAAACAGGATAAATACAAATTCATGTCCCAAGTGAAATATTTCTATGGGGATGATCCATACTTGTTCAAATATTGCCCCAACCAAATCATCCGACATTGCATTGCGGATAATGAGATCAGGAGTGTTCTTTCGTTTTGCCACGATCAAGCATGCGGTGGACATTTTGGTCCTTGGAAAACTGCGGAAAAAGTGCTTCAGTGTGGTTTTTATTGGCCTTCTCTTTTCAAAGACTCGTTTGAATTTTGTAAAATTGTGATCGATGTCAAATGCTTGGACAAATTTCTCGACGAGATATGATGCCTCTAAACCCCATTCTTACGATTGAAATCTTTGATGTTTGGGGTATCGACTTTATGGGAACTTTTTTCATTTCTTTTGAAAACTGGTATATCCTTTTCGATGTCGATTACATCTCAAAATGGGTCGAAGTCGTTCCTGGCAAAATCAACGACCGTAGAATAGTTATGAAATTTCTCAAAGAAAACATCTTTACGAGGTTCGGTACATCTCGCACAATAATCAGTGATAAAGGAACCCGTTTTTGCAATCGATCTTTTGAAACATTAATAAAGAAATACTGGATAACCCACAAGTTATCCACTCCATATCATCCTCAAACTTGTGGGCAAGTTTAAGTTTCAAATCGTCAAATAAAACAAAAAATGAAGAAAACACAACAAAAATTGAAAAGATTGGTCTTAGAAATTGAACGACGTACTTTAGGCTTACCGTACTGCTTTTAAAACTAACCTTGGGATGTCCCTATTTCGTTTAGTTTACGGTAAAGCTTGCCATTTACCCGTTGAAATCGAACACAAAACGTTGTGGGAAATAAAGAACTTAAACTTTAATCTCAATAAAGCTGGCAAAAACCGAAACTACAACTCAACGAACTAGAAGAACTTAAGAACGACGCGTATGAAAACGAGAAAATTTACAAAGAAAGAACAAAAGTTTCCTGACAAATCAATCCTACGGAAAATGTTTTCGCCTAACCAGAAAGTTCTTTTATATGACTCAAGACTTCATTTATTCCTTGGAAAACTTAAATTAAGATGAACCGGACCATTTGTGGTACAAACTGTTTTTCCACATGGTGCCATAGAAATAGAAAACCTCAGGGATGGACCGATTTTCAAAGTCAACGGACATCGTTTGAAACCTTTCTTGGATTTGCCCAGTAACCAAGAGGAGGTGCTCATGAATTGTCATGAGCCAAGCTATGTCTAGTAAGAATGTTAACCCTCTTTTGTAAATATATACATGTTTTTCCCCGTTACACTCGTTATATCGTGCATTGGCTGTGGGGACACAGTTAAAAATTAAGTGTGGGGGATCTCATTTTCATTTTTTTTAATTTTTCACGGCATTTTTGAGTTTTAATTTAACTCAAAAAAAATCTTAAAATTTTTAAATCTCAAAAACATTTTCTTTTTTAGCATTTTAAAGAAACACTATGGGATAGATATAAGTTTCGGTTGATAAATTGAAACATTTGAAAATTTCTTTGTCTTGACAAAAATAAAAATGAAGTTTAATTACAAATAACAATGGTTTAACTAGTATATAAGAAGGTTCATATGGGTTAATTATGAAGTATATTCTAGTTGAAAATCTTTGTTTAAAAATGTGGTAAATTTAAAGTAAAGGATATGACATTTTTATCTTCTAAGTAAATGGTGTTAAGATAATTTTGCAAAACTCTCTCTTTCTAAAAAAACACAATATATATATATAAACATTTGTATATATGTATATATTTTTAACATCTAGAGTCATGTGTTCACACTCGTGTGTTCACTCGCCATGCTCTGTACGCTTCTCACGTAAGCCCGAAAGGCAGGGCACGATCAGTATATCTGGCCTCAGTTTATCTGAGTTAGGTGCACGTAAATAAAATTTATGTTTAATAATGCCTATAGTCGATAAGTGTTCACACTTGTGTTCACTCGCCATGCTCTATATCCCCCTCACATCAATCCGTAAGGCAGTGCACGGGTAATATATCTGGTCTCAGTTTACCTGAGTTAGGCGCATGTAAATATTGTTAATATCAATAAAATTTTCAAATAAGAGAGAGTAAGCAATTGAAATCTAAGCACTATTTTTACTTGTTTGATTTAACTTGTTATTGAAAAGAAATGAAAACACCGCTTTGAAAAACTTTGATAATCAACTAAGAATCCATTTCATAATTACACTGTGTTATCAACCGAAACAATGAGTTAAACTATTGTCTATTTGTTATGATAACTTGATTTTTGTTGGAAATTTTGATGAGTAAATGACTTAAATTTTCAAGATAATGACCAAAACTTATATTTAACTTATATGTGTCAATTTAAAAGTAAACCTTTTATTTGTATGTATTTTCAAAATCTTGCATTTATGTCTTTGTAAATAAATCTTGCATTTTGTAAATATTTTCGTATCACATTCGGATTTTGTGGGTAGTATCCTCTGAAAACCCTCACGAGACAACACTCGTCCTACTGGGGACACCCAGAGGTTTAACGGCTTATTGCATACGCTTAATGCAATCGTGCTCCCTACGAAAATGGATTTATCTTATTTTTTCTTTATTCGAGGACGAATAAAAAGATAAGTATAAGGGGTATTTGATGTGCACGTAAATGTGTATATTTTTACCACTATATTTAATCTATTTAAATGAAATAAATGATCATATTTGGTATTTTGACCTATTTAAACCAAATTCAAATTATTTTCAAATTGTCATATATTCACCTTCTTATAGGGGCAAAATGGTCATTTTTGTGCATTTATTAATTTTTCAAATTTTACTTGAATTTCTATATTGTTTTATAGGAATTTTAGTGAATTTTACAAGTGGTTTCATGAGGATATATGCATTCATAAGAGTAAAGAGAACAAACGAAGATGGAAATAATTCAAAACCAAGATCATAGAGGACCACACTTACCCATCTACCTTAATGAACAAATTAGAGCTAATCCACATTCTAAAAGGCCATTAACTCTTCATGCACACTTAATGGACGATTAATTAGTGGCTAATGGTTACCTGGTGGCCACACTTTCTAAAGGGAATTTTAGGAAGCACCCTAAAAATTGAATTAGGGTTTTATGCATGTATAAATAGCCCTCTTATATACATGTAAATATCTTCTACTCTCTCTTATTTTTACTTAGGAAATTAGCAAGTTGTAATCACAAATCAAAGTGAAATAAAAATGGCTTCGAAGCCTCTTTCTCTTCTCTTTTCTACTTGCTTTAGTTTACTTTTATGTTGATGTTTTCTATGCTCTTTTCTTCGTTAGTAGATTAAATTTACATTCATGCAAGTAGTGTAGCTTTTCTTCTTTATGCAAGTAGTTAGTAGTTAATCTCTCTTTCTTCCTTTTCTTAGTTTCCATTTCCTTGTTGTTTAATGTTGAAATTTATAAGTGTTGATTTGATAACACAAATGAGTAGCTAAACCCCTTCAATTTAGGGGTAATGAAGTTCTCTAACTTTATGTAATTTCAACATCTTTATGATTTATGATATCTTTATTTGTGCTTCATGAAAGTGAATTTTGATATAAGTTTATACAAGTGGGTTTGATAACTTATGTTGCTTTTTCAAATGAGTTATTCTTACTCAACATAAACAATTTACATCATCATTTGCTAATTGAATTTTGATTTTTAAAAGAAAATAAAAACAAAATTTGATGATCTTTCTTACTAATTACAATAGTAAATAGATCATACTTAAAATAGCTTTTGCTTTGGCTTCATTGTCATGAGAATTTACAAGCGGTATAATTGCTGTATTATAGTTTGATGGTTTGATTTATGTTAATTAATAACATAAATAAACCATACTTATGATAAATGCAATAATTATTTCACTTAATACCACAACTAGAGATCATAAATTGTTTGTTTGTTGATTTACAAAAATATGAGAGTGGATTTGCCTCTAAATTGTTCTCTAGTCTAATAGTTTTTAAATCACATTTTAAATATAGTTTTTGCTTCATTTTTGTAGTTAACAATTTCCTCTCATTTTAGTCTAATTTGACTGAATTGAAAATTTTAAAATCTTAAAAATTCCCTGCTGATCGATCCGTACTCGCCACGTACTAAAATTGTATGTCGTGCGCTTACGATTATTTTAATTTGAAATTTATCGATAGTTTTGTAATTCGATAGAAAAACTCATCGTTAAACACTGCCCTTACCAAAAAAAGAATTACTATTATAACATTCTATAAATCACCCAAAAGTGAGACTTCTGCTTCGTTTGAAACTACAAGGAATTGTCTCTTTTCTTTTATTGAAATAGAATGTGCAAACTACAGAGGCGAACATTTGTACTTTACATGTCTCTCTCCTCTTTGGTTAATATCTTATTATTTCAAATGACGCACCTTACATGCATAGTTGTGGAATCAGATAATTTGTGGAAATTACATGGAAATGAATACAACTAAATTAGACCCCACAACGCTCCTAATAAATTAAAACATAGAAATTCACATTTTAAGTCAAATTAGGGCAATCTGAATTTATACTAACAATTTACAACCCAATTATCATAAATCTAGATTAAATCTTACAATCTTATCGACGTTCTACTTTAACAAATTTAGGGACTGATTTTCAAATTTTCATATTACGGTGTTGTTTGCAACCAAATTGTCCACAAACACCCAAGAATACATTTGTGTAGTGAAATAAATGAAGAAACTAAATTAAAATGGAGGAATATATCAAACTAATAAGAAAATATCAGTAGAAAACAAGAACAACAAGATTTATAGTGGTGCGGTATTGATTGCCTACGTCTACTTTGAATATTCTCTTTATTGATTCACAATAATCTCGATTACCGTAAGAAACAGCAAGAAACAAAAGAATAATTGAGGAAGTTGCTTAAAATAATAGTGTTATTTAACCAACAGTGAAAAGATCCTCAAAATGACCCCATGAGCCTGTATTTATAGGTGAAGGCGACCATTAATCTGACTGGAATCTCGGCAACAGGATCTCCTCATCCATATGGTCCCACCATAGGGAGAACTAGGCCCAAATCTCAATGAAGAGGATCGGTACTGATCCCTCTATATATTGAATTTGGGGCAGCGATCCCTATGGTATCTTCCTCATGTATGATGGCATATCAAGTGTCATGATGATTGGATGTGTGAAGCTCGAGTTCTTACTTGATCTTTGGCTAAAATTTACACTATAGTTATCTTTGCCGACCCCTATACACTGGACCATGCCGATCCATCTTGCATCTTGCTTTTTGGAAGCATGTCGATCCATTTGGATTTATAGAAGTATGTTGATCCATCTATTCCTTAAATGCTATGTTGACCCCTCATGTTTCAACAAGTTGTGTCGAACTAGGCACCATCACCTAAGTCGGTCCCTCATTTACACTATTCATGCTGATAATCCATTCAGACAAATGCACCGATCCCTGTGTTTTACTTTGCTATACTGATCCCTCTAGTATTTTACCTATGTTGACAAATGACTATGCAGATCCCTATGCCATCCAAGCTAAATTCTATATTTCTGACATCTAGTGTTGTATGTCTGTCAACTATGTCCAATATGAGTTTCATTTAACTGTCTGAACTCTGTTTCTGGGTCCTATAGTCTTTGCTCCACAGTCGTTCTTCTTGACAACAGTCGAGTCCATCTGGCGTGATCAGTCTAGCTGGGTTGGGGTACCGGGTAACACTTTCCCACCAAAGTATCTCTTGTGAGTAACATGACGTGCTTTGAATCAGAAGAAGTCCGAATTACCGGAAAGGAATCCATCCAACTTCCTGATTAATCTCTATTTCTTCATCATCTTTCAATAACATAATTTTGATGTCGCATTCCATCAGCGTGTACAAATTTGGTCATGTGGGGCTCACAAGCCTTCTTTTGTCTGATCCGATCTCGAACTTGAGAGTTTTAGGCTCGAGTGCATTTTCAATTGATTTTAAAAAGTCCAACTTTTAAATCATTCTTGTGCATATCCTCATACACATTTCTATTATTGGCTCTCGGATGTGTTCGAACGTTCACGGGTCGTTGCCAATTTTTAGAGTATTTTGTGTGCTCGTATTTGCAGTCGAACCTTCATGATAATGATCGTCAAACGTTTTTCGGTTGTCCGCCATTTCTCCTCTTTCATATTTCATTCATTCTCTTTTCACTTCATTTTTCACTGTTCACTTATATTAGTATCTATATTATATTTATTATTATTTTTATTTATTTATTTTTTTATGGAGGGATCGGCATCCAACTTTTTGATTCCTTGCTAGGAATACATGAATAGGGGTCGGCGGATCTTTGTGTCGATCCCTCTTCCCCATCTTTGACTAGGTCACCCCATATAACCGGTCTCTTCTCCTTACATGCGCATGTATATAAGCACATCTCTATCCCTTCCTTCCCTTTAACTTTTGGCTTCCTAATTTTTACTTTATCACTGTCACCTGCCTTTGCATACACTTCTTACCGAACCCAGGTCCACAAATTTCTCCAATCCCAAGCCTTAACTCGAACACGAATTCAATTTTCTCCCAAAAGTTGCTCTCCTTTATCTTCGATCCAAACCACAGTCCTCGCCCTTCTAATTTAGCTTGAGACATATAGGTAAGAAACCCCCTTTTAACCATGTAACTGATTTTTAAATCGTGAGCTTGGGTGAATTTGTGCGTTTTCTAGATAGTTAGCGTGGTGGGTTATACTAAGACACGAATGAGAAGAGAAGAAGATGAAGGAGAAGGAAAAAGGAGTGTTTGGCTGCGGTTTGTGAAAAGTTGGATAGTGATTGGAATTGGATTAAATGGCGATGGGATGAAGGAAAGTAAGGTGAGGGATTGGCGATGACGTTAAATTAGATGAGAAATTGGTATGAGTAGGCTTAGGAAAAGGTTCAGTAGGATATTGTACTATTGAGAGATTGGTAGGAAATGTGTTATGGAGGGATCAGTGTGAAGTTATTTGGCGAGGTATCGATGTTAATAACTTAGGTTTAGGGATCGGTATACAAAGGTTTGGGTAAGTGATTGGCGTAGGGTGAAGGGATCGACATCGGCACTAAAAAACCAACTTTATCTAAGTCGCTTGAACATTGGACTTCATATTGCCTTGCCTGTATACATAAGATGAAGAAGGACAATATGACTTGCATACTTAGACTATCGGACTTAAGCTCAAACAAACAAACTCCTAAATTCCTCAATCTTGACTGAGCATAAAAAACCGGCTAATAAATTTGGATAATAAACATCATAATTCAATATGTCGAAAACCAATCCTAGAGCTTTCGTTGCCAATCAACTTTCTTGTCGATTGAGATGGTCAGCAACGACGGCCTCCCTGGACAAAACCCCAAGTCTTTCCATTCTATTATTTCTTTCCTGATTTCAAACTGTTTATGCTTGTCTCACACGGCACTGCACTGCACTAGTTCACACCTGATACGGGGGGAACAGGTTATTATTTCTAATCTTAATTGTCAATTGAGTATAGCTAACATAGATCCCAAACAAACGAAGCGTTCAGTCAACATGTCTTGTGAATCAGCGGCTAGACATATTGGTTCTGAAGCAAAATCAAGTTTTGCCATTATATCCAAAAGACCCTCTTCGAGCCACCATATAGAACAACCTGAAGCATCAAATTCTCAAATTAATCTCTTCTCTGATATCCCAATAGAAACCATCAGCCCAGCTATTAATGTCGTTGAGGGTGCCATTGTTCTGGATAACCTTGTCAACTCACAAGCTTCTCGAATCGTGAAGCCGCTCTTTGTTGATTGTGATCCATCCATGTGATCTTATTCGAGGATGGTTTAGTTCCAATGAGGCAAGATAGACCTCATCTGTCCCCAGCCGGATATACAGCTTGTAACAAGTTCATGTGCTGGGCTGGATGTGTTCCATCTTTTAACTCCTTCATCCGGGAGATGCTGAGGTATCCTGGGATCGCCCATACTCAGTTGCATCCCAATAGCTACGCCTTTATTCATGGGACCTTCCTCTTATTCATGAATGTTCTGTTCCACCCGCCGACTCCTGAAGACATTAGATTTATCAATAATTTTAAATGACGGTCAGGGAGTCCTTCTTATGTCTTCCTTGAACCTTCGTATAACTGTCAACTCTTGATGGGCGCGTGGAACAAACTTTCATTATTTAAGCATGAGTGGTTCTATGTGTGATGTCCTCGCGACTTTGTAAGGAGATGGTTAGAAGTATGTAAGTGTTACTTCTGTTTTCCTTTTAAGTTTGATGAATCAAGTTATAATTTCTCCTCTGAATATACTAACATCCGAAGCTCTTTCAGGCGCTTGTCCACGTCCCGAAGGCGCCAAGTTTTCTAAAGCCGTTGCTGCCATCTGTGCCACTCCCATTAAGGACCATGATATTAAACTCCTTATAACTGACGAGCTGTTGTCTTTATTTGAGCTGTTGGAGGACGGCCGTAGAATCGGACTCCCCGAAAGCCTAATAGCCCCAAAGGTTGTTACTGAACGAAGAGAAGAAACAATTTACCCTACCGTGCCTCCTGTCAATAGGACTCGAGAAGGTACCGAAGAGGGAGAGATCAAAGATTATCAAGCTGATAAACCTGGAGATGATGATGCAAGCGTTGAGAAAGCTTCAATGGCTGGTTCGTTACAAGTCGGTAATCGTAGACACCTCCGAAGAGAAAGAAAAAATTGATGTATCGATTATGCAAAAGAAAGGCTGGATCAGATCTAGAATTCATTATTACTATGCTACGAGAAGAGTCGTCTTCTCGGCGACTAGAAAGTTCATTAAAAGGATTGTCCGACCTTCAAATTCCGGATGATATAATGTCCTACGACTTTCCCAATATTAACATCGAAGGACTCAACTCCCCCACGAAAAGCTACGAAGGCATCCAACCTTACAATAAAGGGGAGAGCACTACAATGGGTAAAGCTACCATTACTGGTCCGTTAGGCGAAACACTAGGACACTCTCAAACACTCATACTCCACTGCACACTTGTTATTAATCTTTTGTACGACAACTTTTAATGTTTTCTTATTTTGTTTTTGCAGGTGCAACGTCTAAGTCTCGTGCCTTCAATTGCTTTCGGGGTTCTTCTACTTATCACTGCCCAAACTGAGACTCTGAATCAACACGATGTAGGGTAAAGGATGATGGACGAGATAAATATTATTATTCGAGGGAGTCCTCTTCCTCATCTAAGAGGAAGTCCTAATCCGATGCTCTTGCTATGACGAACACTCTAACCTCCCTGCTCATAGCAGAGAAATTTTTTTATATCACAGCCCTCATACCACCGTGTCTCATGAGTAACATTCTGGCTCGTCTAGTTCAAGGCCGTCACGTGGACGCCGCTTCGGAAAACATCCACTTGTCACTTCCGCTCCACTTCCGCTAGTTGCTGCCCCCAATTCTACTATAGCAGAAAAGTTAGCTGAACTTAAAGCTACCTTTTTTAAAATAAATTTTGATGGTCTCAAATTTCTCCCCTCCATACCTATCATTCATGGACACGCCAAAGAGAGCTCATTAGCATGCATAAATGATGTATTCGTTCAGCATGAATCTTTCATTCACTTGGTGAGAAAATTTTCGAAGTTTCTCTAGAGCGTCAACATGAAATTGACCATCTCAAGTAGAGGCCATCCATGATGAAGATATCATCAAGCATCAGGACGTTGAGTTGCTTGAATAAAAGACCCAACTTGCAGAACCTGAAAAGAATGCAAAGGAGACAACATACAGTAAGTCACTTGGAGACTTCTCATAAGAAGGAACTTGACGTGGCGCTTCAACATAGTGACACGCTTGCTTTAGAAAAGGACTCCTTGTAAAAGGAGAAAGAAGTTATAGCTCGTCGCACTGATGAGCTTGAAAAATTGTTGAAGAAGGAGAGGGAGGAGAAAATTGAGGTGCAAGAAGAGTCATGGAGATACTACGAGGAATTCGTCGAGGCAAGGAGCTTGAAAACAATGCTCGACAAATAATTCGCCAAGATTGAAGCTTTGAACGAAGAAGCCCAGGAAGAGGGCAGAAAAGAGGTGCTTGAACAAGCTAACTCTCGCATGGAGGCTGTCATCGGGTTTGGTAGGAATGAAATTAAGGACTTATTCGATCCACTAATCATCGAATATAATGCGAAGGTCTTCTCTATCGCGACTTAAGCTTTCTTAGTGAGGGATATCATGAATCACCTGCCGAGGCCGAAGAGGACATCATCGAGATAAAGAAGGAAGAGTTGGAAGAAGCAGAATTCAATAAAGAAGAACTTATGAGAGAAGTGCTTCGAGGAAACGAACCGTCTGATCTGGCCGCTGCTAAACTTCAATTTTTTAAGGATCCAACACCGAGTAAGGAAAGAGAGGATATCATTGAGTCTTCTTAAATCGATATTAAGGGTTCATCTCCTATCCAAGTTGTAGGACCATCATCTTCACATAATACGGAGCAAAACCTTGGCCACAATTCGAACAGGCCTGGCTTTGGACCACATATGCTATCTCCCATCCTCGAAGGAAACACTCCATTGACTATAGAAAGTCAATCGAATACTGGTATCATACTAAACTTCTTTGAATTTGATGAGTTTTTTGTTCGCTATGTGCAGTGGCTTTCAATTAATGTCATGCTTTATCATATTTTTGCAGGTCTTCCAAGCCTTGATTAGACTCCTAGGAGCGGTGCTATCACGTAGCAGCAAGAGAAGATGGTCGATGTCTCGGCCATTGCTGAAGCTCCGAGGCCCAATGCCCAACTGTCGATGCTCTTGATGAAGACAAAACCAAAGATCCGCTCCCGTTTGATGACTATGATGATGTAGCAATTACAAGGTCTTTGGACCACACTGCTAAAACTAGTAGAAGGGAGAGGATCAAGGAGGAGGAGATGTCAAAGTGTAAAGTTAAAGGCGAGCTCGTCGTGGTGGAAGTTGAAGATCTTGATCTCATGCCATTGCAAGTTATTCCACCAAGCCGGACGATTCCAAACGAAATCCCTCCTACTTCTTCAAGCATTCCAGCCAAGGGCGGCAAAGGGTCCTGGGAGAGAAGCTCAACTGACTCCACTGCTGAAAAACCAAAGACGGAGAGAAAGTTGAAGAAATATTCATTACTTCATGTCATTGTACATAACTTGAATAATTATTTCTTTCCTCGGTTGTAGGTGTTCGAGCATGAATCTCGAATTTTTGAAATGACTTGTATTGGAATTTCGGGACTCGTGAATAAAAGTTTTTGCTTTTGAATTAATCATCGTGTGAATCGTTATTTTGATAGTTGAATGATTACTTTCCATATTAATGTACATGTAATTCATTGATTGCAAATTCTGTTAACAATCCTCCATCTCCATCTCAAGGCCTCCCTGCGGTCATTGCATTAAGTCGTAAAGAACACTATGCCAGAGCTATAGTGAGCTGTCATATCCAGTCTTCAGTGGCTTGTATTCCTCCAGTCGAATTTTGGTCGCCTTTAGTAGGATCAAAAGCGATCGGAATCCGTTCATCTATCCATTAGAGTTACATGTCAATCCGTGCCCTGAGGACTAAGAGTTATTTTGCGAGCTGTCTGTTCACGGTCGGTTCACGCTCGATTTATGTTTTTGTCTTAGTCCACGCTCCAGGGACTTAGATTTTTTTTCGTGGGCAGTCGGTATCCGCTCAATTTATTTATATTTTGATCCGCACTCCAAAGACTTCGAGTTTTCTCATGGGCAGTCGATATCTGTCTGATTTGTTTATACTCCGGCCCGCACTCTGGGGGCTCAGAGTTTTATCATCGGCAGTCGCTATCTGCCCGATTCATTTATACTCCAGTATGCACTCCGAGGACTTAGCGTTTTATCTTGGGTAGTCGGTATCCGCACTGTTTATGTTTATACTCCAGTCTCTAGGGACTTAGAGTTTTATCGTGGGCAGCCAGTATCCGTCCGATTTATATTTATACTTTAGTCCATACCCTAAGGACTTAGAATTTTATAGTAGGCTGTCGGTATCTGCCCGACTTGTTTATACTCCAGTCCGCTCTACGGGGACTTAGAGTTTTATCATAGGTAGTCGGTATCCGCCCGACTTGTTTATACTCCGGTCTCGCTCCGGGGACTTAGACTTTTCTCATGGGCGGTCGGTATTCGCCCGATTTATGTTTATGTCCAACTGTCCGGGCAGGAATTTTTCAATCTTTGGATTATCGGCCACATTTTCCCTCTATTGCATGTCCTATCCTACAGATCGTTTGTAGGAATTGATAATCAAGCAAATTAATGGAGCTCATCTTGTTCAATCCCATCGGGGATTAGTATGATTGATCAATTTCAAACACCGGGAGCCTATACACATATCACATATATCAATATCAATCAGATTCATTATGTGCTTAGCTTAAAATGCAACGACAGTCATATAAGCAAAGGAAGTTTGACTCTTCGTTCATCAAATGGAAAAGAACAAATCATTCTATCTTATTACATATTTGGAAAAATCAAATGCTAAAACAAATATAGAAAGTAAATAGAGCTGAAAAACAAAAGGAAATGTTCTAAGTGAAATGGCATCGTAAATGCTCGCTATTCCACGCTCTTAGAAGTGTAATGCCATCGATAGTCGCCAGCTTGAAAGTTCCTTCTTCAAGCCACTGTTCGATGACATACGGTCATTCCCACGTCGGATTCATGTGTGATAGGGATGGAAAAACCGATTTCAAGACGAGATCGCCAACTTCAAAGGTTCTTGATCGAATTTTAGTGTTGTAATATCGGGCGACTCGATGTCAATGTGCAACTGCTCTCAAATCAGCTTCCTCATGCTTCTCATATATAAAGTCCAAGGATTCCATGAAAAGATCTTTGTTCGTTTTGGGTGTCATAAGTCACTCTATGAGAAGGGACTTTGAGTTCGACCGGAATAACAGCTTCAGAGCCGTAAGCAAGAGTGAATGGAGTATAGCCATTCACGGACTTGTGAGTGGTTCTATAGGCCCAAAGCGTCGTAGGAAGTTCATCCACCCACTTTCCTCTAGCCTTCACCAAAATCTTTTTCAGAATAGACTTGATACTTTTATTTACAGCTTCAACCTGACCATTTTCCTGTGGGCGAGCGACTGCTGCAAACCTCTTCTCAATGCAATATCCCCGACAAAATTATTTAAATTCAACACTATCGAACTAAGTCCCATTATCTATTACGATAGTTCATTGAAGACCGAAGCGACATATGATGTTTCGAACAACGAAATTGATTACTTTCTTGGTTGTGATTGTGGCTAACGGCTCCGCCTCGGACCATTTGGTGAAGTAATCAACCGCGAAGATAGCATATTTCGCACCACCTTTAGAGATGGCAAAGAGCCAATGTTGTCAATACCCCACATAGCGAATGGCCATGGACTGACCATTTGTGTGATCTTTGTCGGTAGAGCTTTCGGGACATTCGCATGTATCTGGTACTTGTCGCACCGTCTCATATAGTCAGCATCATCCCGGTTTATAGTTGGCTAATAATCTCCATAATAGAGTATATTCTTTGCCAGAGTTTGCCCCCAGTGTGATCGCCGTATTCTCCCTCATGAACTTCTTTTAAAACACGCTTTATCTCGTCATGAAAGATATACCGGAGTAAGGGAACGTAAAACCATTTTCTATACATAGTTCCTTCTTACATAATATACCGCAAAACTTGGGAAGGACTTGTTGCTTTTCGTTTCTCCTTTCAGGCAAGATTCCATGCAATAAGAAATCTTTAAATGGAGTCATCCATTATTCCCTCTCGGATTCCGCTTCCAGTACTTGGTCGACTTCCACCATGTTTATACTCGAGGTATGTGATATCTCGACTGAAACCAAACCCATCTGTTGCATGTTGCTAGTACTAGCGAACTTAGCCAATGAGTCAGCCTCTCCGTTCTGCTCATGTGGGATATGTGAAATGTCGTAGTATTCGATATCCACCAACAACTCCTGAACTCGGGTAAGGTACGGGGCAAGTCATTGTCCCTTAGCCTGATAGTTTCCTCTGACTTGATACACCACCAATTGTGAATCACTAAAGATTTCAAGAGACTTCACTCTGAGCTCTCTAGCAAGTCTAAGGCCAGCAATCAACGCTTCATACTCAGCCTTATTGTTTGTCGCAGGAAATCAAGCTTTAAAGGGTAGCAAATTAACCAGTTCTCAAGGGTTATAAGCACAATCCCTGCTTCGAAATAGTGACCATTAGATGCTCCATCGATGTACAACTTCCATCGCACGGTAGGGAGTCGACTGCTTTCCATAGGCTCGTCTTGTGCTTGACCCTGGATGGCTTATCGAGGAAGATGTGTAATGTCAAACTGGCTGAGCTCCATATTCATTTAAGCAACCTTTCAGATATCTCAGGTCGTTATAGGATCTGTCGTAACGGTCGGTCAGTGTAAATGTTGATCGGACGTGCCTGGAAGTACGAACGAAGTTTCCATGATGTGATTAGCAAATAGTACTCAAATTTCTCTATCTTTGCATAGTTTCTTCTGCTCCCGTTAACCACATGCTGACATAATACACCGGCCTCTGAATTCGGCTCTCCTCGTGAATCAAGGCAACACTTCTAGCATGCGCTGATACTGCCAAATAGATGTACAACTCCTTGTGATCAACCGGCTTTGACAAGATTGGATGTCTCTCCAAATCATTCGCCAGAGCTCAAAACGCATCTTCACAATCCTGCATCCATTCAAAGTTTCTCCTTCCCTTCCTAATCAAATCAAAGAAAGGAATGCATTTGTCAGTTGCCCTAAAGATAAATCGACTTAAATCAGCAAACTTCCCATTCAAACTTGCACTTTTTTAATGGTTCTGGGTGCTTGAGTATCTCGAATAGCCTGAATCTTTTCTAGATTAACTTCAATTCCTTGAGCACTGACAATATAGCCCAAGAAATTTCCTAACACAACACCGAATGAGCATTTCAAAGGATTGATCTTCATGTTATAAAGTCGGGGGATGTCGAACATCTCTGCCAAGTCTCGAATATGGTCGTTTGATTGGCGTGACTTCACGAGCATATCATTCACGTAGGCTTTCATTATCCTCCCAATTTGATCTTTAAACATCTGATTAACTAAGCGTTGATAGGTTGATCCAGCGTTCTTCAACCAAAACGACATACCACATAACAGTATAATCCAACAACTGTCACAAATCTAGTGTGTTCTTGATCGGGGACATGCATCGGGATTTGGTTATATCCAGAGTATGCATCCACGAAGGATAACAATTCATGCCTTTTGGTAGAATCAACTAGCAGATCAATCCTTGGAAGGGGAAAACTATCTTTAGGACACGCCTTGTTCAAGTCTGAATAGTCGATGCACATTCTCCACTTCCAGTTCACCGTCTTCACCAGCACGGGATTAGATATCCATTCAGGATAGAGGGCACCATGAATAAACCCATCGACTTTCAGTTTATCCGCCTTCTCTTTAACTGCAATGGATCTCTTCGGATCTATGCCTCCCCTTTTCTATATGGAACATACTTCAGATCAACGTTTAGTGCACAACTCGCGAAGGCAAGCGCTATCCCACACATGTCAGAATGAGTCCAAGCAAATACATCCAAGTTTGCATAGAGAAAATCGGCAAGTTCTCTCATCATTGAAAGACTGAGCTGCGTCTTAACTTCAAGACCTGTGATGGGTCATCATGGTTGAATGTTATATCGATCTTCGGCTCAGCCGGTGCCACCTTGGTTTCCTTAGGCTCCTCTTCATCATCTCTCATATATATATCTCTATAGACCCGACTGTGGTACCCATGCCAAGGCTTAGGCGCCATTTGTCAATCTTCAGTAACTTGGTGCGGACAGATTTGCCACACCCTTTTCCTTACGCCGAGCTTCTCTCAATTCAGCCACAGAATAAGCACGTCCAATTGCCCGATCACCATGCACCACTCCTACTTCAATATCGGTCAAAAATTTCAAAGTTAAACACCACGGGGAAAGAGCTGCCTGAAATTCAGCCAGGGCCAACTGTCCAAAAAACGTGTTATGGTGAGTCAACATCCAAAACAAAGAATGGTAGGATCTACACTCTCTTATATTCACCTTCCCCCAATTCTGTTGGCAACTCCACATAACCAACTGCCTCAGTCGCCACACCATTGAAACCATGTATGCGAGTTTTAGATGGTTTCAAATCTTTAGCCTCCATTCTCATTTGATCATAAGCCTTCTTGAAAATAATGTTTATCAAACTTCCACAATTATCAAAATTCTTCTCACCAGAGCTGGGCCAATCATGGTAGAAATGACCATCGAGTCAATTATAGGAGCCTCTACTCTATATGCATCCCTGCTCCTAAACACTATATCATCAGCCATCGTACGTTGTTGCTTGGCCAGAGTTCCGTCCTCCGTATTTGAACAATACACAAAATCCACATGCTCAACGTGCTAGCATAACGCTCCATTTCCTGCCAACTTCTATCCACGGGATGTGGTCCTCCAACTATCGTGTTTATCACTAATCTTCCTCCGGTCCGCGTAGGCTCCTTAGCGCTATGCGGAACTTATCCTTGATTGGGGTCAGATGTCCCCTGTCCACCATCCTACAGAGCTTTCATGCATTGATGTAGCTTTTTTCCTGAATTAACTTCTCGGTAGCATTCTGGAGTTGTCTTTACTCATTCGTATTGTGCCCATAACACTCATGAAACCGGCAATACTTTCCAGCCTGTTTTTGTGCCTCTGTTGACTCCTTTAGATGCGACTTCTTGTATTGAAAAGTATTACTGGAGGATAAGTAGATATTCTCCAGGGATGCTTTTAAAGGCATATAGTTGTCATACATAGGAATCCTAGGCTTTGGTCTTCCAAGCTCCTTCTTTCGGTCTCGATTCCCTTCATTGTTTCTCTTATGTTGATTCGGCTTGTTCTGAACATTAACTTGAACCTTTCCAGAATTCTCATCAAACTGCTTTATTGTAATGTTGCTTTATACCACTTCTCCTCTCGGTCCTATAGAATTGCTTTTGCTAGAGGACCTGTCTTCCTCCTTCCTCATAAATAGAGCCGCCTTTGAATAGAGCGGTCCAATGTGGCCGGCGGTTTCCAACTAGCCAATCACCAAACTCAGATTCCAGATCAACCCCTCTTGTCACAGCCATTAGTATAGCATGGTAATTTGGGTTGCTGACTTCTATAGCAACGATATGAGATCTTTCCAAGTAGTCCTTCAATGATTACCCCGGAGTCTGAACCACGCTCGATAGTGACATCACATCTTTAGGACGAGTGGCATGAATCCGAAACCGCTCCACAAACTTTGTTGCCAGTTCATCAAATCTTGAAATCGATCATGGGGGTAATCTTGTAAACCACATCGTCACAATCCCAGGGAGGGTTATAGAAAAGCATCTACATTTGGTTGCGTCATTGGCTCTCGCTGAGTCCATCAACCATTCATACCTCATAATGTGCTGCCTGGGGTCATTTTTTCCCTCATAGGCAGACATCGTAGGCATGTTGAACCTTCTCGGGTACTCCGCATGTTAAACGTTGTTAGTTAACGGAGTATGGCTCCTCAAAATTCCTTAATCATCATTCGTCAAACCCTGGTTCTCCCTCACCAACTATCCAACCATCGCTGATAAGTCCGGTGTCTGGATGGGTAGTGCCAAGTGGTGGTCGCGCTCCACCTCATGTAAATGGTCCGGTCAATGTCTACGAGCCATATCACACCTCCTTGGTCTATCTTCCTCCTGATGTGCACCCTGAGCATTCATCTCATCGTTATTCCGGAGGGGTATTTAGTCAGCATTCAAATGGACTCCTACATCCAAGCCTTTGTAAATAGCTACGGACCGATTCCCCAAGTGCAGTTGGTGGACCCCTCCTCTGGAGGAGGGATTGGCACCGATCGTTCTTGGCAGACCTTATTGGTTTGTCAAGCGATGCTTCGACGTCCCAGCTTGCTCTCATTTGACTCTGTGACGTTTATGCCTATGATGTTCATCTTCTGATGAGACTGAACTCTCTGACGCCGAGTAAGAAGCAAGATCCCTTCTGGCACTCTGACGTTGCAATTGGGCAATTTGGTTCATTAGGTTAGCATTAGTCTGGATTTTCTCAGTCAACTACCTACGGCGCTTCATTAACTCCCTCATCAAGTTGTTGAATTTAGCTCTAGTTATAGAATCTGTGGGGTTTTGGACTTCAGTAGGTTCCACATTCAAATTTGCAGGCCGGTTGCTTGGAGCTCCTTATTGAATGTTGGTAGTTTCATTTTCATCAACATTCTGGGAAGTCGATCCGGTATGCTTCACCATTCTGGACTTCTTTGCTTATATTCCAGTAAATCTGAGTAGTATCTGCAAGCTTATAAAGTTGAATCTAGATCTCCTTCGGAGGATTTTATCAATCCAATAGCAGCACAGGGGATCCTAATAGGATGAGAATCAGACCTTCTCAGTGAAAGCACCAAAATGTTTGCAACCAAATCGGCCACAAACACCTAAGAATAGATTTTTGTAGTGAAATAAATGAAGAAACTAAATTAAAACGACGGAATATATCAAATTAACAAGAAAATTACAGCAGAAAACAAGAACAACAAGATTTATAGTGGTTCAGCGTTGATTGCTTATGTCCACTTTGAATATTCTCTTTATTGATTCACAATAATCTTGATTACAGTAAGAAACAGAAAGAAACAAGAGAATAATATAGGAAGTTGATTATAATAATAGTGCTATTTAACTAATAGTGAAAAGATCCTCAGAATGACCCTATGGGCCTTTATTTATAGGTGAAGAAGACCACTAATCTAAGTGGAATCTCAGAAACTGAACTTCCCCTTCCTTATGGGCCCACCATAGAGAGTGCTAGGCCCAAATCTCAATGGAGAGGGATCGATACTGATCCCTCTATATGTTGAATTTGGGGCAATGATCCCTACGGTAGCTTCCTCATGCTCGAATATGATGGTATCTCGAGTGTCATGATGATTAGATGTGTGAAGCTTGAGTTCTCACTTGATCTTTGGTTCAAATTTACACTAAAATTTTCATTGTTGACCCCCATACAATGGGCAATACCAATCCATCTGGCTTTATAAAAGTATGTCGATCCATTTATTCCCTAAATGCTAAGCTAACCCCTCATGTTTCAACAAGTCATGTCAAACTAGGCACCATCACCTAAGTCGGTCCCTCATTTACACTACCTATGTTGATAATCCATTTAGATAGACACACCGATCAATATGTTTTACTTTGATATACTGATCCCTCTAGTATTTTATCTATGTTGACAAATGACTATGCCGATCCCTATGCCATCCAAGCAAATTTCCATATTTATGACATCTTACGTTGTCTGTCTGTCAACTCTGTCCAATCCAAATTTCGTATAACTATCTAAACTCTATTTTTGGGTCCTATAGCCTTTGCTCCACGGTTATTCTTCTTGACAACAGTCGGGTCTATCTAGCGTGATCAGTCCAATATAGTCAAGTTAGGGTACCTGGTAATAGGTGTAAATACCATTCATATTCCAATTACCTACTTTACAGAATATGTAGGCGAGATTTCAATCGAATATGTCCTTTTTTAACCTACAACTCCAGGGATCTTGCTTAGGCATAATAATTTAACTCAACGATATAAATTTCAATGTTATATTAAAATCATGTAATTTCCCACTCATCTTTCTAGCTTTTCAAATGTCCCAAATCCGAATCCATCGCCTTAATTGATTCCTTTTCCTTTTCAATTCAAAAATATGTATAACAAGATATATATATATATATATATACATACCCACTAGAATTACAGATCTGAGAGGAGATTTGAACTAAGTGGAATATGGATTTATAATTATGAAATTTATCTTTTTCCACTGCATCAGTTCGCTCCTTCTCTTCTTCTCTTCTATTTTCTACCCTTCTATGATTATATATATATAATATTTAACAATTAATAGAAATAACGAAGAAGGGAAATGGGAGAGCTTCGCTGCTTTGATTAGAAGATAAGAACTGACAAGTGAGGGGCTAGGCCTGAACTTATGGACAATCGAATCAGTGTATTTGTTAGATTTAAAATAGTTAAATCTAGTCCTCGGCCAAGGTTCAACCCTAGCCGACATAATCTCTATCGGTCAACCACTCCATTATAGGTGGTTGACCGCTAGCGATCGACGGGTGCAAGGAAGGGGTCGACCGGTTGGGGTTACCATGTAATTGTTAAATCAAATAAACCAACCAAACCAATTAAGTTTGATCGATTTGGTTCGGTTTTGTTAGTTAATTGGTTGATTTTGGTTTTTGCTTTTATATTTATTTAGTTTATTGGTTTATTTTTCAATATTTGAAAACTAACCATTAAACTAAATTAAAAAATTATTTTAATATAGCAAAATTACTGCTGGCAACACAACTACTTACAATATTTTTATAACAATGTTATTTTTAGTTCAATTCAGGTTAATATTTTTAGAAGACGAGTTTGTTTTTTAAAATGTTTGCATGATATGGACCCAATTAATTTTTTTAATCTTATATTATATCAACAACTAGAAGATCTAACTAATTTTTAGAACAACCAAAAAACCAACCAAACCAAGCCAAATATTATCAATTTGGTAGGTTTTGGTTTAAAAAAAATTTGTTTAGTTTGGTTTGGCTTATATTTCTTGAATGGTTATTTTGGTTTCAATATTTTTAAATGGTTTCAAACCAACCATTAGCTCACCCCAATCGACCAGTGGGCTCCACACGGTTAACATAATTTATTTTTCTTTTTATTTCTAGATGGTTATTTTCTTTTTATTTCTAGATGGTTATTTTCTTTTTGAAAACTTCAAATGTCAGTAGCTTCTTCGTTTGAACTCCGATCGCAGAACTTCAAATATGAAAGATGCTCAAAAAATTGCCATGAATATAATAGTACAAGTTTCATGGTCAAATTATGATGTTTTATCAAATTTTATTTTTGAGCCTTAATAATTATTAATTACCATTAATTTTACAAGGTGTTACAATGACTCGGTACCGGAGTTGACATCCCACATGGCCAAATTTGGCAAAGCGTTTTGGGTCAGTGTTGGATCTCATCCTGCCCTGGTGCACCCCTAAGCCACCTTATCATTCTATGTACACAAATCACATTTAAGTCTTCAACTCATCCCTCTCCTAAACTCGGTACTGATTTAAGGGCATCGAACCCTATACTTAGCCAAATTTATAGCAAAGTTCTCCACTCCAATCAGAGACACCTCCTTCCAAGCTAGCTCGAAGTGAACCCCTTCATGGCCCGAAGTTTTTGCATATAAAACCCAAAGTAGAAGCACCTCGATCCAATGCATAATGCCATCATCGATCCAAAATTCCTTCACCCATAACTTGAGCAAACAAACACTAGATGACATGAAGTTCGAAACTTAGCTTCATGAGTTCTTCCTTGACTTCTCCCCTAAATTGCATTCAATTTGCCCAGTACTTCTTGGATCGGTGTCAACTTGTAACACTGACGATTCTATTTCTAAGTTGTCATTCAAATGATACTTTCAACCAAAAAAATAATATATACACAGACATTCACATATACAATACATCTAAACAAAGAAAACATGTGCATTAATCCAATTGTAACCTAGATCTAAGTATGCAGGAGGTGGAAGAGCCTTAAGAACATGTAAACCAGTTTGGATCCAACTTTATATAAAACTTGTTAAAAATAGTTTGTAATTAACATGGGTGTCTAGTTATGACTTTTAAAGTTCAAAAATCGTTTTAAAAACATCATTTCATGGATATAATGATTAATTAGTAAGTGAGAGGTTCCAACCACTCACCTAAATCCAAAGCCATCCAAAAATGATCCAAATCCCATAGGATGAACAACAGTGGCTCTGAATTCAAGGTGTCTCAAATTATAAATCTCCAAAATCAAGTGGTAATCTCGCTAATTCACTTCTTAATTAATCTCGCTAATTCACTTCTTAATAATAAGTGTTTGCTAATTAAAGTAAGGTTTAGAGTGGTTTATGGACTGGAGAAGGTTAATGGTAACTTCTCTAACTATTTTGAGAAGTGTTAAGGGGCTAGAGAAAGTCCCATCTGCCTACATTTGACTCTAATCCTAAAATGGACCTTTGGGCTTAGCCAGTGATCCACTAACTGCCCATTAAGTTGTCCAAGATCAATCAAAACTTCAAATAGTCATATCTTATAAATGGTAAGTCTGTTTTCTTATTATGACCATTACATGGAAAGAGAAACCATCATCACGATCTAATGGAAGTAGTTTCAGACCCCAGTTCGACTTCCATCAAAAGTTGTGAGCCTTACAATGTTTTTAAGGTCAAAGCTATCCAATAAAAATGATAAGAAATGTCACTAGTTGACATTTTCTATATTATAAAATCATACAACCCACCATAAAAATAATATTAATATTTTACAATCTTCTAATATGTAAATACAGTTTATTATACATCTGTTCAACATATTCGATTAGAACATCGCAAGAAAAACTCAGTATTCATCAATTTCAGAATCTTCCAATCAAATGAAGACTTGAATTCTCAACATTTTAAAATAAAAACCATATAAATCGATGCAACATCTTAAAATCTAAAATATTTCATGCTATACAAATCAATTCAAGCTGTATCACTTTCACCAACTCTGTTCAGAGATCATCGAAACCGAGGAAAGCACCTCCAGTATCTATGGTTGTCGCTTTTATTATCCGTTAGCATCTAATTTCAACCCGAGCGAAACTCAAGCATCAACCATCTTCATGAATGCACAAACTCGCATAACCATCATTAGATATGTGCCAAACTTAAGTACAAGCACTCCATATCACATTAACAACCTCCTGACATGGATATACATTTAATCCAGGCATCAACTTTTTTTACATGACAACTTCTAATTCAAGCATTGTTTCTATATCTAGGAATGGCTACATCTCCAAGTAGCGATGACGATGTGCATGAGATTCCAAGCGTTAGTGATTCAAGTTTGTTCATTGTGCGGTGAAGTATTTTATTTGACAGCATAAATTTTTTTAGAAAGACAATTAGAATAGGGTTGGAACCGAAGAGAAAAATTTATGACGAGGAGGACATGAGTTTTCAAAGTAGAGAATAAAAGGTTATTATCACGAGAGAAAAAAACAGATTTAGTTTGTTTTTTTTCCTTTCCATTTTCCATTCAGGAGTGTTGTTTGTTCTATATTTTGTTATTATTTAAACTCAAGATTTTGATTCGTGAACTATGTGTAGTGGTTCAGGGATTCTCGTCAGAGGGTATTGAGTCAAGGCATAATTATTAAGCATAGGGTTTGAATATCTATTAGTAGGGTTTTTGAGTTTACACATTATAAGGATTTGAATATTCAACTCTAATAGTAACTTTAAAGGCAGCAGCAGGCACTAGGCCGAAATTGGGTGTATGCTTATATCCTTTATTTTCTAAATTTACTTATTCACACCTTATCTTATATTTTATCAATAAATTTTCCAAATATTTCAAAATAGCATCACCTCCACTAGGGACTGCATGATTCTCTAAGTGGTATCAAAGAAGGTTGTTAATAATGCCTTTTTGGAGGGTCAGTCCATAACTAGGTCATGTATGTTTAATAGAACTAATTACGCTTACTAGAAGGCTGGGATGAAATTATATTCAATTTTAGTTGATTAAGATATTTAGGATATAATAGAAACTGGTTACACTCCACCCATGACAATAATTAATGATGTTGAATTTTTTAAACCTAAGGAAAAATGCAATTAGCTGATAAGAAACTTCTTTCATTAAAAGCAAAAGTTATGAATGCTTTTATTGTGCTCTTGATAAAACTGAATTTCTGCATAGAAAATTTGGCACACTTTGAAGGTTACACACAAAGGTAAATATCAAGTCAAGAAATCATGTCTTGCTCTGCTCAGTAATAAAAATGGAAATTTTGTGATGTTAAAGGACAAAAGCATAAAAGAGATGTACAAACGCTTTGTTGTGTTAGTATACAATTCCAAAGCTTTAGGCAAGGTGTACACTGAAGTAGAGTGGGTTTACAAAATACTGAGAGTTCTTCTAAAAAACTTCAAGATAAAAGTAATAGTTATACTGAAGTTCCAAATGTGCAGACAAATAGCTCTATATCGTTCTTTATACGAACCAACGACCAGCTTTGGAATGGGCCAAAGTTTTGATAGGCCTTTTCTGGGTCAGAATTCGGATCCGTATCGAGGCAGGTCGTTACAGTTGTCCAGGGTAAAAAGAAAAGAAATGAACATCGAACCTATCGTATATCTCACAGCACATCAAATAGAATATAATAATCATTATAGGTATAAATTTATAGAGGCAGTAATAACTATGTGATCAAAATATCAAAGTACAGATCCACGGAGATATAAAATAGAGTTTATACAAACGTAAATGAACTCAAGATATCTCTAAAACAAAAATAGCCAACACTTCCTAGACTCTAGAGTTTCGCATAGCGGAAAAAGCAATGGTAAATCCATAAGATACGAGAGCACTCCATCCTACTTGTCCTTTAAAATATCATAATGTGCACCTAGACTTGCTATTTAGTTTACTCAAAGTACCCGAGATAATAAGAAGCAAAGCATAAAATCTCGAGTTAGACAATGTGTGAGCATTAAGAAATCTCAAAATAATATACAAGTCAACATAGTAAAACAGAGACACTTAGTATGGAGGACCATACCTGATATGTCCTTGCATCCAACAAGTTAGCACATAACACCATATGTGTTGCACTATCATTATCATCATATAGATATACTACTAAGTATAACATAGGTGTCAAGGTACCTAACATAAAATACCTACATCACAAGACATCCACAATAGATGTAAAACAATCCAATCAACACCACGTCAATACTGGATCTAGTATTCTTTCACGTACCATCACCAAGGTACTACCATCATCAAGGTAGGATAGACCATCACAAAGGCCTACGGTACAAAGGTGATCGTCCCCACATACCCTTGCCTCATGAAACACTTTCCTCATCCAGAGTTACCACTGTCCTTTTTACACAACTCGATATCAGAAAACACTACGTCCAATTATATCACTCCTCCCATCAAATGTGCCTCTTCAGACATCACCAAGTCCATGTACACTTCTCGCTCATAATAGTCAACTAAAATGATTCACTCATCGATCCATCAAAGTCCAGAACATCTCTCGACATCTAACTACACTAGGTCATCTTGTTGAATTTTTGAAGTCACTTTGTCAAAGCGTCACCTTGCCTCCTATTTCAAAGATCATCTCCACATCTTGCGCTAACGTTACACTCGATCATCGAGTAATAAATGAACCCTCTAGCATGCTCCCTAAGGTGACCACTATACCCCCGAATCAAGTCCCAAAGAAATTCTAAAGTTTCACCTTGCCACGACAAAAATTCATTACCTCTAGCCTCAGTTCAGGTCCACCCCATGACTGAACTAAAGTCGTTCTCCCAAAAGACCCCCGAGCAAACCACAAAATACACTGAACCAAGCCACCTTTCTCCCCGAATAGGCTTCCATGTTGGACTACCAAGCCAACTCCACCATCAAACAGCCTCCTCCGTCCAGAGCGGTACCATAACCCACCGAACCAAATTCTATGCTCGGACGTTGGTCCAATACTCCACCGAACCAACGTTGCTATTCAGACATGAACCAACTTCCCTACCGAACCAATTTCCTACAGCATCGTTGAGTCCAACTTTAACATTGATTTCACTCCTATGCTCTATTCTTTCACCCATTTGCATTCCCTATGTAGCAATACAATCAACATTCTCGAGTGAATCCCTGTTCGAGCCTGATTTCACGGTTCCTAACTCTAAGTCATTCCAATAAACGATTCGACTATACAACCATTCGTACAAACACAACACGCACATAAATCATATCCAACATCCAAACACATATCAAATCATAGATTCATCATGCAAAAACATCCATAATATAGTCTATCACATGCAAAGGCAATTATACTCCGAAATAACATGATTAAGGCACTTAAAACAATTTAAAATTCAATTTACTTCAGGTTTGACTTAGAAAATAGTTCCAAAACATTAATTTGACATTAACAATGAGTTTAAAATATGTCAAAACCTATGGATACATATATAGTAAAGTGAGAGATGATAAATCACTCACCAAAACCTTTGTGCAAATCGATGCAATCTGAGAATCAACAGCCAAGTCCAAACATTCTTTCACAAAAATGTACATTTAAAGCTCTCTAATGAATCCCTTTGCTTTTCAATGGTTTGGTCTTGATTTGGATGAGAAAAGAGAAGATTTTTGGATGAAGAATCGAATAATGGAGGTTGAGACTTATTTGAGAAGTAGAGGAAAAATGAGTTGGTGCTGATGGCTCAGCCTATTTATAGCCAAAACTCAAAGCATCGCCCAGAAACACCAGACAGACTTACCCCTTGAACCAAGTACCTACTGGATAGCAAATCCAATTCAACTCGCCACCACTGGACAGAAAATGTATGACATTTTCAAATTCCAATTTTCAAACAGCCATATCTCTTAGCCGGAAAGTCTAACTCGCTATTATGGCTGCTCTACGAAGAGGGAAACTATCATATATTTCCGATGGAAGTGGTCTTGGATGCTAATTCGGCTTCTATCAAAAGTCATATGGGTCAAAATCGCACAAAGAAATTCAACAAAAATAATAGATGTGGAAAATGTCCCTAAGGTTCATTCTCCAAAGTTATAGAGATATACAACCTTACATTGATTAGGTAATAATATTTTACGATCCTTCGATATGTAAAACACGGCTCGTTGCAGCTCTTGAGTCTACTGGTGAGTTTCTCTATAAATATCAAACCTATAACAACTGAAGAGGAGATTCACACTGTACATCTTCTACACTCTTTTCTTCTTTCCCAAATACACTCTAGAAACTCTATTATAAATCTGATATCCACTGGATTATGGTCAGATCTGATAAAATTAGTTGTAATTCGAAGAGAAAACGACTAATAATAAAGATTAAAGCGGATGTAGGTCTGAGAATTCATCGAACCGCTACAAAAATTGTGTCACCTTTTCTGTTTTTACCTTTATATTATTATAATTGGTTCTTTCATCATATTTGGGAGTTGGTGCCATTTTTACTTCAACATTTTGGTGTTTTCACTAGGAATAAGCTAGATTTCACAACCTAACACTTGAATCTGGAGTTTGAAGAAGATAAAGAGACCTAACACTAGACCTATGATTTGAGGAAGTCAACCATAGCATAGGGGCAACCAGGTGGTGTCCTTAAATTCCAATTAATCCATCTATGTGACCGAAGAGGAGATGGAGAGAATGATGAAAGAAATGCAAGATGGAATAATGGCTCCACAATAGGAGATGATAGATGGATTTTTCTAAAGGTTAGGACAACAATGAATGGCTGGAGCTACTAGAATTAAGAAGAAAGGATTAGGAACTAATGCAGAAGCATCTAAAGTCAGAGTGGAGCAAGTTGGAACACTTCCCACATGAACAAGACATGTCAGTAAATCCTCTCAGTATCGGTAGGATTCTACTCAGGGGAAATCTTGGTTTGAACCTGGGATGAGCTGGAACGTCGGACGTGAACGTTACTAGAGCCAGAAACACAAGTCAGAACATAAATGCATAGCAACCGGAGGAGTATATACCAAAGTTTCCCTACAGAAACCGAGGGCGGAATGAAGCCAAAGGTGCAGGTTAGAGTGCGGGTGCATAACCAGAGGATCATGTGCTGGAATCCCCCTACAGGAGCAAGGGGCAGATGTAGCTATTGATCAAAGACCTTCATTGGATGGAAACAACCGAATAGCTGAGTTGGTCAGAAGGATAGTGAGAGGGGACCTCTAGACCAGAGCTTAGAGGACGTAGATAGGAATCCATTTACCTCTAACATCCGGAATGCAAGGAATCCTCCCGGTTTCAAACTTTCAACGTTGGAAATGTACGATGGGCAGACAAGATCCAGCGGTTCATCTAATGAGATACATCTGACACATGGAGGTGTTCGGGGCTTCTAAGATGGTGACGGAATGGTGATTCCAATTAAATCTGAGAGATATGGTTGTATTATGGTTCAAACAACTGGAGAATGGGTCCATAAGCACGTGGACTGAGTTAATAAATAGGTTCCTGAGACAGTTCAAAGTTCATCTCTCTCGACCAAAGAATGTGATGATGCTACCAACCATAAAGAAAAGACCTGGAGAGACCTTAAGAAGTTATTTAACAAGATTCAATGCAGTATCAGTCATGATGAATAAGCCGGATCCATCGATAATCCTGATGGCGACAGTGTCTAGAGTTGCAAGTAAGACCGACTTCAAAATTTAATTGGAAAGGGATCCACCGATGAATCTCATAGAATTTGAACATGAATCTAAGAGATATCTACGTTAAGAGGTCACTAAGGCTGATAATACTGATGTTAATGCTGTGGACGATGGAGGACCGTCCAGAGTAGGATATGGAAAACAAAAGGGAAGTAAAAAGCTGATAACAACTCCGAAGGACCGAATAGGAAAAAGAGGGAATCGAAGTTCTTTTCTTACACTGACTTAACCAAAACCCCAAAGAGTATGTACCTGGATACTAGGGGCAGATTCCCTATCAAAGGCTAGCTAAGAGGGAGCCCACTGATCGAGAGAGAAGGTCTGGAAATTTTTACCTATTCCATAAGCTAGACAGACAAGAAATAAACGAGTGCAGACATCTTCGTGATCTGATGGAAGAACTAGTTTGGGGCAACCAACTACAATAGTACGTAAGTAACCAAACTGTGTCTGCACTGAATGCATCAGGGAGCAACCGAGGATCCGGGTCGAGATTCGAAATCCCATGATCGAGATGGATAGGAGTCAGGCTCGATTTCTACGCTCTCCTTTTAATACTGAATAATTAAGACAATAATAATCTCAAAATGCTTACACATGTATGAGATCTCAATTAGTCTCTAGGTACGCTCTGAGTTGGGTGTCCAAGATGAATAGATAAGATAATAATAATAAGCTTGGGCTGCTTACATGTGTACATGATCTTTATCAATCTTTACCCACGCTCTATGTTGGATGTTTGAGAAGAATAATTAGAACTTTTGTTTGCTTGTTTGCTTTGATTTGAATATATGATTTCCACTTGAATGTGATGACTGATATTGAACTTGGTAGTCCCATCTGGAGAGGTGGGAGCGGTGATCGCAAGAAGTAAGTCTCTTTACTAGAGAGTAAGTGGGTGGATGAGTCCCCTTCTCGAAGAATGAGGGGATTGGGCTTATCAAGGATCCGAAGAGGTCAAAAGTAAGTCCCCTCACTGGAAAGTGAGCAGATGAATTTGCTTGTTATTAAATCCCCTCATCGGAGAGCGAGTGGATTAGGCTTAGCAAGGATCTAGAGAGATTGAACCCTAGATTGGATGTTAAACGATCCGAAGAGATCGAACCCTAGGTTGGATGCTAAATGATCTGGAGAGATTGAAAACCTAGGAGGATTGAATGGTCTGGAGAGATTGAACCCTAGATTGGATGATTGAACGGTCAAGAGAGATTAAACCCCAACTCGGATGATAATATGATTTGAAGAAATAGAACCCTGGCACGGATGTTGACTTGATAAAAGGATTTACACACCTTGTAATCGGATTAAGGTGGATGAATCCAAGCAAACAAGGGATGGTTTTGACAGGTAGTATGATTAGGAGTACGCATTTGGTTTGTTCAGTTGGTCCAATCATGAAAATTATTAAACCGAACTAAACCCAATAAAACTAAAAACCGAACCAACCTAATTAAGTTTAGTTGGTTTGGCTGATTATCCAATTTAACCAAACTAAAAATGATTCATATTTTTTGTTTGAAATATTCACTGTACTTCAAAATAAAACATAAATATAAGATTAAAGTATTCTTATTTGGTAATCATATGCTTCTTAATAGTAATTTTGACACATTACTAATGAATCAAATTTATTAAAACTACTAAACTAATCTAAAAAAATCATTATATCATTTGTACTTTTGAAAATATAATATCAGTTCGATTAATTTGGTTAAACCGATAGTCGAACTAATTTTTTTTGCGGCCGATTAGAAACCAATTTAGTTTCAAACCTAAACCAACCAAAATAAATTGGTTTGGTCGGTTTATTTGGTTGTGCTCACACCTAAATATGGTACCTCTGGATAGAGACATGCGGCTCATGATTCGTAGTTGACACTTAAGCGAGGATTGGAGTCTAAAGCTATAATAGGTTTAGAATGACCTTTGGCCCATAGGAGAATCCAAAGGAGCCGTATGTTTCACCATGATCGAGGTCAACGGATGGCCAGAGAGCTCAATTATCGAAGATTGACAGCTGCAAAAACATTTTCTTGAACAAAGCACAATTTACATTTGAAAGGCATACTTTGAAGGGCAAGTGTTAACCCACTTTTTAGATAAGCCGATTTCAACTAGACTTAGATTGCCAAAATGAAGACAAGAAGAGTCAAAAAATTGGAAACATGCTAAGCCCACCTCCTATTTCAAAGATCATCTCCTCATTGTCCTCTAACATTACACTCGAACAACGAGTAATGAATATACCCCTCTGGCATGCTTCCTAAGGCACCCACTAGACCCTCGGAACAAGTCCTAGAAAAATCCTGCAGTTTCCCCTTGCCACGACCAAAATTCATCACCTCTAGCCTCGGTTCGGGTCCACCCATCATCGAACCAAAGCCATTCTCCTAAAAAACGCCGAGCCAACCATGCAATACACCGACTCGACCCACCCTCCCAAACAGGCTTCCATGTTCAGCCACCGAGCCTGCTCTACCACGAATAGCCTCCTCCGTCTAGAACCAGACCATCACCCAATGAACTGAATTCCCTGCACGACCACTAGTCTAAACACTGCATTGAACCAATTTCGTTGTTCAGACCCGAACCCAATTCTCTATTAATAAATTTGTTGTAGCATTGCTAAGTCCAAGTTTCACACCAATTTCACCACTACGCTCTGTTCTTTGACCCTTGTGCATTACGTATGTAGCGATACAACTCTCAACAGTCTTGAGTCAATCTCGGTTAAAGCTTGGTTTCGCGGTTCCTAACTCTAAATTTCTTCAATAAGCGTTCACATAAACACAATAGGATACAAACCATATCCAACATACAAACATCCAAGTACGCATTAAGCCATAGCGATTCATCATGCAAATACATCTATAATATAGTCTATCACATGCAAAGACAACTATACTCAAAATAACATGATTAAGACACTTTAAAAAATTCGTTTTACTTCAGGTTTGACTTAAAAAACTATTCCAAAACATTAATTTAACCTTAAAAATGAGTTTAAAACATGTCAAAACATATATATATACACACACACACACACACACACATACATATATAGTAAGGTGAGAGATGATAAATCACTCACCAAAACCTCAAAAATCCAAGTTTTGCACGCAAATTGATGCAAATCTGAGAATAAACAGCCAAGCCTAGATTTTCTTTCGCAAAAATGCATATTTGAAGTTCTCTAATGAATCTCCTTGCTTATCAATGGTTTGGACTTGAATTGGATGAGAAAAGAGAAGACATTTGGGTGAAGAATGGAATAATGGAGGTTGAGACTTAGTTGAGAAGTTGACGAAAATGATTTGAGGATGATGGCTTAGCCTATTTATAGCCAAAACTCAAAGCACCCCCTAGAAACAACAAACAGATCTACCCCCAAACCTAACACCTACCAGATAGCAAATCCTATTCGGTCTCCCAGACATACCACCACTAGACAGAAAATCTTTGACTTCTTTAAACTCCGATTTTCAAGCGATCAGATATCTCAGCAAGAAGTCCAAATCGTTATTATGACCACTCTATGGAAAGAGTAACCATCGTATCTTTCCAATGGAAATAGTATTGGATGCTAGTTCGATTATGTCAAAAGTTATAGGCTTTTTAAGGACTTTTAGGGTCGAAAACGCATAAAGAAATTCAACAAAAATCATACATGTGGGAAATGTCCCTAAGAGTCATTCATAATATTTTACGATTCTCTGATACATAAAACACGTGTCCTTATAGCTCCTGGGTTTACTGGGGAGTTTTTCCGTAAATATCAGCCCTACATTAATCGAAGATGGGATACACACTCAACATCTTCTTCACTCTAATCTACTTTTCCAAACACACTCTAGAAACTATTACTACCTCAGTTATTGATTTTGATGACAACAAACCAGATAACAAAAATATACATTCATATAAACAATAGGTACTAATGTTTTGCCAAGTTATATAGTACATAGTGCAGCATATTATAGAGGTGTTGAAGCGAAGAGTGTACTATATAAAAGACTCAAAAATGGACATGAAGACTCATGAGTACAAAAACTAAGATATAAAGATCTCAAGATTATAATATAGTATATAGAGTCAGAGAATATTGTTAAAATCCCCGGTAGCAATCTTTGATCTTTATCTCCTATTTCTCTATCTTTTATATTTCTAAACAAAATAAATTTTCAAAATATATTTAAAAATATTTTATAAAAGTTTTTCAAAGATCAAAATGTTTATAAACTATGATTAAAGTTTTTGACAAAGTATCAAACTATTTTACAAAGTATAGCATTTCCAAAACATTTTTAAAGAAAAATTAGTTTTCAATTTTTACAAGCATATGTCGATATATGCCCAAATGATATGTCGACATATATGCCACCAAATGGATTTTCAAATTTTGAAATGAAGTGTCTATTCATCGCAACTCTTCTGAAATGTGCACATCTATTTATACACTATATAAAAGGGAGTTAAAACAAATCTTTTAGTAGTTATTAACTTATTTTTTCCCTCCCCTAGCTCTCTTAAAAACTCCATTAAAAACTAAATTCTTTGCAGAATCATTTAGAATTAATTCATACTTTTGTGTATTGATTCAATGCTACCTTGTTACTGTGTTGGAATTATCTCTCTCCCCCAAATCAAATATCAAAGTGGTATTCAAGAGGCTATCGGATCCATTGTATCCAAAGTTCAAGAAATTATCTTTAGAAAATAACTCTATTTGTATTTGCTTGAGTGTTCTTGCAGTCCATTCAAATCAAGTGGGTGTACTTGGTAGTCCAGAAATCCACCCTAAGCCCCGAGTAGTCTCGAAATCGAGATTGTAATTGGCTTTGTCTTCTGCCCGTTTAAAGATTTTCATTTGAAAAGAAATATGTACAAGCAATTGTAAGAGACTGGACGTAGGAGGAATCCAAACCAGTATAAAATCTATGGTGTCATCTTTCTACCTCTCTACTTTATTACTTTTGGTTTTATCTATGATAGCATTTATAATTGACTGTTAATATATTTCTATGTTGAAGATGTGTGATTTAACATTAAACTTGAAAGAAAATTAAATTTTTTTTACAAAAGTTAGAAAACACTAGTCATCCCCTCTAGTGTTTAGTAGGCTTTAAGATCCATAATTCTGCAATCCACATTTAGTATCAGAGCACTAATTTTTCAAAAACTTATAATTTGACTTTTGAAAAGTTTAAATGGATAGTAATATTTTTAACACTTCTGTAGAATAATAATTTTTTGAAGTCAACATGTTAATAGAAATTAATTGTTTTGAAAAGTCACTTGATATGTTGAAAAGGCACGATTTTGAATTGCAGGAATAAGTTTGTTATATGAAAATGATGAATTGACACTTGATGTTCAAACATCACAAAACAAGAAGGATAAATGAATTCTGAATAGTGGATGCTCAAGACATATGGCTAGAAATCTAGAGAGCTTGAAAGATATTGTTTATAAAGATGGCAGATTAGTTAACTTCGAAGATAACTCAAAAGGATATGTGATTAGCATCAACAATGTTGGTAACTCCAAAACTCCTACTATTTCTAATGTATTACTATTTAGGAATCTAAAGCATAACATGTTTAGTATTAGTCGACTATGTAATACGGGTCTTAAAATTAAATTTGAAAAGGATGATTATCACATAGAAGATAATGAGATAAACATTATCTTTGAAGATATTAGGAAATGTAACTTTGCATTTTCAGTATAAAAATGTCTAATGAAAATCTGGGTTTTTTGGCTGAATCTAAAGAGCCTTGGATTTGGCACAAAAGATTTGGTCATTTGAATTTTAAACACCTTTTTAAGTTTCTATGTATGAACTTGTTAGGGTCTTCCTAAAATGAGTTTTGATGTCATTAATTTATGTAATGTTGCTTTTATCTCAATCGTTGAACCTAAAAATCCAAAAGAAGAATCGTTAGATGATTCATGGATTCTTGCTATGCAAGAGGAACTAAATCAGTATACCAGAAAGGGATGTTTGGAAATTAGTCCCAAGACCTAAAAATAAGCCTGTAATAGGAACTAAATGGGTCTATTGAAATAAAATGAATGAACAAGGAGAAGTCATTAGAAATAAAGCACGGTTAGTTGCTCAAAGTTATAGTCAGGAAGAAGGTATAGATTTTTGTGAAACCTTTGCTCCTTTAGCTAGATTAGAAGCTATTACAATCCTATTTGCTTTTGCAAATCATAATAATTTTAAATTATTTCAAATGGATGTCAAAAGTGCATTTTTAAATGGATTTATTAAAGAGGATGTATATGTAGAACAACCCTCACTTTTTGAAGATGAAAAGTATATCAATCATGTTTATAAATTAAAGAAAACTTTATGGTCTAAAACAAGCTCCTAGAGCATGGTATGATAGGCTAAATCCTATTTATTACAGTCTAATTTTGAAATAGGAAAAGTAGACAGTACTCCATTTAGCAAAAGAAATAACAATGATATTTAATTTATTCAAATATACGTAGATGATATTATTTTTGGATCAACAAATGAACATTTAAATAAAGAATTTTCAAATATAATGACTAAGGAATTTGAAATAAGTCATATGAGAGAACTAGCACTCTTTTGAGGATTACAAATAAGATAATTAAATAATGGTATTTTTATAAGTCAAGAAAAATATGCTAAGTATTTAGTTAAGAAATTTGGTTTGTCAAATAATAGTGGTAAGCCAACTCCCATGGCAACTAATGAAAAACTAAATAAGGAAGAAAATTCAAAAGATGTAGATCAAGAATTGTATAGAGGTGTGATAGGATCATCACCATATATAACTACTAGTGGACCAGATATAATGCATAATGTCTGTCTATGTGGAAGATATCAATCTCAACATATGGAAACTCGTCTAAAATCAATAAAAAGATTATAAAGAAATGTAAATAACACACTAGACTATGAATGCATTTATCTAAAAAGATTCTTTCAATTCAATTTCATATAGTAATGATGACTATGATGGATGCAAATCAGATCGAAAAAGTACAAGTGGAGCTTGTCGCTTTTTAAGGAACTTTCTCGTTTCCTAGTTTAGTAAAAAGAAAAGGTATTTGTCTCTATATAGAACAGAAGCAGACTATATCTCTGTTGCATTAGCATGTTCATAGGTTATCTATGATTCTATATGCAACAAGCTTTAAAATATTTTGGTTTAAATTTTACTAGATCACAAATATATTGTGATAACACAAGTGTAATAAATATATCTAAAAATCCATCACATCATGCTAGAACCAAACATATATATATATATGTAAGACATTATTTTCTTAGTGATAACATAAATAAAGAAGTAATTTCACTCGAATTTATAATAACTAAAAATCTAATAGCCTACATTTTGATAAAACCATTAACTCAAACATAATTTGTAAAACTTAGAAGAGAGTTAGGAATATATTCTTTCTCTGAAATATAAATATAACAACATATAAAATGAATAATTAAAAGGGAAATAAAATGTCAAAATTAACATGTGTATATCAACACACAATCTGTGTAAATGTTGACATATACTACAAAATTTTGAAAACAGATTTCCCTCTAAAATTCAAAATGAGGACATATATAACCCCCAAATTTTGATTTCTTTCTCATTTTCCACTCGTCTTATTTTTGTAAATTCAAAATAAAATAAAATTAATGGCTTAATCAAGTTCCAAGCGTCTAAAAAAGATATAACATCCTTTTTCCTTCAAAGCGCACACTCTAAGCCCCTTCCAAACCACCATCATGGCCAAAGTCACCAAGATTGAAGATGGTCTGAAGTATTTACTCATACGCTTTTAAAAATAAAGGTTGTTCAACTACGCCTCATGAAAGAATAAGAGAAGCAAGGGAGCATCCTTTGTAATCTCCAAAAGCACCCATTGGATAATAAAGCCAATCCAATTGTAATCGAAGGGGACGCTCCTAACCTTGTCATTATCAATCATGTGGATACTGAGGAAGAGGAAGCAGAGACAGAAGAGGAAGAATAAGATGATGTTAAAGATAACGATGAAGTCAAATGCGTTGGCGAAGTGTGCTTCGATCGGGATGGAAATCCCATGGAAAAAAAAGAACTTTTGTCTTCATTATCCTTTTTACCCCATCCATAAGTCTCCCATGATAAAAAGAAAACTATAGATTTAATTAGTTTCATTTGTTAGGATTTAATTAAGGTTCGGTATGTATATTTGGATTGAATTTGTTTATTTTGGTTTGATTGTCTATGTTTGGATTGACAGTTTGATATGTATGCCTTGAATTGAATAAATAAAGTTTTATTTTATTTACAAGTCTCCATATATTATCATCATGTTTAGTATGCTTTAATCATTTTATTATTTAATTATTGATTTTTACTCTATAATTTCCCAATATTTTAGTTAGTGGGAGTTTATATTCTTTTCATCCATTTTTGTTAATGATAAAGAGAAAGAAAAATAGTAAATATACATATGCATATATTCAGAGAGAGTTATTTAATTTAGGTGGAGTCACATCATATGTTTAATATAGGAATATTTAATGGTTGTCAACATAAAAAAGGTGGAGATTGTTAATAACTCGGTTATTGATTAAAATGATAACAACCCAGATAAAAAAACATTCATATAAAATATAGAAATTAATGTTTTGCCAAGTTATAGTGCATGATATTATATAGTTGTTGAATCGAAGATTGTACAGTATAAAAGACTCAAGAAATGGACATGAAGACTCATGAGTACAAAGACCAATATAAGAAGATTCAAGACTATAATATAGTATATAGAGTCATAGAATATTGTTAAAGTCTCTTGTAGCAATCTTTGACATCTATCTCCTATTTTTCTATCTTTTATATTTTTAAACAAAATATATTTTCAAAATATAATTGTAAATATTTTATAAAAGTTTTTAAAGATCGAAATGTTTATAAACTATGATTAAAGTATTTTACAAAGTATCAAACTATTTACAGAGTATAAGGTTTACAAAACATTTCTAAAGAAAAATAAGTTTTCAATTGTTACAAGCATTTGTCGACATATGCCCAGATGATATGTCGACATACATGCTGCCAAATGGTGTTTCAAATTTTGAAAAGAAGTGTCTATTCGTCGTAGCTCTCCGCGAATGAGCACACCTATTTATACACTATATAAATTGGAGTTCAAACAAATTTTTTGGTAGTTATTAACTTATTTTCTTCCCTCCTCTTACTCTGTTGAAAAATCCATTAAAAATATAATAAATTCTTTTCAAAATCACTTAGAATCAATTCATACTTTTGTGTATTAATTCAATACCACCTTATTATTGTTTTAGAATTATCTCCCTCTCAAACCAAAGATCAGAATGTTGTTTAAGAGGCTATATGATCCATTATATCTAAAGTTCAATAAATTATCTTTGGAAAACCCATCAAATTCTATTTTATTTGCTTGGGTGTGCCTGTAACCTGTTTAAATCAAGTCGGCATGCTTTGTAGCCGAAAATCCAAGTACGCGTGCTTATAGCCCATCCAAATCAAGTGGGCGTACCTTGAGCACTGAAAATTATGAGGGTGTGTTTTGTAGCCTCGGAATCGAGATTGTAATTGGGTTTGCCTTCTGCTTGTTTAAAGATTTGCATTTGAAAAGAAATTTGTACAAGCAATAGTTTTATCAGTGATTGCATCTGCGATATAATTCTATGTTGGAGATTCATGATTTACTATTAGACTTAAAAAAAATTAAAAATATTTACAAAAGTTAAAAAACACTATTCACCCATCCTCTAGTGTTTAGTTAGCCTTAAGATCCATAATTCCGCAACCCATGGAAACCCTATTGTAAATCTAAATTCTACTAGATTGTTATTAGATCTGATAAAATTGGTTGTAATCGGAGAGAAAATGACTAATAATAAAGATTAAAGTGGACATAGGCCTAAGAATTCATCAAACCACTATAAAAATTATGTCTCCTTTCTGCTTTTACCTTTATTTTATGAGAATTGGTACTTTCATCTAATATTTGGATGTTGTTGTCATTTTTGGTGTCAATATGTACCAAATATATTTGCACCTTATCTGTAAATCTTAATATATATTTGTTATCATAAAATGGAGGAAATTATAAAATGGTGCAATCGGTAATTTCTGTTTGACGTCAATAAACGTAAGTTGTATTAAATATGTTTGTTCATTGTTGTGTATTTACATGTTCTAGTTTCGGTCTAGACGAATCAAATATTGGTTCATAATGAAGTTTTTTTGTATAAACAAAACTTTGCATGCCATGCAAAATTGAAAATAATACTGATACAAGTTTGTATGCATAAAGGAATCATCCAATTCATACATGGGACCACATCATTGAACCACTCAGATTTATTCGGACAAAAGATCATTTTTTTGATAAATGGCTCCAACTGAAGATATTTCAGCGAAGTCTGAAATATAAAGCTCTACATATTGCAAAGTTCTTTCTTCTTCAATAATCATGGATCTTTTAAATTTTAAAAACACAAAACAAAAGGGTGGAAAATTTTCCAGAACTACAATATCGATTCAAGGCATCAATTCACCATATCTCATGAGAATATTGCAAGCACAACTCCATATTCATCAAGTTTAGAATCATCTAATCAGATAAAGACCTAAATTCTCAACATCCGAAAACAAAGACCATATTCAATCCATGCAACATCTCAAAATCTGAAACATTTCATGCTATATGAATCAACTTAGGCTACATCTCTTTCACCAACTATATTCAAACATCATCAAAGCTAGGCGAAGCACCACCACTATCTTTAGTTATCGCTTTCATCATTCTTTAGCATGTAATTTCAACCATAGCCAAACTCAAGCACCGACCATCTTCGTTAAGGAACAAACTGACATAGCCACACATCAAATAGGAGCCACGCTCAAGCGCAAACACTCCACATCACATCAGCAACCTACTAACATGGACACACATCATATCCAGGCATCAACGTTTTTTACCCATGGCAGCATCTGATTCAAGCATCACGTCCAGGTCTAGGCACGACTTCATCTCCAGGCAGCGACGACGACGAGCCTGAGATTCCAAACTGTAGTGTTCGAATTTTTTTGTTGTGCGGTGAAGTTTCTTATTTGGCAGCCAATTCTTTTTGAAGCAGAAAATTAGAGTGGGACGGGATGGAGGACGATTTATTCTGAGGACATGATTTTTCAAAGTAGAGAACGGCTAGTTATTATTGTTATCCCACCTTTTGGCAAGGTCGAGATATCAAAGGACCGATTGCAAGCTAAAGATTAAACGTCTTGGATGTCCAGTATGCACAGGCTCGCTGCGGATACCGACGAATTTTGTCCAAGTCCGGATCGGGCTATAATTAACAAGACATGACAAGCGAAGCCTTGAAGGCCCACATTCCAAATTTCAAGTCAATCCGGGTTCGTATGCTCAAGTTATGATCGATACAAATTGAAGGTGACAACCTCATTTTCGTATCCATCACCAAGCTCCGGTTCGAATCCATCACTTTCGTATCCATCAGAGCTGCAGCGTCTTCATATCCATCTAAGGAACCCCGGGTCATATCGATGCCATTCGCATCCATCATTATGCCATACTCCGAATCGATCGGTTTCGTATCGATCGGTAAGTAGTATGCATCGTATTGGGCAGCTGGTGTCTAGTTCGTAACCATCAGTCTTCATCTGCTCGAATCGATCAATGATTGCTGTTGTTCGAATCCATCGAGTTATGACTACTACGCATCCATCAGCTGCGACAAGTCGTTGTCTCGTATCCATGAAGTAACTGCCCCTTTCGTATCCATCCACCCTTGTTAGTTCGTTTCCATCACAAAGCAAGGATTCGTATCCATCAGAAGGTTACATTGTGCACTTGGAGATTCATATTCCAATCCATGGGTGATGGCTTGTTCGTATCCATCGGTTCGAATCGATCTGGGATGACACGTTAATTATGGATACGGACGCGGCGAGATACTTGGGGTGACATGGTCAAACTGGAGAGAAAGGTGGATCGGTTCGAAATATGCACGCCACATCACCTCAGAAACACGTGCCACCGTCGATACGAGGGGATCGATTCGAAGCTATGGATCGAACCAAACGGCCATCCGAGAAATCTCAACTCATATCAATCATATCTCAAGATCCACCAAACCAAATGCTATGAAATTTTCACAGGAGATTACATACGAGCCAAGGAACGTTCACACCAAATTTCAGCTCCATCAGGCATGATCTTTATTGATACGAAATGATTTTGCATCGATCACAGATCGAGTCGAAACTTTTTAGAATTGGTCGTGTGGGTCCCCTCACGTGCCAGGGTGAATCTCCCGAAGTTTGAGCGAAGTCTGAGCCTCCTACGCCTATAAATAGAGCCCCAGAGCCTACAGAAGAAGGATCTTTTTGATTCTGAAGCGCCCAGACTCTGTCGGATCAAGACTTGCATCATATTATTGCTGTTAAACTCGAATTCCAAGTTGTAATTAGCTGTTGCCTGCTGTAATCATTTGTAATCGACAAAAGAGAATCAATAAAGTTGCAAAAACTTCATAGTGGACGTAGGCAACACGCCGAACCACTCTAAATTACTTGTCTGCGCATTTATATTCCTATTTTGGAGTTTCTGTTAGATAATCTTCATTTTTAATTTATATTCTTCACTGTTATCTCTTCAAAAACTTTCGAAGATTGGTGTGCCCAATTTTGGTACAAACACTTTGGTGCTTTCACTGAGAAGATAACCCAGATTTCTCCTGCTCCTTGGATCTGTCATTGATACCAGATTGCATAAATCTAAGAGAGAGATCCAGATCATTAATTCGAGTTCCTTCTATTCTATTTAGATTTGTGTAAAGTATAAGGAAGGAATTAAGACCCCAGGATGGTTAGCACAAGAACCACCTCTAACGTTGGTGATCAAGAAGGCCGAGACAGGCAGAATCCCGTGCAGTTGCCACCAACCAACAAAAATGCAACCGGACCCCCAGACTCACAAGGCCCGGTTACCAGGCAGGAGTTCTAGTTGTTGCTACAGGAACTAACACAGAGTCGGCAGCAGTTGACAAAACAACTGCGTGAAAATTTTGAGTTGAACAACCAGTTAAACCGCCAAAAGCGCAGAAGGCATAGAAGAGATCAAGTCTCTCGCTCCTCCACAGAAAGTTCTGCTTCGTCCGGATACAACCAAAGATCCGTTCGTCCCCGACCAGACGAAGGTCACACACAGGCCGCCGGACACCAGCCCACCTTGACTGTTGGACAGCTAAGGGTTGGTCCATCGTCCAGCTTTCATACTGGACCCTCCTCCTGGGGAGGGACTGTCCCTCAGTACACCATAGATAACTGTCCTACCGCTACTGCAGTTGACATAGGGGTTGATGCTGGAAATCAATACGGAAGTACTCTCGAACTTTACGTCCCAGAAGATGTTGAGCCAAGGAGGTGAGATGTGGACCGTCGACAGCGCCCGGTCCAACCTCGCAATGTGGAACCCGACCACACTTTGGCCCAACGAGCGCAGAACGTTGCAATGCCAGACCTTCCGAATATGATTAGACAGATGATCCGTGAAAGCCAGGGTCTTACCAATGACGACTGGGGAATCTCCCAGAGTCATACCCCTTTCACGGATGAGATTCTTTATGCTGAACCTCCTCGGCGATTCAGGATGCCGACATTACCGATGTATGAAGGAAATTCGGGCCCCAATCAGCATATTTTGAAATATGAATGGTCAATGAGTGTGGCAAGGGCTGACGACGCAGTAAAGTGCCGTAGTTTTCCCATCTCTCTAGGGGGCATTGCAACAATGTGGTTTACAAGGTTATCACCACGATCTATCTCTTCGTTTGACCAGTTGGTTACAAAGTTTGTTGAGCAGTTTCGTATGCATGTTGCTAGACCTAAAGATGTTAACACTCTATCTAGTGTCACCCAGGCACCAGGGGAAACATTTAGACGCTATTTAGAAAGGTTCCACGCAGCATGTGCAGAGATCAGTAATCCCAACGACGATTCAATTCTAATGGCACTAACTAAGGGAATTGACCCTGATTCTGAGTTTGGGAATTGGTTAACTGGGTAGCCTCCCGCGTCGTTGGACCGTTTCTACCCCAAAGCCGCTCAATTCTTAAGGCGTGAAGGCGCGAAACAGTCTAGAAAGCAGGACGACGTGAGATCTAGTAGTGAAGGGATTCAAAGTAATGTAGCAGTTAAACAGTTCGGGTGAGAGTTCTGGGAAAGTACAGTTGAATATACCGAACAAGCAGTCTCAGCCGAGAAACAATGATAATCAGAGTAAAAAAGGGGATCAAAACCGTGGTCCGCGACGTAGGGCTCCAATGTTTGACAACTATACACCGTTGAATACGTTGCTAGAAAACGTGTATCTAAAGACTTGCAATGCTATGCAGTATAAGAAGCCCGCCCTGAAGCCGTCGTCGGAGAGACAGATTCAAACGGGAAAATTTTATAGATTCCATGAGAGTTATGGCCACAATACCAATGAGTGCAGACATTTGCAAGACCTCATTGAGAAGTTGATCAGGGAGAGGAAGTTAGATCAGTTCGTGTAGGCGCCGCAATCTAGAGGTGCGGGCCCGTCAACCCAAAATCGTGTGTAGAGTCAAGAAAGATAGGAAGAACCTGCTCGTACGGGTGGAATATTAGTTATAAATACAGTTAGTGGTGGTCCCCATCCAGCAGGCCAGAGCTGGAGGGATATGGAGTCGTATGCCAGTTCTATCCGGCATGCGAACTTCGAGTGTTGCAGTAATTTTGATGAAGGGACTCCGGCCAAACAACAGAAAACGATGAATGATGATATCATGTTTAGAAACCGGGATGCTGATAGGGTCGAAACCCCCACCATTGACCCACTGGTCATATCTGCCCAGGTTGGTCCTGCTTGGATGAAGAGGATCCTGGTTGACAGTGGGAGTGCAGTAAATATTTTGTTCAAGAGAGCGTACGACTTGATGAAAATGGAAGCCAAGGACTTGAAACCTTGCCAATCTCGAATTCATGGCTTCGATGGAAGTGCCAATATACCCACTGGAGTAGTGGAGTTGCCAGTGGAGCTGGGAGTTGGAGAGTGTCGGAGAGTCTGGATTTTGCAGTTTGTTGTGTTGCACATTCATTCCCCCTATAACGCATTTTTGGGCCGACCGGCCCTCGCTGAATTCAGGGCAGCAATTGTCCATTGTGTTTAACTTTGAAGTTCCCCACCGATCGTGGGATTGGAGTTATTCAAGGAGATCAGGCTGCTGGGAGAGCCTGTTATATTGTAGAGCTGCGTGAGGTGCAGCGACGAGAGAAAGGAAAGGGCGTAGAGGAATCTCTCTGCTTCCGCTTTACAAATAATTGACAATTGATGCCTGGGCCTTGGCCTGGGCACCACAAGCAATTCCAAAGGGATTTGACCCTAGAAACAACGAGAACAAGGAGGAATCCATAGAGAATCAAGCTTCCCCGGATGAACTGACGATTGATGTCCCGATCGACGGCAATGATGATGATGCTAGAATATTGAAAATTAGGTCTCAGTTGAGCCATGAGACACAGCAGGAATTGGTTGAATTTCTCCAGATGAATCTCGACGTGTTACACGTGTGGTATCTCGCCGGACATCGCGACCCACACCCTAAATATCGACCCGAGGTGTATCCCGGTCAAACAGAAAAGGCGTGGTATGGATCCAGAGAGATCTTCTGCCCTTAAAGAAGAAGTCGACAAGCTTAAGTCAAACGGGTTTATTCGAGATGCTTTATATCCAGAATGGGTTTCCAATCTCGTACTTGTCCGAAAGCCGAATGGGAAATGGAGGAAGTGTGTTGATTATTCTGATCTAAATAAAGCTTGCCCAAAAGACAGTTTTCCACTTCCTAGGATTGATTAGCTTGTAGATTCGACAGCTGGACACGAATTATTATCTTTCATGGACGCTTATTCCGACTACAATCAAATACCCATGCATGTACCTGACCAAGAACATACCAGCTTCGTAACCGATTAGGGACTCTACTGCTATAAAGTCATGCCATTTGGACTAAAGAACGCTGAAGCGACTTACCAGCGTCTAGTCAACCGGATGTTCGTCAATCATATTGGGAAGACCATGGAAGTTTATGTAGATGACATGCTTGTGAAATCACGATTCTCCACTGATCACATCAAAGATTTGGAGTCAATGTTTAACATCCTTCGAAAGTACGGGATGAAGCTCAATCTGCTAAAGTGTCACTTTGGAGTTGCATCCGGAAAGTTTCTTGGATTCATTGTCAACGCTCGAGGAATAGAAGCCAATCCAGAAAAGATTTGGGCAATCAGGAACTTGCAAACTCCACGAACAATAAAGCAAGTTCAGAGTCTCAATGGGAAGATAGCGGCATTGAGCAGGTTCATATCGAAGTCTACCGACAAATGCATCCCTTTCTTTGATCTGATCCGAAGAGGAAAGCGGAACTTCGAGTGGACTGCGGAGTGTGAAGGCGCATTCCAAGCACTAGTTCAACATCTTTCCACACCGCCAATTTTATCAAAGCCCATCAACCATGAACATTTGTATATGTACCTGGCGGTGTCATAAAACGCGATCAGTGCTGCCCTTGTTTGGCAGGAAGACCGAGTGCAAAAACTGGTCTATTACGTTAGCAAGCGGTTAACCGGAGCTGAGAGAAACTATCCAAAGTTGGAGAAATTGGCCTACTGCCTAGTCATTGCCTCGAGAAAGCTCCATCCATAATTTCAAGCTCACCCTATCACTGTGTACACCGATCAACCATTACGACAGGTCCTCACGCGGCCTGAGCGTCTGGTAGGTTACTCAAGTGGAACATCGAACTGAGCCAGTTGATATCACCTATACCCCAAGAAGAACCATTCACGGTCAAGTCCTAGCAGATTTTATAGCCGAATTCACTGTCCCAGAGGACTTGCCCGAGGCCAATAAATCTCTCGAATACATTTGAAAGCTGCATACCGATGGCACATCCAACGATCGATGCTCAGGTGGTGGGATAGTGCTTGAAACCCCCGAGGGCCGATCCATATGCGATGCTCTGAAATTCGAGTTCTGTGCGACCAACAATGAAGCTGAGTATGAAGCTTTACTTGCTGGGTTGAAGCTGGCCCGCGATATGAGAATTACTGCTGTGGAAATTTACTGTGACTCTCAGCTAGTCGTATGTCAAGTTCAGGGTGAATATCAGGCCAAGGATCGAAGACTAGCAGCCTATTTAGCTCGATTCAAAGAAGTACTTGATCAATTCGATCACTACGCCATTTTCTGCATACCTCATGAGCACAACCAGAAGGCTGACTCATTAGCCAAGTTAGCAAGCACGGGTGAAGCACAACACATGGGACTCGTTCCTGTTGAAACTTTGCCTTCTCCAAGCATTGATCAGATGGAAACTGATTTTACATTTGAAATTGCTCCCAAAAAGGAGTCATGAATGACCCCCTATCGAAACTATATCGAGCACGAGGTACTGCCCGAGCATAGGAGTGAAAGGAGACGGATTCTTCGGAAAACCTCGCAGTTTACCATTCAGGATGGAATCATGTATAGAAGAGGATATTTTGTTCCCCTCCTTCGATGCATCGCTCACGACGAAATCAAAAGGGTGTTATGTGATGCGCATGGGGGAGAATGTGGTGATCACACTGGAGGGCAAGCCCTCGCCAAGAAAGTACTTCGGTATGGATATTTCTGTCCAACTGTGAACCATGATGCACCAGATTATGCAAGAAAATGCGATAAATGCCAGATACATGCTCGAATTCCTAGGTCCCCACCTATTGAGATAACCCAAATCGCCAGTCCCTGGCCGTTTGTAATATGGGGCATTGATGTCATCGGTACTCTACCACTTACCAAAGGAGGAGCAAAATATGCCATTGTCGCAGTCGATTACTTTACGAAATGGGCTGAAGTTGAACCACTTGCGATAATCACAACGAAAAAAGTAATCAACTTTGTAGTTCGTAATATCATCTGCCGTTTTGGTCTCTCGCATACCATTATCACTGATAACGGAGCCCAATTCGACAGTGTTGAATTCAAAAATTTCTGCCAACGGTTCCACATCCATAAGAAATTCTCAGCAGTTGCGCACCCTCGGGCGCATGGCCAAGTCGAAGCCGTTAATGAAGTTATCAAATATATTCTGAAAAAACGACTGGAAAAAGCTGGGGGAAAGTGGATCGATGAACGAACTATGGCTTTATGGGCTAACCGAACGACCCATAAGTCCACGACCGGACACACTCCCTTCTCTCTATCCTACGGCTCAGAAGCTGTTATCCCGGTCGAAATGGAAGTGCCTTCTCATCGGGTAACTTACTATGATCCAAAGACTAACGCCATACTACTCACTGAATCTTTGGACTTACTGGATGAAAAATGTGAAGAGGCTGATTTGAGGGCAGCCGCATATCGAAATCGAGTCGCCCAATTATATAATGCCAAGGTCCGACCACGGACCTTCGAACTTGGCGATGTCATTCTAAAAAGAATTTATCCGGTCCCTCCGCACATGAAGCCAAATTGGAAAGGGCCATATGTGACCACTCAAAAGATCGAAGATGGCACATTCAAGTTGTCGACCGTTGATGGTCTTACTTTGCCAAGAGCTTGGAATAGTGAAAGCCTCCGTCGCTACTATATATGACAGGCTTTATTTATCCGATTTATTCTTTTATTTGCAGTTTGTTTTCGCATTTCGAAATCTAAATTTGTAAAAAGGCAACTGACTTTGCCATGTTTTTTCATTTCAGCAATAAAATGCCGTCTCTTTGAGCCAGAGCTGTGATTTATTGAATATGACGCACAATATCACGATGCACGGAGAGCTAAGTTCCATCGAACGGTGGAATTTATTCAAATAACGAGTGACTGTGATATGACCGGTCACTCACTAAATGATACCCGAGCTTAGGTGCAAGCCACTGCGTTAATACCAAAAAGGATTGATACACCACAATCCTTAAAACCACTCCAAACTCCCAGAGTGCGAGTTGGAGTGTGAAAACTCTAAGTACGGTTCTGGAGAGGGCAGACCCGTCTACCTAACGACTCCAACCGTATTCTAATCAAGTTAGAGGAGGATGGACCCATCCATCTAACGACCTCGCTTGTTAATTTGGGGTGGATGTGATCCGACCATCCGCAATCCCGATAAATCTATCATTCCCAGAGTGTGAGCGATTCCCTAAAAAATCCGAACAGATGCGACTGACCATCTGTCGATTAACTCTAAATTCCCAACGTGCGAATTAGACTATAAACTTCAACTCTTGGTTCCCAAAGTGTGAACCGGAGTAAACACTAACTCTAAATTTTCGGAGTGTGAATTGGAGTATAAATACTGAATCAAAGTTCCCGGAGTGCGAACTGCGCCAAAAAAACATCGATAACTCTTGGATTCCCAGAGTGCGAACCAGATTATCGATTACAAGTAACTCTAAGTCCCCAGATTGCGGTCAGAGTATAAATACAAATGGAGTGCGAGCGGCTACTCATAAGCTAACCTAAGTCCCCGGAGTGTGGACATGCGCTTTACAACTTCGACGTGCGTAGCTGATCGCCTGAGTACAAATACAGATCCCCGGAGCGTGGAGGCGACTGTTCATAAATAAACAGGCGTGATTTAATAATTCAATTCTTACTTATTTTAGCATCGTTCTAGCGACACAAAGCCTAAGGAGGTAGAAATAACGTGCGATTGCTAACCAACCCTTACAACTCCTTCCCGGAACAGGGGCAGAACTTAAGTGCAAATAGTTAACAAAAGCTATACAACGTTCATATCCAACTTGGTCCCTAATTATGATTTGTGATCGTGATTTTCGGACACGGCAAATGAAATGAATTCAACTTGAAGGTAAAAACACCACAAGTACACTGTACTGAAAGTCAAATACTGCAAATACTTAAGCACAAAAGAAATGAGAGTTGAAGCAAAGAAACTAAATGTCATTTCAACTAAATTGCATGTGAAGATTCATGTACAAGTTATTCCAAAAAATTCCTACTAGCAGAGGGTCGAGCCTGCATCTATACATGGCCTATGAAAGAAAAATAAAAGCAACTTCCTAACTACCAAAAATACGCCAAAGGAGGATTATCTACTTTTTCTTCTTCAGCTTTTTCTTCGACGCGGAACCACTGGAACCGCTAACAGTCTTTCGCTTCGAGCCCTTACCCTTTGGCGGATCATCCTATAATGAAGGCATGATATCGACATCTTCCTCCGAACTTGAACTTAAAGGAATACTCTCTTCGGGAGGAGTCGGATCTACAACCGAGGGCGGAATGGGCATGCTGGTGTCAACGAGCATGCCCCCAGGAGATATCACCATAAGATGAGTGGGGCAAACCACCGTCGTAACACTCTCGGAACTACCACCGTGTGCTGCCGCCTCCATATCTGCGTTGATTTGATCCAGTATCTTAGTTTCACGAGTAGCTCGGGCTTCCCTATAGGCAACATCAGCCTGTGTCGAAGTGCTAGTAGCGGGCGGGAATCCACTGAGGACGAACGGTATGTCTGCGAAGGGATCACTCTGTCGGCCGAGAAGTTCGTTCATCAATTGCTCATCGAAAGTGATTGAACTCCCTTGTGTTACTCCAATGGGCATAGCCATTGCCATAGAGGTCGCCTCAGTAATGATGGCCTCCTGCACTTGATGTGACTCTTGGATTGCAGGAAGCGCTGTCAGTGTAACTTCGCTCAGTGGACGAGAAAGAAAAGAAGTTTTCATTACGAGCTTCAATACAAGTTTCATTTTAAACACACACAAGATTTGTGCAGAGTACCTTCCTCGAGTTGGCTCGTGGCCGGCTGAACAGCTTCGTATGAATGCTCCCTAATAGGAGATAGGCGTGGCTGCTCAGGGTCATAGGCCGGGATGGGATGGGGCTCGGTCACTAGAGTGAGCTCAGATCGAGATGAAGTTACAACCTCAGGACTTGTGGCAGAATGCTCAACTCCAGAACCTTCCCCAATCTCTAAATGTTGGGTGCCCAGTCTCTCTCTTGCATGAGAAATCATGGAGTCGTGGCGAACTTTCTTTTCATCTTCGCTTAAAATGCAGTTCTCCAGTTCAAATTCGTCAAGGGCACCACCCGACAGCACCGCCTTCTCTTCCTCGGTCACCAAGTTCCAGGCATTGTATAGATGTGTCGAGTAATCATCAAGCCAAGCCAGATTCCTGTGTCTCAACACATTGGCGTTATAAGTGATTAAAATTTCTTTTATCTCCATCTCAAGCTTGATCTTTGCTTGCCGAACTTTCTCATCAACTCCGGCCTCCACCACGTGGACCTTTTCCATGGCTGCATCTCTTTCCCTCTGAAACTCCACCGCCTGATCACACGCTTCCTGTGCGGAAACGTTAGCGACATCCCTCTCCTTTGTGATCTCTAAGACTTTGGCCTTAAGCTCATTTAGCTCCATCAGGGCCGCATCCCGCTCGGCGGTTACGATGGTGTTTCGTTGGCCCATGTCCTCCACCGTGGCGTAATGCTCACGCTTCATCCTATCCATCGCTGCCTGGGCCTCATCGGCTTTTTTAAAAACCTCAATCTCAGATTTTCGAGAAGATTCGGCCTCACTGGTGAGCGCTTGGAAATCTGGTCTTTTTGGCCAAGTTCTTTCTCTAACTTCTCAATTATGACCGCCCGGTCGAAGGCCACCTTTGACTTTTTTTTGCGGTTTTCGACCATTCCTGATACTGGAAAAATATATCGGCGATGTAATCATGCATTATAGGTTCAACCGACGCTGGTACCCTTTTTGAACATGGGGGAAAGACAAACCCATCGAAGCAAATGTCAGAAAAATCTTTCTTCAGCAGCGCCAGCCTCGCTGCTCCTTCCCCCGAAGGCTCGGTCAGTGTCTGCTCTGTTGTTGTGGGGGTCACAATCTCTGTCCTACAGTGAGTTTTATACCTTGACGGTTGGGAGGACGTCTTGTGTCGCGGAGCCTCTGAGGGTCGCAAGGCGTGAGCAGGAGGCTGTGCAGAGACTTTAGGAGGGGGTGTGCGAGATCGAGAACGATGTACATATTCCCTATCCCTATCAGTACGTTCTTGGCCGGAATACCCTTGATCATACTCCCGATCTCCTTCCCTCCTACGCGAATCATAATAGGATGAAGATCGAAGTTTGTGGTGTAGGCTGCCAAGCATCGAGTCGTGACCAAACATGGTATCTGCAAGTCTAAACGGAGATAAAGGTTAGTAATCTATCACAGTGAGCGTATTACACTCATAAATCATGTAGTGCCGTGAAGTGTGAATGCATGTGCAACCCCCCGACCAACCGGATGTGTCAACCGCACTAGTGGGCAAAGAATCGCTTAAAACTAAATCTTGCTGGAGCTCATCCAATCAGGCATCATGATGTAGGGACATGTCGTCCGAAATTGGAAGATTGGCGAGCCCTTCAAAAAGATTTTCTATTCCTGGGGGAGACACCTCCGAAATTCTAATTTCAGAGGAGGGCCGGGACGTAACAATAGATTTCCATCTCCCCTTTTTAGATGACATAAGAACGGCTGCCTTGCCTTTTCTCTGTTCTTCAATATCCTGTGCTACATCCTCAGGTTCGCCCAACGGTTCCTCATCGGTGTGAGTTTTTTCGGAGTCAGCCTCCTCAATTACTACAACTCTAGGCTTTCTTTGTTTAACTCGTTCTTTCGAGGCAGTTCTTAATGCACCATCGAGCATTATACTTTGTCTTCGCTCAATCAGCCCAAGAGTTCTGAGATTCCTATCCGTCAAGAGCAAATCGATGTTCCTTTCTTCGCTTGGGATTTCTTTAAAAACCCGGACTGTCTCCTTGAAATACCCACCTTTAGGTCGCTGAATTATTGCTGTAAAGAAGGAAAAAGATATGTAAGCTCAACTTCATCTGTGGCTGTCTTATCAATTACCCCAGAAGATGACAATACTCACGTCTAAATAGCCATCGCCTGGCAAATCCTGGAAGACATCGAACATAGAACCACTCCGTCTTGAAATAGCTCAGTCTAGTCCAAGACCATGTGACCACCTGACAGTTCCTTACTGCCTCCAGAAATGTGAAGGATGGGCTATCTGTTCGACTTTTGAAGTTGAATAAATATCTGATCTCGGTCGGGTTCGGTGGTCGATAGAGGTAATCCATAAATGCAATGAACAAGCTATTGAGCTAGGCATATCCATTCGGGTGTAGCTGAGAGGGGGCAATCCCCAAAAACGACAACACATCTCTTATATACTGGTTAAACGGAGGGATTGTCCCAGCTGCGCATGCATGGCGATTGAATGCGGTATATCCCTCTGGTGGATTGTGCGGTCTGTCACTTGGTCCTGGCAATAATACGTCGTCCATCGACAGGCTATGCCTTAAGCATATTCTCCCTAGCATATCTTTGGAAATATGAGACGGGACAGAGTCTAACGGATTGTTGATAAAGGACGCGTCGGGTAACTCATCCGGGGCTGGACCAATGACTTCGGCCTCGATATCCGGTATTTCAAGTCTGGGAGGAGCCAAACTCTGAGTTTCTTGTGGCTGCGAGCTTGGAGTTTCCATAACTAGCTAACTCATGAGAAATCATCATTAGACGACAAAGAGCCCATGTGTTCCCCTCGTGCAAGGTGTGTGTTGTGCAGTGTTGTGCGTTACTTGGATGAATTTTGCAGAGTTAAAGAAAAATTGGCAAACGATGAAAATAATCGGATTCCAGTTGGAATGACCGTCATCGTTGACCGTCATCACCAAATCATCTAAATATTAGCTATCGATCCGGATCAAAGTTGTTATGGTTCCATCGACGAGCTTCGAAAGGTAGTCAAATATGCAGTTCAACTATCAAGTCCAGATATGCAAGAATGAAGCTCGTCGAAATTGTGCTGAAGAGTGTCAAAATTTTGTGTCCATCATGGGACGGGTTCGAATCAATCACAGGAAGCTTGTTCGAATCCATCAGGATACACGTTCGTATTGATCCTAGAGGGCATGTTTCGAATCGATCGTCAAAGGTCGAGTTCGTATCAATCAAAAAAGGATGACTTCGAATCGATCCTTGATTGCCTGGTTCGTACCGATCAGGAAGGCCTCAGCTAAACATCGATTATGTTCGAGTCGATACTTTTCGTATTGAACATAAAAGTAAAGTTCGTACCGACCTAAAGCTGAGGACTTCGAAACGACCGATTACTTATTTTTCGTATCGATCATTTCGGGTCGATACGATCCACCACCATCATAATCGGTACGAACTGCATCATCTCCATCAGAATATTCCAAGGATCGATGCGAAATCCAAGGAGAAATATCATTGCCTTCATCGATTCGAATGCAATCCCCCAGATCGATCTATTTCTTGTCTCTTCCACTCTTTCTTCTCCAATTTACAGGAGCACCACCATGGCCATTTACGACCGAGCTTTGAACCAGATCTGGTTTTACCAATCGCCAGATTGGATAATTGATGAAGAAGGAGTGGATCTGAGATACCTTCGTCGTTTGGATTCATGATTAATTACCTAATTTAGAATTGGAATTCGAAGATTTGAAGGGCTGAATTTGATCGAGACGAAAGCACGGCACAGTTCTCTTCTCTCGGGTTTCTGGATCAATGCGAAGGTTAAAGGCGGCAGTAAAAAGTGAAAATGGATGAAGTCCAGAGTATTTATATAGAGCCCAGAGCGAAACCGGGTCGATTCGCCTCCCAGTCCACGTGACCGGTCGCAACCGGTCAACTTACGGATCGAGTCGAATGCCCTGTTCGTATCCATCTAACCAAAAATTTCCATCGATTCGAAATGGACAATGAATCCATCGATACGAAGCACACAGCGAAGATGGCCGAAGATAATGAAGCCCATCGACTCGAAGCCCTTGTTCGCATCGACGAGTTCGCAACTCCATCCACGGTGCATCGATACAAACAGCAAGTTAGTGTCCATTATAGCTTATACATTAGCATCGATACGAATTGGGAATCGCCTATCCATGACAAACAGTAAGGTTCATCGATACGAAAAGAGTGATGAACATCCATCACTGCCAAACATATCGATGCAAGGACAACTTTACAAACTTCTATATCGATCCAGGAGAAGAACGATATGAAGGAGTACTAAAAAAAGAAGAATAACTGTCAACTGTCGTTGCAGCTCAAATTTCACATCGATCCAGGAGAGGATCGACATGGAATTCAGCTCAAGAAAATTGACAACGACTCATGAGCGTGTAACGTTAACGAGAGTCGGATCAACATATATACATATATGTCAAACCAATATCCCATTTTCAGCATTAACAGCAATCAGATATTCATCTAATAATGGTTACGGCGACGAATAGCTAAGCACTATTATACACCAATCAGTTATAACAACGCAAGATTACAACCTTCGACAAAAGAACAATGGCTGTCCAGAGTGAAGAATGCAGCTTTTCAAAGCACGTCGTGTTTTTACAAGACGTACCTTGGGGGGCAAATGTTATCCCACCTTTTGGCAAGGTCGACATATCAAAGGACCGATTGCAAGCTAAAGATTAAACGTCCTGGATGTCCAGTATGCACAGGCTCGCTATGGATACCGACGAATTTTGTCCGAGTCCAGATCAGGCTATAATTAACAAGATAGGACAAGCGAAGCCTTGAAGGCCCGCATTCCAAATTTCAAGTCAATCCGGGTTCGTATGCTCAAGTTATGATCGATACAAATTGAAGGTGACAACCTCATTTTCGTATCCATCACCAAGCTCCGGTTCGAATCCATCACTTTCGTATCCATCAGAGCGGCGGCGTCTTCATATCCATCTAAGGAACCCCGGGTCGTATCGATCTCATTCGCATCCATCATTATGCCATACTTCGAATCCATCGGTTTCGTATCGATTGGTAAGTAGTATGCTTCGTATTGGGTAGCTGGTGTCTAGTTCGTAACCATTGGTCTTCATCCGCTTGAATCGATCAGTGATTGCTGATGTTCGAATCTATCGAGTTATGACTACTTCGCATCCATAAGCTGCGACAAGTCGTTGTCTCGTATCCATGAAGTAACTGCCCCTTTCGTATCCATCCACCCTTGTTAGTTCGTTTCCATCACAAAGAAAGGATTCGTATCCATCAGAAGGTTACGTTATGCACTTGGAGATTCATATTCCAATCCATGGGTGATGGCTTGTTCGTATCCATCGGTTCGAACCGATCTGGGATGACACGTTAATTATGGATACGGACGCGGCGAGATACTTGGGGTGACACGGTCAAACCGGAGAGAAAGGTGGATCAGTTTGAAATATGCACGCCACATCACCTCAGAAACACGTGCCACCATCGATATGAGGGGATCGATTCGAAGCTATGGAGTTGAACCAAACGGCCATCCGTGAAATCTCAACTTGTATCGATCATATCTCAAGATCCACCGAACCAAATGCTATGAAATTTTCATAGGAGATTACATATGAGCCAAGGAACGTTCACACCAAATTTCAGCACCATCGGGCATGATCCTGATCGATACAAAATGATTTTGCATTGATCACAAATCGAATCGAAACTTTCTGGAATTAGTCGTGTGGGTCCCCTCACGTGCCAGAGCAAATCTCCCCAAGTTTGAGCGAAGTCTGAGCCTCCTACGCCTATAAATAGATCCCCAGAGCCTACAGAAGAATGATCTCTTTGATTCTGAAGCGCCCAGACTCTGCCGGATCAAGACTTGCATCATATTATTGCTGTTAAACTCGAATTCCAAGTTGTAATTTGATGTTGCCTTCTGTAATCATTTGTGATCGACAAAAGAGAATCAATAAAGTTGCAAAAACTTCATAGTGGACGTAGGCAACACGCCAAACCACTCTAAATCGCTTGTCTGTGCATTTATATCCCTATTGTTTGGAGTTTTTGTTAGATAATCTTCATTTTTAATTTATATTCTTCAGCGTTATCTCTTCAAAAACTTTCGAAGAGTGTTGTGCCCAATTTTGGTACAAACAATTATTACAGTGAAAAAGAAGATTTTTTTTCCATGCTATATTCCATTCAGCAGTGTTGTTTGTTTATATTTCGTTATCAGTCAAACTCTAGATTTTGAATTGTGAACTACCATCATAGTTCAAGGATTCTTACCTTAGAGTATTAAGTCGAAGTAGAGTTATTGGACATAAAATTAGAATATTTTTAGCAGGATTGCGTGTTTGCCAGTTGTAAACGTTTCAATACGTACTCTAGTGGTACTATGGAAGCAGTTGTAAACATTAGATTTAAGTTGAGTACATCTACACTCCTTATGTCATTCAACCAACAATTTGGTACACTGCTTTAAATTTAATGCATATGCTCACAACAAATCTTCAAACACTTCTAACTCTATAGGTTTGTCCACCAATCCAAGGATGATATGTTGTACATGTATTCGTTCTGAATCCCAAAATCCAATTTAACTCTCCAAAGTTATAAGGTAAATGATTAATCCAAATCTGCAATAACATATCATGATAAAACATGAAATAGAACAACCTTTCAACATACAACCAAGAAAGATCATTAACCATGCTCTAACTTAGCACATGCTGAATGAAAACAACGTAAATAGGCTCATTTCCCTTTCTCGTCCAAGGGACTTCATTTACAAAATCAATGAAGATTGACTCCGACTTCAGCATTGGAATTCCCAATTGTTGAAGATGAGACAAAATCTTCACATTAAAATAAAATCCTGGCTTAAAGTCCTAAACTGAACTTCTTCCAAATTAACATTGGATGTTTGTGCTCCAAAATAATACCAAGATCGATCCCCTTAGCATTCCAAAGGGATAAATCAAGATTATTTAATCTTCGCCCACACAAGCCAAGTTTCTAACATGTCTTTTGCCAATATGGAATTTTCTTTCCATGTTAATCATGAATATAGATTCGCTATCTATGAACCATTGTACAATCTTCTTATAAACTAACTTTACAACATTATCCCATTAGGAAACATTTCGCATATCTTTTGGCATATATACACTTCTAACGTACGCTTTAAAGTGAACATAATGCAGGTGTTTATTGGACATGTTATATATAATCATATGATTAGTAATAATAAATATTATGTTAACTAACATTCAAATAAATTCAACGACTGTTAACCCAAAAAATGGATTAACACCCTAGATTAAGTATGAAAGCACCAGCCTTAATGGCAATCCAAAAAACAGCAAACGGATCAAAAAATAAGCCGATAAAAAGAAGAAAAGATAAAAGAAACTCAAAATTTTTATAGTGGTTCGACAAAATCTATGGCCTACATCCACTTTATAATTTATTTATCACTTGTAATATCATATTACAAGAGATTTTGAGGAAGAGAGGAGAATTCGTCTTTTTTGTTTCATTTCTTCTTTTTTCTTTTGCAATACTAGGTGTATTTATAGCTGTAAGTCTTGACCCAATGGTGGTGTGGAATTGTAGCGACTCTGAATAGGCTGATATTAATTACACCATAATCTTTTTATTTAAGGTAAGGATGAAGGAAATTAAGGATATTTGATATGGAAATGGTTGGCATTAAATAGTAATAAATAAGCAGCTTATCATGGCATTTATTGGGCATTAAATCCGACTTTGATGGGTAATAAATTGGTATCTATGGTGGAGATATGACTGGTTTTTGTTAAGTAATGAATAGGTATTTATGGTGGAGATATGGTGGTTTTTTATTAATTATTTGAGGTAATAAATGCAAGGAAATCAAGAAGTAAATCTTTATTTCTTCTTCAAGGATGGCGACTAATTTGCTGGATAACATTTGTCCCTCGAAGTATGCCTTGTTGGCAACGAGGTACTTGTGTTGGTGATAGCAAATTTGTTGGCATCAAATTCTCATCTCTCTGGATGCTTGACAGATGTTAAGTGTCAGACCATTCCTGCACAAGAAGATAGAGTTAATCGTCCCTATTCGAGAGAATTCATATTCAAGAGATACTTTAGAGAGCAGTTCTCATGTCACTTCTATAACTTTTGATTGAAAGCAAGAACAATGCTACAAAGATTTTTGAAAGATGTCGCCCTTAGGAACGAATCAAAGTATGGCTATGGACCGTTTTGGTTCTCTCATCACATATGTAAGTCGTTCCCTAAGCACTAACCTTTAAAACTGGTTTTATGTAAGATATCATTTTTTTGAGGTGCCGCTTATGGGAAGGAATCAGAGCATTGGACCGCTTACATTTGAGATCACTTACATGAGTAAATCGCTTGCCAAATGCGAACCTTTAAAGTTTATTTTGATGATGCACAATTCAAATGCAGAAAGAAATCTAAATTCTAGATCTCATTTTTTTAAGGTCAATTCAATTGATAATAATTTCTGTTTGATTAGCAGACCCTAGAGTCCGGTACTTATCTGAGTGAGGGGCTTTGCATGCCCCATGTTTCTGATCTTTGCTTGTTGCCCCCGACTATTTTCTTCATGGTAGAAGGAAAGTTTGAATGAGAGGACGCTTCCTAGTAGCCCTCTAGTTGAGTTCCTTCCATAACACTTTTTCTTGTATGAGACTTCTTCACCTTATAAAAGCTAGATCTAGGAACTTGTTTTCTAGATCTAAATTTTTCCTTTCAGATCGAAAGTTGGATCTTTTTCCAAACATAGAATAAGCTTTAGATCTGAGTTTTCCTTGTTCTTCTCAGTGAAAGAACCAAAATATTGACCTAAAAAATAGATCAACACCCTAGATCAAGTGTGAAAGTACCAGCCTTAATGACAATCCAGAAAATAGCAGCATAGATCATAAAAATAAGCAGATAAAAGGAAGAAAAGGTAAAAGAGACACGAAATTTTTACAGTGGTTCGGCAAAATCTATGACCTGCATCCACTTTATAATTTATTTACCACTTGTAATTTCATATTACAAGAGATTTTAAGGAGGAGAGAAGAAGTCATCTTTTCTGTTTCATTTTTCTTCCTTTTTCTTTTGCAATACTAGGTGTATTTATAGTTGTAAGCTTTGACCCAGTGATGGTGTGAAATTGTAGTGACGCTAACTAGGCTGATATTAATTTTACACCATAATCTTCTTATTTAAGGTATGGATGAAGGGAATTAAGGATATTTGATATGGAAATGGTTGGCATTAATTAGTAATAAATAAGCAGGTTATCATGGCATTTATTGGGTATTAAATCCGGTTTTGATGGGTAATGAATTGGTATTAATGGTGGAGATATGGCTAGTTTTATTAAGTAATGAACTGGTATTTATGGTGGAGGTATGGTTGTTTTTATTAATTATTTAAGGTAATAAATGTAAGAAAATTAGGAAGTAAATCTTTAATTTCTTTTTCATGGATAATGACTAATTTGTTGGATAACAATGACCATTAGCTACGGTGACCAATGATAAGACGTTCTAGACTAAGATTATAGAGGTCATTGGTTCAAACCATCGAGATATCAAAACAAATGCTCTACTTGAATAAAGCACTTCTTTTATTTTGAAAAAGCATTCATATGAATATACTTAAGGATCCTTAGTCTAAGAAGCACATAAGAGTTCTATTTAATTTATTTTAGTGTCTTCCCTTGTATCTTACCAACAAGAATTGCTTCAATTGTATTTATCGTTGACATGCATTGTATTTTGAATTGACTAACATTGTATTAAAATTCCTTACATTGCACTTTTAACTGATTAAAATTCTTTACATTGTATTTGTAGATGATTTGAAACATAGGGAGTTGATTGCATCAATGAAATTCACTTACATTGTATTCAAAACTGACTTGCATTACGCCGAAATGGGAATATAATTGCAATACATAATGAACTATATTCGTAGTAGACATATGCAATACATATATAAAATGATATTTTACTCGAATCTATTTGAAAACCAAATATTGCAAAATGATAATTTGATGAAGTCAAGTTTTACAAAGGGAGTGACAACTTATTTACCAATCAAGCAATCAAAAGACAAACATTACGATTACTGTCACATTTTAAATTTGTACAACCTAAGCTAATGGACATCTAGTATATATGGTTTATTTACATAAGAATATGGTCAAACTTGAAAAGCTTACAACTTCGTCGTTTATTTTACCCTTTTTGGTTTTCAATTTCAGGTTCTATGAACCAAAAAAATAAATAACGTAATATTCCGACTTCGGTAGAATCGGTGAAATTTTAAGTAGCATCACATATGCAATCAAAGATTCTTACGATAAGAAAAGACCGTAAATCGTCCATTTGTAAGGAATTTAGCATAATCAAAATTGGATCAAAGGTCTCATTTTTCCATTATTCACAGTTTTATAGCTAAATATTTTATCAACAGTATTACAAAATGGTATTATTTCATTATTTTCATTGAGACATTATAAAAAAGGCAAAACATTTAGGGTCTGTTTAGTTTGATTTTGTGTTTTGAATTTTGAATTTTCATTGTAAAATATGATGAGGGCGGAAAAGAAGATTTAAAATTCTAAGCCATCGTAGAGATGGAGAGACGACGGCAAGAGAATGGAAGGACGGTTGGGGTAATAAATTATTGTCTGTGCTTTTGTTATTTCTCAAAACACAGAAAACAATTATTTTTTTACCTTGACTTTATTTTTGAAATTGGATGGTTTTCAAAAACACATGGGTCTTGTGCATTTTTGTTTGGATGGAAATCAAAATTTGAAAATGGCAAACCAAATGGGGCCTTACATTTTTTTTATAATTTTAATTATATACTTTTAGTGTTAAAAATTTCTGTATTTCACTTTTTATATTTGTAGTATGTTATTGTCAATATATTAATTTTTTCAAAATTAATTTTTATAATTACATAATTATTTATTCATGTTTTTGACGAGTGAAAATGTCTTACTTTCAACAAATGTGCAAATTTTGTTCGTTTTGCATGAGTAGTAGATGCATTTTTTTTAAGTAGTTAATCTTGCAACAAAATTACTATGCTCCTGATTTATATTTTAATGCACATTTCAAAAAATAAATAACATGTGAATATTTCAAGATATGGACTTTCCATTTTTTTTAATATATAGTTTATGCAACAGCATATATTATGCAATTCGATTTTATTTTTTAGTGCATTTTTAGATTAGGCACAACATGTATTTTTAAGAATATGACTTTTTGTTGCTATCTGAAAAACGAAAAGAAAAAAATGACTTTTTGCATTTTTATATTGTTTTATATAATTATTATGCAATTTTTGTTATACTCCAAGATTCCGTAGATGATTTTACAAGTGCTACAAATTTTTGCTGTACTTCAATAATATGCATAGTATTTGCACTTCTTTAAAATACATCTTTCTCTATGCGCGTAAGATTTAAATTTTTGAGTATATTCAATTTTACCATTTAAATTTTCACATTTGCACGGCGTTTATTAATTGGGTATAATTTTAAATGACAAATTAAAGTAAATAATTACTCAAAATGACACGCGTAAAAAACTTTTACCGTAAGGACAAAGCCCAAAGCGCATATACAAATTAAAACAAAACAAAGAATTCTGTTTGTCTCCTGCTCCTCGCTTTTACTCAGAATTTGACGAAACTTTACTCAAAAAAAAATGAAACCCAAACCAGAAACAAATCTACATCTCCAACGCAGCTGAAACAATCGACAGCCGACGAACAACAAGCATAATAGTCGACAGTCGGAGAAACCCTAGCTACATCGAAAGTGTAGCAACAAAGTGAAAATGAAAATGTCGAATCACTTCCAACAGTAGATATTAAAAGAGAAAACGCAATGATACAAGAGGGAAACCTACGTCTAGTGGAAATAATACCAAAGAAGTAAAGGGAAGAAGCAGCAAGTTAAAACTTAAAAACCTACATCGGTAGAAGAGGCGAAGCAAAATAGAGAAAAAAGAATAAAAAGAAGACATGAAAATAATACAGAAATCGAAAGCAACAAGAAACAACAGAAAGTATACCAGAGAAGGTAACTGATAATATAAAATCAAGCATAACAAATTTAGCATATTTTTGTTATAGTAACAGTGAATTTTTTTGCACAGAACAGAGAAGAGAACATGCAAAAACAAATAGTTGCAGAGAAAACAGTTGAAGAAAATATGGAGAAAGGAGAACAAAGAACAAAAAGAAGAAATAAAAAACAATTCAAAAGAAAATACAAACAGAAACTATGGTAACTGAAATTGAAAATTATGAACCGATACTTACTTAAAAAAATGATACCTACTTACAGAAAACTGATACTTACTCAATACAAACTCATACCTAATTACTGCAAACTTGAAATTGTTACATATTTGACTGAAGATATTTCACTGCAGCTAATACGCAACCTATTGTTACATTTCAATATAATTTGTTTCACAAATTACTTATTGTCTTTATTGTGAAATAATATGATGATGATGATTTTGTTATTCCACATCCAGTTTAAAAGGAGCTATAAAATTGGTATGAGATTTCTCTTTTTTTTTTTTAAATTACTTATTACAGATAAAAAATGTGAATATGACCTAACTTTTTAACATTTTGTTTTTATTAGAGACAAAAAATAAAAGAAATGCTTAAAGATATCTGGAAAAGCAATAACATAGCAGGCATGGAGGTGAAACCAGATGATATGTATCAAATAAAGTGTGCATAACAAGCAGAAGACACGTAAATTTTTTTATTAAAATGTATCTACTGACAACAAAATGAACAATACAATTGAAACTACTAGTCATAATCAGTTGAAAGTTGCTCATTATTCAAACTATCTGTGTTTTTGCATTATAACATTTCATACATAATTCTATACATCATTGTATGTCTTTTATATCTAATTGAATTTGATTTATAACAAAATATTAAAAAATATTATCTCTCAATTTCAAAAACATTTAGTTCAGAAATAAACAGTTACTGAGAAAGAAAATTAATACCTACATAAAAGAAACTGATACCTACAGAAACAAAACGGATACCTACAGAAACAAAACTGACACCTACAAAAAAAAAAGATAACTACATAATAAAAAATAAAACAAAATATTTAGCAAATATATCTTAAAGTAATAACTACAAATGCAAAAATTCATACACAAATCGATACTAAGTGCGCTAGTAAAACTGTTAAATATTTTAATTCAAAGCATACTATACGCTTGTACCATCATCCCTAAAATTCAATGTTTTGTATTAATTATAAACCTGATAATACAACTTATGCAAACTGATACTAACATTACATTTTGGTTTCGATAGGCTTGACTGTGGAATATTTGTAATGATATTCATCGTTTCACTGAACAAAAGCAAAATACCAATAAAACTTGAAAAGAAGGAAATATTATCCACAAGCGCAAAGATTTTACATGCAATATTGACAGATGATGAACATTGCTGAAGTCTATCAAAATACATATCAAGCTTAGAAGAAGAAAGAAAGGGAAAGAACTGAATTCACATTGTGATGTTTCACAATTAAATTTGATACTTGCAAAGTAATGTAATTCTATTGAAATTTGTACTTGTGAAGTAATAATGTTCTGTTGCAATTTGATACTTATGAAGTAATGATGTTATGTTCTTAAAACAAAGCTACTCTTACTTGTAAAAACAAACACCAGAACTGATATTGTAAAAACATTTAACTGATACTAAAACTGATAATATCACTTATACTAAACACTTGAAATTAAAATCAATTTGATAATATGTTATACTGAATACAAATTAATAACAAAAGGTTCAGTTACAATAAACCACCAAAACAAGTCACGCATCCACTTATTAGTCTGAACAAATTCAAAATGAAAAATCAAATCATATCCTCTGCGAAGCTTAACAATTCCATTTATTATGACCAAGCTGCTTTGCACTCGCCACATCTGTTTTGCTTGTTCTGAAAATATGAAAATCCTCCTTTAGGCTTAACTGATGGTCTACATGCGCCGCATTATCGCTACTGCCAAAAAAAAAACATTAGTAAAAATATGTTCAATTTAGAACATTAGTTTTTTCATTTCAGAAAACTGATACCTAAGGTATAAAAAACTGATACTAGTTACTGATAATCAAAATAATTGATACTAAGAAAAAATAAAAATGATACCAGAAAACTGAACCTAAGATATGATATTTTTCCACTCTATCACAAGCTTATATACAACTCAATCAATGATACTTTTCCAATCATCACAAGCTTATATCTCATTCTTCAAATCATACAAAGAGCAATCAATAGACAATCGAGTGCTAGAAGTGTTATCATTCAACACAAACAGACAAAGAAGACTGTTATCCCCACTGCCAAAAAAATTAAAAAATAAACATTAGTAAAAATATGTTCAATTAAGAACATTAATTATTCAATTTCACAGATACCTACCGTATACAAAACTGATACCTAATTACTGATAATAAAAAAATGATACTAAGAAAAAATAAAAATAATGCCCAAAAACTGAACCTAAAATATGATGTTTTTCCACTCTATCACAACTTTATATACAACCCAAGCAATAATACTTTTTCAATCATCCCAACATTAATGCAAAAAAATGCAAGATAAATTAAATGAAAAGCAAATTAAAAAACAACAGTGCATAAAGAAACGAGTAATAATAATAAACCTGCTGCTACTTTCACAATTTGCCATAGACGAACGAACAAACAATGAGAACAACAACACTGCATATCATTTGTAAAAATAAACACAATTACAAAGCAAGGTCAAATTTTTTTAACTCGAATAGAAAAACAACAAAAAATAGAGTAATATAAGCATACCTAATTAATACAATTTGAAGAACAAATCGATCACTGTACAAATATGAAAAGAACGAGATCAACAAAATGCACGTAACAAAAAAATGATCGATGAACTACAATTTTCAGAAGGACGAAATTGAAATAACCGAACGAAGTAGATCGATATTTTTATTGCGAGAGAGATATTTGATCGCGACTGAAAATTTCGATCGAAAGGAAGAAGAAAAAGTGCGCGAAAGAGAGTTGGAAAGAAAAAACGATAATTTGTCCTTTAGAGAAAATAATTAGCGGGCTGTCCTACATCTAAAAAAAAGCCCTAAAAACTGTACTTGATGAAATTTCCTGTTATTATTTTTCGAAAATATGTAAAGATCAAACTTTAAAAAAAATTATTCGTTTGTTTTGTGAAATTTTTATTGTAAAATGGTGTATTAGAGTGTCTTTCTAATTGCAGGCAATTAATTTTAAAAAATGCATGCATCATATTCCCATAATGCTTTTTCTCTACATTTTATGTACTTTTTAACATAATGGGAAACACTTTAAATTCACGTTTTATATGTAATTCACATTTTTTGGTCAATGCAAAATCTTATGCATTTTGAATTTCAAAGCTATAAAAACTACAATCATACCATTTAAGTCTGGGCATAGTGATGATTTATGTTGTTTCCATAATTTTTGTCATTTAAAACACGGAATATTTTAATTAACTCAATGGAAAAGTGAAGAAGCGACGTGCGTGCTGCATAATCAAAAAAATAGGAAGTTATGACAAAATATAAGTATGATAGTTCGTAGGACCGTTGTGGTAGCCACTACCATTTTTCAAATATCATTTTGCTTACAAGTTAAAAGTTGCATCCTGGTACCAATATCGATTCATCAATATGCAAAGATCGATACGTTGATAAATTAGTAGCCATTGCATTGTTATAAAATCAATGACAGCATTCAAATTGCAGCTAGTAATAGTTATAAAATCAGTAACAGAAGCCTATCAGAATCATGACAAAAACAAGATACAAATGAATAACATGTAGCACTAACAGTAACTGTAACACAATTGCACAATCACAGGCTCAATAGAGCCGGGTGCCTCACATCACAGAACCAGACATTACAAATGGAGCAAATAGCTACAAAGGATAGGGACTATAGAAAAGCGGTGCATTAAGTGGCACGCTATATTACAAATACCATGGAGGTACGAAAAGTCATCGTTGAAGCACATGACATTGCCGTCTTTTTACATTTAAAATGATGTTATCAGCCTTTACAGAGAGCAGGGTGAAGACTAGAGAAAATCAATCATCTAACAGTTTCCATCCCCATCTCATTTGCTCTCTCTGAAGATCAAATGCATCCCCTTCGTTCTCATTCAATGCTCTTCTTTCCAAAATACATGCAGTTAGGTGCCTCAGTAGTTTCTCCAGCGTAGACTGCACACAACTCTCGGCATTTCCAACATTTGGGTCTGTAGAAAGAATAACTGCGTTCACTGCATCTGCAACAAACTCACGCTGCGTTTGTTTCAGGAGATAGTTTACACATGATTTCTCAGGATTCTCGTATGCCAGCAACGCAATTGTATCCTACATACACAGTAAAACTAATATTGTCTATAGATTCTTAGACAAAAAGACAATCTTGCTGTTTTCATTAAACACTAACGTAGAAATCCTAACTAGTTGTGAATTTTGTTGAACAGATGGGTAAACAACATAAATAACAGCCCATGCCCAAGTTATGTTCTACCCAGATTATGGCATTCACTAACAACAGATAAGGCTACAAAATGACGTATAAAAGGTACCTTAAGCATGCTCTTGAAGGGTTCCACTTCTAGGAATTTCATTAATTCTGCACGTGCATAATTCACAGCATCCAGTGGTTGATCACCCTGTTCAATTAAATATGAGATAAAAGCTTCAGGAACAGGTAAACATGTAAAAACACACTGGTAATACAACTAACCTGACAACATAATAAACAGTCCTAATCCATTCTAGTTAAGCTTTAGGACCACTTGAAACTTTCTAGTATTCAAATAACATGACCTAGTTTTCAAAACATTTGAATCTTATCTGATTGTACCTACAATAATTTTTGTTTCCTACATCATACCATATAGTTTTCTGTAGCCAAATTTGTTTCTCCCTGCTTTACAGTTTACAGTTCTATGCACATGTTTATTATGTAAAAATTCGTAAATGGTGAACACCAGGGCCGGCCCCTGGGCTGGGCAGGATGGGCGACAGCCCAAGGTCCAACATCCGAAGGGGTTTTTAGTGTACAAATACATTACTAGATATATTTTTTATTAATTTAGTCTTTACAAAACCCCAAGTCCAGATGAACATAATCAAAAGAGAAACTGGTTGGCATGTTTATTGTTTACTAGTTTCATAGCATCTTTGCAGTTATCAAGAACATCAAGAACCCAACTCTTCTTCTCCCTTTATTCGCATGTGTTGTTTTTCTCTTCTCAAAAAGAAAAAAAGGAAAAAATAGAAAATAAAAAGGGAGAGAAAGAATGGGATTGCTATCTTTTTTTAGATATAAAGGATGTATGAACCCGAGAGTCATACAGCCATATTAAATAATATATAATATAATATAGGTAGAAATAAGTACAAGGGCATCAATCCCCCCAATGAACATAGTAGCCAACAAGCCCTCCCACATAGCAAAACTATCCAAATACGGAAAGGCCAACAAGCCTTGCTAAATAGCAATACTGAGGGAGTAACAACATGAAAACATAGAGAGTGCCATCGCAAATGTCCATAATATAGAGTAAAATAGTTTTATCGATAGCAAAAACAGACGAGGTAAAGAAGTGTCAATCTATAATCCAGCGCGCCTCCGGAACCAACCAATGAGCTCGGGATAAGGGATTGCTATCTTATTGTTATTGTTAATCAAAAGACTCAATTTGGGATTCAAGAACAGAAAAAAGCAACCACCGTGAAATTCAAAAAAATTTAAGTTCCCATTTTCAGATTCTCTCTATGTAGTGTAACTATGAAACTAACATCATCCATTTAACTAAATTACAGGCTTATATTATACTCTGTTTGCAATCCAATTATTTCTACATCACATTCATAAATTAGTAGAAAATGATTAATTCGATGGTTAGGTTATGTTAAAATTAAATATGTTCAATAACATGGAAATTGTTCGTATATTTTAATATTATACTGCAAAGCTGTATAAGTTGAGATTATTAATCTCAGTATCGGATATTTTCATTAGTCAGTGTTGATTTTTGCTCAAGCGAAGTATCATTTACCTTTCATCATTTACTAAGGTGAAATGTCTTTATGGTTATCATCCGGTATTTGAACCAAACAACAGTTCGATGGGTCTGAACTTCAAAATGATAAAGGAATGGATCATGAAGTTTGGAATATGTCAAGATTGAAGAATTCGAAATTTTAACCAAGTATAAAGAGACAACTATCGGTCAATACTGATCCATGTGGGTCAGTACTGAACAATGCTAAAAGATTTGTAGGGCCATTAAGCTTTGTGAAAGACTTAACACTTGAAGTTGGAAGAAAACAAAAACAATATGTGAGATCAATCGATACCAATTCATATGGATCAATAGCGAAAGATGGTGATTTAAGGACTTGGACATTGGAGCTTAGAGACTTGAACTACATCGAAAAGTAGAGAAGAAAAAAAATCAAAAAAACCATATGGATCGGTATCAAACATATTGATTGATAAAAACATGTAATATGATCTATTCTTCATTCTGAAACTTCGAATCTGGAGATATTTGCTTGTTAAAGCCAGATCTAATTATTTCCGTGCTCGAATACACCAACAAATTGAGAGCCGACGGCTAAAAAAGGACTTTTGAATCTTCTTTCGGATTCTAAACAACGCTGCTGTTAAATTCGAAATTATCTGTTTTGGCAGATCTAAAATCGAGTGTAATTTGATTGTAGTTGTGAATCCTATCAAAAATAAAATCGATAATGGACGTAGGCACAAGATTTTAGCCAAACCACTTTAATTGTCATTTCTTTCTTATCTTTTTATTCTTGTTTAACTTTTGTTTTTAATTCGATTGGGAGTGTTGACCAACATTGTTTTAGCGTTTTCGCCAAAAATAAGGATTCATGGTCAATATGATTGCTACTATGACTTGGATAAAGTCTACACTCAGAACTAAAAGAATATATGGTTCTGAAGAAGATTACTTGATTTGGAACAATAACCAAAGAACATTAAGGCTCTCACCGTGAAGATGAAACAAATCAACCAGCTCATAAAGAAATTTCGAGCGTGCTAGATGCAGCGACGAAGACTGAGCCAGATCAAATGATGGCGGAAATTAATAAAAAGATGATGGAGAATCATATGTCCATGGAAAAGATGACGAGATTATTTTCCCAACTCCAACAGACAAAAAAGTCTCAGAAGCTTAGGAAGAACAGAAAAGATTACTCGCCTTCATCAAAGCAAGTCATAGAAAAAGGCAAGCATAAAATGCTGAAGGGAGAAGCCGGGACGAGTAAGAAACCAGATGTCAATATAATCCCAGCCTCAACATCGGTCGGTATCGTCAATCTAATAAACTTCATTTCGACAATCCTGAAGAGGAGCTGCAACAAGCTGGTGCTAATGAAGATGGAGAAGCGACTGTTTCTCGGGTTGGCGGTGCTAAAGGAAATGCCATTGAACTGGTAAGAAGATGACGCGGTCTGCGTCGACGTTGCCTGGCAACTGCGTGATTGGATTCCCCAGAAAATGGAACCTAGATCTCATCGGACAAACAGTGACCGCTCGCCTACATGAAACACGGTGAGGCCCATGACGATCGCCGCTCAGAGTGAAACGTTGACCGAGATGAGAAGGAGACTGTCGAATCAAAATTAGCAACAGCAGGATGACAGATGGATGTCCACGGCTAGTCAAACTCATTCATGGAAAAAATTAGAGTGGCTCCGTATGCAAAGAAGTCATGCCAACGATGCAGTTAAAATGGATTGATCGATCCTATACAACATCCAATGGAGTGCGGGTAGTACATGGACGGTGCACATGCAACCGATGCAGTGAAATGTAAGTGTTTCCCCCTCTCTAGAGGGACATGCCACGATGGGGTTCCGTCGGCTTAAGACCGGATCCATATTGTCCTTTAATCGGCTTATTGAAAAGTTTCTGGAGTAGTTTAGCATGCATTCAATCGAAGGACGCGATGTCCTTGGCGAACTTGCACCAAGGGGTCGAAGATATCTTGAATTGTTTCTTGAAGCGATTCAATGCCATCGTGACAAAGGTGGAGAACCCAATGGAGAAGATTGTGTTGATTGATTTGATAGGAGTCCATAGTCAAACTGACTTTGGAAAGTGACTTAGGATGAAGAAGCCAACTAAAATAGTAAATTTCTACCGAAAGGCGTATCAGTTTCTACGCTTGGAAGAGACGAAACTGGATGAAAGAATTGACGTCGATGGTTGCGTTGGACCAAGTAGCATAATGCAGAGTAACTGGCCGTCAAGAAGGATGATGATAATGATAACAATAATTTCAAAAACGACAATAAACTAAAGAACTTCAAAAACGTTGGTGGCAAACAACAAGATATCAAGACGTATTCGTGAAGTTATTAATGGCGCACGACGTAAAAGATGCAAAACCATCCCGGAGCCATAGCACGCAACACAGCAAATGACGCTCGTCTTTATAATTTACTATGCATGTGTAATTTTTTATATAAATTTAATATTTATATATACATATACATATAAATTAACTTAAAAGGTTCAATGTAATTTATATATTTTTTACTCAAACACATGAAATAAAGACATTTTTTAGACATTTTACAATAAACATCATCAAATATAATATCATAGACATAGAATTTCACGTATAATAATCTTCAAAGGCCAAAATCCAAGTTAATAGTACATATTACCGATAAACTAGAAATTTAATATGATTCAACAATCATATTTTTTTAATCGATAGCTTCAGCATCAGATTCATAAGCTTCAACATCTTCCTCATTTGTCACTTATCGATTGAAATTTATTTAGTGCGACCGTAATAGGAACAGAAAGTTCGAAGTTCTTTGGGGATTAATTTGAAAAAAAAGCAAATATTTGTTCGATGCAACAGTAATTAGAACAGATAGTTAGAAGTTCATTCGAGTTTAATTAGGAAAATGTGACCATTCAATATTATTTATTTGGTGCAAGGGTGGTAATTAGACCCGTCGGGTCGCATCTAGACCCAACCAGATCTGTGTCGATTCTAATTGAATGAATTTTGTCGAATCTAACTTGTATATTTTAAACCTTTGACCCGACCCAACCCAAGGTCCGATTCGAATTGAGTCGGTTCATGTTTGATTGGCTAATAGCACTAAAAATAAACAAATATAATGATAATAAATAGTTTTGAGCAATTAATGTGCAATAAATTCATACAATACAAACTATTGGTTTAATAAAAAATAAACACACGTCCACCGTCGTACTAAAATATATAACTATAATCATGATAAAAACCGAATGAATAATTTTTGGATGCAGATACCTTTGTATCTGCATTCGTATCCATTTTTCAGGATATCGAATATTTATCAGCTTTTCAGATACGAATGCGGACATATTTTGGATATGTCAAGTATCCATCGACGGGCCTGAACTAAACTCGGCCCGGAACCCATGGGGTTTGGATCGATTTGGTTCGGATTTATGGATCTCGGGTCTAATTATAAACGTAGTTCGGTGAGGCAATAATACAAATAGTTCAAAGTGAAGATTGGTTCAAAATGTAATCGTACCATCGTACAAAAAATATATAGTACATTCAACAATCATTGGATATTAGTATGGATTGTGAAAAAATGGAAAATTAAAAGAGTAAAAAAACAATAAACTAACAAAAATGTGCGTCATTTTTTCGTCGTGCGTCATTTGTGCTGAAAGCGGCATTCATCGCACCTTCCTATATGCGTTGCGTGCTTCGTCTTGCGTCATGGCATGCGTCGTAGTGCGCCTTTCATAACTATGGACATGCCCAAAGAAATGGTTCCTTTGCCACGCATAGACCAACTACTGTAAATAACAGTTGGACATAAATTTTATCTTTCATGGACGCATACTCCGACTACAATCAGGCTGTGATGTACATTCCAAATCAAGAGCATACGAATTTTATAACAGAATTGAGGCTATATTATTACCAAGTGATGTCGTTCAGTCTGAATAATGTTGAAGCTACTTATTAGCGTTTAACTAACAAGATGTTTAAAGAATAGATTGGACAAACAACGAAGATTTATGTAGACGATATGCTTGTGAAATAATACAATCAGGCAATCTTTCTGAAATATTTGATGTACTCCGAAAATTTACGAGATTGAATCCTCTTAGTTGTTCCTTTGGAGTTGTATCAAGCAAATTTTGGGGTTCATTGTGAACTCAAAGGGCACTGAGTCTAACCCAAAATAGATTGAAGCTTTAAAATCGGTTACAGCCCTAAGGACAAGGAGGGAAATGCAGCTTAAATGGTGAAATCGCTACTTTTAGTCAGTTCATCTCAAAGGGGACCAATGAATGTATACCGCTCTTTGATGTCCTCATATAATAAAAAGAAAGTTTCAATGGACGAGCGAATGTGAAGCTGCATTTTAGAGTTTGTTGAAGCATTTGAAGAAACCATCGATACTGTCAAAGCCTACGGAGGGGAAGATCTTTATATTTACCGAGTAGTCTTAACTCACACATTAAGTGCAATATTGGTGCGTGAAAAGCGTAAAATCAAAAGATTGGTCTATTATATCAACAAGCAATTTACCCAAGTGAAGAAACGATATCTGAAGCTAGAGAAGTTGGTGTATTGCTTATTGGTAGCATCTAAGAAGTTGAGACAGTATTAGATACCAGGTTGTACTCAGACAAGTATTGCATCATCCCGAGACTTCGACAATATTGATAAAGTGAAACATTGAGATGATTCAGTATAACATTACTTATCATCACTGAAAAACGACACAAGGACGGGCATTGGCGGATTTCATTACCGAAATCACCATCCGAGATGATGAGGTTTAAGAAATGGTCCAGCTTTCTCAATGAAAACTATATGTTAGTGGAGCATCCAATGACCATGATTCCGAGTTGGAGTAGTTCTCCTAACCTCGAAAGGTCGGAGTATACATTATGTATTGAAGTTCTATGCAATGAATAATGAAATGAATATGAACCACTGATAGCGTGACCCAAAAATGCGAAAGAATTGAGAGTGAAGACACTGCATACCTATAATGACTCACAATTAGTGGTTTGCCAAGTGAAGAGAATTTAGACTAAAGGCAAACGACTAGCCGCTTACATACTAAAGGTTTTGGAGCTACTGGAACACATTAAGCACTACATGATAACGCGCATCCCAGGGAGGAGAATACAAATGATATTCATTCGCCAAGTTGGCGAGCTTTGGAGATGCACAGCTGTTGGGGATCGTGTCATTAAAAATATTGAAAACTTCAAGCATCGACGAAATGGATGTTGATTGGAAAAGAAGTCATGGAGGAAAAGAAGTCGTGGATAACTCCGATCAAAGACTATTTGCTAAATGAGACTCTCCCGAAAAGTCAAAACAAAAGACAAAAGCTCTGATGTAATAAACATCGGTGCATTATGCGAGGAGTGCTATATAGTAGAGAATTGCTAACCCCCTTGCTAAGGTGTGTTGACAAATATGAGGCTAAGAAAATCCTTGCATATGTACACCAAGGTTTTAAATCTCCATCTCATCCGAAATATCAAAGCCCGAGATTTGATAGCTTGGTTCGTTATCAAAGTTTTAAATCTACTTCATTTCGGTTGAGATATCAGCCTGAGATTTTCTTCAAAATCCAATATTTTAAACCTTGATGTACATGAAGGAAGCTGTGACAATCAATAACGGGCTTTAGCAAAGAATATTTTTCGTTACAAATACTTTTGGCAAATTGTTAATCGAGATTCAGCTAAATATTCATTGAAATTTAACAAGTACTAGAGATTTTCAAAGATTCTAAGAGCCTCATTCGACGAGCTTTACGCAGATGGTTAACCCGTGATCATTTGCAATTTGAAAAATTGATATTATCGGAGTGTTATTGATGTCTCGCAGAGGAGCAAAATATGTGATAATGGTTGTGGACTACTTTACAAAATAAGCTGAAGTGAAACCCTTACAACGATCGTTTCAGCAAAAATGATCAACTTTGTGTTGAAGAACATTTTGTGCAAGTTTGGAGTCTCACAGAAGATCATCACTAACAATGGAACTCAATTCGAATGTGCGGAATTCTATAAATTCTATGTTTGATATCGAATTGAAAAGAGATTTGCAGCAATAGCACATCCGCAAACGAATGGACAAACGAAGAGAGTGAACAAATTCAAAAATTCAACATTAAGAAGCGACTGAAATAAGCTAAGGGCAAATGGGTGGATAGGTTGCCATTGACATTATGGGCTTATCGGACCCACAGCCGGATATACTCTATTTGCGCTATCTCATGGAACTCGGTCCATGATTCCAATTGAAGTGGAATTCCCTTCTCACATACAGATGCATTTTGATCCAAGATGAACGAGGAGATGTTATCATCCCTCGACTTGGTGGAGGAAAAACAAAAGGCTAATCTAAAGATAGTTGCTCACGAGCAAAGAGTAGCAAAACAGTTCAACACCAAGGTCTGAACAGTTCTTTTGAGATAGACTATCTCGTTTTGAAGCGGGTCTTTCCGAATACAGAGGCACTTGGTCCAAATTGAAAAGGACCCTATGTGATAGAACGGAAGCTTGAGGACAACACTTTCGAGCTATTAACATTGGAATCCCCGTTCTGTTGACGTGGAATGGTGAATATTTACGTCGCTATTTCATTTGGTTTCTTTATATAAGTAGGCATTTATTCATCAAGATTTAATGTAATAAGATGATAATTGTCATTCATTTCATTAATAAACTTAGCGTTTTAATTCAACGAAACTGTATTTTTAAAATCTTTGTGCTGCAGGAGTAATAGCACGCATTCTGTGTTTTGAAAACCAAATATCTAGGTGCCGGAGATAGCATCGAGGAACTCCTTTGGTCCATGATTAGATCATTAGAGTACAATTGGACTGGGGATTGATCGTACAATTCGCTCCTACACATCATATCTTTCACCAATGCCCGGAGATAGACGAGGTCAGAGATAGATGCTTGGATATGGCATCACAGACACCGATGCTCGAAGATAGGCGTTAGCCTGAAGATGGCATCGCAGACACCGGTTCTACAAAGATAGACGTCAGTGTATAATTGAACCTTGCAGGTACAACGCTGAGTTATACTGGTGTTCATATAAACACGAATGATAAACCGTATAATTTCAGAAGCAAGCACGATTTTATTTATAGTTGAACAATATATGTTTGACCAATGATAAACAAAACTAAGTGATGAAGCGATACAGAGCAATAACAGATATTTGTTTACATGTACAGAGCTACGGTAAATAAAGGCAGTGCACAGATCACACATAGGTCTGTCAACAAATACTTTCAGATGCGGATAGTGTCATATCTGCATCTGCATCCGAAATCATATTCGGATATCGGATATCTGCATCCGTGGATACGGACGGATATCGGATAATTATCCTATCCGCTAACGATCGATAAAATAAAAAATATAAATGGAAAATTTTCGTTTATCGCGAACTTTTTTCAATCTCATTGATTATAAAAATGTTAAAAATAAACAAATATAATGATAATAAATAGTTTTGAACGGTTAATATGCATTTAGTGCGTATAATATAAACTTCTAACTTAATAAAACCATAGACAAATATCTTTCACTGTACTAAAATACACATAATTTAAACTATAATCTTGAAAAATACCGGACCGATAATTTTCGGATGTGGATGTCTTCATATCCCCATCCGCATCCGTTTTTCCGGACATCGAATATATATCCGCTTTTCGGATGCAGACGGATTTTGTATTTTTCGGGTATCCATTTACGGTCCTAATCACACACATGCAGGTATGACATATGAGTAATTTCATTACATATGATTATATATTTATACGTGCAATCAAGTACATATGCTAAGAAATAAGATGCGATAAAGCAAATACAATAAGAGGAACAACAAATAATTTTTATTTACATTATCTCCCGATTACAAAAGAGGCGGGGTCGTGCCCGCACAATAACATATGCACGCTAATGCAAAAAGCAAAAAGATACAGGAAACAAAAGAAAGCCGTCCTCAATGATGCCTCCCCTTTTTATCTTCTCCCTCTTGGAGATCAAGGGCTTCTTCCCGATATCGGGGTCTTAGGAGGTGCAAGTCCGCCCTTCGAGTCTTTATTCCCGTCGTAGTCGCTTGTCGTAGTCGCTTCCCGACTTGACTAGAGATTTGGGGACTTCAACATAAACTCCAATGACAGCAGAAGTAGAAACCGAGACATGAAAAGGAGGAACCGATAAGGACATGAGTAGCTAAGGAGGGATCTCTCCGCGTCAGGTTCAATCTTGACGCTCTTTAGCTAAAGAAGTCAACATCCTTTTTCTCTGCCCTAGAAGGCTCGAAACCCCTTCACGTTAGTGATAATGACATCCTCGTCGCCGATAGCAGCATCTCTCTCCTCTAGATCCGCCTCCTTTAAAGTTTCAATCGACATCAGGACCGAGGCCTGACCCGGCTGTGGAGATGGGATTGAAAAAGAATTTGAGACGATGACAGATGTGGTGGCAAGAGCAGTTATCAAGGGCCTTCGATGGAGATGAGGGTGGAAGCGCCATGACAACAGGATGACCTAAAAGTTGACGAATAGAAGAGAAGCTTAAAAACATCTTCGAAAGACATTCGAAGCTTCTTTAATACGGGTGAGGTCGGAGATATACCTTCAAGTGTCGATGTTGAAGTTTAAAGGGGTACCACCACTTCCTTTTCTCCGAAAATGGGTTATAATACCTAAAGTTAGAAGCAGTCGGTGGTGGCATGAAACTTGGATCTTCAAGGTTATACCCCTCAGAAGTCGGAGCTGTGGATGTTTGTTAAGGCGAATACGGATGTGGCAGGCCCAAGTGTGGAAGATACAACGGAATCAAAACAAGTTGGAGGAGGGACAATCTCTGGAGAAACGAAGCTTTCTACCAAGTCCTTGGGATCGGACCCGACAGGAACCTCAGTAGGCACCTGGGCAGCGATGGATGCTCCAAGAGCCTATTCCACCTGACCCTTAGCTAGGGCTTCTAAATCTTCTTCATTCAGAAGAGCGGCTTTCAATTCTTACTCGTTAACTTCACTACAGTGCTCTATCTTGTTTTAGTATACCATCCCATGCCAGAGCTACCACCTCGGGGTAACCTTCTTCGAGCCACCTAATGTTGCGAGTTTTGATCACGCTGGCGTAGAAGCACAAATTGGCCTCGATTGGTGAGGTCATGTGCCGATGGTGGCGTGTAGTGCATTTTATTCCTCTGCCAACTCGTCACTCTTGGTGTAAGCATTCTGAGCTAGCTCGTCCATCAGTTAATTCTGGGCCTGGCTACCTTGACCTTTAGTGTTTATTTCTCCTTGATGCTTTTTCTCAGCATCCTCGAAGCCTTGTACTTCTTGGTTGTCACCGCTTTGAGCTCGTATGTCTCCCTAGTGTAAAATTCGTATATTCTCTCATGGTCCATCTTGGACCTGTATTGTTGAATGATAAGTTGGTTAGCCTTGCTGGTATCAAACATGGCTTTGACTAACCTTTTTGAGATGTATTGTTACTTTATTATGTTATTGAAGATAGCAATGCCCTAGTTAGCAACTTCCCTATGTATGTTTTTCAGATTATAGTTGAATTTCGCCCCAGCGAAGCAAAGATCGAGATGCAAACGTTGCATCTCCAATAATGCACTTTGAGTAGGTATAACAGCCGGGATGGAAGCAACAGAAGTGACTCGAGCAGAACGAGACTGAAAGACGTCTTTTGTCGGGCCTTTGAGAACTAAGGCCAAAGGTAAAGGAGTGTGCGGGCTTGGAAGCCTATTTGGATTTATAGAAAGGCACAAGGACTTATTGAGGAGGTAGTGCAGAAGAGGAGTTTTGAATTTGGAGGGGGGCTATTAGGTCTTTGAGGACGAGAATCTTGAGATTTTGGAAGGGGAAAGTGGTAGCGACACGGAGAACCTGCCATCCTTATCGATCACGGGAACCTCGATCATTGCCCATGCGATACCTCCTCTCTTCCTCTTCATGTCTCTCCCTCTCCTTCCTTTTGGTTTGCTCATTATCAAACCCATGAGACTGGTTGTGTCGATGGTAGGAAAAACTTGAAGATTTCCATCTATATTATTTACGAACTTGCTGTCGAGACCATAAAAATGGAGCGTCCCATTGTATCTTAAAAAAGAAGAATTGAATCAAATTTGAAATCAAATAAATGTGTGTGCAAAGAGAATGTGCTTCAATCCTAAGTGTTATACAGAGTAGGTGTGCTCTATTAATTCTACGGACCATGCTCATGGGTTGAGAGATCGAAGTAACTTCCTCCACGAAAATAAGGGCACAACTGCGAAAATTGAAAAGTCGGGAGTAGAAAAGTCATCGATATTGAATTCTGGCCAGTGAAATCAAAGACATTTTCAATGTTGGCTAAGTCGTCGTAGATTTCCTCAACAGTTAGAAGAGAAATAATCTCCTAACTGGACTCTGATGGGACTCGATTGTCAATCTTGTAGTTCTGATCTTGAGCTTGAGGGGTTGAGAGCTGGTGGAGTAATCTCATCCATCAAAGCAGTCTCTCTGGTCGATTCTCTCTCATCTTCCTCGTCATCTTCCCTCTCATCATCATCATCTCCTTCTTCTCCCTTTCATCTTAATTCTTCTTTTACATTCCTCTCGTCTCCCTCGTCGCTGACACTATGTAAGTCCTTTGCTACATTTGGAATGTCTTGTGGCCCGGGGCCAAGGATCAATTTCAGCTTATTGAACAGTTTGAGTGGCTCTTGGTGCAGGAAGCACATTACCAACTCTTTGATCGTTATGCAGCAATCAGAAATGGCGTAGCCAGAGGTTGGTGAGAATATTTTTTCTTCTTTTTTTTGAACGAGGGTTCATTTTTCCTTCACTAACAACAGAAATCAAAAAATTACAAATATACACACTATATACATGATACAATTTAAAAACAATCGCACTCCAAATACAAAATTATAAAGCCCGGCCTATATGGAAAAATTGGATTATTTTTCAGCCAATAAGTAAACAAAAAACAAAAAACAACAAAAGGGGTATGATATACCCAGAAACCCAATTCTGAAACCCTATGTTCCATTCAAATCATTCTTCTTTCCAATCCAACTCTAGCTTCATTTATTAATCTCAGCAAATTCTAGAAATAACTCAACAATGGCGATGCCTCTCTGTCGAAATTTCTTGCAATTTCTTGTTTAAACACTGCCATCGCTCTGCTTTCAAAAGCTAGATTCAGGCCATTGCGACTACTTCCTCCTTTAAAAGATGTGCTTGCTATTTCTTTTCCAAATATAAACCACATAGCCTTCTTCGCCCTTCTAGTTTTATTTATTACTTCTAATCTAGAATGTTTTGAATCTGTAACTTGCTTTGTAGGGTAATTACAGTGCGCCGCAGATCCACTTGATTGCTACTGGAGAACCGTAACACCCACAGCATGTTTGACCAAGTGTAATTATGTCGGTATTACATTCTTTGAAAAGATGTAATAATTGATCCTTGATTTGTTGATTTGTATTCATTTGGTGATGGATATTCTAAGAGGGTTTGGCCTTCGGGATTGCTTTACATGTTACCCTTCTAAGTTGCAGGCGAAATATACAAAGTGCTGAAGATAATTTAATACTTTCATCATGTACTTGATATTATACAACTGATATCCAACACTTTTGCTAATGTTAGTAACACTTGCAAGGGGTTCGGTTGGATAAAAAATAATGATAAAGACAGAAAAATAAACATTGGTACTTTCGGATCAGAATTTGGTTGTAAGCTTCGAATGCAGCGGTGCCTATGTTCTATCATTCCGCTCCTCCAAGGTATGCCCTGACTAATTGAGTCTAGGGGTAAAGTTTCTTAACTCTCCCACTCTGCACTGACGCTTTCATATATTGAATTCAGTGTGTTGCTATGCTTAGATTTTATCAGCTTGATTTTCACCATCCTAGCTATGAATGCACATAACTCCCTTTCCGATTTGTGTGCGCTATTGCTGAATATTCTAGCATTTCTTTCCCTCCAAATAGCTCACACACTGAAAAGGTGATTTTAGTTATGTTTTGCGCTTCTACTTTTTGGTAAGAACTGTGAATTGATGTTGTAAATTTCCCTATGCATGTATAACATGTATGTGTTCTACTGGCCATCTTAATTTTGCTCTGCACTATTTCCAAAAGTAAGAACCATAATTTGCATCTAAAAAAACACTTGGTTTGTACTCTCCTCTTGAGCTTTACAAAGCAGACACGGGATCTAAGTTTAAGGTCCTTTGTATCAGTTTGTCTTTGTAGGGAGAAGGTTATTCAAAGCTTTGTAAGTGCAAAATGCGGTTTTGGGATAAGAAATTCTATTACAAATACATTTGTGCCACGACAATTTAAAGGGTTAACTTCATCTCAAATAGCTTTTAAGTTATATACACCTTTACTGTTTGCCAGACAAACCGAATAATCTTGCTCTTTGTCTTCATAAATTTTTATGCTTGCAATTTCGTTTCTAAAAGAGCCCAAGATACTGACCATATCCGCTCTACACCGCCTATTTTTCAATGTCATCAACAAACATCTTTTCCCCCTCCCTCGGATCATATGGAAATGAAGACAAAGCGAAACGAAAATTTTCCAAGTGTTACATTTATATAAAAAAATTCTAATCGATCAATATGAATTCTTACGTAAAAAAATGAAAAAAAAACGATGAAAAAGAAAACAGAAATCTATCTGACCAGAAAATATGAGCTTTCAGGAAATTCTCAGTGATGAGCGAACACTTCAAGTGGAAGACTTCAACATTTGTATCTACTAAAAAGATGCAAATAACAACTGTTTGAAACGATATGTCGATACTTTCGAAAAAGATGCAACGTTTCACAAAGACAGGTTAGATGATAGAAGCGCCTCTACAGATCTGAATTCGGTCGCTTGTCTCGATCTAAAGCAAATTTTGTTATCACAGAAGCATGCTTTATGGGACAAGTTATCCGGTATTTGAATCAAGCAATATTTTGATGGTCCGGACTCCGAAATAATGAAGAAATGAATCAAAAAGCTTGAAAGATGTCAAGATTGACGAGCTCGAAGTTTTGGCTTAGTGTAGAGAGACGACTATCGATCGACATCGATCCATGTAGAGCGTACCCAACGATGCGAAAGGATTCATGGGGCCATTTACTTTGTGAAAGACTTGACAATTAAAGTTGGAAGAAGATAAATACAAGATGTAATATCGGTCGATACCAATCCATCCGGATAATTACCGAACGATGATGATTTGAAGACTTGGACATTAGCGCCTAGAGGCTTGAGCTACATCCAAGAGTAGAAAAGAGTTAAATCAAAGTCATCAATCGATACCAATCCATATAGAACGGTACAGAACAATGTTGATCGCTACTAACGTGTGATTCGATATATTTTTTTATGCTGGAACTTTGGAGCTAAAGATATTTGCTCGTTAAAACCAGATCTAGTTATTTTCGTGCTCGAATTCAAGGTTTTAAATCTTGCTCATTCGTCTAACATCTATTTTCAAGCCTGGACGATTCGAAACAAGCTATTTCATTGGAATCTCGTCTGATTTAAATCTCAGATGATGCTATGTCATTTTTTATATATCTCGGACGAGATTTAATAGCGAGATATTGGCCATGTTGTTGAATTTTGAAGAAAAAACTTATTTCCGTATTGGACTGACCTATCTCTTACCCAAATTTAAGCCTTTCTAAAAGGTGGAACCCAGTGCACGAGGCTCCCGTGTGATAGCGGGCTCTGAGGAGGTCGATGATGTACGCAGCATTTCCCTCGCATCGCGAATCCTGAACAACTTGGAGCCGGGCCTTCATTTCGCAGAGGCTGTTTCCGGGACTCGAACCTGAACGCCCAGATCACTATGCAAATGACCTAATCGTTGCGCCAACACTACACCTCAAATTTAAGCCTTTCTAATTATACTTTTTTTAACCATTCTCATATCAACGTCGTTTTCTTTTCCTCTTATTTTACGACAGTGACAAGTGTAAGAAGATAACAAAATCTACATTGATTCTAGTAAGCATTCATTTCTTTATTTTAATTAAGGTTTATATTTTATTTTGTTTCTTTTGATGCTTTCTCTAGTTTTTTTCCTAACCCTATTTTTATTTTTTTTGCTACAATTTTTAGGTTTGACCGATCTAGCTTTATGTTTCAAATAGATTCCCGATATGATTTAATTTTTGTTGCTATAGTTTTTTCCTAGACACTTATTTTAAGCAATAGAGGAATTCTCTTTCATCTATTGATTCTATTTGTTGATTCCATGTTCATTCGTGCATCATTTTTTTGCTTTTTCTTTCAATGTTACTACATATTTGAAAATTATTTATATTGTGTATGCTATTTTCTATGTTTGTTTGAAATATCAATATTGTTAGTTTCTTAATAAGCTTTTGTTTGCTAATAGTCCTATATAATAATCATAAGTACTATATTTTACTTCAAGTTGTAGACTTTGTACTTGAAGTTAGAAAATTATGATTTACCTTATAGCACCATAAATCATAAAAGTAGAAAGAAGATATTATATTGTGTAAGAAAGTCAGTGAATGATTAAACAAATGAAAGTGTAGGTGCATATTTGATGGTTTGTTTCATATATACTTTATCTCATATGATATTATATAGAACATCATTCATGAATCATCGTTATTTATTTGCATTGCGTGATATGATTTTTTAATGCTAAATTAGTAATGATAAGAGAGTGGTATGTCCAAGTTATGTGTGTAATGTTTTAGCGTGGTATGTCCATGTGTGTAATGTTTTTCTTAAGGTAATGACTATTTAGGTGCATGAAAACTAATTTTCGACATAGCATATATACTCCTAGATAGCTCCGAAATAAATTTTAGAAACCGATATGTAAATCCGAGATAAACGACCGAGATGCACTCATCTCGTTTGCGATCTTACGGGATACGAGATAAGCTCTTGAAATTCTTCGAGACAAGACGTGATCGAAATTCGAGATTTAAAACCCTACTCGAATTCACCTATAAATAGAGAGCTTACAACAAGTACAAAAAAAAAACTTTTGGATCTTCGTTCGGATTCTACGCGGAGCTGCTGCAAAATTTGAAATCGTCTTTTTTTAGATTTGAAATCGATTGTAATTTGGTTGTTGTTGTAAGTCCTATCAGAAATAAAGTTGAGAGTGTACGTAGCACGAGATTTGGCCGAACCACTTTAATGTGTCATTTCTCTCTTATTTTTTATTATGATTTGTATAATTTTCATTTTAATTCGATTTGGGGTGTTGACCAACTTTTTGGCCAACAATGGTACATTTCAATAGATGCTAGTAATATAATTCCATTTGATTAGGTTTGCTTTGCTTTTAAAAACATCAGGAGAGATCTTTTAATCATGTTGTTGCTGCTTTTTATTTTACTAGTAATCTGTTTGATGAAAATTATTTATCATTCTAATTAGGTGACTTGATTTGCTTTCAGTGCAACTTATCATGGGTAACGTACATTGTAACGTACATTATTTAGTATTCAAGCCCCAAAGTTATCTTTTTATTAATAATGACTAATTGTTTCAGGGATCCACACTAAATTTTTGTCCATGGCCAAATATAATCTATGACCGGATCTGGTGAACACACTGATGTGCAAGCAGATAAGAGAAAAAAACTGACCCTGATATATTCAATAAACCTTTGGGAATGAAGTATGAAACAAACTGCTGATGTATCGTCCTGCATATGAAACAACATGTAAATTGTTTATGCTAGTTTGATGAAAAATCAGCAATAACATGGAGAAGATAGAGATGAAAAAATGTGGACTTGTACATACTAATGATAGTTTCACTATATCATTTCAGGTTCTGGCTTTTGGTTACTGCCAACCTCTACTCACTGAGAATGTTATAAAAATATCTGTCGCTTAAGGTGTTCTTGGAAGTTGGAGCATCGTTTAATGATGGACTCTTAAAATTTAACCTAAATGCAACTTCAAATCAGTACAGGTCAAGGAACCAATTAGGTTAAGGATCCGCTAAAATAATATTACTTTATGTCCCATTGAACAAGTGCAGTTAAACAGAGGATGTATACCATAATACTGATATATTAGGAATCAATTAGGTTAAGGGTCCACTCTAATAAATACAGCTGTCCCATTGAACAAGTGCAGTTAAACATAGGATATACTATAATACTAATATATTAGGACCCGATTGGGTTAAGGATCCACTCTAATAACCATTATTGCTGTCCCAATGAATATGTGCAGTTTGACTTAGACATAGGATGTGTGTGTAATAAATTATTTACTTGCTAAAGGGGTAAACCAATTGTACCAGACACAACAATGAATCCAAATATATAAAGTTTCTACTGTGAACAACTAACTTTAGGAAGCTCAAACGCTAAAAACATTGTATATGAGATAGATTAGTCTACCTGCACAACTTTAGGATACCATTCTCGAATATAATGAAAAGCAGAATCAACATCTCCCTTCCTAATAAGCTTAACCAGAAAAAGCATACAATAGTTAAGTACAGCCTTTGCAAATAAACACTAATTTGCACATTATACGGAAATCGGGTAGATCTAAAGGAAATACAAATAAGGACTTGTAGGACTCAAATTGAAACCAACGGCCTCAGAAAGTAATACCATAATAAAATAAAAGTCAATAAGCATTTGTGTATTTCAAGGTAAACAGGACACCAGAATAAAAGATGCAATTAAAATTATATTTTAATGATCAACTTGAAGAACTTCAACCCAAAAGAAATATATTGAAGTGATTACCTGACGCAAAGTGTTTCTGTGATTTAGTGCATAGGTATTCCCAGGAACACTGATACCATTATCTTGAAATGTGGCATTCTGTAGAGGAGAAATTTCACTTTCATCGTCAAAGGCATTTAGAGTATCTTGATAGCCATAATGTAACAGATAGGAACGAACAATCCTGCAAGAAATGAAGAGAAGGCATTTGTAAACAGAAGAATTTGCACATCTGCAAGAAATGAAGAGAATACATGTGTAAACAGAAGAATTTGCACATCTGCAAGAAATGAAGAGAACATATGTGTAAAAAGAAGAATCTATACATCTGAAATAATTGTATATCCAAAAGCATCTGACTGAATAAATTAGGGAGAGGAGAGTAGGTACAAAATTTACTTTGGTGAGTTAATTCTAATATCTCAGTACCATAGGATTAAGTCCAAAAGAAAGGGGGAAAAACTAATATCCATTATTTTGTAATCAGAAATGAAGAGAATGCATGTGTAAACAGAAGAATTTGTACATCTGAAATAACTGCATAACCAAAAGCTTCTGACCGAATAAATTTAGGGAGAGGTAAGTAGGTACAAAATTTACTTCGGAGAGTTAATTCTAATGCTGAAATAATTGTATATCCAAGAGCTTCTGACCGAATGAATTACGGAGAGGAGAGTGGGCAATCCTTATAAAATTTGCATTGGAGAGTTAAATCTAATACATTGATTGTCCAATCTTTGTTCTATCTTTATAATTAATTGTGCAACCACCTAATTGAGAAGAAAATGAAAACATATAAAGCACTATATTGTTCACTATGAATGGTAATTTCTTATTCAAATTTACAATAGAAAAGTTTTTTTAAAATGCTTTTTAAAGTTAACTTTCCCTACATAAAAAGTACTCCCTCTTTTGTCCTTTCCAATGGCCATGCCTGTGATTTAAGTATCCAACTATGTTAATGTTATGTTACCGCATTGCCAACAAAAAAGCAGATAAGTTTTTTTGTCTTTGTGCTAAACAAAAATAGATATATATTACACCAAACATTAAACCCAAAATGACAACTTAGAAAAATGTGTGCTATAAAATTGTCGATAACATTAACTGCACTAAAGAATAGCAAACTGCTTTTGTAAATTTAAATAGCAACATACCAGTGACTAACATTAGGCTGTAATGTTATTTTTTCAATCACTTTCTGCTGGTTTTGCCTTTCCTCTGATCTGTAAGCCTGTACACAAGAAAGTATACAAGCAATTAAAATAAAGGTAGACAAGCTTCAAAAGAATATCAAAGCAATATGTTTGTGCACATTATTGACACAAGCAACATGGTGTGGGTTAAGCTGAAAGAGAGAGACAATGCTTCAAGACATTAACAGAAAAACTCATATAATGTTGAATTTGCAAAATATATAGAAATAGTTGATACACAAATTACATTAAAATTTGGACTGAAGCCGACTTCACAATAAATATGCTAAGATGACCAGGAAATAATTCCTACCGCACGAAAAACTCTGTTCCTTTCTAACATTTTATCTCCACAAAACATTTGTGCATGCACACCAAATTCCATGAAATTTCAAAGTCAGTCATCCCTACAAATATACGGTGGCCGCAATGCATGAGGCCAGCTATGCAAAGGTCTAGGAGGGCCTTCCTTGAAATAAATATTTCAAGACCCCATGTATGCGACTCAAATACACAACGAGTGCAAAAAGGTTAGTTCGCCTTAAATATGATGTCAAGTTCCCCACAACATTATTTTTTTCCCTAAATAAAGGTTAAGAAATCCAATAAGTAAAGAATAAAAATTGATATATACTAATTTTTTCAAAGCCAATGCATATGGTATTAGAAGTGAAACCATACAAATGCTGAGTTGCTGACTACACATGATGCAGATCAATATAAGCAGCAAGGATAAAGATTGACTAGATGAGAATGTGATGAATTAACAAGTAAAAGAGGAAACTCTCCTTAAAATCTGGTACCCAGTTTTACATATGCACATGATGTGCCTAACATTGTATTCAATAAAAATCAGAATTACTTTTAACTGAAATCATATGACTGATACTTCATGTTAAGGTGCATGTAAGTTTATAATACCCAAATAGTGCATGTGTACCTTGATATCAAAACTGAATGGGTGCTCCCCAAAGTTCACTGTTACCCTGGAGAAATTTTCACAAGTATGGTTTCAAAATTAACACGAGCAACTTTATGAGCAAAACCGGGTTGTACATATTAATGTAAGAAGTGATTATACAACACAAATAAGTACTTGAAACAAGGACACTTCTATGTTTATTCAACGCTGGTATCATGAAGTGAAAAGAAAAGAAAAAAATGAAGAAGAAGAAACTGGTTTAAAGAATATCTATACATGCCTGAGAGTTATGGAAGAAAAAAAAGGTTTGAGAGAATGGTTACAATCGACAGAATGAGCATGCAAATGTCATTTTAATGGACTTTTCCCTGGGTATTAACAAAACAATTACTGAAGTGCATATGTCAAGCATATATACAAACTCTTCTCGTCCAATGCACTTTCAGCCAGCTTACAACTTTACATGTTAAAGGTACATACGCATTTTTGGTTTCATGCACATCTTATAAAGTTCAAATTCATTGGTACAGATTGGATACATAAGGTTTTAGGACTCCCTGATCACTGATGTATAACATAAATAAATTATAAGAACATACTCTTCATTCTGGCTATGAACAGAAACTGTAGGGTATATAGGTCCTTTAATATCTTTTTCAGCTGTACCAACAAGCTGTCCATTCTTCCTGCAAATCAATTATTGTATATAAGAATTCAACGTTAAGATATTATATTAGATGATAAAAGAACAAATTCAACTAATGTGTGCATAAATTAACCAAAAATCATAATAACAAAAAGTGTTGCATGCTGAACCAAAGTTAACCAACTTACGTGAAAAAGAACTGCTGTGATATGTAATTAATACCAGCACCAACTGTATCTCCAGTTGTATATCTGGGCCCAAAAGGATCGACTTTGGTTTTCGGGTGATACAGAAGGCCATCATCCCCACGATACCCGCAACTATTTGCGTCACACCTACATTATAGAGTTCATGTTATAATGGAGATTATGTTCTAGAAACAATTAAACAGAATGCCACTGCTGTTGAGACAGAATAATCCAAAAGTACCCAAATAATTATAATTAAGAAAATCCCAAAAAAAAAAATATCATAATACAGCAAACTTCCATTTCACGATTCATCTTAAAGTCAGTTGTAACGAATAATTTCAGTACTTCAAGATGATCTCCCTTGAATAACTCATTAAACTGAAAGTGAAAAAGAAAAAAAAAAACACACACACACACACTCTTTGCTTCAAAATTTCAAGAAAATAGTAAATACCAGTTCTCCAAAAGAATAAAAGAATAAACATTACCAACTCTTCTGGGCCTGTGGCACCAACAAAATGGGCGCAACAAGAAAGACTTTTCCTACTCACCAATTCTTATGAGTAAACTGGAAGAACACAAATACTTCCCTTGACTCCCATAAATAAATGTCATATTTGAAGTTTTGTTTTTTATCCCAAAATACATGATGTTTATAAACTGTTGGGTTTAAAATAATATGGAAGGATGAAAAAAAAAACAGTATGATTGTTATTTTTCAGTTTGTTAAAAACTTGTGAAAATGTGTGATTTCATTCTGACAGAAAAAAGAGGTATTTTCCTTTCAGAGTACTGAATTTCACAACAAACACAAAGATAAAAGTTAAACGACTGGGAAGGTAATGAGCATTAATTTATTGCATTTAATAATCAATATAACATACACAATGTCACAATTTATAAGAGCAATGTATCGATCTCTATGTGAATGTATGGGACTATGGTTGAGCACATGCATGTGCATATATGTATATATAACGTGTGTACATGAGGAGAAAGATAAGCTATACTCCACTTCTATAACACTGCATTTCAATGGTCAACAAATTAAACAATCCAAACTACTCTCAATGAAAGCTTGTATCCATTTTCCTCTTTTTCTATGTTTTACATTCACTTCAACCAATAGCTAATCGTGTAAAACGAGTGAGAAGGATAAGAGTTAAAATGTCTGGAAAAAATGAGAGCATGTATAATTGACAAATAGAGACCATGGATACAGTGAGACTGTGTTTAAAACAGGTTGGATAAAATGCCTGTCTTGCATGTCACAATTTGTGCAGTCAGCATTATAAAAAGCAACTTATTTTGCAACACCTATGTTAAATATAACTTACAATAAACTTAGCCACTTGTAATCATACTTAACTAGTTATTACTACCTTATTCAATCAACTTCTGATCAAATTATATTTTTCCCTTTTTTGATTCGGTGCAATATCATATTATCATTACTATTTATGTAGCTATTTTTGGTATTATAAAACAAGGTTTTAAATCTACTTCATTTCACCAGAGATATTACTCCGAAATTCTTGGTTAGTTATCAGAGTATTAAATCTCCTTTATTTCAGTCGAGATATCAGTCCGAGATTTTTTCCAAATTCCAAGATTTGAAACCTTGTCATTAACTCACCATATCGTATATTTATAATATTCATCATTGCTTGTCTTTGTAACTTTTTGAGCTACACAAATTTGAATGAAACCAAATTTTATTAATATGGTTGGCATCAATGTATAACTCATAATCATCTTTATAAGAATTTAACTCGTTTGCTACCGTGTTAATAAAATTTCAAATGGAAGGTTTAAATAAACACTTTGATGTTTGACAGACTTCCAATCTTGAAATTGATAGAACTTTCAAAATGAACTTTTTATATGGAGATTATGTTCGTAATGTGAGTTTGAGACCTGAAGTCTCAATTGAAATAGTGTCGCGAATTAAAATTATAGGGTAAATAGATGTATAGTCTGAGATGCAGCAAATCCCTCAAATGTGTGTGTATCGGATATATTATACATTTTCAACAACTAAGAAGACTGATGATATAATACATTTATCATTTGATAATCAAGAGCATGTAGCTATCTCTACTACTAATCTACGTTGTCAAATTCCTTATAGGCATCTGCCTAGACCCCACTTAGGCACTAGGAGAAGCTTGCTGCCTAAACGTCCGTCTAGGCAAGTCTTACTACACCATCTAAAACACAAATGAGAATCTAGGCACTAGTTAGACATTAGTTGAGCCTTGATGCCTCGTATAATCATCTACATCCTAATTCTTGACGATCATGCCTCCTTGGCTGCTCTCAAGCCCATGCAAACCCTCGAATTTTCAATTTTGATTAATTGATACTAAACAAATACTAAAAGTTTATATAAAATACATAAGCACCTAGCTTCGACTAATCACCACTGAAAAGATTAACCTTTAATCCATACTTACCGTCTAACGTCCACCTAGCGATTTCTACAACATTATCAATAAACAAATATATCCACAATTGTTCGTCAAATAAGTCTAAACTAATACTAAGAAAACTTATTCCAAATTTAAGTTGGTTGTTTCAGTTTAAAATATGTTTTGTGTGTGGTTTTTTGGTAAAGCTCCACACTAAATGTGTGAAAAGTTGGAAATAAAGAACATTAAATATATGTAGCATTACTCGATTATAAAAAGTAGCATAGTTGGTATTTATTTATTTGTGTATTCTACAAAAGAACAATAGTTTTAACATATATTAGAAGCATGTTACTATTCATTTTTTAAAACACATGGTTAGCGTACTTGTGTAGATTGTGCATGCAGATGAGCCAGTGCTAGTAAATTAATATGATGTTATAAGCCTCGTCAAGAGCATAATTATCTATTAATAGCACACAAATCTTTTAAGGTGATTGCTCAATTATGTATATTTTCCAAGGCATCGTCTAAAAGCTTTTGAACACTACTGAACACTCTTGGATGGTTTTTGGACATCAAGTTTCTACTTTCTGATTTTTATTTGAACATGTATTGATGTCGGGTATAAACTATTTGAGTATTAACGACTATGTTAAACTATGCATTTAAATTGTTTATCATGAGTGGACTGATGTATCGGGGACATATCAACAATATACAATCATTAACTAAGTTCTTGTTCATCGGATAATAAATTGTTATAAAACCACAACGGCCTTATGTGTTAGAATGAAACAATTAAAATAACAAAACACTGCATACGAAAGTAAGAAAAATGAAATTAACTAAAAGTAGATAAAAATTGGAATAAAGTTCGGAAAAGTAAGTTCATCAATGCTCATGATGCATATTTTGATGTGACAGAAAGAAAGAATACACATTAAAAGAAGATAGAATATGAGTAGCGAAGAAATAGATCAAAATGTGATAATGAGATCTATAATAGTATCCCATGTAATTATATTTCAAAAGAGCAAAACCAGCAATCGTAACAATGAACAAAGAGATACAGTGGAAAACTGTGTTGCCATGAAAGTAAGCCACTAAATGATTTAATTGTTTGGATATATATATATATATATATATATATATATATATATATATATTCCCTTACTTTGTCCGTGTCAACAAACGACCAATCAATTACTTAAAATAAATGAAAGTATTCGAAAATGAAAGCTGTGTAGGAAAGGTACACTCCTAGCCAGGTATTTTATCCGGAAATAATAAATTCTAGCCAAAAAAAATAGTGGGTCCCGCGATCCCATAGAACGACATCACGATCCCGTAAAAAAAAATATTCCACCTATAATCCTCGATTGTTTTTCATTTCCATTTCCATAAGAATGATCGCTTTTACGCGAGAAAGGGGGGCCATCTCTCGTTCGATCGCTGCGGAGAGCCCTCACAGCCCAGGCACAACGACACGGAAACCGAATCGGAAAAAAGAGGGATTCTAGTTATATATATATATATATATATATATATATAGCATAATGATTTTGTAACTAAATTTATGTTCAATTTTTAGTTAACTTAAAGATAGTGTGATTATTCTCAATACTTACTTGAGAAAATTGTTAAGGGAAGAACCAACTTGGATAAGGGAAATGAAAAGAAATAAAAATGTAACCAAATGTTTTTGTAAAAGGGGAGATCAATGATTTGATTCTCCCCTTGCAAAAACAATCAAATTACTGAATTGTCATTTTTATAAACATCTTTCCTTTTCATGTATATTTATCCCGCCAAAACAATTTATCTCTTCATCTTCAAATCCTGAACTCTAGTTCTCTACGTCAAAAAAAAAAAATGTTAAAAATTAAGTCAATGGAGGGGGATCCGTCTCAATTCCATTTCAATCTCCATTTTTTCGATCTTCATCTAAATATTCACCAACACAATATGATACCTTCACCGACACAATATGACATGGATATTTAACTTATTTTCTTTTGTTCAATGTTCCAATGTTATCTTTGAAGGGTGTTTAAGATCTTAGGTTCGAAAGAGGCGGATTTTTGAGAGCGATGACGGCGGATTTTGAAAGCAATGGTAGGTTTTGAAGAGGGGGGAAATAATATAGTGGCATGAAAGGAAATGAGAGGAAAATAAACAAGAAAGAATAATTTTGGAAGGAGAGTAAATGTTTATATGATGTAAAAGGTGTAGACAGCCATAATTTCTCCCCTTCAAAATTTTCAGTCTTTTTTTAATATTTCCCCCTAAAATATAGTACTCCAATCCAGATTAATTCTCTCTTTAACAAAGCCCTTACTTGATACAAACTTTAGTTGCTATGTATACTCTGAAGGATAAGTTTAACAAACCCCTTAATTCAAACGTTTGTTGCTATGTATACTCTTAAGGATAAGTTCAACAAATCCCTTACTTAATTCAAACGTTTGTTGCTATGTATACTCTGAAGGATAAGTTGCGGAGAGGCCAAGATTATTCAAGACTGACCTTGAGCAGAGACCCAAAATAAACTCCAGTGATGATTTCATTGATCACAAGACCAAGAAATTGATTGCAATTGCGAATTTAGTTCAGATTGAAATCAAGAAATTAATTGCACTTTCCTGGTTCAGATTAAATTAACTATTTAATATATGTTCGTCCGTACTTTTTATCTTTTCATTCATTTTTTCCTTGTCAATACAGCTAAACAGTCACCGTAAATTTCATAAAATTACTCACCCAGGCTGCCGTGTAAGATTATATCCGTGACCAGTAAATCCAATTAAAACCTCGCCTTTTTCGCCCGCATTCTTAACCGTCATCTCAAAATAATAAGCCACAGTCTTTGTCGGAGCGGGACAGTCCGATTGTGCTGACCCGATGTCATGGTCATGCTGAGGAACTCCAACATACTTAACCGACATTTTTTCGGGTGATATGAGCAGAAACAGCCCCGAACTGTTGAACGTGTTCAGATGCGAGGGTTTTGGTGAGGTCGAAAGCGATGATTTATACATGTAATGATAGTTGGAAAGAGCAGAGATGTCGATCGGATCGATGATTCTGCTGTTTTCCTCCATCGAAATTGGGGTTAGGAATTGGCTTTGGGGATGATTCGGAGGAGGAAGTGGAGAAGCGACGACGGTTTGACGAAAACACCCTTGCTGTTTTTGTAGAGTGCAATAAAAGATTCAAAGGATCAAAGAGTTACGAATCCTGCTTTGTATTCAAAACTATTTTCAGTTCAGGAGAATAGATACAAGAAAGATGCTGCAAAAAAAATTAATTTCAACACAGCAAGTTGTTATAAACTAAAAAAGAGATAAGAATGCATTAGAAAAGATATGAAAATGTTATTCACACTGATATCAGGTACATAAGATTCATTAATACAGTTACATTACATGTGCTCCTTTACATATAGGTCTTGTAGCATGAGGTTGAACATATCTCATTATGTGAGACTAAATAGAAAAACACAAAGCATATTCACTTTTATATTTACATATATTATAACACTCCCCATTGAAAATGCATCTTCAAAATCTTGGATGCTCATCTATTAAATAATAGTAAAGCAGAACAATTTAAAACTCTTTTATTAATTATATGAATTTTCTCCTCTCTTCTTAATTCTCTCCAGATATTTTATTACATCCTTACGGTTTATTGTTATTATAATTATGACAATGTTTCTATTAGTTCTCTCTTATATCATTAAAATTTAATACTAATTTTTACAATTATTTACAAATTTCTTTCAAGTTTTTTTTTTCCCTTTTACGCTTAAGTCTATATATATTAAATTTAGTTAGGTGAAAATTTAAGCTTTTTAAATAAATATAATTAAAGAATATGCATTAATTGATTTATAAATTTTGAAAAATAACGATTTGATATGCATACTGCTTTCATATTGACAAAAAATGGTAAAATAATTTTTTATTCAAGTCCACGTAGTCTTAAATTTCCACAATTATATACAAATTATTACAATGTTCTACTAATATTCTCTCCTATTATTTTGCATTTAAATAACAACATTCAATAATTTTTACAATTATTTACGGATTTCTCCCAATTTTTCCAATATTATTCTACATTCAAGTCCATGTATCTAAATTTATTAATTGATCTTGAATTTAAACTTTTTAAATAAATCCAATTAACAAATATTTATTAATTGATCTAATAAATCACAAAAAATGATAATTCAATGTATATACCGCATTTGTACTGATATAAATGGTAAAATTATTTTTTTCATTCACGTCCGTATAATATAATATTTTCATAATTATATACAAAATTATCTTTTGATACTTTTACATTTTTCTATATTTAAGTTCATAAAAAAAATTCTTTCTAAATTTAGTTATTTAATACAAAGAAAATATGCATAAATTTTTCTTTCTAAAATTAGTTATTTAATACAAAGAAATATATACATATTTTTTTCTTTCAAAAGTTGTTATTTCATTTTAGACCAATATGTACAAAAAAATTCTTTCCAAAATGGGTACATGATTACAAGCATATAACGTTTTTCCTTCTTAAATTTGGTACATCAAATGGAATTTTTATCATTATTCAATTATATTTGTGAAGAATAACGTTACAATCAATGATAAGTGTTGAATGTTTGTATTCTGTAATATTGAAAAAGAATAAATATCTCCAATTAGTATGTTTTGTACAAAAAGTTACAACTTAATTATTTTATAAAAATATATAACTCATTTATTTATGAAATTTTATAAAAATATTAATTTCAAAATTTATTGAGAATGTTTATTTTTATTTATTTGATTAGTAAATAGTGAGCCCTAACTCATTTGTATCAACCAAAATGATAATTTAATTTTTATTAAAATGTAAAAGTATACGAATCTCATTACAAAAACACACACTTATGTAGCGATTTCAATTTATAATTCATTTATCTTAACAAATTGATCAGATATTGCATAATAAATTCTATTCTTCAAAAATAGTTATAATATTATTTTCTACAACATGTCGTGTGCAACGCATGGGTTACACACTAATATGGGCTAAAAATTATTCCTTTTGAAACGCTTATGACTTGCTCCCCCTCATTATTATCTTGCTTTCATACATTCATTCAGTCATTATGAATATTGTATGTTGCCTCATTAAAAACCTCCATTATGAAAACCTAATGGAAAAACCTTGAACGAGAAAAAAGTGCAACTTGAAATTATAGATATCATGCAATGGTATTCCTTCTAAGAGTTTGACACTTCGGCATCAATATAATGCCTCATTAAAACCCTTACGAAGAAAAATCCAATAGGAAAAATCTTAGTGAAGGAAAAAAGTACAATGACATATCTTATTTTCTCATTTCTTCAAATGAAGTTTGATACTTCTGGATCAAACTAATGCCTCATTAAAATCTTACTAAGAAAAACCCATGGGAAAATCTTAGTGAAGGAAAAAGAGTACGGTATGAGATATTTCAATAATTTATAGAATCAAATAGAGTTTGATACTTCTGTATCAATATAATACTTCATTAAAAACCTTACAAAGGAAAACCTGATGGGAAAAACCTTAGTCAAGGATAAAAATACAATTTAACTTAAATAACATATTTGAGATATTATTTCTTGAAAATACGTTTGATTCTTCTAGATCAAGACAATGCCTCGTTAAAACCTTAGTTAAAAAACCCAGTGGGAAAAACCTTAAATAAGGGAAAGGAGTACATTGTAACTTATTTTCAAATGTTACTAAGGAGTTAATACTTCTGAATCAAGATAATGTCTCATTAAAACCTTACTAATAAAAACCCAATGGGAAAAATCTTAGTTAAGGAAAAAGAGTGCATTATAAAATACTTATGATGCTTCCCTTGATTTAAAATTTTCCTCTGAATTCATATTCGTCTTTCGATAACTCAAATTGGTTATAGATACTTCTGGATCTATAAATATGAATCTCATTAATAATACAATTTATTAATAGTTTCATTCGATACAATCAAATTTTCTAAGATTGTTTCTTCCAAATATGGTTTGCATTTTATGCATTTTATATGCTACTTTTATGAAAAACACTTCATGCGCTTTCATTTTTGTGCTTCAAATTAATTTTGCGCATTGCAACTATACATCTTTCATGAATATTAAAAATTTCATTACAACATTACTAGAAAGCAGGAAGTAATCTACTCATCTTTAAGTATATCAAGATTTTCATTACAACAATACTTAGAAGAAACTTGTAATATGCACTTCATGTCTTTTGAATTCTTTATAACTACAAAAGTTATATATATTCTATAGAAATTTGCATATTTTAATAAGTATTTGCATATCGCAACTATCACTTCAATGGATATTAAGAGTTTCGTTATAACGATACTTAAAAATAGAGAGTAATCTACTCATCATGAATTATATCAAGATTTTCATTACAACAATACTTAAAAGTAGGTTGCAGTCTATGCTTCTTGTTCTTTGCCTTCTTTATAACCACCAAAGTTATTTATATTCTTCAGGAATTTGTATACTTTCAACATTTAATATGATTTAAACCATATTTATACCTTCGGGGTATATTAGACATTTCAAGTACTTTTGCTACTATACGGACTATTTATTATTTACAAATTTATCATCAATAATTATTTCTTATCAGTTCTAGACATGATTTATTGAGATCTCTTTAATTATCGTGTTTTAGGTACCTAAACCACTTTTAGAATAATTTGATAATCATGTCATTAGTCTCTGCAAGTGCACCCTTAAGTGTTTCTTCAAGAACACTCACATCTTTTATTTGGCATCTTTAGTAGTTACTCCAAAAGTATTTCGAACTGATTTTTGTACCATATTTCAGATATGGTTTATACATTTTGATCCTTTAGGGATTCAAATCTATATTGGAGAAAGTCTACTAGAGATATTATTAATAATTTATTCAAGTTGCTTAATATTTTGCATCATTATACATGTTAACAAATATTTGCCATTGATGATCAAAATGAACTTGTATCCCTTTATCCTCCACCTTAATGTCGACGAACATTGTCACATTAAATAATAATAATCTTTGAATTCTCATTTTGATCCACTATCATATTGCACTAGCAAATACACCATACATATTAATAATAGGAGGATAATTCTCTTATCAATTGATAAGATGCATTCAAGTGAAATTTGTGAGCTTCTGGCTCATGTTTTAATATGTGATTCAATTATGTCAAATTTCGTGAAATATAATCCAGTTGAAATTGTACCAACTTTTTCTAAAATAAGCTTCTGGCTTCCAATTTTAGAAAAACGCAAAGTTATTCTTTGACGTTTTCACTATAGTTCCAATATGCTAGCCATTCATTTATATATCCTCAAAACTCAACAAATTTATTTTAAATTTGCTTGAGCACAATGTATTTTGAATGAAGATATATGTACCATTTGGCAACACTATATGGGCTCTTTCCGGACCCTTCAACTATATTAGTAGATTTGCTATGGTTGAAATTTTTAACTAAATATTTTCAGATAGTTCGGAGAAAAAACTTCTGGTTTTTCAAAATAATGTGAGTAGTTGCACATTCTAGTAGACATATATTATCACTCAAATATCGATTGTCCATATCTTAAGAACTAAAGACAATATAGTTAGTCAACTACTAAATTTATAAGCATAAATAAATGCTAGTACTTTCCAAAATTTAAAATAAACTACTGATTAAAGCCAATATTATCGGTACATTATTTCAATTAGTTATGAAAGGAAAAAACATACAAGCACCAACTTCCAAATGATTTATTGAATTGAAATAAAATAAAATCCATATAGCAGACTTCAAACTGCTACTATTGCTCAATTCGACCATGTCATTTATTATTGCACTTAGATTTTCATCATTAATGAAGTTTCCTTCATCAACTTCGAAGAAATGATCTAACTTCGGGTTAGTATTATTAGACAATCCTTTCACATAATTTTAGTTTAGAAGTAATTCTAAATATACAGGAATTGTATTTTCTAATAGATTTAAAGACTTGAAACTTCAAATTCAACCACTTGTGTCTAATGTTTAGAAGTGTGACCATATTTTGGTGTCATAACGCTCCTTCGGGGAGTTCCATAGGTAAAGATGATCTTTTTCAGTTAAATGTTTTATTTTTAAGTTTGTCATGAATATGACACCTTAAAAATAAAAAAGCCATTGTTTTATCCCATTGGATTATCATTTTTATGGCATTTTCTAAGCAACGAGATTGTAATTAGATGTTAATATCCAATATCTGTGACAAAAATTTATCTTCTAATAAGTCCAAAGCTTTAAATTCAAGCTTGGTTGTGTTTATCATTTACCAACTATAAGTGGAAATAAAAATGCATAAGCATCAAAATATTGTTCATGGGTATATAATCAGTGCATTTCATAAAATAAGAAACCATATCTGATAGTAGTTACGGTGAAAGAATAAAAACATTAATGCAAAATAGTAAAAGACAACCAAATATAATCTATAAAAGCGACTATAATTTCTTATTTACATCCTTTTGATAGCTCTAGATCCAATCTCATTAATTGCATTCATTACTTTCCTTGAAAATGCAAAACTATCCTGAAAATACGGAAAGACCTTTATATGGATTGATTGGTGGAGAATGGATGAATTATAATCAAAGATTGTACTGACTTGATTGTGTTTACTTTCCTAATATAGGCAAATTTAAGAATACGAATATGTAGTATTAAATACCAATTATTAATTCATAACAACTGTAATAGTGAGAAACATGAATATGTAACATGTACATACGTTATGATCCTTGTCGACTTAAAAGAAGAATAAATGTATGAAGTATTCATACGCATCTTTGTTGGACCATTCTCATTAATCAATTAATTTTATTTAATGATTTATTAATTGCTACTGATTAATATATGAATTAATATATGCGGTTATTTACATATTGTAAGCTAAACAGAGAGAGGAAATTTGTACATCACATAGTGTATGAAAAATATCGTGAAAAACAAAATAGTTTGACTTGGCAACTAAAAGGTATGTTGTATAAGTTACGGCTATTGATAACATCAATAAGTATATTTTTGTGACATGACAATAATAGGTAAAAGATTAAGCATATAAAATAGTAAACATTGGAATACCTCTTTGCTGTAAGAGGAAAGATGAATGAGTTTTATATATAATATAACATAATTGATGTGTGTATAGATATTAACATTCATTTCATGAAGAATCCAAAATACTTACTTGATGAGCCAAAGGAAAGAAACTTGATCTATTATATTTTACCTTTTGAAAGACATGATTGGATGCATGGAAGAAGGGAAAAAAATTAGAAAATTAGCTTCCTATTAGAATACATTGTTTTCTATTAAAAAGAAAGAGTGTAGGAGAGTAGATATATTTCCATGTATTTATTTGGTTTAGTAAAAGCATCAAATATATCAACAAATCTTTTCTAGAGATATTATTATTATTATTATTATTATCACCACCACCTCTGGAGTGAACAAATTTCTATATATTTATTTGGTTTAGTAGTAATAGCATTGGCAAATATTTTTAGAACTTCAGGTTCCAATTTTACTTTAAAATAAAGTCTTTGTTCAGTACTTTAGATCCTAAATGGTACAACTTGACTTTCATTATCAAACTTCAGGTTCGATTGCAATTGGAATTTACCATTATTTGAATTAGCTTTTGTAATAATTCAAAGCTTCACATCTCAAATTTATATATTTGAGTTTTGATATATAAACTTTTTTTTAGAATGCAAACTTATATGCATAATTTTTATTTCAGAACTTCATGTCTCCAATATTAAATAAATACAATGGAACAAGAGGACTCTTCATAATTGTATTCGAACATAAGAATCATAGTACTATTTCTCTTCGAGGAAATAGTATTTACCACATTTGTAATGTTATTTCAACATATTATTTTTATGTTATGTCTTCTGGACATATCAACATCTTCTTCTGGAATTGCTCAGTTATTTTTTTCATGGCTTTATTTTGGCTTACGAAAACTTTCATCTTTCATCTTCGCACATATGTGCTTCAGGTTCTTATTCTTTCATGTAGACTTAATACGCTCTTCTAGATACATATTATCCTTATATTTGTTTCTCTAAGAAACATTGGAATATTGTTTCTGGAAATCTAAATCACGTGGTAAAATTATTTCTACAGTTCTCATTCAAACCAAAATCCAAACAAAAAAAATTCAAAATAAAAACCTTTTTTTCATCGAACAATGAAATGAGATCTAAAAGTTATAGACCTACAATAAAATGAGATCTAAAATGATAAGATTAATAGAGCAAGATCTATGAGGTAATATATATATATATATATATATATATATATATATATGTACGTACGTACGTATGTATGTATGTATGTATATGTATGTATATAATGAAATCTAGAAAACTAGATGTATGATAGATAAGATCTAGAAAGAAAATTAACAAAATAAGGTCAAAAGTTACATTTTAGTCTATGAAACAACTTTAGTTTCAGATCAAATTTAAAATTATCACAAAAAATGGATATATATGAATGAAAATTAAATAAGAGATCCGATGATTAAAATCTATAGATCTAAAAAAATATCATATGAACATGATAGTAAAATCTATAAGAGATCTGAAAAATTAGAAAAAAAATAAGATCTACAACAAAACAAGATCTGAAATACATGGACAAAAAATAAGATGTACAAATATAATCAGATCTGAATAATTAGATCAATGATATAATGAGACGTAAAAGAAAAAATTAATAGAATGAAATTTGAAAGATTTGATCAGTTAGATCAGAAAGATAGCTTACCCTTTAGAAGATTTGCAAGAGCTTCGTGCTGATAATGTGTTATAAACTAAAAAGAGATAAGAAGCCATTAGAAAAGAGGAGAAAATGTTATTCACACTGATATCAGTTACATAAGATTGATTGATACAATTACATTACATAGGCTTCTTTATATATAGGCCTTGGAGCATGAGATTGAACATATCCCATGATGTGGGACTAAAGAGAAAAACACAAAGCATATTCACTTTTATATTTACATATATATTATAACATAAGTTTATTTTTTAGTTTAAAAGACACTTTGTGGTATGAACAGAAAATGATAGTTGCAACTATCATTATGTGATTACATTAAAAATTGTTTTTCAGCCTAAAAACAAACTTCTTGCGCCTGAAACTAATTTTTCTCTCCAACTTTATCCTTGAGCCTAAAAACCCCTCTTTCTTTTATGTTTATTTATTTATTTTTATTTATATTTGTAGTAGAATTGCAAATCTTTGGTCCGACCATGGAGTTACAAATATACTCTTACGAGCGTTACGGCTCGCGATGAGGAATGATGAATTATTTTTCTATAAATTACATTTATTTAATACGTTCAAAAAAAATGATTTTTACATATATTTAGTCATATTTTTGTGTTAAATCATATATAGGTAATTTGAAATTTTATTTCTAGGTTACAATATCTAATTTTTATGTGAGTTTAAAAAAAATTGTATTAATTATTAACAAAAATACAAATTTGTAAAGTGGTTTACTTGATAGATCCTATTTTTATGTGATATTAAGACTTGGTAAATATTTGTAGAGGAAATTTTGAATTTGTAAAAGAAGCTTAATCATCGTATCCTAATTTTGAGCGATGCTAAATTTAATAATATCTGTATAGATACATTTTTGGTATTTCATTCTGATATCAAGAAAGTGTGCTATCAAATATATAAAGACATAAAGGGCAGTTTTGAAAATTCATGGTCCAACCAAAAGTTTGTGCTTCCAAACCAACTATTAATAAAGATATAAAAACAAAGGTCAGAAGTTTGAACTTCACTCAAAACAAAAATAATAACTATTTTCAAATAAAAGTTTTGTACATGAATAAGACTACAGTGTCAAATTCTTAAATGTTAATTACATTTTTCCTTATAATTTTCAACTTGTACTTATTGAAGTTATATAAAAAATTAACGGTTTCATATCATCACTGTATAAGGGTTTTTTTATCCATCTTTATTGATAATGTGGTAAATTACAAATTTTTGGTCCGACTGTGAAGTTCCAAAAATACCCTTATATACAAACAAAAAGTTAGGATTTCGAATCTCATTCAAAACAAAAATAATATACGTTTTCAAATGAAATTTTTGGTACATAAACAAAATCACAAGTTCAAGCACTAAAATATTTATTAATAGTTGGCTTGGAAGCGCAAAATTTTGATCCGACCGCAAGCTTTTAAAATTGCCCCTTTATGTAAAGGTTGTAATAAATTTGGTGTCACGCTCTTTTTTGATGTTAGTTGAAATACCAAAAGTTTCTCTCTACAAATATTATCAAGATTTAGTATAACTCAAAAATAGGATCAGATAATTAAGCTTCCTTGACAGATTCAAATTTTCCTCCGTAAATATTACAAAGTCTTCTTATTACTTAAAAATGGGATAACAAATAATGTAACAGCCCGTAAATCCGTACCCCGTTTAGTGGACAATATTCTCTATCAGATCAACTCAAAGTGGACGGAAATACGAACCATTAGGGTTAAAGAAGAAAGATGTAGAAGAAGAAATTGAAAATTATATCAGAATCTCACAATCGCAGCGAAACAATATACAATAGATAATAACTGATCCTTATACAAAAGATAACTGTAACTGTTTATACACTACATCATCAGAGTACATACAAATAACAGCCAAACACTAGACAGTTGTAACAACCTGTCCTCACCAAAAACAGACTATACTGCTTACACTGCATACCGGAATATGCATCAAGTACGTGTGATACGTCTCCCCATCCAGCTCGTCTCCTGAGCTCCACAGCATCTTGTCCTGTATTTATAATACTCGGCCTGACCCAAGCATTATAATAAATTAACACACAGTCAGTCTGGAAAAACAACGTGAAAAAACACACTCAATTGAATTATTAAAGTTTCGAAAATCCTTTGAAATCAAAGCTATCTCATAAGACCACGCCACAAATAAACATGTCGGGTTTTTACCTTATGATAACCAAAACATTTTTTATCAAATTCGTCTGATATTATAATAGGATCTATAGAAAGTAAAATAGAATCCAGCTGAAATGTTTGCATCTCACGTTTCAGCATAGTTGGGCACAATCAAAACCGTACAGGCACTTATTGGAGATTGGATTCCATACAATGGCAAGGCTATTGGGGTACCGTTCGTCATAGTACCTGGCCTAGATTAGAGTACCGAGGACCCCTCCTGATCCCCGCAACACAAAACCAGAGCTACCCCTTACTGGATAGTCCGAATATGATCACCCCGCGGTTGGGATCGGCAACCGCCCACACAGCCGAAATCAAAAAGGGACATCTAAACAGGGATGACCTTACCATAATTAGATGCTACCTATTTAGCCTTGTTACACCTCCCCTGTTTTAGCCATTCCCGGTTGATGAGGCTTTGCGTTACCTTTTTAGAACACATCTCACGTAGAATGCTCATCGTCCCCTTGACGATGTTCTGATAGCATTCGTCCTTACAAGTTGCCTTGGATTTGGAAAAACCGAACACCATCTTCAACATCTTTACGGTCTTCATTCGCAAATGTTCAAACCAGATCGAAGTGGTTTTCGGATAATTAAATCTGATCTCGGTCTCTTCGAAACGATCAACGCATTAGCCAATATTGATAGTCGGTTATTTAACTATCAAATTAAAACAGTCATCCAATCAATTGTTTTATTTCTCCTGAAAAGAATCAAGTCTTAATAATTTAGATATAAATAATTTAAATCACTTTTATCCAAAATATACACTTAAGCATTTACAATAAAACTATTTAAAAGACTTCATTAAAAATAATAGTTATGAAATTCCATAATAATTTCCAAGTAAAACTTAGCCAAAACTACCTTTAAAATAAAAGTTATTATATAAAGTATAGATATTTAGTAACTATCTTTTGAATCATAATACTAGTTAAACCTTTAAAATAATTAGTACCGTAACCACTTAATAAATATTAACCTTAAAATCTTAAAACAGTTTAAATAATAAATTTCTCTAAAAAGTACCTTTAAACAACTTTAAAACCTTTAACTTATACTTAAAAATTTGCTTCGAAAATGTACCTGGCTCTTCATGAAATTCACTTCCCATTCCAATATAGTCCATTTAATCATTTATAAATCCTCCTCGATTTATCCCAATTTTTATTTACGTCACAATCCCGTAAATTTCTTTTCCACACTTTAAGAAATAAAACCACCTTTTTATTTTTAAAACAAATTACCCTTTCCTTCTAAATTCTCACCGTTAATTTAAAATCTCAAATATCCACTGATATTTTTTTTACTTTATTAATAAACCTGGCTTATAAATCCATAACCTTTCTCCTTTTAAATCACTATTCTCAGACACTGGATTGTTTTTAATTCTCTGAATTAAATTTCTTTTAAAAATTTATTTCTCGATTTATTCAAATTTTATTCCAAAATCCGCTAATTCCAAATCCACTTCTTTATTATGATTTAAAATCTTATTTAAATATGAAATATCGATTTCACACTTTATTATTTCTTTCCAAATTTCCCTTTAATTTATCAAATCCCTTTTTAAGCCTCTGATTTAAAAATAAATACTTTTATACTTAAACAAATAGCTTAAGTCCTATTTTTAAATATTTTTATTCAATTATTTCAAAACCCCTATCTTTACTTATTTAGAATTTATCCAGTACAACATTTAAAATCAACTTATTCATTTCTCCCGATTCATTCCTTTTCAATTTATCCATCTTTACTATAAATTCCTTACTTTAAATTTCCCCTTTTAAAAATCCGAAATTTACATTTTTAAAATGTCACAATATCTAGCAATACATTAACATCAAACAAATTAATTTTCCAACATCATATATCACAGATTATTCAACATTTCATATAATTAAATATGAAAATAAATTTAACACTTTTGAGGAATTCAGTTAGATCCCTCCAACCTGCTTCCCTACATCTACAGATGTTAGCACAATATAAAAAAATACTATTCCCACTTCGAGTGGGATATCGGGGTATATATGGTCATCCGCTATTATGCGGGGTTCATGGGGTCTCAACCGCTATATAATGCGGAAATATCAATCACTCCAATATATATACTATGTATAATAATCACATCCAGACTGATAATAAATCATCAATTCAAGCAATCAAACAATAATTTAATTTTTACCAATTAAGTTAACCGATAATCCAACTTGTGTGAGATTGACTCACCTTTGATTTTGTTTGCAGTCCACTCCAATCTTAAATGGTTTCACAGTTTTTGACCTTGTATAGACATTTACAGTTTATTAATATTTGAAATAATCGAACGATCAATTTCATTTAAATTTAATCAACTAATATTTTAGTTTTGAACTAATTTCCCTTTAAAAATTTCTAAAATAATTAAATAAGTTAATTAAACAAATTGACTTCCATAATACATATTTTTAAAATAAATTAGTAGTTTTAAAATGTATATTTATTTCATTTTTGGAACTACATATATATTTACAAAAGTTAATCCATATAGCTTTAAAAATCTAATTTTTATATAAACCCTACAACATTTTAAAGTTCCTATATATATATATTCCCAAACTTTACCTATATAAACAAATTTTCTGCTTTCCTATAAATCTTAAAATATGTGTGTATTCATATATGTATAAGTTTGTTTTCTGTTTCAGAAAATATCAATAGTAATTTACTTTACTTTATATACATACATCTACATATATATAAATCTATAAATTGAGGAAATAAATTATTTTATAAACTTTATGTTACTTCTCTATTTTTCTCATATACATATATAAATTGAAAATAATCTGGATATATACCTCATTACCGAGTTCGAAATCGAACGGAACCCTAGCCTTGCCGAAGATTCACTCACCCATCGTTCCCCACCTTGAATCCTACCGCCGACCACCCAAAGTCCATCCCTAACCCCCCAAGCACACGGCTACCTCCAAGATCCGTCGAACCACGTGCACGGCCTCTCGAGTACTGGCCTTTACCTCATGCAATTGAGTCTCCCCACTTGGAACTTCCATTGGCTTGCCGTCGAGCCCGAGAACTTGAATCCAGATGCATCTCTTTGGTGAGGTCTGTAGTGGCAACCGGGCTTGCGACGGTGGCGATTGATTTCGCTCGAGAAATTGACTCATTGGAGAAAAGGCTATCGATTGTCTGCCATCATTTTTTTGATTCGAAAATGAATTTTTGAATGGAGGATGGGAGATGCGATTTTGATCGCCATTATTTGATTTTATTTTGACTGAGGGGAAGAAGTTGTTCGGCATAAAGATTTTTTCCTTTCTCTTTAAATTTTGAGTTCGATGTGCAGATTTTTAAAAAGAAACAGAGGAACAAGATGTGATGTTGTGTGAACAGGGACGACTACAGTGATTTCGAAATGAAAGAAGAAAACGTTACGATGTGAAATAATTACGGCTGTAGAGTAGGTTTATTAATAAATATTTTTATTTAAATTCCAAACGTCTCGATAAATGCAACTTAAAATTTTGACCTCCTATCAAGACGTGCTGCTAGGCGTTTATAATGTTATACCCATATTCCGAACGTAATGAAAAAGGTTTCGAGTCCTAATTCGATTATATGGAGAAGATAACTTTTTTGGGTCCAGTTATTATATTGAATTTTCGATATAAACTTCAACGCGTTTATATACCTTACGACCAAACGACAACTCCAAACACTACGAAATTTGAAATTCGATAATAAAACATTATTACGGATCCAACAGAACTATTTTCATCGAATTCCGAGACTGTGCTTCAGAAAGCTATTTTTAAATGTCAATTTAAAGTTTTTATATTTTTAAACTAAACAAAACACTTTTAAATTCACAAATTTTCGTTTTTTTCTTATAATTGTTTCCGATTCACCAATCTTAAAAGTTCTATTATCTCCAAAATCATTAATAAAAAAATTTATAATCCTCTGAAATATTTTTAACAAGCTTAAAACTCAAGATTCCATATTTTACCGAACTCTCAATTATTAAATTCAATAATTTAATTATCCAATAATTGGTTACATTTGAAATTCAAGTTAAAAAAAATTGAATTTTAAATATTTAAAATCAATTAAATATTGCAATTTCAAATGTCCAAAATTCCGGGTCGTCACATTCCTCCCCCTTAAAAAAATTTCGTCCCCAAAGTTGCTAGTTAAGAAGAATGGTCCGTTCCCCGTTTACTATTTTCCTAAAACCAAACAGTTTTTAACAAATCCCCAAAACAATCTTTTTATTAAAGACACCCTATCACTTCTACTAACCTTCAAAACTCAGCCATAGGTTCCAAATAATATTACTCACTCAAACATTCAAATTATAATTTAAAACCAAATTTTATATTATCAAAATTTTCTCACAATTTTCTAACTCCCTAAATTTTTGAAAAATTTCGCCAGCATTTTCTTTATGTAACTAGCTCGGCACAACTACAAAATGCCTCTACTGTCCCCAAATTTCAAAAGAAAATAACAACCAAGTGGCTAGATCAGAAAACCATCAAATTTCATATGCCAATTTAGATACATACATTTTTGTCGGGCAATTTAAACTTATCTTCTGAAATCAAAAACACCAATTTATCCTTTGCTTTTAAAACACCTATGTATCATACTTAGCAATAATATCCGATCACAGAAGCCAAAAATCATTTAATTTGCTTCCTTTTCAAAATTTTCAACATTTGCTTCACTTAAGCCCGTAAGATGCACATATATCATCCGTACGCAATATCAAATCCGATTGCTCACTTGATCACAAAATTTCACTTCCGAACCAGTATCATCCACCCGACTTCCTAGTGTGGACTCAGATCTGGTTTCTTGACCAGAAATCATCATTCCCCTTGCAAAGCCATACACTATGATAGAGAATTTGCAGAATCAATCAAAAATCCACATCCAAGGTTCGTCGTCGAAAATCGAGTGAAAAATCCTAACTCGAATCGATATAACTATCTCGAAATTTTATGCTCAAATCTGGATCAAATTGCTATGCGAATAAATAATATACGTACATCCTATGAATTTAACTCAGTTGATTATTAGCTATATCAATTCTCTTTTTATGCACATTTATTTTGATTTCTATTCACTTATTCACAATTATCCTGCTTTTATTAAATCTTCATTCAAATATTAACTTAGTAATATTTTTATTTCAAATTTACTTAAGAATTTCACCATTCATTTCTTAAGTTCAATATAAGTATTTTATACACTTCATATATTTATTTTCACTTTGCCACTTTAGCTTTTATATCTATTTTCATTTAACTTAAATTTTCAATTCCATTCCTAATTCAGTTTACCTTCAATTCTTAATTTATTTCCAAATCAAACTTAATATTGAATTCTATTCACCTTATTTCAAACCCATTCTTAATTAACCATTTCTTTAAATTAATTCTATTAACTCATTTACTTATACCTCAATCATTTTTTATATATTCCCAAACCTTTCATTTTATTTTTAGTCCGCTTCGAACTAATTCTACAACTTTACTTTACTTACATAATTCAAATTAAACATCATTCCAATCTTTAAATTCCAATTTCATCTATTCACTAATTAAATTAATCTTTTCATTTACAAATTTATTCCCAACTTTTATTTTATTTGAATGGCAATTTCATTTAGTCTAGTCTAAGTTCCTCAAACTTACTTTTTTTAAGTTAATTCAGTTTACATCTCAATTTAGTTCCAATTTTAAACTCCTATGAGTTTTACAACTTATTTACATTCCATTCACTAGCCTCTTTAATTTACTTTATCATATTCGTTTACTTTTCTAACATATTTTGTTTTCACACCTTCTTTAATTCAATTCTTATTTAAGTTAAATTTTTATACTCTAACAAATTTCAAATTTCTATAAGTTTTCAAACCCATTATTATTCCATAAACATTTTTAATCAAAATCCAGAGTTTAAGCAATTTCTCGACATTTCAAAATCACCTTTGAAATCAACTATATCCAAAATCCTTTGGTACAACAAATTATCTCTTTAAAATTTTAAACCAAACCCAAATTTTGCAAACAACTCTGATTTAAAACATCCACAACATTAAGGTAGCAGTTCCTCTCTTAGAAGCTCGAAAACGAATATCGATGATGGTGCAGTCATCACCGAAATTATTTTCCAGCGACCGAAAAGAGTTCGGTGCTTTTATCTCTTTTAAAAAATATTTTCCAATATTTTTAATTCCAAATCCCACCAGATTGCATTTCCAATTCAAAAATATTTCCAAATAATATCACTATTATTCCTCCAAAGCCTTTGAAAATCATTTTCAAACCTAAAGGAAATTAAATTTTCTAAATTTTCGAACTTCAAAACCTCCCAATCTTTATTCAAATATTCTTCGGAGTTTCAAATTATAAATCCATTTATAATTCACATTTCAAATTCCATTCTATCATATGCGTTAATTTCTTAACCTTTGGTTATGATATCAATTCTTTATTCAATTTCCACAACAACAATTGTAATAGTCTGATATTATCATCTCCTAACAACCAAGCAACCATATATAACTATAATAATTTACGAAAAACCATTTCTTTCGTATAGAAAAATAATTTGGGTAAAATTATTTCATTCACCCCATTTAAAACAATAAAGTGTCGAATTGTTCTCAATAACATTAATTACTCGTATTGATCAGAATCCATAAGCTACTTAACAAATCAATCAACACAATGTAAAATAATTTTATATTCACTAACAAATACGCGCTCATATCTATTAATACACTCAAACTCATTCTAGAGTACTACCGACTCTATCTCTAATGAGTAATCACCACCAGAGCTAAGGTTCTCGTTTAACCTGGTCTGATTCCAAGTGTAACAACCCGCAAATCCGTATCCCTGTGGGTCGACAATATTCTCCATCGGATCAAGTCAAAGTGGACGGAAATACGAACCATTAGGGTTAAAGAAGAAAGAGGTAGAAGAAGAAATAGAAAACAATATCAGACTCTCACAATCGCAGGGAACAATATATAATAGATAATAACTGATCCTTATACAAAAGATAACTGTAACTGTTTATACACTACATCATCAGAGTACGTACAAACAATAGCCAAATACTGGATAGTTGTAACAACCTGTCCTCACCAAAACAGACTATATAGCTTACACTGCACATCCGAAAATACATCAAGTACGTGTGATACGTCTTGCCATCCAGCTCGTCTCCTGAGCTCATCATCCTGTCTGGTATTTATAATACTCAGTCTGACCCGAACATTATAATAAAATAGCACCCGAGTCAGTTTGGAAAATCAGCATGAGAAAACACACTCAATTGAATTATTAAAGTTTCAAAAATCCTTTGAAATCATAGGTATCTCGTAAGTCCACGCCATAAATAAACATGCCGGGTTTTACCTTACGATAACCAAAATATTTTTTTATCAAATTCGTCTGATACTATAATAGTGTCTATAAAAGGTAAAATAGAATCTAGCTGAAATGCTTGCATCTCACGTTCCAGCATAGTTGGGCACAATCAAAGCCATACGGGCACTTATTAGAGATTGGATTCCATATAATGGAAGGGCTACTAGGGTACCGTCCATCACAGTATCTGGCCTAGATCAGAGTACCAAGGACCCCTCCCGATCGCCTGCAACACAAGACCGAAGCTACCCCTTACTGGATAGTTCGAATAAGATCACCCCGCGGTTGGGATCAGCAACCGTCCACACAGCCGAAATCAAAAAGGGACATCTAGACAAGGATGACCTTACCCTAATTGGGTGCTACCCACTTAGCCTTGCTGCACCTCCCATGTTTTAGCCATTCCTGGTTGATGAGGCTTGAGGCTATACGTTACCTTTTTAGAATACATCTCATTTAGAATGTTCATCGTCCCTTGACGATGTTCTGATAGCATTCGTCCTTACAAGTTGGCCTGGGTTCACTACATGAAAATCTGCTTTTGATTGCATTAATCGGTGGCGTTTCATGTTATATGCAGCCATTGACCTATCTTAAATATAAAAATTAAGGTATAAACACGGCCAAATCATTCCCGCTATTAATTCAGTGAAATTTTGCTAAAATTTAATGTGGCCGCTCATAATTTTTCTTATCTTCTCTGAAATGAATCAAATCCTCGAAAAAAATCTTCCTCCTTTTTTCTTTCTCATCCACTTTTATAATTTCACAAAATCTTCATCTCATATGGCCAAATCATTCCCACCATCAAATCCCATAACTTCATCTTCCAAAATCATTTCATCTCTGGCTTTACCCCCAAATTGATTAATGAAGAGAAAAAATATATAATTTCACGCACAAGAAAAGTTAGCGCTGCTGGCAACAAAGGAGGTCGACCAATGTTCAGATGTAAAATATTCAGGGCTTCAAACCAATGTTCGGATGAAATATTTTCGAATTATGGTAATTTTATTTGTTCAACCCTTTTCTACTTACCTTTATTTTCAATTTTTCCTTCATTCACGATATTTCACCTACGTTCGTATTTACAGTGTATTGAACTTTAAACCATTCTTGGATTTGGGTTTTGACGTCTTCTACGTCGCTGGAGTAATTTGGGAGAACAACGACAGTCCATTAAACCATTGGCGGTTTATTTAGTTGTTGTCCACAACCATTAAGAACTTACTTTGCAAAATTTGGTTGCCGATTAGATCTAGGTACGATTATTTCAATCAACTTTGGAGGATTTATATTTTTTCAGATCGATCTATGCAGGAATTTTTGCCATTACTTTAGTATATTCCTGTAGTTTGGTGCTTCGATATGCATATGTTGATTTACCATAATTACATGATCCATATATTGAAATACCATCTGACTATCCATGTACTTAGTCCATTAGTTTGTTATTGCTTTTCTATTAGATTTGCACCTAAATGATTTTTCCCTATTTGATATATGTACCTAAATTTTACTCCATTCAAGCATTTTTATCACTTTGTTCTGTAGTTCAAGTTGTTATTCATAATTTTATTTTGATGAAAGCATAATGACACTGTGACTTATAAACCAAAATTGATTGCTGTACATGGTGGGCAGATACATTTATTAACTAGGGAAATAAATATGCCAAGACTATGATTTTTGTTCATTATTCCTATTAATGATGACTACTTGGTATAATTTATTTATAACTACTTATTCGTATCTTTTATTCGTGCCTTTCATTTATAAGTTGAATTACGAACACCATTTTCCTACAATACAACAATTATTCCATTCCTTATTAAATCTGAGTTTTGTAAATTTGATAAGGAGAGTAGTTTGTGGTTGAACTGATAAGATAAGTGTAGTTTGTGGTCGAAATGATACTGTAAGGGATTTGGTGGTGGTTGTTGCGCTACTGGCTATTGTGCTACTGGTCGTGACCGTTTTCTAACGGTTGTTACTGTTGGCTGTTGAATTTGAATTCAACAGTCAATAAAACGTACCATTTTAGAAGGGGCACTGCCCCGCACCCCACCGTAGTTGATCTTATTTGAAAAAATATTCAACAGTTTTGGGTCTTGTTTGAAAGTGAGGTAATTGTAGAAGTGTGCAGGGGGAGGTGGTAGAAAAGAGCCGCTATTGAATATCTCAAAGAAAAGTAGTTTTATGAGTTGTAAACCCAAATCAAAAATGCAAACCCAAAGAAGAACAGATTGTAATGCAAACACAGTGTATTGCAAGCAACCAAATGAAATAAAATGCACAATTGGTTTGGTTTTTATTTAGTGGAAGTTGTTTTTTTGTGAACAGAAGTGTTCAAATAAAAAATTGCATAAATGATAAGGAGAGTAGTTTGTGGTTGAACTGATAGGATAAGTGTAGTTTGCGGTTGAACTGATATTGTAGGGGATCTGGTGGTGGATGTTGTTGTTATTAGCAGTGATTGTGGCAGATGGCTATAAGTGGAGGTGAAAGCAGTGAAGGTATGATAGTGTTGTGAAGTGCTGCGATATAAGTACTATTGTTTGTTGAAGTCAGAGGTTGAAGTTGAGGGTTTCTCTGAAGTGATGGCAGTAGTGTGGGTTTTCTGGTTGCAGGGTGGAGATGGCAGAACTTCTAGTGAAGTGATAGGGAACTGGAAGGGACAGAGAATGTAAACAAGATGTTGATGGGCAGAGTTGATGGGTAGAGATGTATGTTGAAGTGTAGTTTGTCAGAGGTAGGAATCCTGATGATGGCTGCATGGGAGATTGACAGAGGCAGTGCAGCAGTTTGTATGGGATTGAAGGGTTGTAGGGGATGGTTCAAAGGGGAGCAGTGGTGATTGTATGTAAGTATGGCAGTGCTGGGATGCATACAGTAGATAGTGAATGGCTGGAGTAGCTAAGGAGTAGAAAGTGGAACTATGGTGGTCAAGAGGAAATGTGGTGAAGTTTGTGATCATGTGCAGATGTATATGGTTGTGGTAGATGTTGTAGAGTGGTAGATGTCTTAGAGTATGTTGCTGGAAGTGAAGTTTAGTAGTTTTGTGGCAGATGTTGCTGGAAGTGAGGTATGTGTCAGGATGGGTTGCAAAAGTTTGAAATTTTTATTTACAGTTGTTCAAACATTTGTAATAGTAATATAAGCAAACTGAGTTTTATAAATAGCAATAGTAGTAGTAATAGTAATAATAACAATATAATTAAGTTTATTGAGTTTTATAAATAATAATAATAGTAAATTAACCAAGTTAACCAAGTTAATAAAAATTAACTAAGTTTTGTTAAAATTAAGAAAATTTTATAAAATTAACTGAGTTTAAGTTAACTAAATTTTATAAATAATAATAATAATATAACTAATTTAACAAAGTTTTACAAATAATAATAATGATGGTGATGAATTAACAAAGTTTATAAAAATTAACTAATATTATAATAATAGTATAATAATTAAGTTAACCGAGTTTTAGTAATAATAATAAATGGACTAAGTTAACCGAGTTTTATAAATAATAATAATAATAATAAATTAAATAAGTTAACCAAGTTAATAAAAATTAACTAAGTTTTGTTAAAATTAATTAAACAAGTTTTATAAAATTAACTAAGTTTAAGTTAACTAAATTTTATAAATAATAATAATATAATTAATCTAACAAAGTTTTATATAAAACTGTGAGATTGGACTTTATTTATTTCATTTCGTTTATATCTTTGATTATTTATATGACGTTATTTATAGTATGATATGCTTGTACAATGCTATAGATGTTTGATATAAAATTTAAAGTCCTACGAATTAACATAATTGTTTGACTATATGTTGTGCTTTCACTTGTGTAGGCATTGGATTTCCGAACAGAGTAAGGTTGGACTTTTATGGTTCTAGCTTTCACTTGTGATGCAACAAAGAATTATGGGTAATCGAGTGTTTTGTTAGCACCATTTTGGTATAAAATTTTATTAGTACTTGGTGTGTAAATTTGTATACAAATGTTTATTGTATATTGGTCATTTTACAAAAAATCTACTGTATTAAAATGGTTATGGATATCTTATTTGATTATATGATTAATATTTTTTTAAATTGTTCGAATATGATGATTATGTGAGTGATTATTGATTGATATAGCATCAACATGAAATAATAGCAGGAAAAAATGATCAATACCTTTCAGTAGTGTTTCAAAAACGTTACGAAAATACATATAGTGGCGTTGAGCAAACGCAACCGTAAAGTAGGGGTAAAGTTGGAAATTCTATTGGTAGCGTCAAAAAACCTTTTGGTAGCGTTTTATACACGCTGCAAAAAAAGAATTTAGTGGCGTTTCACAAACGCTGCAGTAAAACGATTTATGGTAGCGTTGAAATAAGTGCAACTAAAAATCAGGTATTTTTTGTCGCGGGCTTTATAACAACGTTCATCAAAACGCTGCTAAAAGTTTTAGTAGCGTTTTTTAAGCGCTACTAAAAATCAAAATTCTTGTAGTGGTTTGGACAAACCGAACATCGTCTTCAAAATCTTCACGGTCTTCATTCGTAAACATTCAAACCGGATCGAAGTGGTTTTCGGATAATTAAATCCGATCTCGGTCTCTTCGAAACGATCAACGCATTAGCCAATATTGATAGTCGGTTATTTAACTATCAAATTAAAACAATCATCCGATTAATTGTTTTATTTCCCCTGAAAAGCACCAAGTCTTAATAATTTAGATATAATAATTTAAATCACTTTTATCCAAAATATACATTTAAGCATTTACAATAAAACTACTTAAAAGACTTCATTCAAAATAATAGTTACGAAATTCCATAATAATTTCCAAGTAAAACTTAGCCAAAACTACTTTGAAATAAAAGTTATTTATATAAAGTATAGATATGTAGTAACTATCTTTTAAATCATAATACTAGTTAAACCTTTAAAATAATTAGTACTATAACTACTAAATAAATATTTACCTTTAAAATCTTAAAACAATTTAAATAATAAATTTCTCTAGAAACATTCATTTAAACGACTTTAAAACCTTTAACGTATACTTAAAAATCTTCTTCGAAAATATACTTGGCTCTTCAAGAAATTCACTTCCCATTCCAATATAGTCCATTTAATCATTTATAAATCCTCCTCGATTTATCCTAATTTTTATTTACGTCCCAATCCCGTAAATTTCTTTTCCACACTTTGAAAAATAAAACCACCTTTTTATTTTTAAAAAAAATCACTCTTTCCTTCTAAATTCCCACCGTGAATTTAAAATCTCAAATATCCACTGATATATATTTTAATTTATTAATAAACCTAGCTTATAAATCCATAACGTTTCTCCTTTTAAACCACTATTCTCAAACACTGGATCGTTTTCAATTGATTCCCTGAATTAAATTTCTTTTAAAAATTTATTTATCGATTTATTCAAAATTTATTCCAAAATCCGTTAATTCCAAATCCACTTATTTATTATGATTTAAAATCTTATTTAAATCTGAAGTATCGATTTCACACTTTATTATTTCTTTGTAAATTTCCCTTTAATTTCTCAAATCCCTTTTTAAACCTCTAATTTAAAAACAAATGGTTTTATACTTAAACAAATAGCTTAAGTCCCATTTTAAATCTTTTTAGTCATTTAAAACCCCTATCTTTATTTATTTAGAATTTATCCAGTACAACATTTAAAATCAACTTATTCATTTCTCCTAATTCATCCCTTTTCAATTTATCCATCTTTATTGTAAATTCCTTACTTTAAATTTCCCCTTTTCATTCCCCTTTTAAAAATCCAAAACTTACATTTTTAAAATGTCACAATATCCAGCAATACATTAACATCAAACAAATTAATTTTCCAACATCATATATCACAGATTATTCAACATTTCATATAATTGAATATGAAAATAAATTTAACACTTTTGAAGAATCCAGTTGGATCCCTCTAACCTGCTTCCCTGAAACCACACATGTTAGCACAATATAAAAAAAATAGCAATCCCAGTTCGAGGGGGATATCAAGGTATATAGGGTCATCCGCTATTATGCGGGGCATATAGGGTTTCATCCGCTATATAATGCGGGAATATCAATCACTCCAATATATATATACCATATACAATAATCACATCCAGACTGATAATAAATCATCGATTCAAGCAATCAAACAATAATTTAATTTTTACCAATTAAATTAACCGATAATCCAACTTGAATGAGATTAACTCACATTTGATTATTGTTTGCCGTCCACTCCAATCTTGACTGGTTTCATAGTTTTTGACCTTGTATATACATTTACAGTTTATTCATATTTGAAATGATCGAACGGTCAATTTCATTTCAATCCAATCAACTAATATTTTAGTTTTAAACTAATTTCCTTTTAACAATTTCTAAAATAATTAAATAAGTTAATTAAACAAATTGACCTCCGTAACACATATTTTTAAAATAAACTAGTAGTTTTAAAATGCATATTTATTTAATTTTTGGAACTACATATATATACTTATAAAAATAATCCATATAGCTTTAAAATCTAATTTTTATATAAACCCTACAACATTTTAAAATTCCTATATATATTTTTCCAAACTTTATCTATATAAAAAAAAATTCTGCTTTCTATAAATATTAAAATATGTGTGTATTCATATATATATATATATATATATATATATATATATATATATATATATATTTTAAAGTTTGTTTTCTGTTTTAGTAAAAATCAACGGTAATTTACTTTACTGTATATACATACATCTACATATATATAAATCTATAAATTAAGGAAAATAAATTGTATTATAAACTTTCTGTTACTTCTCTGTTTATGTGTGTGTGTGTGTATTGAAAATAATCTGGATATATACCTCACTGCCGAGTTCGAAATCTAACGAAACCCTAGCCTCGCTGAAGATTCACTCACCTGTAAAGGCCCGCAAATCCGTACCCCATTTGAACCGGCAAAATTCCACAACAATTCATCCCAAAGAGGAACAAATGTACGAGTCTTTAGGGTTAAAGAAGAAGAGGTAGAAGAAGAAGAAGGAACAATAACATAATCTCACATATCGCAGCGGAACAAGTATAACAGATAAATTAATATCCTTTAAACAAAGAACTATATCAGTTATTACATTACACCATGTTACATTATCAGAGTGTTACAACAACAAATAGCGGAAAAGAATATAACATATACTACTGATAAGCTTTGCCATCCAGCTTGCTCCTGATTTCCAAAGCAACTTCTTTTTCGACTTTGCTCCAGGGTAATGATAACCTGACTCTGGGCTGCCCGTGTGGAAAATTATGGGCACCCAGAGTTTAGAAAGGGAACAATAAACTCCAGGTCAGTCGTGGGACTGGTGTGAGATCTTAAAAACAGTTATTTTCATAAAGAAAATAAAAAGAAATCCGCTATGCTTTTGGAAAATGAAACTACCATAAACCCTCCCGCCACACACACAATGCAAACGTAAATTGGAGGAGATTTCTCCTTATGATAGTCAAACATGTTTAATACACAAAATCCTTTCGATATTATTATTATTAGTGCATAGTGCAGAAAACATTTCGAAAGTATAATATTAATCTTAGCCAGCATAGACATTCCGAACTATGCCTACTTTAACTACCATCTAAACAATGGTGACCACCATAAGTAAATGGCAGGTTATACAACTAAAACCGTACAAGGCGCGTATTGGAGTTTGGATTTCCAACCAATGGTCAGGCTAAGGAACTTCCTACGGCCATATGGGTACGCCTCTGGAGGGACGTCCTGAGAACCTACCCGGCTCTCTGCCAACACAAGGTCGGTTACCCCCTTCCCAGAAAGTAAAACCTAAGATATGCTACCCCCGGTCGTTTGCGACCTTTATCCGAGGATCCTCTACACCAACAGCCACAAAGAAAAGTATTTGCAGTAACCATAAAGGTTAAATATCAGGGCTCCATGCTTGACACCACCCTTTTCCAGAAGGAATGGACACCCAAAGGGAGCTACTCCTGAAACCTTGCCGCACCTTTCCTGTTTCGACCATTACCGATTTGTGAGGCTCGATGAGGTCTCGTCCATAAAGCTAACTTTTCACGAAGTCATGCTTTGATCAACAAACGATCAGCAGCACTTCGTATGCCACGTTACCAATTTGGGAATATATCACCAATAACCATCAACTACATAACCTCTGAGCTCGTATGTCCCAGAGAAGGGTGTTAAGCTAAGAGAATAAATTCTCCGCCACTAACAGAAATGTATTTGATAGAAACCAGCTTTACATCTCAAAGTGTAACGTCAGACACACATCCATACAAGTCCATTCCGGTATCGAACGGAACCGAAGGCACTTCCAAAGAAGCCCTTGCAAATCCGGATATTCACTAATCACGTCCAGAATCACCATCACAAAGTGTGATCAAATCTCTATACCGGAGCAACTCGGTGCAGAGACATTCGACAGGTAATCCTTTCGTTTTCGAGAATACCCGTTCTTCAACGCCGTCTTCAAATGCAATCTCATTTCGTCGTATCATTATTCGGAATGGGTTTTATGACACAAGGTCCTCTCCCGGCTAATCCAATTAATGAGCACTTATTTTTAAAAATAAGTGTTACATTCAGATTTCAAACAAATCAAAACAATTTCACTTTGATCTTTTAAATAAAAGATCCATCACAATCGCAAATGTTCGATGTGGTTTACGGATATCCACTAGGAATCCGACCCCCGGACGCATTGAAATTCAAATGTGTTTAAAGGAAAATATTGATAGTCGATTATTTAGCTATCAATCAACATTCACAAAAATTATTGGATTTCGAAAAAATTTCCCAAATCATTTATTTCCAAAGTATCTTCGCAAAGTATACTTTTATCACTTTAAATATTTTGAAAACAAATTTCGAATCAGTATTCGCATTTCAATCCTTTGAAATCAAATTTCAAAGTATTTCTCTTATAAGGAATATATTTCCAAATATTTATTCATTTCAACTGGAAATCTGCCAGTTAAAATAATTCAAATCATTTATCCAAAATGTACTTGGGAATATCTAAAATAAAACCATTTTAAATACTTACTTAAAATATTGGTTATGAAAATATTATACTAATTATCACATATAAGATTTTAAGTCCCAACTAATTTTTAAAATAAAATTTGTAGATAAGGTATAACTATTTAAATAATCATTTCCTAAAACAAATATCAATTTTAACCTTTAAAATAAACCCTTCTATAAGTAATTAAATAAATCCATACTTTAGAGATTTGAAACCAGTTAAGAAAATAATTTATCCAAAGTATCCTTTCTAAAACCATCCTTAAAAAAATCAGTTTATATTTATAGGCTACTTCGAAATAATACTTAGCTTTCTAGAGAACATACATTTTTTATTTCAAAATGGTTCATTCAAATCAATTAATAAATATTTCTTGATTTATTTTAAATTTACATTCCAAATCCATAAATTCCTTTCACACTTCTAAAAATAGAACAATATTTATTTTTAAAATAAAATTCCCTTTCTTTTATAAAATTCCCATTGTGAATTTTAAAATTTTCAAATATCTATTGATATTCGATTTCCAGATTGATTTTAAAAATCATTTCCAAACACTAAATCAAGTTTCAAATTGATTTCAAATTTTATCTTAAACACCAAATCAATTTTAATATTGATTTCCCAAAGATTTATTCTTTTAACACCAAATCAATTGTCGAATTTATGTTTAAAATAAATTCCTTTATCCTTTTCAAATTATTTACAAACCATATTTTTAAAATAAATTCTTCACCTTTTGAATGTTACTGCTTGGATCCATTTATTAAACATTTTCACCATATTTTGGAATTTTATTCAATAGGATTTCACTATAGGTTTTCTACTTAAATTTAAAAATCCAATTTTATTTATTTCTAGTATCTTACGATACCAAAAATATATTCAGCTAAATTTTAGCCTTCAACGATTTCAATCACAGTATAATCACACACAGATTATAAATAAACAAAAACACAACATATGAAACAAAACCAAATGTTTTGAGGAATCCAGTTGGATCCCTCCAACATGTTTCCCTACATCCACATATGTTAGCACAACAATTAAATACCAATTCCACTTCGAGGTGGAATATCGTGGTATATGAGATTTATAAAATATCATCCGCTATTATGCGGCGCATAGGGTCTCATCCGCTATATAATGCGGGAAATCAACAACTCCAAATACATATATAATGCCAATTCCACTTCAAGGTGGAATATCGCGGTATATGGGATTTAATATAACATCATCCGCTATTATGCGGCGCATAAGGTCTAAACTAATATAACTAATAATAAATTAATCATCCAAGCACACAATCAACAATTTAAATTTAACTATCACAATTCAACTATCAATTAATAACTGAAATTTTCAATCATTATAATTTTGAGTGAGAAGATCTCACCTTGACTACGCATGCAATCCATTTTCCATCACGGCTTGTTTTCTCCATTATTTTTGACCTTGTATAACATTTATACAATTTCATTAATATTCGAATAAATCGAACAATCAATTATCGTTTAATTTATTTACTTAACCAAAAATTTATTTTAACTAATTTTCCTTTTATAAATAATTTAGTAAAAAAAATTGATACAAGTTTATTAACCACATAAGTTATCTTAATAAATTATATTTTTTAGTAAATAAAATAATGGACAAGTTAATTAACGGTTTAATCACCTAATTCATTTTTAAAGTGAACTAGTAAACATGTATATATATATTAATTATAAAGTAATCTACATAGATTTCATAAAAATCTAATTTATATAAACTTTCATATATTCATAATTTTCCATTTTCAAATCTTATCTCTATACTTATATTTATTGAAAAATTTGTATATATATATTTTAAATTAATAAGTCTGCTTATGTATCTTAGTGGAATAAATTTTATTTTTCTATACAAAATATATATACATGTTATAAAAAAAATTAAATTAAACGAACGCAAATCAAAAGATTACCTCACTACAAGCAAACATCGATTCCCGAACCACTGCTCACGAATGAGGTCTTCGATCTTTCCCAAGCACCGTAACACCTCGATGTGCCCACGCGAACCCCAAGCCGAAATCGCGACCACCTCCTCTACTTGTCGCCACCTCCCTGCCTTGTCATGGCCGCGACTCTAATCGTCGATCGCCACCTTACTTTGCCTTATTGACGCGTCGCTATGACGCACGCCAATCCACGATTCGAACATGAATCCATTTGGGTGAACGCGACTTGATTTTGATTTTGAATTTCTTTGCCCTCTTTTTTTTTCAATGTGAACCCGCGACCCTTGTTTTTGTTTTGAACGGGAGAGAGGGGTTTCGAACAAGCTTCTTTTTTTTCTGTTAAAATTTTCTTTTATAATACGCGATTCCAGCTTGAAAAGAAGGAGGGTGAAGACATCGCGATTTAAAGGACAGATGGAATTGTAGCGTGTTAGAACGAGTATAAGATGGCGTATTGAAGAAGGAATAAAAATAGTTCACTGGTCCAAACACCCTTATCTCGCTTAAATTATAAATCGTCTCGAAAACGATGCCAAAAACCTCGGTCTCCTATCGAGGCATGCCGCCAGGCATTTACAATGTTATACGTCTATTCCGAACGCAATGGAAAAGGTTCCGGGTCCAAATTCGATCATATGGAGAAGATAGCTTTTTTTAAAACCAGTTATTAAATTAAATTTCGATCTAATTTTGAGCGCGTTTATATGTCGTACATCACACAACAACTCCAATCAAATTGAAATCCAATAATAAAATAATATTACGGATCCAATGGGATTGGTTTCATCAAATTCCGAGACTGTGCCTCGAAAGGCTATTTTTTAAATATCAATTTAAATGATAAAAAATTCAAAACTGAATAAATCATTTCCAAACTCAATTCTGAAGCCTCCATTACCTTTAGTATCCTCAATATAAATTTTCTAAGCCATCAAATTATTTTTAATAAGCTTAAAATTGAAGATTCAAATTTTTATCCAACTTTAATAAATTAAATTCAATAATTTAAATTGCCAAATTCATAGTTAAAGTTAAAATTCAAGTCAAATCAACTTCAAATATTTAAAATAAACTAAATATTTCCAATTTCAAATATTAAAAATTTCCGGGTCGTCACATCCTTCCCCCCTTAACAAAATTTTGTCCCGAAATTACTAGTTAAGAAGAATGATCCTTAACCCGTTTAATATTTTCCAAACCAAACAGTTTCAACTTTCCAAAACAAATCTTTCTATTAAAGATCCATTATATTTCAAATGATTTTTCGAAATCTTCCATGGTTCCTAAACAACATTGTTTTCCTAACAATTCAAATTTAAATTTCAAAATTTCAAAATTTTCTCAAAATTTTTCTAACTCCCTAAATTTTCGAAAAATTCCGCCAGCGTCTCCTTTGCGCGGCTAGCTCGGTACGACTACAAAATGGCACCATAGGCCCTCAGATTCAAAACGAAAACAAAATGCCAAGTGGCTAGACAAGAAAACCATTAAATTCCATACTGAAATTTAAATGCATACCTTTTTGTCGAGCAATTCAATTTTATCTTCAAAATTCCAATTCCAATTTTTCTTTTTCCTGTAACATACCTGTATATCCTGATATCCATAAATCAAATTACAACATGCAAATATTTTTTTTACACATTTCTTTACAAAAGTTTGAATAGTTACTTCTTATACAATTTTTACTTTACTATTGAAGTTATATATCCATTTTTATTCAACTTTACATTTTCAATTTCATTTGAATTCGATTTACACTTCCAGTTCTATTTGGATTCAATTTATCTTCTAAATATTGAATTTTTATCAATTATCTTTCTTTCACAATGGATTCGTGTCACTATTTTAAATTTGTTTCTTTTACCAATTCATTACAAATTCCAATTCATGTAATCTCAAACCATTTTTATATTTCCACCTTTATCATCTTTAGTTCACTTCGAACTAATTTTACAACTTCATTTTATTTTACACAATTCAAATTGGTTTTCAATATTCAGTTTCAATTCCAGTTTTATTCTTTTGTTCATTCTCTTATTCACAATTACCATTTCACGATTTTCAATTTAACCTTCACTTGATTATCAACCTGGTATATTCCCAATACAAAATTTACTTAAGAATTTCACACTCCATCTCTTAAGTTCAATGCAAATATTCTATATACTTCTTATTTTTGTTTTTAGTTCATCACTTTGGTTTATATTTACTTATATTAAACTGGATTTCCAATTCTATATGAATTCAATTTACTTTCATTTAAAAATATTGGATTCAATTCATTTTAAACCTTATCCATTTGGTCATTCCTTTAATTAGTTTTAGTTACTAATTTTATTTCAATATTTCACTTTGTTTAATACGAATCAAATTTAATTCCAATTCCAGTTCTATTTACTTGCAAATTCGAAAATCAATTTCAACATTCAACTTCACTTTCATTTAATTGCAATTGCAAATTTATTTATTCATTCACAATTTTATTTTTCATCTTAATAGTTTTATTCCAATCATTTTAGTTTATTAGACTTCTAAAATTCACCTTTATTCAAATTAACTCAAGTCAATTTCAGTTTAAATCTGAATTTCCTAAGTTTTCAAACTTATTATTCCATAACTATTATTATTATTATTTTTAATAAGATTCCAAAGTCTTTTCAACATTTCAAAACCATTTTGTTTGAAATCAATTCAAATTATCGTTTGAATTTCAAAACCAAACCCAAATTTTCCAAAAAGCTTCCATTTAAAACAATTTGGCAGCAATTCCTCTTTCGGAAACCCGAAAATGAACATCAATGATGCTGCAGTCATCACCGAAGTTATTTTCTAGCGACCTAAAAGAATTTAGAGCTTTTATCCCTCCAAATCACTTTTCCAAACCCTTTGAAAATTATTTTCAACCCAAATGGGATTTAAACTTTCCAAATCTCCAAAATTTTCTAATTCTTTTCAAAACATTTCCAAATACTTCTCTGGAATTCCGTTTCAAATTACAAATCACACTTACGATTTATATTCTCAAATTCCATTTGTATATGAATTTATTTCTTAACTTTGGAGTTACAATTTCAATTTCCTATTCAATAATCAATGATAATAATTTAATATTATCAATTCCTAACATCCGAACAACCATATATTATAATAGTTTATAAAGATTATTTCCTTTATCTACGAAAATAGTGTTGGGTCAAATTATTTCATTCACCCCATTTTAAAACAATATCGTGTCGAATTGTTCTGTACAAGTGTTTAGAGATCCCTATCAGTAGAGTTGTACAGACTATATCGACCAAAATCCATATACCACTCAACCAACCAATCATCACAATATAAAACAATTTTATATTCACTAACAAATACGTGCTCATATCTATTATTACACTCAAACTCATTCTAGAGTACTTCTGACTCTATCTCTAATGAGTAACACCCAACAGAGCCAAGGTTGTCGCTTAACCAAATGCTCTGATACCACATGTAAAGGCCAGCAAATCCGTACCCCTTTTGAACTGGCAAAATTCCACAACAATTCAGCCCAAAGAGGAACAGATATACGAGTCTTTAGGGTTAAAGAAGAAGAGCTAGAAGAAGAAGAAACAATAACAGAATCTAACATATCGCAGCGGAATAAGTATAATAGATAAATGAATATCTTTTAAACAAAGATCTATATCAGTTATTACATTACATCACGTTACATTATCATAGTGTTACAACAACAAACAGCGGAAAAGAATATAACATATACTAGTGATACGCTTCGCCATCTATCTTGCTCTTGATTTCCAAAGCAACTTCTTTTTCAACTTCGCTCCAGAGTAATGATAACCTGACTCTAGGCTGCCCGTGTGGAAATTATGGGCACCCAGAGTTTAAAAAGGGAACAATAAACTCCAGGTCAGTCGTGGGACTGGTGTGAGATCTTAAAAACAGTTATTTTCACAATGAAAATAAAAAGAAATCCGCTCTGCTTTTGGAAAATGAAACTACCATAAGGCCTCCCGCCACATACACAATGCAAACGCAGAATTGGAGGAGATTTCTCCTTATGATAGTCAAACATGCTTAATACGCAAAATCCTTTCGAAATTATTATTATTAGTGCATAGTGAAGAAAACATTTCGAAAGTATAATATTAATCTTAGCCAGCATAGACATTCCGAACTATGTCTACTATAGCTACCATCTAAACAGTAGTGACCACCATAAGTAAATGGCAGGTTATACAACTAAAACCGTACAAGGCGCGTATTGGAGTTTGGATTTCCAACAAATGGTCAGGCTAAGGAACTTCCTACTGCCACATGGGTACGTCTCTGGAGGGACGTCCTGAGAACCTACCCGGCTCTCTGCCAACACAAGGCTGGTTACCCCCTTCGCGGAAAGTAAAACCTAAGATATGCCACCCCTGGTCGTTTGCGACCTTTATCCGAGGATCCTATACACCAACAACCACAAAGAAAAGTATTTGCACACTACACCACAAAGCTGTTTTAGCCACATCCCTAGGCACCCTATTTGATACGGCTCAAAGCCGTATCAAATTTGATACGGGTAAAAGCCGTATCTAAATTTTGATACGGCTCTGAGCCGTATCAAATTCGTGTCTATTTTCGCTGGAAAATCAAACACCCTTGAAAGCACGGTCTTCCTAAAATTTCCTTTCCTCGTTTTTTTTCGTTCTCCCCCAAATTTTCCCCTAACTCAGCGACTAATTCCGGCTATTCTCTCGTTCTTTCTCCTTAAATCGCGTTTTAAAATAACAAGTTTCTTCAGCTCAAACTTCTATCAGCCGCCTTTCTTTTTCCTTCACGTAATCGGTGCTTTCAGGTATTCTGATGTTGTTTATTTTCCTTTCCATGTATTAGTATTTTTTATTTATTTCTACTATTACGAGCATCACCATGTATTGCATCATAGCTTCAACATCAAAATTTGTTATTGAGTACATGAATTTATCTTCTTCATTTTTTTTGCCTCCGTTCCCAAATTATTGTTTGAAAGGGAGATGTGATTGATGGTATGCGATGGTTCGATTGTTGAATTGGGTGATTGGTTTCGCGATTGTTTTTTGTAGTGGGAGAGGTGAGTTACGAAGTGAGTTAATTGCGGTTTTTTTAGGTATGGTTGCGATTGGCGGTGTTTGCTGAGGGGGAGGTGATTGAATGCGCAGATAGAAGTTGGCAAATGGTGACAATGAAGTTGAGGGAAAGGTTGGTTGGTCAGTAAAGTGTAGGGGAAGTAGCAGTGGTGGATGGCAGAAAGTAGGTTGGTCTGTGTATTTGCAGTGCTACTGGATAGGGGTAATGTAAATCCAATGTTGATGTTAGAGTGGAGATAACTTGATCGTTTCAGGTGGGTTTGGACAGTGGGATGAAGTGGTGTGACTACTGGTGAGGTTGTGGTGGAAGAAGAACTGAATAGCAGTGGGTAATTGTTGGTGCATGGGGATGATGGAATTGTGAATGCAGTGGTATGGTGGGTAATTTGATGGTTAGAGAAGTTTGTATTGCTGTGGGTTTGTAGAAATGAAGTAGTGGATGGTCAAGGTGGTTTGGTGATCTATTGGGTGGTAAAGGAAGTGTTTGAATTGGAGAAGGGATTGTTTGCTGGCAGTACTTGGGGTGCTCATGTAGTGGGATGGGGTTGTCGAAGCAAGGCAGTGGTGTACGGGGATGACGGCAGATGATCAGGTAAACTGAAGTGGTTGTAGTTTGTATGTGAAGGCTTGTGCACTGTGCACTGGTGATTGTTGAACTGTTGGCAGGAGGGGAGTATGTTGAACTGTGAAGTTTGTATGATTGTTGAATGGTTGGAAGATTGTTGAATGTTTGGTAATTGACAGTGTGTAACGTTGAGGCAAGTAGAGTCAGTGAAGTGGCAAAGAGGTTAGATGAAACGGTGTGTAATGGTATGAATGGTTGCATAGTTTAGAAGTGTGAATTGTTTCAGTGAAGTGAGAAGGGGTAATGAAGTTTGAGGATATGCACAGAGGAAAATGTTTGTGGAGATGATGGCAAGGCAGTTTTAAGTATGCCAGTGAATGTTGTTTTGGTAACAGGGGTTGTGATGGTATGTGCAGTAATGTGTGATGGTTTTGACATATTAATGGTTTTGACATTGTTGTATAAGTGGATAAAATTATTGTTAATGGCGCAAGCCAAGTATCAGGAGAGGGGTAATGCATAGACATTACTTCGGTGCTACAAAATAGCGCCGTTGTAATGCCTCAAATTTTTTGGAAACAGTTTGGTGCTAATGTCGTATATTGTTCTGACATTGTTGTATAAGTGGATAAAATTGTTGTTAATGGTGCAAGCCAAGTATCAGGAGAGGGGTAATGCATAGACATTACTCCGGTGCTACAAAATGGCGCCGTTGTAATGGCAAATTTTTTGGAAACAGTTTGGTGCTAATGTTTAAAATAAACCCTATATTTTGAGTTCCATTTATTGAAATTTAAATAGTCCATATATTTTGCCTTTGAATTCCTTATCGAATAAGTTCTCTCATCTAGAATTAGCTTCGATTTGATATTTTTATTTGTTTCCTTATGCTCAAAAATGTGTTTATTTCTTTTCTTCTAGATGTAATATATAGTGGTGACGATAAAGCACGAGGCAAGACGCATAATTTGATCAGATCAATTTCATCTTCAAGATTGAGGGGTAACACTTCGTTGCTAAGTTTAATTTTAACTTTAGCAACGTCCGTATGTATCTAGAGCATATTTGGATATACTCATAATTTATAATGTGTATAAATTGCTCAGTAATGAAAATTAGTAAGTCAATCGATTTAATTAAAAAAAGAGAAATGAAACGTTTCCAACTCCTAAAGTATTCTCAATTAATTGCATAAGTTTTAGAGTAGAGAAATGAAAGAGTTTTTTTCTTTAAATGAAAGAGTGAAAATACGGTTGGGGTTATGTTAATGATTCAAATAATGAACTAACAAACATTAAAGAAGTAGAGATTGATTGACATCCCACGCATTTTGTAAAACTTGCCTTGTGAGAAGTGAGAAACTATATTAGTAAGTGCATAGTTAATTTTAATCAAAGAAAGAAAAAATGCGTCTGATAATTAGAAACATGTCTTGTACTTCTGATATTTCTTTGCAGGGAGACTGTAGGATAGTTAATGGAATTAGTTATCTAGATGTATTATCAAACACAGACCTAGGCACATTAGTTACATTATTTGTGTCCAAATCAACAGATGCTCTAAATTTTTTCAAAAACGTTTTTTGGGATGGCTTTATTTGTATTGCCTACAGCAACATAAAAATGTTAAGTACTAGCTAGGCGTAATTTACCGTGTTATTCAAAATCTTCATTTTAACCATCCATAATCATAGTTAACCATTTTGCTAATCAAAGCTAGCTATAGTAAAGTGATACCACAATTCTTTTATTAACGGAAAATATCTATGATTATGTTTATCAAGATGTAATACAGGAAAAAAAATGTATTTCCCATGATAATAAAATCATCAGTACTCTAACTACTTATTGTAGTGTCAACTAACTATAAAATTGTTCATCTTGGCCCTATTAGAAAATTAACGACTCGTATGAATGGATAAAACCCCAAAAAAGTCGTGATATAAATTTATAAACTTATGGAGCATTCCATTGACTGCAAAAAAGGTAAAGCAACTCACCAAAGCAAATAGGGAATCATGGATTTGTAGAAGCAATGGTTTCAGATGGTTAGTTCATGCAAATGCCCAGTTGCCTCCATGTTCTGTTAAATATGATATAGGAGGGAAGTATGTCTTTCAGCATAGACAAACAATGGATAAATGAATCAGATCTAAGATCTACATACTATATAAATGGGGTGCAGAAGTTCATTAGTTTTGTTGAAGAAAACGGTGGTAAGAAAGGATTGTCTTTATGCCCTTGCACCCGATGCAAAAATATAAAGACGATCAAATTAGATGACATTCATTTTCATTTGCTTAGATGGGGTATTATCCAATCGTATACAGCGTGGTATTTTCATGGGGAAAAAAGGGCGGAGATGGAAAAACAACAACCAGTTAGTCATGGCAGAACTACTGTTAAGTCTGAACATATTAGGATGGAAGATCTGGTCAATGATGCAGATAGATTTCATCATTTTCAACCTACAAATTCATTGCCTAATCATGCTAATGTTGGAGAGCAGTCTACTGATTATCCAGATTGGCAGGCCAATGAAAGTAAGAAGAATAAATCGCTTTTTGGTAGCGTAAAAGAGCCGTTGTATCCTTCATGTTCAAAAGGGATTGCGAAGCTGTATGCCATTGTGAAACTGAATAGCTTGAAGACCCAATACAGCTTTTCAGATAATGGTATGACTGCACTTCTCGAACTAATAAAGGAGTTACTCCCCGTAGGTAACACGCTGCCGACAAAGTACTCCGACGTGAAGAAGATCATTAAGCAAGTTGGGATGAATTACAAAACTTATGATACATGCATCAATGATTGCATATTGTACTGGAAAGATGATGCGAACAAAGTTTCTTGTACAAATTGCAATGAACCAAGATATAGGACATCATTAAACGAAGAGAGAAAATGCACCAAAGTACCTCGAAAGACATTAAGACATTTTCCTTTAATTTCTAGATTGAAGAGACTGTATACTGTACCATGGATGGTAGATGCGATGACCCGGCATGGTTGTGCCAAGTCTGATCCAACCGTAATGCATCATCCATGTGACACTTCTCAATGGAAAGTCACAGATTCATTTGATCAAACTTTTGCTGCCGAGCCACGAAATGTCACACTTGGAATAGCAACAGATGGTTTCTGTCCACATACTTCTCTCTCTAACCCTTACAGTTATTGGCCAGTAATTGTAGTACCATATAATCTTCCTCCGTCTATATGCATGAAAAGGGAGTTCTCAATGTTAACACTGTTGATTTCTGGGCCAAAACAACCAGGAAAGGATATTGATGTTTATTTACAGCCGTTGATAGACGAGTTAAAGCAGTTATGGTAAGGAGTAGTTACATTTTACTCGTTAAATAAATCTGAGTTCACAATGAGAGCTAGGGTGCTGTGGGCAATCCATGATCACCCTGCTTTTGGGACTTTATCGAGATGTACAACTCATGGTTACTTTGCATGTCCTGTTTGTGGGGAAAATACTTGTTCTTATTATCTTCCTGAAAGTAAGGAGATGTGTTACATGGGACATCGAATGTTTCTTCCTAACGAACACAAGTTTCGATACGATAAGACAAATTTCAACAACGAACAAGAACTTCGTCGCCCTAAATGGCCATTGACTGGTTTTCAAGTTGAAAAGAAAGTAGCGAATATCAAAATGAAAGTTGGTAAACAAAAAGAAGAAATTGGTCGAAAACGGAAAAAGTCAACCAATGAAGATGTTGACAATATTTCTGGATGGTATCGGAGGTCTATCTTTTTTGATTTACCATATTGGAAAGCAAATTTGGTCCGACATAATATTGATGTTATGCATACGGAGAAGAATGTCACGGAGCATCTCATCAGCACCATTATGGACCATAAAGATAAGTCAAAAGATGGCATCAATGCACGCATGGATTTGAAAATCATGGGTATAAAACAAAAGTTGTGGGTGATGAAGATCCAGAAACAAATAAAACAATCATACCAAAGAAACTTTCGCTTTGAGCAAAGAAGAAAAGATACGGTTTTGCACCGTTTTGAAAAATCTGAAAGTGCCTAACAAATTTTCTTCTAACTTTCACAACAATGTGAGCATCAATCCTCCGGAACTAAGAAATATGAAGTCACATGATTATCATGTCATAATGCAACATTTGCTTCCGGTATTACTTCAACATTCTTATCCACAACACAAGGATCTACGAAATGCTGTTCATCGTATTAGTTTATTCTTTAACATTTTGTGTTCAAAGGTGATCAATAGGGAACATCTTTTAAAAGCAAAGGCTATCTTAGTAGAAGCAATGTGTGTATTTGAAAAACATTTTCCACCTGCATTTTTTGATATCAGTGTCCACCTTATGGTTCATTTAGCCGATGAAGCGTTGATTTGTGGCCCTGTCAGATATAGATGGATGTATCCATTTGAACGGTAAATTTCTAATTGCAGTTATGCACATCATTATTTCATATAAATAGCTATAGTCTATAGTATATAATTGATCACATTTATAGGTTGATGAAAACATATAAAGGATATGTGCGCAACAAAAGATACATTGAAGGGTGTATTGTAGAAGGATATATCGTACAAGAAGCTAGTCTTTACTGCATGGAATATATGCCAAACGGAGGTGATGGCAATCATAAACATACCCGCGAAGCGTTTTTAGACGAGGACGATGAGTTTGCTGGTGAGATACCTCTGGATAATGGTAAAGACATAACGTTAACCCAAGTGCAGTTTGAACAGGTGCGTAGACGGGTCCTTAATAAGTACGATGGATTGGATGAATGGAAGAAGCAAGTTCACGAACTTGTTTGGAATTTTAATTTTTTTAATTCAATTTATATATACATTTTGATATGTGTTTTTCGTAGGAGGTATAACTCCTATGTGAAAAGTACTAGATTTCAACCTAGAGGCAGGGCTACCACCGTGGAAGTAGTTCAAAGTTTTAATCTATGGTTATGTAATGAGCTGGTAAAGACCATCGATGTTGATCCAACTCTGTGGCGGTTAGTGCACGGGCCGAAGTTCATAACGCGTAGTTATATGAAGTACCAAGTGAATGGATTTTCATTTTCCATGAAAAAGTACGAAGACCGTATGGTAACACAAAATAGCGGTGTATGCATGAGAGCAATTACAAAATTTAGAGCGAGTGGCAAGGATAAAAATTATAAGGAAGCCGAAACAACATATTACGAGTCATTCAACAGATACTTGAGTTGGATTACACTGACTTCAAACAAACAGTTTTTTATTGTGATTGGGTACACGTCGAGGATAAGGTCAATGGTTGCAAAATAGATCCCATTTCAAACCTCATAATGGTAAATTTAGAGAAATTGAAGAACAAAAATAACGTGAATGAGGATCCATTTATTCTTGCATCAGAAGCGAGTCAAGTTTTCTACTCAAAAGATTTAAAAAATAACGGATGGTCTGTGGTCATGCATACACCAAAACGGTTGACTACAAATGTGGATGACATTGAGTTCCCTACCGTCTATCAGTCAGCTTTTGAAGACAATGAAAAATTAGAAGACCTTACCAAATCCATATGTTAACTTATTAGTATTCGTACATCACATGATTGTGTGTCTGTATATTTTTAATTTCACGATTGTGTGTATGTATGTTTTGAATATTTTATCCATTCCAATGCAATTCCACGTGTTGTCACTTAATAATTTTGTATGTGCAAGTGTGTTATATTATGGAGTGTTGATATTGATACATTGATACATCTATAATTAGTATTATTATATTTTGCAGAAAACTATGTCACAAAATCCACCATCTTCACATTCGTCATGTTCAGAGGCGAAGAAAGTTGATCAAAACTTACTTGGTATTCTGGTCTCAGATAACGTTGGAAAAATCACTACTACGCTCGGTAAACTAGTAAGAGCTCATGTGCCGATATCATATATAAGTTGGAATAAAGTACCTGCAATATACAAGGACAACGTGTGGAAAGAATTGGTGGTAAGTATCCTTATCTGTTTGACAACATCTATTTCATTCAATAGCCTTATGGTTTCAACTCTTTGCACAACATTTAATTTAATATATTTTTTGCAGAAAATTTATGAGCTCGATCCGCTTTCAAAGGAAATGTTTTTAAGGAGAATGGCCGAGGCTTTTAGGAGATACAAGAAAAACTTGAGAGTATTTTATTATGACCCTTTCAATAATGACGGAGAACGGTTGAAAAATTGCCCACCTACAGTTGCTCAAGAAGATTGGGCAGAGTTTGTAAAAAATGAAGCAACGCCTGAAGCGAGCGGAAGAAGGGAGGTAGGCAAAAAGAACAGAGCATTGCTCAGTTATGCTCATCATGCAGGACGTAAAAGTCACGCTAAAATGGAACAAGAAATGGTAATTTATATTCATTTTCATTCAAATGATTTACACATTGTGATTGGATATTCATGTCGTTGCATCAACTTGTATTGCAGATTGTTGCTAGTCCATCAACAAATATCAGTCGTCGTCAAGTATAGGAGAAGACACATAGGAAAAAAGATGGTAGCATATCAGATGCCACTTCTCCATACTTTGTAAGTTAAACAAATATTAACTTGCATATTTTTTAAAATTCCTTATTCATGTAAGTATTATCATATTATATGATCAAATTGCGAAAGCGAAGGAAAAGATCACTGATAGTGATGAAGAAAAATTGACAGTGGATGAAGACATCTTATCACAAGTGCTTGGTAAGGATGCAAGGGGTAGGAGCCGCAGTGTTGGGACCGTTATACCTAAGACTAAAGTTAAGGCTTGTGCCATTGCACAGAAACGACCCCCACATGTTCATGGCAAGCAGGATGAGTTGAAAATGAGGGTGGGAAGTTTGGAGAGTACGGTGGGAAATTTGTCTGGGAAAATGGAGGTTTTGATCAACATGGTGGGAAATATTGATCAGGGAATTCGTGCACCGGTCAATTCTTCTGATGGAGGACGCCCCATACAATTCAATGCTCCTGAATTCATTGCTTCGCAGTTCCAGGATTCGACCAATGTTACGAACAATCAAAAATGTGAAATCCTCAACTCTGATTTAGAATTAATAGGAACATGTATTTTTAACATTTAAACATTTATGACATAATAAGTAGAAAACTTAAATAATAATAAATATTCCCTTTTATTGCAACAGGTACTATATGCCGAGATTCTACATTGTCCAACATCCATGGGAAATCTGTACCATCCACACATGAAAAAGTGGTGTTGGACAGTATACTGCTACCAGATGAGAGAACCGGCAAAATGAATCATCAATTTGCAGAGACCTTTGCCGATGTTGGAGTGGGTGGATATGTGTGCCATCCGAAGTGTCTTATTCGATATCCCTAGATGATGGAGCAGGTATATTTGGCAGGAGTAATTTTGAGAAATAAAAAATGGTTCATGAATCATATGGAAGGAGTAAATTAGAGAAAATAAGAATAATTTAGTTGATTTTAATATAAATTTTACACATAATAATTGTGAGCTATAGTGGAATAATATTTGATTTTACTATAAGGGTCTCAATAGATATTTACTAAATACTATTTATATAATTACATATTGGTATATTTAGCTTGAAAGGAACCAACGAGATTTTAATAATATTATTTTAGGATTGAATAATTTTATATATGCAATTTCTTTAATCAATTTTAATTAGTTTTCAACACTAGTTATAAATTAAATAACAATTTAGATTTTAAAGAGTATCTTAAAAAAACAAAATCTCATATTGACTTTTTTAAGAACAAAAATATTCAAAATAATAGAAACAATAATATAAAACTAAGTTTAGTCTCCTAGATAATTAAACCAGGGATACATTTAGTGTTTCATATTTATTAGGATATTAATAGTGTGGTTAATCTCTTTATTAATACAATGTGATGTTGTGAGCACTATGTTATTTCTTTTTATTACATATTTTTTAGCAGAATTTTATTTGGGGATATGATTCACATCTTAAGAAAATTTAACAAGTCAACAAGTTTCAACAAATTAGTTTAATAAGAAAATTACATTAACAATCAAATTTAACAAGTCAGCAAGTTTAAACATTAAACTTTAGTCTTTAATAGTATTTTATATTTTAATTAGCACGAGTGACTAGTCTTTCATAGGCTTGCATTTTATCTATATTATAGAATTGATATTTTGTTATGCTTCATTTGAGATGTTCTAGATAATTTTTTTATACGAGATATGAGTTATGTAGAGTTTGTTGGATTTTACGTAAACACTAATTGGTTCTCCTAATCATATTTCAGTTCCATTATGTTTATAATAATATAATGATATACATTCTTTTAACATTATATCATGTTTCAGTTTAATAGTACATCATGTTTATAGTTTTATTCTCGTCTTATGATTGAGAATATCATGCTCATTTAATAGTATATTATTTAGCACCTTATCATATTTCAGTTTAAGCATACTTGTTTATAATTTCCTGTTCTTGTAATACATAAGCATCGGGTGAAAGATTAATATAAGGTCTGTTTAAGAATACATGTTCCTCAACCTTTCATACTCCCCTGTTACATAACTAACAAGTGCACACCCCTTCACCTCATCGTCCCCTTCTGCCATCCCCCTGTTCACAAACATCAACCCATACCACTGCATAAATTACTGCTGCTCTCACAAACAACCCACTAACATACCATCACCCACCAGAGCAACTTGAAGCAACAACTCACACGCACCACGCCTTACAACCATCTCAACTTCTTCAAAACACTCCTGCCTGTACATCACCCTCAAACATCACCAAAACCAGTCATCTCAACACTTCTGTAATAACATACTTCCAGCAACAACCATTCATTCCCAGTGAATCACTGCTTCCTGCCCCTGTCACACCTTCAACCTTCAAGACATACAACTGTTCCATCATCACTGTACCATCCACATTCAGCCTCACAGTTCAATATCACAAGATCACTTCATTACTGCCTTGCTCCTCTGTAAAACATTGATACTTCATTCACAACCCCCTCTGACAATCACCACCACTGTCCCTGCCCCTGCCTACATCCCCTTCACCTCAAATTCAACTGCTGCACCCACTACCCTTCCCACTGCCTCCCCTATCATCTATCTGTTACACAAACCACAACCAACTGCACTGCCTTAGCACACAACCCAACATCACGGCACCTCTGCTGCAACATCTCTCCATATTGTCATTAGCATTTATTTTTTGGTACGACACAAACTTCTCAAACTGTCTTTTGTACTACTATAATTTATACCTATTTTTATGTTTGCAGGTTGAATCAGGAATGATCTTTATGCAATCTTTGGTGCTAGCTAATTTTATTTGGTTTAGCAAGAAGTGCAGCAAGAGACTTGGAGTATGTACTATTTTTATTTGGTTTAGCAAGAACTGTCTTGTATTGATATTGTGACTTGTGTAGCTCTTGTTTTGAGCTTAACTTCATATTTGTACTAAATGCTAGTATGTACTATTTTTCGTGTTATGTAATGATATCGTTAAGTTATTATGCACTGCAATGCGGATTATTGAATCATTTGAATGTGCACTGCCTATAATATTATTTGTTTTCTAATATCATTTGAGTGCGGAATTTTATATGTGTATGTGTAATTGACTACTTAGATACGGCGTCTGGCCGTATCTAACGTGTCATTTAGTTACAGCTAAAATGGTGTATCTAATTGATACATTAGATACGGCTATTAGCCGTATCTAATATGACAATTAGGTATGGCCTTAGGCCGTATCTAACTTACTCATTAGATACGGCTATTAGCTGTATCTAATGAATGAATTAGTCATATTAGATACGGCTAATAGCCGTATCAAAAAAATAAACACGCCATATTTTGATACGGCTATAAGCCGTATCTAATAAGATTAGATATGGCTTTTAGCCGTATCAAAACATCGTTTACGGTGCAGTGGCAGTAACCACAAAGGTTAAATATCAAGGCTCTATACCTGACACCACCCTTTTCCAAAAGGAATGGTCACCCTAGGGGAGCTACCCCTGAAACCTTGCCGCACCTTTCCTGTTTCGACCATTACCGGTTTGTGAGGCTCGATGAGGTCTCGTCCACAAAGCTAACTTTTCACAAAGTCATGCTTTGATCAACAAATGATCAGCAGCACTTCGTATGTCACGTTACCAATTTGGGAATATATCACCAACAACCATCAACTACATAACCTCTGAGTTCGTATGTCTCGGAGAAAGGTGTTAAGCTAAGAGAATAAATTCTCCGTCACCAACAGAAATGTATTTGATAGAAACCAGCTTTACATCTCAAAGTGTAACGTCAGACACACATCCATACAAGTCCGTTCTAGGATCAACGGAACCGAAGCACTTCCAAAGAAGCCCTTGCAAATCCGGATATTCACTAATCACGTCCAGAATCCCCATCACAAAGTGTGATCAAATCACTATACCGTAGCAACTCGGTGCAGAGACATTCGACAGGTAATCCTTTCGATTTCGAGAATACCCGGTCTTCAACACCGTCTTCAACACCATCTTCAAATGCAATCCCATTTCGTCGTATCATTATTCGGAATGAGTTTTATGACACAAGGTCCTCTCCCGGCTAATCTGAATAATGAGCGCTTATTTTTAAAAATAAGTGTTACATTCAGATTTCAAACAAATCACAACAATTTCACTTTGATCTTTTAAATAAAAGATCCATCACAATCACAAAGGTTTGATGTGGTTTTTGGATATCCACTTGGAATCCGACCCCCGGTCGCATCGAAATTCAAATGTCGTTTAAAGGCAAATATTGATAGTCGATTATTTAACTATCAATCAACATTCACAACAATTATTGGATTTCGAAAAAAATTCCCAAATCATTTATTTCCAAAGTATCTTTGCAAGATATACTTTTATCACTTTAAATATTTTAAAAACAAATTTCGAATCACTATTCGCATTTCAATCCTTTGAAAACAAATTTCAAAGTATTTCCCTTCTATGGAATATATTTCCAAATATTTATTCATTTCCACTGGAAATCTGCCAAGTTAAAATAATTCAAATCACTTATCTAAAATGTACTTGGGAATATTCAAAATAAAACCATTTTAAATACTTACTTAAAATATTAGTTATGAAAATATTATACTAATTATCACGTATAAGATTTTAAGTCCCAACTAATTTTTAAAATAAAATTTGTAGATAAGGTATAACTATTTAAATAATCATTTCCTAAAACAAATATTAATTTTAACCTTTAAAATAAACCCTTCTATAAGTAATTAAATAAATCCATGCTATAGAGATTTGAAACCAGCTAAAAAAATAATTTATCCAAAGTATCCTTTCTAAAACCATCCTTAAAAAAAATTCAGTTTATATTTATAGGATACATCGAAATAATACTCAGCTTTCCAGGGAAAATACATTTTTTATTTCAAAATGGTTCATTCAAATCAATTAATAAATCTTTCTTGATTTATTTTAAATTTACGTTCCGAATCTGTAAATTCCTTTCACACTTCTAAAATTAGAACAATATTTATTTTCAAAATAAAATTCCCTTTCTTTTACAAAATTCCCATTGTGAATTTTAAAATTTTAAAATATCTACTGATATTCGATTTCCAAATTGATTTTAAAAATCATTTCCAAACACCAAATCAAGTTTCAAATTGATTTCAAATTTTATCTTAAACACCAAATCAATTTTAAAATTGATTTCCCAAAGATTTATTCTTTTAATACCAAATCAATTTTCGAATTTATGTTTAAAATAAATTCCTTTATCATTTCCAAATTATTTGAAAACCATATTTTTAAAATAAATTCTTCACCTTTTGAATATTATTACTTGGATCCATTTATTAAACATTTTCACCATATTTTGGAATTTTATTCAATAGGATTTCACTATAGATTTTCTACTTAAATTTAAAAATCCAATTTTATTTATTTTTTGTATCTTACGATACCAAAAATATATTCGGCTAAATTTGGCCTTCAACGATTTCAATCACAATATAAACACACACAGATTATAAATAAGTAAACATATAACATATGAAACAAAACCAAATGTTTTGAGGAATCCAGTTGGATCTCTCCAACCTGTTTCCCTACATCCACAGATGTTAGCACAATAATTAAATACCAATTCCACTTCGAGGTGGAATATCGCGGTATATGGGATTTATAAAATATCATCCGCTATTATGCGGCGCATAGGGTTTCATACCCTATATTATGCGGGAAATCAACAACTCCAAATACATATATAATACCAATTCCACTTCAAGGTGGAATATCACGGTATATGGGATTTAATATAATATCATCCGCTATTATGCGGCGCACAGGGTCTAAACTAATATAACTAATAATAAATTAATCATCCAAGCACACAATCAACAATTTAAATTTAACTATCACAATTCAACCACCAATTAATAACTGAAATTTTCAATCATTATAATTTTGAGTGAGAAGATCTCATCTTGACTACGCATGCAATCCATTTTCCATCACGGCTTGTTCTCTCCATTATTTTTGACCTTGTATAACATTTATACAATTTCATTAATATTCGAATAAATCGAACAATCAATTATCGTTTAATTTATTTACTTAACTAAAAATTTATTTTAACTAATTTTCCTTTTATAAATAATTTAGTAAAAAAAATTGATATAAGTTTATTAAACACATAAGTTATCTTAATAAATTATATTTTTTTAGTAAATAAAATAATGGACAAGTTAATTAACGGCTTAATCACCTAATTCATTTTTAAAGTGAACTAGTAAACATGCATATATATATATATATATATATTAATTATAAAGTAATCTACATAGATTTCATAAAAATCTAATTTATATAAACTTTCATATATTCAAAATTTTCCATTTTCAAATCTTATCTCTATACTTATATTTACTGAAAAATCTGTATATATATATATATTTTAAATTAATAAGTCTGCGTATGTATCTTACTGGAATAAATTTTCCTTTTCTGTACAAAATATATATACATGTTTTAAAAAAAATTAAATTAAACGAATGCAAATCAAAAGATTACCTCACTACAAGCAAACATCGATTCCCAAACCACTGCTCACGAATGAGGTCTTCGATCTTTCCCGAGCATCGTACCACCTCCACGTGCCCACGCGAACCCCAAGCGAAATCGCGACCACCTCCTCTACTTGTCGCTACCGCCCTGCCCTGTCGTGGCCGCGACTCCAATCGTCAATCGCTGCCTTACTTTGCCTTATCAACGCGTCGCCATGCCGCACGCCAATCCACGATTCGAACTCGAATCCATTTGGGTGAACGCGGCTTGATTTTGATTCTGAATTGCTTTGCCCTCTTTTTTTTCGATGTGAACCTGCGGCCCTTGTTTTTGTTTTGAACGAGAGAGAGGTGTTTCGAACAAGCTTCTTTTTTTTCTGTTAAAATTTTCTTTTATAATACGCGATTCCAGCTTGAAAAGAAGGAGGGAGAAGACATCGCAGTTTAAAGGACTGATTGAATGGTAGCGTGTTAGAACGAGTATAAGATGGCGTATTGGAGAAGGAATAAAAATAGTTGACTGGTCCAAACACCCTTATCTCGCTTAAATTATAAATCGTCTCGAAAACGATGCCAAAAACCTCGGTATCCTATTGGGGCATGCCGCCAGGCGTTTATAATGTTATACGCCTATTCCGCATGCAATGAAAAAGGTTCTGGGTCCAAATTCGATCATATGGAGAAGATAGCTTTTTTTAAACCCAGTTATCAAATTAAATTTCGATCTAATTTTCAGCGCGTTTATATGTCGTACGCTCACACAACAACTCCAATCACTACGAAATTTGAAATCCGATAATAAAACAATATTACGGATCCAATGGGACTAGTTTCGTCAAATTCCAAGACTGTGCCACGGAAGGCTATTTTTTAAATATCAATTTAAATGATAAAAAATTCAAAACTGAAAAAATCATTTCCAAACTCAATTCTGAAGCCTCCATTACCTTTAGTATCCTCAATATAAATTTTCTAAGCCATCAAATTATTTTTAACAAGCTTAAAATTGAAGATTCAAATTTTTATCCAACTTTAATAAATTAAATTCAATAATTTAAATTGTCAAATTCATAGTTAAAATTAAAATTTAAGTCAAATCAACTTCAAATATTTCAAATAAATTAAATATTTCCAATTTCAAATGTTAAAACTTTCTGGGTCGTCGCATCACCCATCGTTCCGCACCTTGAATCCTGCCGTCAGCCACCCAAAGTCGATCCCTAACCCTCCAAGCACACGGCTACTTCCAAGATTCATTAAACACATGCGTGGCTCTCTAGTACTGGCTTTCCCCTCATGCAATCGAGTCGCCCCGCTTGCAATTTCCATGGGCTCGTCGTCAAGCCCGAGAACTTAAATCCAGATGCATCTTTTTGGTGAGGTCTGTAGTGGCAACCGAGCTTGTGGCGGCGGCGATTGATTTCGCTCGAGAAATTGACTCAGGTGAGAAAAGGCGATCAATTGCCTGCCATCATTTTGTTATTCGAAAATGAATTTTTGAGAGGAGGATGGGAGATGCGATTTTGTTTGCCATTATTCGATTTTATTTTGACCGAGGGAGAGAAGTTGTTCGGCATGAAATACGATGTTTTTCCTTTCTCTTTAAATTTTGAGTTTGCTGTGCAGATTTCTAAAAAGAAACGAAGGAACAAGATGTGATGTTGGCGTGAACAGGGACGACTATAGTGATTTTGAAATGAAAGAAAAAAAGTTACAATGTGAAATAATTACGGCTACAGAGTAGGTTTATTAAGAAATATTTTTATTTAAATTCCAAATGTCTCGATAAATGCAACTTAAAAATTTTGATCTCCTATCAAGGCGTGTCCCTAGGCGTTTATAATGTTATACCCATATTCCGAACACAATGGAAAAGGTTTCAAGTCCTAATTCGATCGTATGGAGAAGATAGCTTTTTTGGACCCAGTTATTATATTGAATTTTCGATATAAATTTCAGCACGCTTATATACCATACGACCACACACAACTCCAAACACTACGAAATTTGAAATCCGATAATAAAACATTATTACGGATCCAACGGAACTGGTTTCGTCGAATTCTGAGACTGTGCCTCAGAAGTTATTTTTAAATGTCAGTTTAAACGATATATTTCTAAACTGAACAAAAAACTTTTAAATTCAATCTTAAAAGTTATATTATCTCCAATATCATTAATAAAAAATTTATAAGCCTCTGAAATATTTTTAACAAGCTTAAAACCCAAGATTCCATATTTTACCCAACTCTCAATTATTAAATTCAATAATTTAATTATCCAATAATTGGTTACATTTGAAATTCAAGTTAAAAAATTAACTTTTAAATATTTAAAATCAATTAAATATTCCAATTTCAAATGTTCAAATTCTAGATCGTCACAAATAAACTACTTTGCAAATTTGTTTTCTATAAATTAATAATATGAATAAAATTTTAAACTAACAAAAAATTAGGCATTACAACTTAGAAATAAAAATTCAAATTAACCACGTATGATTCAACACAAAGATGTAGCTAAATATTTGTGGAAAACATTTTCTTTTAAACGTATTAAACAAATACAATTTGTACAAAAACAATTCATGTGCCTTCATCAAGTGCGAAACACATGCCATACTTGTACTTATTAAAGTTATATGAAAAACTGAAATTTAACAATTCCATATCATTATATATTGTTTTTTTATGTGCATGTGCATCGCACATGTAAAAAAATCTTTTTGGATATTTGTATTCATGTACATGGACGAATATCACATATTATTATATCCGCTGATAAATCCAAAAATATAAATACGAAATGTTAGTTTTAACATATAAACTATCATCTTGATAAAACTACGAATATCTATCATTCATTGTATTAAAATCTATGTAGTATAAATAATCAATTTAACAAAAACCAAACGAATGATTTTTGGATGTAGATGACATCATATCCACGTACATATCAATGTTGTCAGATATCAACTATCTATCAACTTTTGGAATATGAATGCGGACAGATTTAGAACTTTTTGGGTATCCATTAATGGACTTGCCTATTCTTTACTTCTCTCTTTCAAACTTTTTGCCTTTAACAAATTTCGTTCGGTCTTCATTTTCTTCTTCAAAAAATTCACTTTAACTAAAAACATTTTATTTTCAACTCGTTTCATTTGGACATGGCTAGGATCTTCATTTGGAGAAGACAACTGTCGAGTTGAGACTTAATAGGGTTGTTGGGTTCCCGCATTGGATCTAGCATGGTTGTCCGTATGTTTATGCAAACCTGGTTTCATTTTGACCTAGTATACTCTTCTTGTTGCTTGCTTCCACCCTTGTCTCCCCAAAGTGTGTGGTCGGTTTTTCAATAGAACGAAAGTGGGGGAAAATTACCTCACTCCAACAATGATTCAACTGTCGACACTTTCTTCATGTTCTACTTCATTGTCAAAGTTCGTTGTCGTGGCTTTGTAGGGTGGTAGGTTTGTATTTGAAAAGAAAAATTCTAATAAAAAGTTTGTATGTGAAAATAAAATTGAAAAATGGTGTGTATACCTCTAATTTGTTTGATTTTTTAATATTTGATTCTTAATTAGACCTTGAAAGAAAGAAGAGGACTTGGAGCAGAGCTAGCTTGGCTCTAATCAAAATTTCCTAAATAAGGATCAAGAAAAAAGTGTTTAATGATTCTTTATTTGTCAAATGAAGGGGGATGAATAGCACGTCTTCACTTTACTGTGGATCCTTTTTTCGTCTTTAAGATGAAATATGCTCTTACATGTAAAGATGGCGTTATTGTTAGATTAGATGCATCAAGCAGCGAGGTCAAAGGCGCGAATTTGAATTTTTTTTATTCTATTGGGTATGCACTATCATTTATAGTGTTATCATGATGTTATTAAAGTTAAATCATATTTAATGTTTTATTGAGATTTTATAAGAAACGTATCATATTTTGTTTCAAATCTTATCAACATTTATTTACTTTAAAATATAATTTAGTCTAAATCATATTATTATCAAAATAATATAATGTAAGAACGTCATATGTGAGAGTTAGGGATATGCCATAGGAGCAATTATGTAATTTATTGCAAATTATGAACTCTGTAATGAAATCTCGTTCGAAGTATAAGAGTTTTTTTTACTGTTGTATGCTTAATATAATATGTTATATTAATGAATTGTTTAATTTAAACAGAGATCCATAAATGTTATGTTTTGTGATATAATTATAATATGTTATAATCATGAACAATTTGTCACAATATAATAAATATATCATTTTAAACATTCTTAGTCAAGATGTATCGAGAATGGATATCGATACATCCTTTCAGATTAGAATATGTAACACTCTTGAAATATTTTGTGATGTATTACTCATGGCTGTTAGGAGTACATGGGATTACATACTGATAGTTATTGGATAACTACGGAATGACTCACTCAAGTGTTTTCAACTAAGATCAAATAAGGAATCTTGAAGTGGCGATGTCGCATAATTCTCTCTACTGGAGAATACTGTTGAACTTCAATGCGAAAACTTCACTTTGAATATAGTTAAATTGTGGTACGGGGTCCACTTAACTATTATAGTTGGGTCTAAGTTGAAGCATTAAAAGTGAAACACTAATCAATATAGAATTCATCTCCTCGGTTATATGAGGTCAGTATCATGGCCAATTGTAGTCAACTCAAAGTCAAAATCTCTGTATAGAATAGTACGTTTAATAATTATGTTATTATTGAACCATGGACTTTGTTTTTAGACTTATAAAGTTGAACGCGGATGATCTTGGAGTTTTGACGAAAACCAAATTTTATAAGTTCTTTGTGATATAGTTTTGGCCAAGAGAATTAGCGTAAATAATCATTACTACTAGAGACTCTTATAATAAGTAAAATTAGATTTCACCAAATGAAATGTAAGTAGTAAATTCGACCAAAATATCTCACCATTGGCTAAGGTGACGTATGAACATTAATACTTAGATTGTTCAAATAATCACTGATTGAATTTACACTTTTGAGTCACACAACAAAAATGATGAATATTTCGAATGAACCACGCAATAGACCCATGTATCGATATACGATGCCGGTGGAATATTTATATTTGGTTTAAATAGAATAAATACTAAAAGTATTTTAAATTAATTAATATCTGTAAAATGTTAATTAATTTTATTTTATTTCTTTAAATATCATTAGTATTTAATAAAGTGCGTATATAAAAGTTGTAAACGCGCATATCAGTATACATATGGATAGAAAATTTAAATTGTGCTTAAACTGGATTAATACCAATTGGATTTTGAAATCTTTTAGGACGCAAACAATCTGCCATGGCCAACCATGGTTTGAGAGGTAGGAGAGGTATTTTGTTTTAGAAATGAAAAGGCAAATCTTAATTAAAGGAATGAGTCATCATATCTTAAATGACATCTTTACTTCTTCCTTTATTTTTGTTTGCCTCTGTCGTTGCTCTCCTTTGGTCGTCTCTCTAAGGCAGAAAATTCCATTGTGGCTAGGGTTTCAAAACTATAAACAAATTCAAACAAAAAATAGTGGTTTATCTCTCAATTGTTACAAGATTTAGAGATTTGATTATTGAATCCATAAATCCTTTCATCATTCAAGATGTTTCTCTTAGCTACATCTCTAGGTAATCCTATATAAAATTCATCGTGTGTATGTGCTTTTAATCCTCCACCTCTTATATCTCCTTCACCTAAACGAATTTTGGAATATGATTTAGATATGTAATTTATTCTCTTGAATCAGTTGTATTCTCTTCTTTTTAATATGTTTTAACGTTTTCTTGCCTTCGTATCAAGTATGCATATGTTTTCAAAGTTAATTTTAGATTCATGACTGCTTTTACTTGTTTATTCATGTTGTATATATTATTTAGATCTGAATCTCATCATCACGAATTTATACATGGCTAAGTCGTCTAATTCTTTTTATTTCGGAAATTTATTAGAATAATCTTTTTATTTATTTGAAAACAATTCTATTAATAGATTAAGTTTCATATTATAAAGTTTAGAATTGAATGCTTATACTACATGTTGGTTTGAAATAATTTTAGTTATTTTTTACGTAAATTAAGTCAATTTAATATTCATAAGTTATTTTTTAAAACAAAAAATCAAAACTTGTGATTTCTTTTCTAATTTAACAATTGGATCCAAGTCGTATTAATTTTATTATTTGAAAATGTGTCTAAATTACAAACAAGTTAAATATAATTGTTACATTTTATTTTTGCTTTAAGTAATTAATTTAATTATTTTATATATGTGTGTGCATTAGTTCTTAATTCAAGATTTACAACATGGACTTTTACGTCAAATAATGTGCATATGTGATAAGAGCAAAGATTCTCTAGGGTCAATCCAACGCTCCATATTAATACGTAACCCTTATAAATAAACACATATCCTAACCCAAATTTCATAAGAAAACTTACTGCATGCTGAAACTTTGTCAAAATTTCCTCTCTCCACTTACAAAATTTTCTTTAAAAACAAAGTAAGAGACCACTAATAAATCCAATCAAGAAAGGGCAAGCTAACAGGTGACAATTCTCCGAAGGAGTTTAGAGTTAGAGCTTGGATCCGAGGTCAGGAGGAACAAGTTTAATAAGTTGATTATTTTTAGTTAATTTTAACCTCTTCCATCTGATCTATAATGTTAGCAATCAAATTGTAAACCCTTATTGTTTAAATCTAAAAATTAAATTAGAAATTGAAATTGGTATAAATTGGCTAATATAATTGTACCGAAGTTAAACTTGCTTCTGTTATTAAATAGAAACCCTAGAAATTTGGTTAATCCTGAATTAAACAAGCATAATTAAATTGGTATAAATCTATGAATTTGATACCAATAAAATATATGTTAAAATTGCAATGATTGGTTTGTGTAAATCGATGCACGGGGTTCACTGTGTAAGTTCAGAATCTATTAGATTAATAGATAGTTAAAAACTGAAAAACCTAAAATTTACACTGCGATTGATTGACCGTCTACCCTGAGCGATTGACCATAAGTGGTCGACCAATGGGGTGTAGCGGTCGATCGGTAGATGATTGAAATGTGTAATCTGAATCGCGACCCAACGCCCGGGTTGGAAATAAAATTAATGATAGTATATATAACCATGTTGTATACATATCCGTGGATGTTAGAAATAGTAGGAAGCTAGTCCCCTATGAGTTGACGCTAAGACGTTGTTGTTGAATATGCGAATATAGATTTTTGTTTGATGATCATAAACAAATATATATATATATATATATATATATATTCATTTAAATGCATTTGTTAATGCACTATGTTATTTTCCACATAATTAAATAAATATTTGCTAAATAAAATAAATAACACAGTATTTAAATTCAAACTGATATTTTATTCAAATAAATATTCATTACAATTCTGAATAGTACAAATTTGAACTCTCACTATATATACAATTTTAATTACAATACAAATTTGATTACATCACAATTTACATAGTTGTCCTCACTACATATCGCTCATTCACTCGTACTTATCTTCAACTTTATTCCAAATTGAATCCAGCATCTAAGCAATCTGCAAAAATAAGTACCGACGCAGTGAAATTGAAAAAGAAATAGTTTTGCAATATAAAATAGAATGTAATTTTGAAAATATTATTTGCCTCATTTATTTGAGTTGTTCGTCATCATTTAAATTTGAATTCATCATACATGAACAGCTTGTGACATGCATAGTGTATCACTGTCCATGCCACAAGGCCGTGCACACTAAATATACACTTGATAAAGTTACAGGGACAGGTGAGCACAGGTCAAACCCAAATGAAAAGTCGGGTTCAACACAAATGCAATAAAAATAATGTCATAATATCAGCACAAGGTCAAACCCGAGCTCCAAGTTGGATTCAACACAGGTGCAAGTTCATGAAAATGGTCAAGATAACTAAAACAAGCCTTGATCAAAATCCAAATGTACAAATGCAATCATGGTCGGGAGCAACTCAGACTCAATATGTACAGCATGAATCAAAGGCGAACCAGACCCACAGCTAACATGACTCAAATGAACAAAGCACCAAATCAGACTCAAGGCAAATGTACAAAACCATACACAAACTGAAACAGGCGGTGGCAACAACAAATATAAAGGATGAATACATATGCAAATGCCACTGTGGTTTCGACAAACCAAGACAAGCTTCTATATCAAAGTGCAACAAGACCAGTGAACTGCAAGATGATAACTTGAATGTACAGAACAGTTCAACATGAAAAGCACAATGAAACTGCAGTTGCAAACAAGCGAATGGCCAAGAAAAATAAACAGTAAAGCAACGACAATGCAAGTGCATACAACATAACAATGGACAGTGCAAGATAGAAACAGTGGTCAGACCAAGTGCAGCCTCTACATGAAGTTCAAGGTGAACTAGACCAATACAACACTGCAGGTTATCAATAGGCTCGAGGCTATCAACTACATAATGCAGCAAACATCATCATTAATGGATTAATATACAACTGTACTCAGACTACAAGTGCATCGAACCATAATACAGTGAACTACAGAAATCCAGGAACATAACTAACTTGATACAAACTAAATAGAGATGAAGACCGTGTGTCAAAAGGTCAAAGACAATGCAAGTGCAGACTCAAGTGGAACAAGACCGAACCAAACACAATACAACTGAAATGCAAACTGTCTCAAAGATTGATACCAGAGATTACAAGAACAACAAAATTCACATGCCAGTGAAACAACAAAACCAGACTGCAACCCAATACAGCAAAGACCAGTGAATCACAAGACCGACCAAGGCTACAATGTGCACAGATATGCAAACAAAGTATGTAGTGATAACACAAGTGTAGATCCAACAATACATGCATACATACATACAAATGTATATATGCACATATATGAATTCACACAGTGTATAAGGCCGAAGTCAAAAAGAAAGACAAGTAAAAATTGAACAAGTTCAGTCTAACACAAACGATCAAAGTCGAGACAAGCAAACAATACAAATACAAGTATACATGTATGCATATATATGTATACACATACATATCTATATCAAATGAAACAGCACCAGCAAGTTCACAACAGTGACCGAGCTCAAAGCATGCATATGGTCAAGCAAGTCATACTAGCAGTTACCGTGCCGAAGACACAAAATCAATAACCAAGAAAAAAATTGAACATGTTTGTACCAAAAATGGGCACAACACTCTTCAGAAGTTTTTAAAGAGATAAAAGTGAAGAATGTAAATGTAAAATGAAGACTATCTAACAAAACTCCAACAAACAATAACACAAATGCACAGATACGCAGTTTTAGAGTGGTTCGGCGTGTTGCCTACGTCCACTATGAAGTTTTTGCGATTTTATTGATTCTCTTTCAACGATTATAGGTAATTACAGCGAAAAATAGCAAAGTACAGCTTGAAATTCGAATTCAACGGCGAGGGTAGGATGCAAATCTTGATCCGGCAGAGTTTGGGCGCTTGAAAATCAAAAGATCCTTTTTCTGTAGGTTTCAGGGGGCTATTTATAGGCGTAGGAGGCTGATATCTTGCTCAAACTTTAGGAGACTCCCTTTGACATGTGAGTGGGCCCACGCGATCGATCCCAACAAGTTTCAACTCGATCTGTGATCGATACGAACCAGTTTCGTATCGATCAAGAATTGGTCCAATTGAGCCGAAATTTGGAAGGAACATTCCTTGGCTTGTATGTAAGCTCCTATGAAAATTTCATAGCATTTGGATCGGTGGATCTTGATTTATGATCGATACGAGTTTGGGTTGTTCATTGGCTGTCTGGTTCGAATCCATCAATTCGAATTGATCTATTTCAAATCGATGACGCACGTGCTTCTGTGATGACGTGGCGCGCATTCTTCGCATCGATCCCCTTTTTGCTCCAGTTGACCGTTTCGACTCCGTGAATCTCGCCTAGTTTGTGTCGATGACCGTTGCATCAATCTGGGCTCATTTGACTTGATGGACACGAACAAGCTATTGGATATGGATTCGAACAAGAGCCCCTGATGGATATGAAGTAGTCACCGTCTGATGGATGTGAAGCAAGGCCATCTGATGGATACGAAGAGCAGTTGCCTGATGGATTCGAGTAATCACCTACTGATGGTTTCGAACTGGATGGTTGCAAATGTTGTGTGCCAACGGGTTCGAGGCAGATGGATATGAAGGTATTGTACCCCTAATCGATACAAAGACGGTGGATTCGAATATAAGCTTAAGCATGGATGCAGAATGTGCCTAGCTAGATGGATACGAAACAACATCTATCTGATCGATACGAAATGTACATTCTGTTGATGGATACGAACTTGATCGGTGCGAACCGAGGCTCCTCGATGGATATAAAGCTGGTCGGTGTGAAGTTGATGGATTCGAAATATGGCTCACTGATGGATACGAAAACATGGTTTTTCCCTCCAACTTGCACTGATCATATCTTGAGCATACGAACTCAGATTGACCTGAAATTTGGAATGTTGGCTTTTATGGCTTCGCTTGTCGTGTCTTGCTGATTTTTGCCTGATCCGGATTCAAACAAAATTCATCGACATCCATAGCGAACCTACGTGTGCTCGATATACAGGACGAACAACCCTTCGTTTTAAACCAGTGCCTTGTTATCTCAGCCCTGCCAAAAGGCGGGATAATATTTGCCCCCCAAAGTACGTCTTGTGATAACATGACGTGCTTTGAAAAGCTGCAGTCTTCATTATGAACAGCTACTGCTTTTTTGTCGTAATCGTTATTTGATGAACATCCAATTCCTGTGAATGTTGAAAATTGAATATTAGCTCGGCATATATGCATATATGTTAGCCTGACTCTCGTTAACGTTGCACGTTCATGAGTTGTTGTCAGTTTTCTTGCGTGGAATTCTGTATCGATCCTCTCCTGAATCTGTATAGAAGTTTGAAAAGTTGTTCTCACATTGGTCTTTGCATTTTGATGGATGCAAATTTTAACACTTCGCATTGATCTGTATAAGTCAGGATGGATGCGAAATCACCATTTGTATCGATGGACCGTGGCTGGTGTTCCAAAATCATCGATTCGAATGAAGGTTTCGCATCGATGGGACCACAAGCCTTCCTTATCGACTTCATTGCGTACTTCGTATCGATGGACCCTATTGTTCAATTCGAATCGATAGAATTAGCCATTCGGCTCGACCTAGGGGTTGACCCGTAATGACCGGTCATGCGGACCGGGAGGCGAATCGCCCCTATTACTCCTTGGGTCCATATAAATACTCATGGACTCGGCCATTTTTCACTTTTTACCTTTTTACTGCCGTCTTCAACTTTCGCATCGATTCAGAAACTTAAGAGAGGAGAGCCATGCCGTGCCTTCGAATCGATCAAATTCAACCTTTTAATCCTTTGAATTCCAATTTTAAATTAGGCAATTAATCAGTTATAGCCACATTCTGACGACGAAGTTTGAATCTCAGATCCATCTCCTCTTCACCGATTATCAATTTTGGCAATATTTAAGGTTAGATCTGCCTTGGAGCTTGGTCGAGGATGGCCATGGTGATGCCCATGATAATTGGAGAAGAAGGAACGCAGAGGAAAAATAAAATGAAGATGGCTCGATCCGTACTTCGTGTCGGTCTGGGGGGATTGTTTGAATCGATAAAAGGCGATAACGCTTTTTCTTGGAGTTCGCATCGATCCCAGGAATTTTTAGATAAATGACTTAGTTCGCATCGATCGCGGCGGTGGCAAATCGTGTCGATCTATAATGATCGATGCGAAAAAATAAGCGAGCGATTGGTGCGAAACTCTTGGCTTCATATCGATGCAAAATACACTCTCGCAATCGATACAAAAAATATCGACTCGAACGTGATCGACGTGAAGCCGAGACTTTCTTGACCGATGCGAACCTGAACACCAAGGATCGATGTGAAGCTACTGACGTTGATTGATACGAACCCTAGTGTTGTACCGATCATTTCAAAGTATGCTCCCGGTGATCGATACGAAGTTGGATCCTGATGGATTCGAATAAGCCCCCCATGATCGATTCGAATTCTTCCCTTGATGGATACGAAATTTTGAGCACTTGATAGCATGATTCCGATGAGCTTTATCCTTGCATATCTGGACTTGATTGTTAAACTGCATATTTGACTGCCTTTCGAAGCTCGTCGATGGAACCATAATTTTTTTTAATTCAGGTCGAATGCCGACATCCGGATGGCATTGTGGTGACGGTCAGCGATGACGGTCACTCCTATTAGATTCTGATTATCTTCGTTGTTGGCAAATTTTCTTTAACTTTGCAAAATTTATTCAACCAATGCACAGCACTGCACTGCACAACACACTTTACACGAGGGGTACACACGGGTTCTTTGTCGTCTATTGATGGTCTCTCGTGAGTTAGCTAGTTATGAAAACTCCAAGCTCGCAGCCACAGGAAGCTCAGAGTTCAATTCCTCCCGTGCTTGAAATATCGAAGATTGAGGTTGAAGTTATCGATCCAGCCCCGGATGAGGCACCCGACGCATCTCTTATCAATAATCTGCCAGACTCTGTTCTGTCTAACATTTCGGAAGATATGCTAGGGAGAATATGCCTAAGGCACGATTTGTCGATGGATGACGTGCTATTGCCGAGACCAAATGACAGACCACGCAACCCACCGGAGGGGTATACCGCATTCAATCGACATGCATACACAGCCGGGACACTTCCCCCGTTCAATCAGTATATAAGAAAAGTGTTGTCCTATATAGGGATCGCCCTATCTCAACTACACCCAAATGGATATGCATTACTCAATAGCTTGTTCATTGCATCTATGGAGCACCTCTATCGACCACCCCGACTGACCGAGATAAGATATTTGTTCAACTTCAAGAGTCTAACAGACAGTCCATCTTTTACATTTCTAGAGGCCGTGAGAAATTGCCAGATAATTACGGGGTCTTGGACTAGGCTGAGCTACTTCAAGACGGAGTGGTTTTATGTTAGATGCCCCCAGGATTTGCCAGGCGATGGTTATTTAGACGTGAGTATTGCTATCTTCTCGAGTAGTCGGCAAGATAATTGTAAATGAAATCCAACTCATATCTCATTTTCTTTACAGTGATAATTCAGCGACCCAATGGTGCATATTACAAGGAGATAGTTCGGGTTCTTCAAGAGGTCCCAAGCGAAGATAGGAATATCGACTTGGTCCTGACGGATAGGAATCTCAGAATTCTTGGGCTGATCGAGCGAAGAAAAAGTATAAGGCTCGACGGTACATTAAGAACTATCTCGAGGGAGCGAGTAAAGCGTAAAAAGCATAGAGTTATTATGGTCAAAGAGGCTGACCCTGAAAGAACCCCTACCGACGAGGAACCGTTGGGCGAACCTGCGGATGCAGCCTAGGATGCTGAAGAGAAGAGAAAAGGCAAGACAGCCGTTTTCAAGCCATCCAAAAAGGGGAGATGGAAATCTGTTATTATGTCCTGGCCTGCCTCCGGAATTAGAATTTCGGGAGATGTCTTCCCCGAGAATAGAAAATCTTTACGCAGGGCTCGCCGATCTTTCAATTCCGGACGATGTGTCCATGCAGCATGATGCCGGATTGGATGAACTCCAACACGCCCTAGTTTTAAGCGAATCTCTGCCCACTAGCGTGGTTGACACATCCGATTGGTCGAGGGGTTGCACATACATACATACTTCACGGCACTACACGATTTCTGACCGTAAGCTGCCTTTTTCTGAAGATTACTAACTTCGTTTCTGTTTTGCTTCGCAGATACCATGTCCGGTCGAGGCTCAATGCTCGGCAGTCTACGCAGCAAACGCAAGTCTTCGTCATACTACGAGTCACACAGGAGGGAAGGAGATAGGGATCATGATCAAGGCTATTCTAGCCAGGAGCGGTCTTATAGGGATAGGGGATATGTACGCCGATCATGATCTCACGCATCCCCTCCTAGAGCTCCCGCACCGCCTCCGGTTCATGTTTCGAGGCCTCTAGAAACTCCACGGCACAAGCCGTCTTCCCGCTCTTCACGATCCGACTCTCATCGCCCAACTGAAGTATTAGACCCATCAACTGCTACATAGGCCCTCGTTGAGCCCACTGGGCAAGGAGCGATGAGGCTTGCTCGGCTGAAGAAGGATTTTCCTGACATATGTTTTGATGGGTTCGTCTTTCCTCCATGCTTGAAAAGGATCCCGGCGTCGGCCGAAACTGCAGTGCATGATTATGTCGCGGACATATTTTTCCAGTATTAGGAATGGTCGAAAACCGCAAAAAAAGCATCGAAGGTGGCCTTCGACCGGGCAGTCTTGATTGAAAAGCTAGAGAAAGAACTCGGCCAGAAAAATCGTATTATTCAAGCACTCAATAGAAAGGCCGAGTCTTCTCGCCAATCTGAGATTGAGGCTCTTAAGAAAGCCGACGAGGCCCAGGCGGCGATGGACAGAATGAAGCGGGAGCATTATGCTACAATGGAGGACATGGGCCACAGGAACACCATCATTACCGTTGAGCGGGATGCAGCCCTTAAAGAACTTAACGAGCTTAAGTCCAAATTTTCTGAAATTATAAAGGAAAAGGATGCTGCTAACGTTGCTGCACAGGAAGCGTGCGATCAAGCGGTGGTGCTCTAGAGGGAGAAAGATGCGGCCATGGAAAAGGTTTGCGAGGTTGAGGTCGGTGAGAGGGTCCGATTGGCGGAAGCCAGGTTAGAGTCTGACATAGAGGAGCTTCTCATTACTTACAATGCCAATGTGTTGAGGCACATGGACTTAGCCTGACTTGATGACTACCCAACACATCTGTGTAATGCCTGGAACTTGCTGGTTGAGGAGGAGAAAACTAGGCAGTCGGGCGGATCCTTTGACGAGTTTGAATTGGAGAACCGCATACTAAATGATGATGAGAAGAAGGTTCTTCATGATTCTATGATTTCTCACGCAAGAGAACGACTCGGCATCTAGCACCAAGAAGTCGGGAAAGGTTTTGGAGTTATGCATCATGCTACAAGCTCAGAAATTACTATTCCGCCCCGACCCGAGCCTGCTCCAGTAACCGAGCCTCAACCCGTTCCGGCTTATGACCCCAGAACAACCACGCCTATCTCCTATTAAGGAGCATTCATCCGAAGCTATTCAGCCACCCGTAGGTCAAACCGAGGAAGGTACTCTGAACGAATCTCATGTGTATTTGAAATGAAAGACCTGTTTTGAACTATGTCCTAACAGCTTCTTTTCTTCTTTGTCCAGTGACCGAAGTTGCACTGATAGCGCCTCCTGCAATCCAAGAATCACATCAAGTGCAGGAGGCCATTATTACTGAGGCGATCACCGTGACTGCGGCCGTGCCGATTGAGGTGACATAGGGGAGCTCAATTTCCTTTGACAAGCAGATGATGAATGAGCTCCTGGGCCGACAAAGCGACCCTTTTGCGGACATACCGTTCATTCTTGGTGGGTTCCCACCTGCTTCCAGTGCTTCGTCACAGTCCACTGCTGCACCCAGCGTAGACCGTGCTATTTGAGAAGCAGAGATATTGGCTGAAATTAACACTGAGATGGAGGCAGCGGCTCATGGCGGTGATTCTGAGGGTGGAGTGACGGCGCCGGGTCCAACTCCACTCAGGATGATATCACCCGGGGGAACACTGGTTGATATTGGAGTGTCTACTCCGCCCCGGTTGCAGATCCAGTTCCTCTGACTCCTTCTGAAGAGAGCATTCCCGTAGACTCAAATTCAGAGGAAGAGATCGATATCATGCCTTCGTCCGGAGATTCCCCGCCTAAAGAGAAAAGTTCGAAACGAAAGATCATTAGCGGTGCTAGTGGCTCCACATTGAAGAAAAAGCCGAGGAAGAAGAAGGAATAGATAGATTCCTTAGGAACACTTTTGGGTCGATAGGAGTTTACTTTTGCTTTAGTAGGTTGTGCATAGACGCGGATTCGGCCCCCGCTAGAAGGCATTTTTTGAAAGAACTTGTACATAAATTCTTATTTCCAGTTAGTTGAAATAAAACTTTATTTTCTATGCTTCAACTGTTTTTCCTGTCTTTTATGCTTAAGTGTTGTAACGTTCAAATTATAGCTTGGTATGCTTGTGGAGTATCAGTTCTAGAGCTGAATCTGTTTAATACACAAGTTTTAAAATCATGGATACAAGCCGCGACACAAGACTAAGCTGGGTACTCGATGTCGTATTGTTTTAGTCAATGTTTCACACTTAAGCACTGCCCCCAGTTTGGGGATCCAGTTGTAATGATTGGCTAATGATCGCACTTCTATCTCTGCCTTCCAAGCTTAACATCGTCATATCGATGTTGAAGCAAGTGAAGGGTGAGCGGTTTCAATTGTGCACGTTCACTGATAATAATCGCATCCACACTCTGGGGATCGGTATTTATATTTCGGTGATTAACCGCACCTATCACAAATCTTGAGCACATGTCCACACTCTGGGGACTTAGGGTAATCCGTGATCGATAATCTATTTCGCACTCTGGGAATTCGAGAGTTATCGATCTTTGTAGCGCAGTTCGCACTCTGGGAACATTGATTCAGTATTTATATTCCAATTCTTATTCTGGGAACTTAGAATTAGCGTTTATACTCGGGTTCATACTCCGAGAACCTAAAGTTGATGTTTATACTCTAATTCGCACTCCGGGAATTTAGAGTTAGTGTTTATACTCCGGTTCGCACTCCGGGAACCTAGAGTTGATGTTTATACTCTAATTCGCACTCCGAGAATTTAGTGTTAGTGTTTATACTCCGGTTCGCACTCCGGGAACCTAAAGTTGATGTTTATACTCCAATTCGCACTCTGGGAATTTGGAGTTAGTCGACAGATGGTCAGTCACATCTGTTTGGACTTTTTGGGAGGTCATTCACACTCTGGGAACGATAGATTTATCGGTATCGTGGATGGTCAGATCACATCCACTCCAAATTAACAAGCGAGGTCATTAGATGGATGGGTCCATCCTCCTCTAACTTGGTTAGGATACGGTTGTGGTCGTTAGGCGGATGGGTCCGCCCTCTCCAAAACCGTACTTAGAATTTTCATACTTCAACTCACGCTCTGGGAGTTTGGAGTGGTTTTAAGGATTGTCGTGTATCAATCCTTTTCGATATTAGCATAGTGGCTTGCCCCCGAGCTCGTGTATCATTTAGTGAGTGACCGGTCATATCATAATCACTCGCTATTTGAATAAATTCCACCGTTCGATAGAACTTAGCTCTCCGTGCATCGTGATGTTGTACGTCATATTCAATAAATCACAGCTCTGGCTCGAAGAGATGACATTTTATTGCAGAAATGAGAAAACATGGCAAAGTCAGTTGCCTTATTACAAATTCAATTTCAAAATGCAAAAACAAATTGCAAATAAGAGAATGAATCGAATAAATGAAGCCTTTCATATGTAGTAGCGACGAAGGCTTTCACTATTCCAAGCTCTTGGCAAAGTAAGACCGTCAACGGTCGATAACTTGAACGTGCCATACCCTAGCTTTTGTGTGATCACATATAGCCCTTCCCAAGTTGGCTTCATGTGTGAAGGAACCAGATAAATTATTTTTAGAACGAGATCGCCAAGTTCGAAGGTCCGTGGTCGAACCTTGGCATTGTATAATCGGGCGAATCGATTTCGATATGCGGCTGTCCTCAAATCAGCCTCTTCATGCTTCTCATCCAGTAAGTCCTAAGATTCAGCAAGTAATATGGCGTTAGTTTTCGGGTCATAATAAGTCACACGATGAGAAGGCACTTCCATTTCGACTGGGATAACGGCTTCTGAGCCGTAAGATAGAGAGAAGGGAGTGTGTCTGGTCACAGACTTGTGGGTCGTTCGATAAGCCCATAATGCCATAGGTAATTCATCAACCCACTTGCCCCTGGCCTTTTCTAGTCGTTTCTTCAAAATAAATTTGATAACCTTATTAACAGCTTCAACTTGGCCATTCGTCTGAGGGTGTGCAACCGCAGAGAATTTCTTGTGAATGTGGAATCGTTGGCAGAAATTCTTGAATTCAACACTGTCGAATTGAGCCCCGTTATCAGTGATGATGGTATGTGGGAGACCAAATCGGTAGATGATATTGCAAACTACGAAGTTGATTACTTTTTTCGTCGTGATTGTTGCAAGAGGTTCAGCTTCAACCCATTTAGTAAAGTAATCAACTGCGATGATGGCATACTTTGCTCCTCCTTGCGCAAGAGGTAGAGTAACAATGATATCAATGCCACATACTGCAAATGGCCAGGGACTGACCATTTGAGTTATCTCAGTATGTGGGGCTCTCGGAATTCGAGCATGTCACTGGCATTTATCACATTTCCTTGCATAGTCTAATGCGTCGTGGATTATAGTTGGCCAGTAATATCCATATCGGAGTACTTTCTTGGCGAGGGCTTGCCCTCCGATGTAATCTCCACACTCTCCCTCATGCACATCACGTAATACTCGTTTGATTTCATCGTGTGTGATACATCGGAGGAGAGCAACCTAATATCCCCTTCTATACATGACTCCATTCTGAATAGTAAACCGCGAGGCTTTTCGAAAAATCTATCTTCTTTCACTTCTACGCTCAGGCAGTGCTCCGTGCTCGATATAGTTTCGATATGGGGTCATCCAAAATTCCTTATCGGAAGCGATTTCAAATATAAAATAAGTTTCCATCTGATCAATGCTGGGAGAAGATAAAGTTTCAACAGGAACGAGTCCCATCTGCTGTGCTTCGCCCGTACTTGCTAACTTGGCCAATGAATCGGCCTTCTGGTTGTGTTCACGGGGTATGTAGAAAACATCATAATAATGGAATTGATCAAGTATTTCCTGGACTCGAGCTAGATAAGCTGCTAGTCTTCGATCCTTGGCCTGGTATTCACCTTGGACTTGGCATACGACTAACTGAGAGTCGCAGTAAACTTCCACGGCAATAATTCTCAGATCACCGGCTAGCTTCAACCCAGCAAGTAAAGCTTCATACTCAGCTTCATTATTGGTCGCACAGAACTCAAATTTCACAGCATAGCATATGGATCGACCCTCGGGGTTTCAAGTACTACCCCAACATCTGAGCAACGATCGTTGGATGCGCCATCGGTATATAGTTTCCAGATGTATTCGGGAGGTTTACTGGTCTCAAGCAATTCCTCTGGGATAGTGAATTCGGCCATGAAATCTGCTAAGACTTGACCTTGAATGGCTCTTCTTGGGGTATAAGTGATATCGAACTAACTCAGTTCGATATTCCACTTAAGCAACCTACCAGACGTTTCAGGCCGCATAAGGACCTGTCGTAACGGCTGGTCGGTGTACATGGTGATAGGATGAGCCTGAAAATATGGACAGAGCTTCTTCGAGGCAATGACTAGGCAGTAGGCCAACTTCTCTAGCTTTGGGTAGTTTCTCTTAGCTCTAATTAGTCGCTTGCTAACATAATAGACGGTTTTTGCACTCGGTCTTTCTCCCGAACTAGGGCAGCATTGATCGCATTCTCTGATACCGCCAGGTAAATATACAACTGTTCATGATCGATAGGCTTTGATAAAATTGGCGGTGTGGAAAGATGTTGAACCAGTGCTTGGAACGCGCCTTCACACTCCACAGTCCATTCGAAGTTTCGCTTTCCTTTTCGGATCAGATGAAAGAAAGGGATGCATTTGTCGGTAGACTTCGATATGAACCTGCTCAACGCCGCTACCTTCCCGTTGAGACTCTGAACTTGCTTTATTGTTCTTGGAGTCTGCAAGTTTTTGAATGCCCAAATCTTTTCTGGATTGGCTTCTATTCCTCGAGCGTTGACAATGAACCCAAGGAACTTTCCGGATGCGACTCCAAAGTGGCATTTTAGTGGATTGAGCTTCATCCCGTACTTTCAAAGGATTGTTGAACATTGACTCCAAATCTTTGATGTGATCAGTGGAGAATCGTGACTTTACCAGCATGTCATCTACATAAACCTCCATGGTCTTCCAGATCTGGTTAGTGAACATCCGGTTGACTAGGCGTTGGTATGTTGCTCCGGCGTTCTTTAATCCGAAGGGCATAACTTTGTAGCAGTAGAGTCCCGGGTCGGTCACGAAGCTAGTATGCTCTTGGTCAGGTACATGCATGGGTATCTGATTGTAACCGAAATAAGCGTCCATGAAAGATAATAATTCGTGTCCAGCTGTTGAATCTACAAGCTGATCAATCCTTGGAAGTGGAAAACTGTCTTTTGGGCAAGCTTTATTTAGATCAGAACAATCAACACATGTCCTCCATTTTCCATTTGGATTTCGGACAAGTACGGGATTGGACACCCATTCCGGGTATAAAGCATCTCGAATAAATCCGTTTGATTTGAGCTTATCGACCTCTTCTTTAAGGGCGGCAGATCTCTCTGGATCCATACCTTGCCTTTTCTGTTTGACCAGGATAAACCGCGAGTCAATATTCAGGGTGTGGCTCGTGATGTCCGACAAGATCCCATACATGTCAGAATGTGTCCAAGCGAACACGTCGAGATTCGCCAGGAGAAATTCAACCAATTCCTTCTGTGTCTCTTGGCTCAACTGAGACCCAATCTTTAACATTCTCGAATCATCATCATCATTACCGATTGGAACATCGATCGTCAGTTCGGCCGGAGAAGCTTGACTTTCTATAGATTCATCCTTATTTTCATTGTCTCTAGGGTCAAGATCCCTCTGGAATTAGTTGTGGTGCCTAGGACGAGGCCCAGGCACCAATTGTCAATTATTCGCAAAGCGGACGCAGAGAGATTCCTCTACGCCCTTTCTTTTCTCTCTTCGCCGCGCCTCGCGCAGCTCAGCAACATAACAGGCTCTCCCAGCAGCCTGGTCTCCCTTGAGTGACTCCAATCCCACGATCGGTGGGGAATTTCAAAGTTATACACCATGGGGAAATTGCTGCCCCGAATTCAGCGAGGGCTGGTCGGCCCAAAAATGCGTTATAGGGGGATTAAATGTCTAACACAACAAACTGCAACATCCGGACTCTTTGTCACTCCCCAACTCCTAGCTCCACTGGCAACTCCACTACTCCAGTGGGTATATTGGCACTTCCATCGAAGCCATGAATTCATGATTGGCGAGGTTTTAGATCCTTGGCTTCCATTTTCATCAGATCGTAAGCACTCTTAAACAAAATATTTGCTGAACTCCCACTGTCAACCAGGATCCTCTTCACCCAAGCAGAACCAACCTGGGCAGATATGACTAGTGGGTTGATGGTGGGGGCTTCAACCCTATCAGCATCCTGACTTTTGAACACGATGTCATCAGCCATTGTTTTCTGTTGTTTGGCCGGAGCCCCTTCATCAAAATTATTGCAACACTCAAAGTCCACATGCCTGATAGAACTGGCATATGAGTCCATCTCCCTCAAGCTTCGGTCTGCTGGATGGGGACCACCACTAACTGTATTTATTACCAATCTCCCGCCCGTACGAGTTGGTTCCTCTCGTCTTTCTTGATTCTGAGTACGATTTTGGTTTGATGGACCCGCACTACCAAACTGCGGCGCTCGCCTGAACTGATCTAATTTTCTTTCCCTGATTAACTTCTCAATGAGGTCCTGCAAATGTCTACACTCATTGGTATTGTGGCCATAACTCTCCTGGAATCTACATTACTTTCCCGTTTGAATCTGCCTCTCCGACGATGGCTTCAGAGCAGGCTTCTTGTATTGCATAACATTGCAAGTTTGCAGATACACGTTCTCTAGCGACGTATTCAATGGTGTGTAGTTATCAAACATTGGAGCCCTACGTCGCGGGCCACGGTTTTGATCCCGTTTCTTATTCTGACTACCATTGTTTCTCGGTTGAGATTGCTTGTTCTGTCTGTTCAGCTGTACCTTTCCAGAACTCTCACCCGACTGTTTAACTGCTACATTGCTCTGAATCCCCTCATTACTAGGTCCCACGTCGTCCTACCTCCTAGACTGTTTCACGTTCTCTCGCCTTAAGAATTGGGCGGCTTTGGAGTAGAAAGGGTCCAACGACGCGGGAGGCATCCCGGCCAACCAATTTCCAAACTCGGAGTCAGGGTCAATTCTCTTAGTTAATGCCATCAAGATTGAGTTGTCATTAGGGTTATTGATCTCCGCACATGCAGCATGGAACCTTTCCAAGTAGCATCTAAGCATCTCCCCAGGAGCTTGAGTGACGCTAGACAAAGTGTTAACATCCTTGGGCCTAGCAACATGCATACGAAACTGTTCTACAAACTTTATGGCCATTTGATCAAAACAAGAAATGGATCGAGGCGGCAATTGCGTAAACCACATAGTGGCAATGCCCCCCCCAAAGAGATAGGAAAACTACACACTTTACCGCATCATCCGCTCTTGCAGTGTTCATCAACCATTCATTTCAGGATGTGCTGGTTTGGGTCTGAATTTCCTTCATAAACCGGTAAAGTGGGCATTCTGAACCGTCAAGGAGGTTCGGCATAGAGTGTGTCATCCGTAAAGGGGGTGTGACTACGGGAGATTCCCCGGTCGTCATTGGTAAGACCTTGACTTTCACGGATCATTTGACGTATCATGGCTGGGAGGTCTGGCGTTTGAATGTTATGCGCACATGGAGCCAAGGTGTGGTCGGGTTCCACATTGCGAGGATGGACCAGGCGCTGTCGACGGTCCATGTCTCGCCTCCTTGGCTCGACGTCTTCTGGGATGTAAGGTTCAGGAGTACGCCATGTTGATTGCAGACATCAACTTCTATTTCAACCGCGTTAGTGGTGGCACGGTTATCTGCGGTGTAATGAGGAACAGTCCCTCCTCGAGAAGAGGGTCCAGTATGAAAGCTGGCCGATGGAGCAACTCCCAGCTGGCCGATGGACCAACTCTCAGCTGTCCAACAGTCAATGTGGGTTGAGGTCTGATGGCCTGTGCGTGACCTTCGTCTGGTCGAGGACGAAAGGACCTATGGTTGTAGCCAGACGAAGCAGAACTTTCTATGGAGGAGTGGGAGACTTAGTCTCTTCTATGCCTTCTACGCTTCTGATGGTTTTGCTGGTTGGTTAGCTCGGCATTTGCGCACAGCTGTTCTATTAACTGTTGTCGACTCAGTGTCAGTTCCTGTAGCAACAATTAGAACTCTTGCCTGGTAACTAGGCATTGTGAGTCTAAGGGTCCGGCCGCATTCTGATTGGTTGGTGGCAACTGCACGGGATTTTGCCTATCCTGGCCTTCCTGATCGCCAACGTTGGAGGTGGTTCTTGTGCCAACCATCTTGAGGGTGAATTCCTTACTTAGACTTTATGCATTCTGAATAGAATGGAAGGAATTTGGATTAGTGATCTGGATCTCTTTCTTAGATTTATGCAATCCGGTATCGATGATAGATCTAAGGAGCAGGAGAAAATCTGGGTTATGTTCTCAGTGAAAGCACCAAAGTGTTTGTACCAAAAATGGGCACAACACTATTCGAAAGTTTTTGAAGAGATAAAAATAAAGAATATAAATGTAAAATGAAGATATCTAACAAAAACTCCAGCAAACAATAACACAAATGCACAGATACGCGACTTTAGAGTGGTTCGACGTGTTGCCTACGTCCACTATGAAGTTTTTGGGATTTTATTGATTCTCTTTCAACAATTAAAAGTAATTACAGCGAACAACAACAAAGTATAGCTTGAAATTCGAATTCAACAGTGAGGGTAGGTGCAAACCTCGATCCGGCAGAGTCTGAGCGCTTGAGAATCAAAAGATCCTTTTTCTGTAGGCTTCAGGGGGCTATTTATAGGCGTAGGAGGCTGATATCTCACTCAAACTTTGAGAGACTCCTTCTGACATGTGAGTGGGCTTACGTGATCGATCCCACCAAGTTTCGACTTAATCTGTGATCGATACGAACCGATTTCGTATCGATCAAGAATTGGTCCAATTGACCGGAAACTTGGCAGGAACATTCCTTGCCTTGTATGTAAGCTCCTGTGAAAATTTCATAGCATTTGGATCGGTGGATCTTGAGTTATGATTGATACGAGCTTGGGTTGTTCATTGGCTGTCTGGTTCGAATCCATCAATTCGAATCGATCCATTTCGAATCGATGACGCACGTGCTTCTGTGATGACGCGGCGCACATTCTTCGCATCGATCCTCCTTTTGCTTCGAGTTGACCATTTCGACCCCATGAATCTCGCCTCGTTTGTATCAATGACCGTTGCGTCAATCTGGGCTCGTTTGACATGATGGACACGAACAAACTATTGGATATGGATTCGAACAAGAGCCCCTGATGGATACGAAGTAGTCACCGTCTGATGGATGCAAAGCAAGGCCATCTGATGGATATGAAGAGCAGTTGCCTGATGGATTCGAGTAATCACCTATTGATGGTTTCGAACTGGATGGTTGCAAATGGTTGTGTGCCAACGGGTTCGAGGCAGATGGATACGAAGGTATTGTACCCCTAATCGATACGAAGATGGTGGATTTGAATATAAGCTTAACCATAGATGCAGAGTGTGCCTAGCAGGATGGATACGAAACAGTATCTAGCCGATCGATATGAAATGTACGTTCTGTTGATGGATACAAACTTGATCGGTGCGAACCGAGGCTCCTCGATGGATACGAAGCTGGTCGGTGCGAAGTTGATGATACGAAATATGGCTCACTGATGGATACGAAAACATGGTTTTTCCCTCCAACTTGCACTGATCATAATGTGAGCATACGAACTCGGATTGACCTGAAATTTGGAATGTTGGCTTTTATGGCTTCGCTTGTTGTGTCTTGCTGATTTTAGCCTGATCTGGATTCAGACAAAATTCATCACATCCATAACGAACTTGCGTGTGCTCGATATACAAGATGAACAACCCTTCGTTTTAAATCAGTGCCTTATTATCTCGGCCCTGCCAAAAGGTGGGATAACAGAACAAGTTCGAATTTTCACAAAATCAAAGTCATGCCCGAAGTCACAAAGAACGAAATCAACATCGTCAATGCAATTCAACGTCGTGATGAACAAGAAATCAAACAAGTCAGAATCAAAACCGTGTGAATTAAGATACCAGAAAATATATGAATTTGAACAAATCAAAAATATACGAAGTGACAAAGTCAAAAATATTCACCAGCGCCCAAACATTATCAAACGACAATCCAAAAATTATCAGACGAATTCAATGAGAATATACGAACGAAAAATAAGGAATTCGATTCATATATAAAACCCTAAAACATCATCGGCAATTGTAATTTGAGTTCAAGCAATAACAGAGAAGATTATATCAATAACTCGAATCATTGATTGAGTTCGAGCTAGCATTCAACCAGTAAAGCAAAAGAAACAAATCACATACCAATATTAATTCGAATTCGACCGAATTGGAGTAGCCGAAGGAGATCGACAGAGAGAAAGAAGAAATCGAAGCATCATCAATCAAATCGACAAAAGTCGACGACTTCAACACGAATCCCTAATTTCAGAGGAACGAACGAATGAGAGTCGCCATTATCACAAACACAAAGGAACGGGCCGATAAAAGAAAAAGAGGAAGAATATTTTTGGGCCGGCCTTTACCTTTGTATTGGGTTTATAATAAAAGGCTTATAATTAGGGTTTTGTTTTATTTTTAAATTATGTTTAAATTGTATTTATCCTTTTTTAAGCTTGTGTAATTTCTAATCGTGTGACTAGGGGACGAACTATGTGGCGTAGTTTGAGAATTCGAACTCAGTGGCTGAGTTGTGACAGAGTTTTGAGCGTAGAGTTAAGGCTAGTCGATAGCGGGTATCGCGAGTTTACGTGTGTAAGCGTCTGACTGTTTAATTTCTAGTAGAAACCTTGGGGGCAACACATAGGCAGGATTTTGCCGAAGCTGGGTAAATTCCTTGTCGTTCTATTTCTGCATTTATTATTCTGCTATTATCTGTGCTGATATTATTTTGATATATCTATGTTGAAATAATTTTATACAAACTACCGCAATAATTATTATAATTGATAGTATCACCCTATTCACCCCCTCTAGGGTGAAATTGATCCTACAAGTGGTATTAAAGCAAGGTACAAAAGCTATTTTTGTTTTAAAAAATTGATTTTTTTAAAAAACCAATTTTTGTTTTAAAAGTTTGAATTTTTAAAATGGCTTCTTTTAATACTGCTTTTGCTGAGGGTCAGTCTATAGTTAGACCACCAATGTTCAATGATGAATATGCTTACTGGAAAAATAGAATGAAATTTTTTCTGAAAACCATTGATGTTTGGAATATTGTTGAGACATGTTATAGAGCACCCACTATAGTTATAAATAATCAAGAAATTGAAAAACCATTTGATCATTGGATGGATCTAGAAAATAAAGTACAGAATGCTAATGCCAAAGCTATGAATTCGATTATTTGTTCATTTGATCAATTTGAATTTAATCGTGTCTTACATTGTCTAACTGCGTAGGAAATATGACATACATAGAAGTGACTCATGAAGGAACATCTTAAGTCAAGAAATCTTGCCTTGCCATGCTGAGTAACGAATACGAGAATTTTACAATGGCGAAGGAAGAAAATTTTAAAGAGATGTACGGACGGCTTTCCAACATCGTACACAAATCAAAAGCTCTTGTAAAATCATACACGGAATTGGAAATAATCCGAAAAATCCTCAGAGTCCTTCCACGAAGTTTTGAAGCAAAAGTGACTGCCATTCAAGAATCGAAAGATTTAATCTCACCACTTATGAGCTAGAAATGAAATTCAAGGAAGAGCGTAAAGGAGGAGATACTCGAAAGAAATCAATAGCTCTCAAAGGAACAACTAAAAGTGATGATGACGACGACGACGATGGAGCAGTAGAGTTGGAAATGGTAATAAAGAGATTAAAAAAGTGGAACCACAAATATGGAAATCCAGCTCTAAATTAAAAATTTAAAAGCAGAATAATCAAATTTCTAGATAGCACAGAACAACAAGAAAAAACCTGTCATAAGTGCAACCAACCCGAACACATCGAGCCCAATTGTCCTCAAAACCGACATGACTTTGAAAAGAAATCAAAAAGGAGAAATTTTGCGGCCACGTGGAATACAAGTGATGAAGATACTAAAAGTACTAGAAGTGAGAGTGAGAAAGCAGATATGTGCCTTCAAGGTAATATAACTGATAGCGACGATGACAAGCCAAGCGAGGTATCAAAACTCACTCACTCAGAATTACTTATTTATTTCCACGAAGTAAATGGCTGTTTTGAACGAATTAGGGAGAAATATGCCAAACTTGAATCACAGAAAGATACTTTGATAGATTTAAATAAGCATCTTGACCAATTAGTTAAAAACTATCAAAGTAGGATCCCTAAGTGTGATAAGTGTCCAAAGTTCGAAGAAGAGATTAAAAAATCAGAAATCAGAATTAAATCGCTTGAAAATGAAATTCTGATTTTGAACGAGAGTGAAAATACAAGAAGAGAAAATTCTACTGAAAGGTGCACATAATTGTTAAACGGAAATGAATATCTCAAAACACAAGTCCAACAACCGTCAACGACTTTAGATAAATTTTCAAAAAGTGAGAAATCGTTGAATATGCTATTAGGAAAACAAACTGTTAATACATTTAGATAAGGACTTGGGTATAATCAATCTGAAAATGTTAGAAATGAGATTAATGAAGTCAATTCAACATGCATAATTTGTAGAAAATTTGGACACAATCAAAATAATTGTTGGTATAGACTCAAGCACGTGAAAACTATACCAATTTGGATTCCAAAAGGCACAAATATAAAATCTTTAAAAGGCAAACAAATCTGGGTGCCAAAAGGAACATATATAAATAGTTTTGGGTCTCTACAAAATCATTTTTCAAAATCAATTGCCACTAATAATCATGGACCTATAAAAACAAATAGGTCACAAAAATCTTTCATCGTGTAGGTATGAAGGCAGGCTAAGGAACAACAACTGTGTTACTTGGATTCTAGCTGCTCTAAGAACACAATAGGCGACAAATCGCAGTTCCGTAGCCTAGTACAAAAGGTGACAGAATCACAACGGGCAAACAACGAAAAATTATTGTAAAGGTAAAACAGGTAAAGATACCTTGAACGATATATGTGAAAATCGACACCTTAATTTGATTTAATTCAGGCAGCTATTGATATAGAAATAATTGATATAATGATTCTGATTTTTTCAAAATTGTTGGCCAATTATACATTTCATACCGAGAACACTACATGCATCTCTAGAGACTTTAAATTACTTCATATAAATTTGTTTAGAGTAATAATGGTATCTTATTGGCTGGTTATTAATCTCGGTGCACGTAGATATATTTGTTTATCCTACGGCTCCTAAATTTGACACTATATTCACTGATTTGTTTATTGGCACCGCTTTAATTAAAAATTGAAAGAATTTTTAATTCAAAAAGATCTTTAAGATTTTGTTGTAACTTTACGGTTTGGTCTATAACATTCAATTAATGATAATCTTGAGTGAAAGAGGAATTCTGATGCAGATTACACTGGTAATCTAGAAAAATTACTAGTGGAACATGATTTATGTTGAGACATTAGAAACTGCATCGTTTTTCAAAGAAAATATCTGCATATTTTTCACTTCAAATAATTTTCAAATTAGCAGACAATTTTTCTTATAAAACTTCTTTTAGAAAATCATTTTTGATCTTGTTTTCAGATTGGTCATTTTTAGAAAAATTGATTTATAGTTATTTTTGAATTTGATTTTAAACGACTACATTGACTAATCTGACTCCCTACTAATTATCGAAATGATAAATAGTGATTGAAAAAGTGATGAGTGTCGATATTAATCATATATTATAACTTGAGATGATATAATTAGTAAATTTCTTTAGAAATTTAAACAAGAATTATAAACATTTTTTGTTGGTAAAAATTCCATGATCATTTCTATTTTGTATCATTTTCTATCGACCATCACTCAATATAATCCAATATAATACGTTAATATGTGGTGATTTAAACAGGAATCATTCGTTCTTCATTTTATATTTTTAAATAAAAAATAATAATAATAATGTCCAAACTATTAACTCTCATTTAAAAGTCCTCACGGTTATGCATGGGTGAACTACTTGGAATTTTTGACTATGTGCTTCCATGCTCATTTAAAAGTCCTCACGGTTATGCATGTATGGAACGCATATCAAAATTGATTTATTAAATAAACAAGTTGATTCTAATCCCATTTAAAAGTCCTCACGGTTATGCGTGGTTAGAAGATACTTGAATTCATTTTTTTTAAAATAAAATAAAATTGGAATACTACTAATCTCATTTAAAAGTCCTAACGGTTATGCATGGTTGGTAGATATTCAAATTCCTGATATAAATATACCACAAATTGACACAATTGTATGGTTTTATATGATGACATCATTCCCATCATTCTAAAAGTGGAATATGCGCCTAACAGAGTATTTATGATTTTTGTTTGTTTTTTTATTGAAATTTAATATTTATATTCGATTGAGTTTTAATGTTGTATTAATATCTATCACTTTATCTCTATTTTCTAACACTATTACTCTTTTGCTGATAACAAAAGAAGGAGAGAAATGTTAATATTTTGCGAAATAAAAGCAAGTAAAGGTCAAATATTTTCTATTTGCATCTAGGCTCATTTGCATATTTTTAATTATATGCATATATGAAGGGGGAGATTTGTGTAGAGAGGGAGCATTCAAATAGGGGAGCTAATTGATTGATCAAAAACGTTTAACAAATTAAAATCTTAAATAATGTTTATTATCATCAAAAGGGGGAGATTGTGGAATACGTGAATGATTTTTGTTTGATGATAATAAACACACACACACACACACACACACACACACACACATATATATATATATATATATTCATTTAAATGTATTTGTTAAATTATTGATTGGTTTTACTTTTTTCAATTTTCTGTAATGGCAGTTCCCTCCTTTCCATCCATCCTTTTATCGTCCTCTCCCGTGTTTCTCGCTTCCACCCCCTCACCTCCTTTGTCAACTCCATCATGCCTTCTTCGTCCTGCTCTAGACCCCCTCCACCCCCTGTGCCAACCATACCTGTCACCAGTGTCCCATCCTCTCTTTCTGTTCCATTGCCATCTTCTTCTTCCCTTCCACCACTGCTTCCAATTCCTGCTCAACTGTCCCGGACTTCTCTTTTCAAGCGTAAACCGAGCAATGCGGGGAAGTACATTCCTGTTGAGATGACCCCTGAGTATAAGAGTGAGATTTTGATTCCTCTTCCCTCCGTTATTGATGCTGGTGCTCAATTTTGGAGTAAATATCTTGTTAGGTTATTCCTTGATAAACCATTATCTTACTCATCTGTTATCAATTACTTGAAAAAATATTGGAAATTGAAAGGGTCGATTAAAGTTCGATCAAGTGGGTTTCTGTTTCTCTTTCTTCTGTCGGGTGATGAAGATCGAAACAAGATTCTGCAAGGTGACCCCATAGTTATGAAAAACAAACTCTTTATTGTTAAGCAGTGGGTTTTGTGGGAAATGCGTGTGAGAGCGTATCTTCTATGCCAATATGGGTGAAATTCTCCGACATACCAATGTTTTCTTGGTCCCACATTGGAATAAACTGGTTAGCCAGCAGATTGGGTAAGCTTGTATGTATGGATGAATCAATGGAGAATATGGAGAGGCTGTCCTTTGCTAAGTGTTTAGTGAAATTAAGCCTGATCAATTTTGATTGACTCCTTTCCTGTTCAGCTCCTTGATGGTGGAACTCAAATCATTCACATTGAATATCAATGGAAGCCTGATATATGTTCATGTTGTTGTGATTTTGGTCATTCTGTGTCTAATTGTGATAAGTTTAATTCTGTTGTAGTGATTGAGAAGAATGAGAAGAAAGCTAACTCTGATGAAGTCAATGTTAAGGAGACTAAAGCAAACAAGATTGATGTTGTTAAATCTATGAGACAGAGGAAACATAAATGGCAAGTAGTTAATAAAGCTAGAAGACATCAGATGAATTCGTCCTTCTTGAAAGTCAATAATGAGGATTCTCATGAAGTTATCAATACTGGAAAAAATATAGTGATTGAAAGTGGAGAGCATGAGGAAGGGGAAATAGAAAATGAACTGCATTCTAAGTCAGTTACTGATGGAAAAATGGATAACTTTATTGGTAACACATGTTTGCTGGAAGATAACGGATTTAATGTTCTATCTGAATTGGAAGAGTTAGACAATGAAGTGGATGCTTGTAATTTAATTTGCCGAGAATGTATCAAACCAAGTGAACGGTCCTGCTAACGAGACGGATAAGTGTGACAATTTTAAGCAAGCTTCTGAATGTAAACTTAATAACAACTCACCCCTTCATGCAAACATAAATGAGGAAAATTATGTCTCACCTTATTCAACATGCAAAAGCAAGATTGCTGCTCCTCTTTCCCGCTCAAACATTGAACCTGCTCCATCTCTTCCCCTTCCTTCTTCCATACCAAACTTGAGTTCAATATCTTTATCCCCTGCTAGTTTATCCAATGTGAACACATCACCTACTGAATCAAATCCCACTTCTTCTCAAAATATTTCTGTGCACGTATCTGCTGTGCACGTGCACAACCTGAATGAGACATTATGTAGCCTTAATGCTAACTCTACTACGACTAATAATTCTGATGTCCTCCTGGAATCTGATCGACCATACAAACATATTCAAGCTCCCCTTGCATGGAAACCCCTTCCTCCTCCTTCTCAATCCCTTCCTGTTGTTAACCATCCATCTACTACTGCAAAATTAATGCAACCAGTAAGTCTCAAACCTTCTTGTAGCAGTAAAGCTCTCAAATCATCTAAATTACATTCTGAATTGGATCTCAACCTGTGTGGTGGTTCCACAACATCCCCTACCTTTCTTGGTGGTAATATCCAAAACACCCCTCTAACCAGGGGTAACAAAAAGAAACTCTTTCTTAACCAACTAGTTTATCAATGTTGAACAACAATAATGTGTGGAATACAAGAGAAGCCCACTCTGAGATTAAACTGAACCAATGTATAAACTTAATTGCCACTCATTCACTTAGTATTCTTGCCATTCTTGGAACCAAGCTGAATGTTCCTCTTTCTTCCAAGGCTACTTCTTACATTAACTCGTCTTGGAAGATGATAAATAACCTCTCTGAAGCACCGTTTGGTAGAATTCTTGTTCTATTTAATCCATCAGTTTTTTTTTATTATCTCCAATAATTTCTACATCTCAGCTTATTCACATGCACTGTTTCCATATTTCTTCCTCCACTTCTTTCTACATAACAGTTGTTTATGGTCTCAATTCTGTCTCTGCTAGACAAATTTTACATAATCTCCTCCCTTCGTTTAGACAGGAAACTCATCCCTGTATTGCTATAGGAGACTTCAACTGCTCTTATCTGTTATCTCATAGGCTTGGAGGCAATCCCTTGTCCCTTCGTGAAATCAGACCCCTTAATGATTCTATCTCTCAATCTAACCTTACTGAAATCAATTCTGTAGGTGCCCCTTTCTCTTGGAATAATTATAGAAGATCTTCTCCTCATACCTTCTTTAAGATTGATTTCTCATTCTCTAACCAGTTTTCCCTAACTAAATGGCCTAATATGTCAAATCTCCTTCCTATGCCTAGCCTATCTGATCATTATCCTCAAATCTTATCTTTTTGGTGCTGCTATGAAGAGAAATACAAATTTTAAATTTTTTAATGCTTGGACTCTTCACATTGATTTTTTTTCCTATTGTTAAAAAAGCATGGTCCTCACAATATTTTGGTAATCCAATGTTTGTTTTGCAGTGCAAGCTCAAAGTTTTCAAAACAGAATTGAAAGCATGGTCGTGTAGTAAATTTGGCTCTGGCAACTTGGTCACTTCCACTCTCTCTCTCAAACTTCGTCTAGTTCAAGAGGCAATGTTTTCTGACACCTTAAACTTTGAATTAGCTGCCCAGGAAGCTACCTTATCATCTGAACTTTTTGAAGCCTTAAAGTAGGAAGGTATAATGGCTAAGCAAAAGACTAGAATGAAGTGGTTCGTGGATGGTGATAGGAACACTTCATTCTACCATTCCTCTCTAAAAGCTAAACAGTCTATAGAGCTAATTAGTACTCTTATTGATGATAATGGTGAATATATTTCTGACACTCCTAGTATTGCTAATATGTTTCTTAATTATTTCAGTAAGTTGTTTGGAAATAATAATGATTTTACCCCTTCGCTTGAGCTGATTGACTCGGTTAACCTTCCCAAAATTTCATCTGAAGAAAAGTAATGCTTTCTACTGCAATATCGGACTCTGAGATTAAATTTGCATTGTTTTCTCTCAATACTAATTCAACTGGGGGTCCAGATGGATTCAATGCTTCCTTTTTTACTTCATGCTGGGAGATTGTTGGCCCTTCTTTCTTGAAGGCCGTTCATAACTTCTTTAACAAGTGCAAAATGATTAGTTCAGTTAATGCCACTAACATAGCTCTCATTCCTAAAGTGAAAAATGCCTGCCATGTCACTGAATTTAGGCCTATATCTTGCTGTAACACTATATACAAATGTATATCCGAGATTATAGCTAATAGACTCAAGTTAGTTTTACCTAACATACATATCCCCCAATCAAGCAACCTTCCTTAGTGGTAGAAGTATCCTTGATAATGTTTTGATGTCTCACGAACTTCTGAAGGGTTACAACTCCTCTAACATTTCTCCCAGAGCCATGTTCAAACTTGATATCTCTAAATCATTTGACACCCTATAGTGGGACTCTGTTTTTAGAATCATGGGGCTAATGAATTTTCCTCAACACTTTGTGGCATGGATAGAAGCTTGCATCACCACTGCTAGGTTTTCTATAATGGTCAATAAATGTAATAAGGGATATTTTCGAAGTAAACAAGGTATTCGATAGGGTGACCCTATGTCTGCCTACTTATTAATTTTGGTGATGGAAGTCTTAACGCAAATTCTTAACCAGTAAGTTCATGATGGTCATTTCACAGTTCACCCTAAATGTAAGTATCCTCTCATTACTTCTCTTATGTTTGCTGATGACTTGGTTATCTTTTTCAAGCCAATAATGATTATGTTACATCTATTATGGATGGTCTTAACAAATTTTACAAAATTTCTGGCTTATCGATTAATTTATCCAAGTCTGATTGGATGATAGCTGGAGTGGGTTCTGAAATGATAAACCAAATAACAAACTTTTCCTCTATCATGCTACGTTCTGATACTTCCATGTACCTTGTATACCCTTGGAAACTTCAAGAATTACTTACTCTCAGTGTTTCCCTCTGTATGAGAGGATTACTGCTCGTCTTGCTTTGTGGACTAACAGGTTGCTTAGTCAGGCGGGAAGGCTAACCCTTATTAACTCCATTATTTTTTCCATGACTGTGTATTGGGCTAAATCATTCATTCTCCCTACTAAGCTGATTAATATGATTAGAAGTGCTATGCCCAAATTTTTCTGGCATGCTTCTATAAACTCTAATAATTTATCTCCCTGTGCTTTCTCCAAGCTTGAACAGCCAAAGTCCAGAGATGGTCTTGGAATCAAAAATATTCTGCAATGGAATCATGCCGCCATGGTGAATCACATTGACAACTTTCTCAATCATAAAGATAATATTTGGGTTAAGTGGTCGCGCAAGTATATTATTGGTAAAAAGAACTTCTGGACGATGGCAATGCCTCAATCATGTAGTTGGACTTGGTGCTGTTTACTGAAACTAAGATAAGTAATTCTTCCATATGCTAAATGTAAGATTGGTATCAATGGTCGTGTGTCCTTCTGGCATGACCCTTGGGTGAAGGCTGGTACTATTCTGTGTCACCATCTCTCCTTCAATGATCAAGTTCAATCTGTTATTTGCACTTATGCTCTGGCTATTGACTATCTTTCTGATGGATGTATTGTCCTTCCTTTTTCGAGTAATCAATGTGTTCGACAGTGATGGAATCTTTTGTATGGATGTCAAGTTCCTTTATCTCTGCATGATGGTATGTCTTGGTAATTTAGTTTGGAAAGTTACAAGATTAGTGGTATGTACAAGCTTCTTGTTTGCTAGAGCAACTCTCTAATATTCCGCTGGCATAAGAGAATCTGGCTTAGTCATAACACGGAGAGGCAGAACTTGTTTCTATGGAAGACACTCAGTAATTGCTTGAAAACAAAAATTAAGTTGAAACAGAGGGGTGTCATCATTGATACAAGTTGTTGTTTCTGTCATGCAGCTGAAGAAGATACTCTACATTTGTTTTTTAACTGTCCATTTATCCACATGTTATGTTGCTCTATTAACTCTATCACCACTGGCAGGGCTGTTTCCTTGATCAGTGAAGTTGAATGGGACCTAATATACAAAGCAACGAGATGGAAATGTGAATCAACTTATGTTATTCTGTTTTCTCTTAAATTCTTCATCACTATGATCTGGGATGAGAGAATCTTTACTGGTAAAAGGAAGACATTCACTCAAATGAAAAGAAGTATTGAGGAGGGATTGAGGAATGGAATTGGTGCTTCTAGGCATGTGTTTTCTACTTCTTTCCTTAATTCTCTCCCCTGATGCATGTGTGCCTGAGAATATGTGTCTTTGTGTTGTTTGTTTTTTATTTTTTCTTTATTGATATGCCCGTCTTTCTTTGTTGTCGTGTTCTTTAGTTTCTCGCTTGCCTTGTTGGTAGCTTTGTTCTCCTCTTCTATGCAACTCTTCTTGGTATATTAATAAAAATGGCAGGGGCCCAATTTTTAACCCCATTGGCCTGGCCAAAAAAAATGTATTTGTTAATGTACTATTTTATTTTTCACATAATTAAATAAATATTTTCTGAATAAAATAAATAACACAGTATTTAAATTCAAACTGATATTTTATTCAAATAAATATTTATTACAATTTTGAATAGTACAAATTTGAACTCTCACTATATATATATATAATTTCAATTACAATACAAATTTGATTACATCACAATTTACATAGTTGTCCTCACTACATATCGCTCATTCACTCGTATTTATCTTCAACTTTATTCCAGATTGAATCCAGCATCTGAGCAATCTGCAAAAATAAATACTGACGTAGTAAAATTGAAAAGGAAATATTTTTACAGTATAAAATAGAATGTAATTTTGAAAATATTATTTGCCTCAGTTATTTGGGTTGTTCGTCATCATTTAAATTTGAATTCATCATAAACGAACAGCTTGTGACATGCACAGTGTATCACTGTACTTGCCACAAGGCCGTGCACACCAATATATACACTTGATAAAGTTACAGGGACAGGTGAGCATAGGTCAAACCCAAATGAAAAAACGGGTTCAACTCAAATGCAATAAAAATATGTCACAATATCAGCATAAGGTCAAACCCGAGCTCCAAGCTGGATTCAACACAGGTGCAAGTTCATGAAAATGGTCAAGACATCTAAAACAAGCCTGGACCAAAAAACAAATGTACAAATGCAATAACGGTCGGGAGCAACTCAGACTCAATATGTATAGCATGAATCAAAGGCGAACCAAACCCACAACTAACATGACTCAAATGAACAAAGCACCAAATCAGACTCAAGGCAAATGTACAAAGCCATACACAAACTGAAACAGGAAGTGGCAACAACAACTATAAAGGATGAATACATATGCAAATGCCACTGTGGTTTCGACAAACCAAGACAAGCTTATATATCAAAGTGCAACCAGACCAGTGAACAACAAGATGATAACTTGAATGTACATAATAGTTCAACATGAAATGCATAATGGAAATTGCAGTTGCAAACAAGCGAATGGCCAAGAAAAATAAACAGTAAAGCAACGACAATGCAAGTTCATACAATGCAACAATGTACAGTGCAAGATAGAAACAGTGGTCATACCAAGCGCAGCCTCTACATGAAGTTCAAGGTGAACTAGACCAATACAACACTACAGATTATGAACAGGCTTGAGGCTATCAACTACATAGTGCAGCAGACATCATCATTAATGGATTAATATACAACTGTACTCAGGCTACAAGTGCATCGAACCACAATACAGTGAACTACAGAAATCCAGGAACACAACTGACTTGATACAAACCAAATAGAGATGAAGACTGTGTGTCAAAAGGTCAGAGACAATGCAAGTGCAGACTCAAGTGGAACAAGACTGAACCAAACACAATACAACTGAAATGCAAACTGTCTCAAAGAGTGATACCAGAGACTACAAGAACAGCAAAATTCACATGCCAGAGAAACCGCAAACCAGACCAGTGATGCAACTCAATACAACAAAGACCAGTGAATCACAAGACTCGACCAAGGCTACAATGTGCACAGATATGCAAACAAAGTATGTAGTGATAGCACAAGTGTAGATCCAAAAATACATGCATACACACATACAAATGTATATATGCACATATATGAATTAACACAGTGTATAAGGCCGAAGTCAAAAAGAAAGACAAGTAAAAATCGAACATGTTCAGTCTAACATAAATATCAAAGCCGAGACAAGCAAACAATACAAATACAAGTATACATGTATGCATATATATATATATATAGTATGTATGTATGTATGTATACACATACATATCTATATTAAATGAAACAGCACCAGCAAGTTCACAGCAGTGACCGAGCTCGAAGCATGCATTTGGTCAAGCAAGTCATACTAGCAGTGACGGTGCCGAAGACACAAAATCAATAACCAAGAAAAAAATCGAACAAGTTCGAATTTTCACAAAATTAAAGTCAATCCCGAAGTCACGAAGAACGAAATCAACATCGTCAATGCAATTCAACGCCGTGATGAACAAGAAATCAAACAAGTCAGAATCGATGCCGTGTGAATCAAGATACCAGAAAATATATGAATTTGAACAAATCAAAAATATATGAAGTGAAAAAGTCAAAAATAATCACCAGCGTCCAAACAATATCGAACGACAATCCAAAAATTATCTGACGATTTCAATGAGAATATACGAACGAAAAATAAGGAATTCGATTCGTATATAAAACCCTAAAACATCATCGACAATTGTAATTCGAGTTCAAGCAATAACAGAGAAGATTATATCAATAACTCGAATCATGGATTGAGTTCGAGCTAGCATTCAACCAGTAAAGCAAAAGGAACAAATCACATTCCAATATTAATTCGAATTCGATCGAATTGGAGTAGCCGAAGGAGATCGACAGAGAGAAAGAAGAAATCGAAGCATCATCAATCAAATCGATAAAAGCCGACGACTTCAACATGAAGCCCTAATTTCAGAGGAACGAACAAACGAGAGCCGCCATTATCATAAACACAAAGGAATGGGTCGATAAAAGAAAAAGAGGAAGAATATTTTTGGGTCGGCCTTTACCTTTGTATTGGGTTTATAATAAAAGGCTTATAATTAGGGGTTTGTTTTGTTTTTAAATTGTGTTTATATTGTATTTCTCCTTTTTTAAACTTGTGTAATTTCTATTCGTGTGACTAGGGGACAAACTACGCGGCGTAGTTTGAGAATTCGCAACTCAGTGGCTGAGTTATGGCAGGGTTTTGAGCGTAGAGTTAAGATTAGTCGATAGCGGGTATCGCGAGTTTATGTGTGTAAGCGTCCGACTATTTAATTTCTTGTAAAAAACTTGGGGGTAGCACGTAGGCAGAGTTTTGCCGAAGCTGGGTAAATTCTGTATCGTTCTATTTCTGCATTTATTATTCTGCTATTATCTGTGCTGCTATTATTTTGACATATCAGTGTTGAAACAATTTTATACAAACTTCTGCAATAATTATTATAATTGATAGTATCACCGTATTCACCCCCCTTTAGGGTGAAATCTATCCTACAATTGTGTATTAAGTAGATGTTTTTTACCCAAAGTATGGTCGATTATTTGACTAGGGGTGATTCTATCGTCAATGACACTCATAGGAGATTCAACGATGGACGTGCAGCACTGACTAATGTCTGATTAAGTTTGTAGGCCCGGCACAATACGACTCCTCCGTAGTCACGATTTTGATGTGGCATAATACCGTGTTGTTGATGGATCATGCAATACAATGCGTATATTACGATCGAGAGGTGGACACGGATGTAGATGATGAGACACACCAGCGAGTCGGCATTGCGGACTTCCCCTCAATACGTAGTTGGTTTACATGTAGTCGTAGTTATGGGAAATTTATTCCCATGTGTTAATTATACGGAAACCTATTTAAGATAGTTACATGTAGACGTAGTAAGAGATGTAGTCTCATATGGGAGAGTTGTAGGATATCCATATATTGAGTAGCTCTAGTAGTGGTGTTCGTATGTTAAATAGCTTTAGTAGTGGTGTTTCCTATGTTGAGTACCTCAAGTAGTGGTGTTCCTATATTGAGTACCTCTAGCAGCAATGTTTCCATATTGATAGCTCTAGGAGCAGTGGCCGATCGTTAGTTGTTGAGGTTCGATCTGTAGTTTGATCCTTGTAGGAGCTTGCACAAGATGTAGTGTACGTGTGTGTTAAATAAAGACCCTTAAGTAATGAAGGAATATGAACACTCATAGGACACCTAGCTCACATAAAGTAGAATTAAAGTCAACTGCACATGATCATCATATATTAAACATGTACTCATTCACAAGACTTTTGTATGACCTACCCCTTTTCCTTTCTTTCCCCACCACAAAAGGATAAGACAACAGGTGATTTGGCCCGATCTTAGTACATGGAGAGGCGAGCTCATCACAGGAGTTTCTTATCCTTTATTTACTCTCCATGTAACTATCTATCGTATCAGTACTTAGTATTTTTTATCAGACTATGAATGTTACTTCTATGTACTTTGTATTTGACTATGTATTATTTTCTGAGATAGTGTTTTGAGATATTTTTTGAGATGAATATTTTCTATATTTATATTTTTTTCCATTCTGCTGTGAGTTCTGAAAGTGTAGCACATCTTGGATCGTATCTGTTTATTTTTCGTCTCTGTATGTTATAAAAACCCGATGGCTCATACTTCATGGCATCTATATAGCCCCGAAAGTCACCCTAGACTTTGGATCGGTGTATCGAGTGATGCAGGTGATCACATTTGGGATCAAAGCCTAGGTTTAAAGTTCCTCAGGTATTAAAAGAGTAATGAGAGAACGTACTTGAAAGTTTATGAAAAAGAAAATGGTTTTTCGAAAGGATTTTAAAAAAAATTCCAAAATTTTTTCAAAATGGATTTTCAAAGTGTTTGTGTATACATATATATGAGTTTTTCAAAAAATCCCTAAATCTTTTATACATCGTAATCTCTCTCTATTATTCATGCTTATGCTATCTCTTATTCGTACATATACTATCTTTGAAAAGTTGCTAATAAAATTCTTAAAATCACATATAGAAGATGAGCGATCCCGTAGGTTCAGGCTCAGGTGACATTGTTGAGATTCCGGGCACGAACGTCCTGATTTGGTTTTGTCGGTATCTCCAGGCAAGGGACAAGCCGAACTTAATCCTACTATAGGACCCATGGAGGGAGTGACAGGTTCAGTTTCTTCCCACCTACCTACCATAGATTTTGCTAAGTTATGTGAGGATTTCGCTAGCCTTGGAGGAAAGCCATATATGGGGACTGAGTCATATGTAGATTCGAGGACATTGATTCATTCTTTTGAGAGGATCTTTGGATTGATGGGTCTTGCTGATGAGATGAGGTAACAGTTAGTTACTTAGCAGTTATAAGGTAAGGCTCTTAGTTGGTAGGAGGTAGTTAAGGCAGAGACTAAGGGAGGATAGATCACTTCGGGAGAGTTTCAGAGATGCGTTGAGATGAAATTTCTTTCTATAGCCAAGGAAGGAGTACATTTAGAGAAGTTCATCAATTTGAAGCAAGAAAACATGTCAGCAAAGGAGTATGTCAATCAATTCAATGAACCAGCAAGATTATAATGAGACTGATTGATACTCCACATAAAAAGGCTTTGAATCTTGCTAAAAGGCTGAACCAACCCCTTTAAGGTTTAGTTCTAAGTCATATTACCATGGGTGCTTCATATGAGGGTTTAGTAGATGGTCTCAACGAAGAAGTAAATGAGGAATCCAAGAAGACTGGAGGGAAAGCACAATAGTAGAATCAATGCAAGGGAGGAGTTGGACCCAAGGGAAAAATCAAGAAGTAGGATATGCATTGTAGGAAGTGTGGCAAGAAGGGTCATTTCGTGAAAGAGTGCAGGACAGTGGGTTCAAAGGTCAAGTATTATAATTACAATCAGTTTGGGCATATGAAGCTGGAGCATCCGACACCTCAGAAGACCTTTACCTAGGTAATTACAACACATGCACTGGATGTAGTGCCTAGCTCGAGTGCACCACCAGTTACTGACAAGGGAAAGAAGGTTATGATTGAAGGTGTGTTGATTTTATCTCGTTTATCCATTTGCACTTATTTAATATGGGGGCATCATACTCTTTCATTTCTAATAGACATGTGGATGAGTTACACTTAGACACTAGCAAGGTTACAGACCCTGTAGTTGTGTCAAACCCTGTAGGAGGATCGACCTATTTGTCTATGGTATGTAGAGGTTTGAAATTGTTTATTTTAAGGATCGAATTTGATTGCGATGCTTTTATCTTAAGATTTTCTGGGTTTTGGTTGATATTGGTCATGGATTAGATGACGATGTATGGAGCTATGCTAGATTGTAATAGGAAGGTTATTAGGTCGAGTATGTGTAGTGGACGTAGCTTGAAGGTTTATTGTAATCCCTAAGGATCAGTTACGTTGAGCTATTTATATTCTTTAGACCTTTCACATAATGAGCTAGATTCGGTGTCTATAGTTAGAGATTACCTAGATGTCTTTTTCAAGGTTACCGATCTCCCACCCCTGAGAGAGATCGAGTTTCGAATTTATCTTGTGGAGAATGCCAGACCTGTCGCCTTACCCTTGAGGCATTTGGCTCCAAAGGAGCGACACAAGTTGAACAAATAAGTATACAAGTTGTTAGAGAAGGCTTCATTAGGAGGAGCATTTCAAAGTGGGGAGCACCATTCGTCTTTACCACCAAAGCGGATGATTCTCTGAGGCTTTGTGTCGATTATAGGATGCTGAATAAACTGACAAAGAAGAATCAATATCCACTGCCCCGCAGTGACAGTCTTTTTGATCGGTTGGTTGGAGCGAGGTGTTCTCATGATTGATTTGCTATTGGATTATACCATTTATGCGTAGTTGAGGATAGTATCCAATACTTTTCATACATCCGACGGAATTATGAGGGGTAAATCATGCCCTTCGAACTGACCAAAGCACCCACCTACTTTGTTGATCTGATGAGCAAAGTTTTCATATGGTTTCTTGATAAGTTCATCATGGTATTTGTGGATGATATTTTAGTCTATTTGAAGAGCGAGGAGGAACATGCATTGCATTTAGGAGAAATGCTCGATACACTCCATAAATAAGCTTAAGGCAAAGTTTTCAAAGTTCCACTTTTGGTGAGAGGAGGTGGCTTTTTGGGACACGTTGTCTCGGAAAATGGGCTATCTGATCCCAGTAAAGTTACAGTCGTGCAGGATTGACATGTTCCAAAGAATGTCATGGAAGTAAGTAGTTTCCTTGGTTTGGCAGGCTACTATCGCAAATTCGTTAAGGACTTCGCAAAGTTATCTACTGCTGTGACCCGCCTTACCAAGAAGAATTTAGTTTTTTCATGGGAGTAAAGTGTGCGGATGCATTTACTAAGCTAAAGTAGGTGTTGACTAGTGCACATGTTTTGGTATTTCCTAATGGTGCAAAGACATTCAAAGTATATACCAACTCATGTGGTATGAGGTTAGATATGTTCTTGATGCAAGAAGGAAGGGTAGTGTGCTACGCTATTCGACAATTGAAGGTATATGAGAGAAACTATCCTACCCATGATCTTGAATTAGCAGTCATTATCTATGCACTCAAGTCATGAAGATATTATCTTTTAGGATAGCAGTTTGAATTGTATATGTATCATAAGTCTTTGAAGTGTTTGTTCTCCTAAAAGGACTTGAATTTAAGGCAGCAAAGGAGGTTGAAGTTTTTGGCATCGTACGATTTCGGTATCTCATATACCCCAGGCAAAGGCAATGTGGTGAGTGATGCCTTGCACGAACAACATGCAGTATTGAATCCTTTTTTCTTGGAATGAAGGCATTTGGAGTTCATTTCTACATTTGACTTTCGACCATCATCAATTATTATCCTGGGGTTGCTAGCGGCTTTGGATGTGCAGCCTACACTTATGGAACGTATTGGATCCAATCAAAGTAAGATAAGGAGCTAGTAGATATTTTTGAGAATCTTGATAGAGAGAGCAATTAAGTCACTTGGGGCATTATGTCATTGAGTCAAAGAGATGGTTATCGAGATATGGCAGGCTATATGTTCCTCTTATTATGGAGTTAATTGATCTAGTATTAGTTGAGTCTCATCGTTCGAGGATGACCATTCATCCCGGTGGAGGCAAAATGTACCATGATATGAAGATTGTCTTTTATTGGCCTAGTATGAAGAAACATGTAACAGAGTATGTAGCTTGATGTATCACTTATTAGAGTGTAAAGGCGGAGCAGAAGAAGTCATAAGGTTTATTACAGCCATTGTATATTCCTCAGTGGAACTGTGAAGGTATTTCTATGGATTTTATCGATGGTTTATTGAGGAGTGGGATAGGGAATGAGAATATTTGGGTACTGACCAAATGTGCTTATTTTATCCCAGTTAGGAGTATGAGGACGGTGGCATCTTTGGCGACTCTATACACCAGGGAGGTTGTTAGATTATATGGAGTTCCTACTAGCATAGTTAGCGACCGAGATCCTCTTTTTACCTGAGTTTTGGAGGAGTCTATAGGAGGCTTTAGGCATAGAGTTGAGCTTGAGTATAGCTTATCATCTACATGTGGGCACACAGACGGGAATAGTGAACTGGGTTTTGGAGGACTTTCTTCGGATATGCATCTTAGAGTTTGGAGGCTCTTGGGAGGATCATTTTACCGTTGGTGGTGTTTACTTATAATAACAGCTATCAAGGGAGTATTGGGATGACACAATTTGAGAAGTTATGTGGTAAACCTTATAGATCACCATCGTGTTGATGGGACACTACAGATTGGATTATTCTTGGGTCAGGTATGATGACAAAGACATCGAAGAAAGTCGACTTGATCCATAGAAGAATGAAAACCACGTAAGGTAGGTAGAAATCTTAGCTAATAGGAGATGTACGGAGTTAGAGTTTGCAGTGGAGTTAGAGATGTACGAAGTTAGAAATCATTTACTATTGGCACGTCATGAGGTATGGTAATTCAGGGAAGCTAGCACAAGGTTCATAGGACCTTTCCCTATTACGAAGAGGATAGGGAAGTTAGCATATAGAGTAGATCTTCTTGAGAAATTGGAGGGAGTACATGATGTTTTTCATATGTCGCACTTGCGAAAGTGCTTGCATGATTCAACTACCATAGTCAAGCCGGGTCAACTAGAGGAGGTGGAGCTGAAGACGGAGTTACTTATTCATTGTGTACCTACTTGTATTCTTTAGTATGGTACAAAGCAACTCCGTAATGAAGAACTCAAACTTATTAAGGTTAATAGGGAGACGATCCAACAAAGAGTACATGGGAGCCTGGGGAGAAGACCTGAGCTACCCACCCACAACTTTTTCTTGGTACGTTTCCAATTTAAGTCTAGTTAGTAGAGAATACTTACGCATTAGGGCTTGCTAGGTATTGAAAGTCTATGTGGATCGTATGACTTATATATATATATATATGTGTGTGTGTGTGTGTGTGTGTGTGTGTGTAATAAGGAAACTAGCTATGAAGAATAAAGTGATACTAATAGTAAAAAGTAAAAATAAAAAATCGCACCAGAGTTTTTATACTGGTTCAGACCTCCCGTCCTACTTCCAGTCCCAAAGCTCCTCTTTGGATTTTCCCTTGACCAATAGCCCTCTATTCGCCTGGAGGAATAGGCATGATACAAAAGTGGTTTCTTGACAAACTTATCTTCTTTTTCAACACTGATATTGACTGTAAATACAACACTTCCTATAATCTCCTTTGAGTGAGTGTGAGTGTAATACTTTTGAATACATAAGAAGTTTTAGATAACCAAACCATAAATTTGGTTATAGCAGATTGAGAATACAATTAGCAATTAAATATATAAGACCAGAGAATGTAGATAGATAAGTAAGATTTGGTGAGTGAAAATTCTAGTTTTTGGATGTATATATAGTATCAAATAGTTATTATTGAAAAGTTATGACTATTTGAACAAGTATTTTTGATCCAAAAAGTTGTATCCTCAAGGAGAAGATGTGATTGTTGATTTTCGAAAAAAATAAATTTTCAGAAAGTGACAATTATTATTTTAAAAAATTGTTCGTCCATATGACAGACGTCTATGGATAATCCACAAACATCTTTGATTTCAGGAAATGGTTTTCCCAAAATTACTGACAGACGTCTGTGGTTATCATAGACGTCTGTATATTTTTGTATTTTCATATTAGAGTTTGTGTGCATGTGTAAGTTATTTCAAGGTGATCATACAATATTTCTATGACTCCACCAATCAAATCACTATTATTATTACCAACACTGATGTAAAATAAGAGTCTTCTAATCCTTATATCTTTTTGATTCCTTGATCGTTGATTCGAAGAGCTGGATATCTTCTTTGCACCTGAAAGTTGGAATACATAATATATATTTGATTGTGTGGTTGTTATCATTAAAACTTGACGTTTGGAGGTTCTAACATTCTCCTCCTTTTTGTTGATGACAACTATACAATCTTTAAGATTACTCCCCTTGTATATGCATAATATTCTTCTCCCTCTTTGTCATTATCAAAATAGAATATAATATTTATAAAAGAAATATGTAGGCAAATCAAACACGAGTAATAAGTACATACTAATGCATAGGAAAGTAAAATTAGAACATTGTTTTACATAGCAATCTGGAGAAAAGAAAAGCAGTAAATAATTGAAAGTAAGCTTATTGATACCGAGTGGAAGAATATGAGAATCCACCATAATTCTCATAGTAATCCCAATAAGATGATGGGACAGACACGGATTGAGCAAGCCATTGAATATTATCATGAAATTCTTCATTTTCTTTTATTAACAACCCACCAAATGACATGTAATGTTGGTGAGAGGGTGCTTCTATTAGCGTTACATCGTTATCATCGCTATCTTCTTCTTAAAAATGTTCAGTTTTCATTTGTTGTTTACCTTTGTCTCTAAACGAACCTTTTGGAGGAATATGAGGTTGATAAACAGGAGTATGTTGACGAGATAGTGATGATGAAGAATGAGAACGTCCACGAACCTTTCTCATTACTTTGCTTAATCAAGAATCCACTTTTTCCAACGTCTTTTCTACCTTAGTCATAAGGGTAGAGAGAGATCGTTCCAAGCCTATTATTCGTTTTACTAACTTCTTCTGATTTGAAGTTATAGTCCGTTGATTTTGTAACGAACATCTCTTCCAGATTCATTATGAGTTAATGAGTTTCAAACTTCTGAAATCTTGGAATCGGAGTGGTATTCTTGTGGAGAGGGGGATCACGGAGGTCTAATAAAAGGTTGGGTTTGATGTTGCCCTTGCAAATGTTGTTGTGTCCATTGTTGGAAAGGCATAATATTTAGAGATTGGGTAGGAAGTTGCATTAAGGATAAACATAGGGGACCTTCACTTCTAATACGAATTTCTTCATACTATATTTATGACTTCTCCAATGCCGATTACAAATCCTTTTGAGTTATCTCCAAATTTCACAGTGCCGCCATTAATGTATGTTATATTTGACAACATATGAGCATTCCCATTCATTTGCTTAGAGCAGCCACTATCGAGTATCCATTTATGTTTATTCTTATAACTTTTTTTGGGTACCTGTAAAAATATAAAGAAATTAAACTAGTACCCTTGTTTTTGATTTGGATCCCGTGTGTTAGTAGAAAAAGGTAACCATATCCAAGATGATTTCCTTTTGAAATATAGTTATCACTATGTATTACGTTTTTCATATAATCATTTATATAATTTTGTTTTATTAACCTATTATTTGTCTTAGGAACCCATATTTTTATTACTTTAGACGTGGAATGTAATTTTTTTGCTTTTGGGTTGTAATCTTTTAAACTTGGTATTCATTATACTATTATTCCTAGATGTTTTATTATCAAATCCTAAGAAATTTAGACTTTTAAAAGGTTTTGATATTTTTATCGAGTTGTCTAAATCTTGTTTTCTTTTATTAAATTTTGTAACATTATTGGTTATTTTATCCAATTTACTTTTAAAGATAACATATTTCAACATTTTGTCTATCAATAATTTGTTGTTTTCCTTTTTCTAACTTATGTTTTTCCGATTTAAGAATTTACAATTCTTGTAAAAGAATATTTTTATCGGATAATAACTTTTTGTTATCTTCTTGAACAATATTTAATTCTTCTCCTAAAATTGTTTTTTAAATCTTTTAATAATCCAATCTCTAAGTATGCTCTATTTAACTTTCCTATATATTCTTTATTTAACTTTTTAGACTCTCTATATTTATCATCTAATTCAATATCAATTTCCATTAGTTCATCATAAGAAAGTTCGGATCGTACCACACTATTGTTTGCCATAAAACACACATTTGTTTGTTCTGAATCACTCTCACTATCACTTTCTGAAGAAGATGATGAATCGGAATCATCCCATGTTATGTGAAATGCTCTTCTCTTTTTCTTGAATTTTTTGACTTTGTTTTTCTTCTTATCATTATTGAGTTCAGGACAATCTTTCTTCATGTGGCCAAATTTGTCGCATTCGTAACATTTGATTGAAGTTTGATTGGACGAATTCAATTTTCCATTATTCTGAAATCTTGTCATCCTTTTGAACTTTTTAAATTTGCTATAGTTCTTGGCGATGAAAAAAAATCTCATCCTCATCCAATTCTGAGTCTTCATTTATAGCTTGAAATGCTATATTTTTCTTTTCATGATTTTTTTCCTTTCTAGTCTGCAAATTTGCTTCATATGACATTAGATTACCGATCAACTCTTCAACTTTGAGTTAGGAAAGATCAAGAGCTTCTTCAATAGCTAAAAACTTTCTTTCCCGTTCATTAGTTAAAGAGTTTAAAATCCATGCGACTAAACCAAAATCAGTGAATTTAACTCCATGTGCCATGAGATCGTGTTAAATAGTTTGAAATCTTGCATACATATCTATAATCGGCTCATTTGTTTTCATTTTAAAAGATGAAAATTGATTTTGTAAAATTGATATATTTGTTTGTTTTACTTTTGATGTTCCTTCATGTATGACTTGTATTGTTTGCCATATATCATACGCAGTTATGCATAACGTGACACGTGAAAACTCATTTTTATCAAGAGAACAAAATAAAACATTCATGACTTTTCCATTATTTGAAGCTATGGTTTTTTATGCATCAGTCCAAGTGCCAACATCAATGTCAGGTGCTATATATTAATTTTTAGTTGCTGGCCATATTTGAAGACCATTTGCTTCCATAAAAATTCTCATATGCATTGACTGACCAATATGCATAATTAGATCCAATGAACAAAGGAGGAAGTGCGGTTGATTGCCCTTCTTGCAATGTGCTTGCCATATTAAAAAAAATTCAAACTCATGTTGCGGTCATTTGAAATAACCTTGCTCTGATACTAATTGAAAGTCTATTTGGATCTTATGACTTATATATATATATATATATATATATATATATATATATGAAAAGGAAACCAGCTATGAAGAATAAAGTGATACTAATATTAAAAAGTTAAAATAAAAAGATCACACCATAGTTTTTATACTGGTTTGGATCTCCCGTCCTAATTTTAGTTTCGAAGATCCTCTGTGGATTTTCCCTTAACCAATAGCCCTCGCTTCGCCTAGAGGAACAAGCTTAATACAAAAATGTTTTATTGACAAACTTGTGTTCTTTTTCAACGCTGATATTGGCTGTAAATACAACACTTCCTATGATCTCCTTTGTGTGAGTGTGAGTGTAATACATTTAAACTTGTAGGAAGTTTTATATAACCAAACTGTAAATTTGGTTACACTAGATTGAGAATACAATTAACAATGAAATATGTGAGATCAGAGAGTGTAGATAGATAAGTAAGATTCGATGCGTGAAAATTCTAGTTTTTGGACGTATATATAGTATCAAATAGTTGTTATTGAAATGTAGTGACTATTTGAACAAGTATCTTTGATCTGAAAGTTATACCCTCAAGGAGAAGATGTGACTATTGATTTTTGAAAATAGTAGCTTTTCAAAAAGTGATAGTTATTATTATAAAAAACTGTTCGTCCATATGACAGACGTCTGTGATTTTGGGAAATGGTTTTCCCGAAATTACTGTTTATCACAGTCGTTTGTATGTCTGTGTATTTTCATATTACAGTTTGTGCGCATGTGTGAGTTATTTCGAGAAGATCATACAATATTTCTATGACACCACCAATCAAATCACTATTATTATTACAAACATTGATGTAAAATAAGAGTCTTCTAATCTTCATATCTTTTTGATTCCTTGATTGTTGATTCGAAGAGCTGGATATCTTTTTTGCACCTGAAAGTTGGAATACACTATATTTGATTGTATAGTTGTTATCATTAACGCTTAAAGTTTGGAGCTCCTAACAGGTATACCTTTTAGGTAGAGACAATTGTATGGTAGGGATGGTTGTAAACGTGTCATTATGACATGGTATGATTGGTGGATGCTAGTAGATGTATTAGTCGGATTGTTTCTCTACACATTTAGAATATTACATCCTCTAAATAGTACGCACACTCGCATAATCTCTAGTTTATTTGTTTATCTATTATGCATTATGCATGTGGTTGTTGCGGATTGATTGAATGGTTGTGCATATATGTAGAATTGCAGGTATACTTATTTAAGATGTTGTATACATTTTATATTCATGGTCTGAGCACTTGCATGGCAGGAGATCGATTAGATCAGGGGACTGCATACTCATTGCATTACTGTAGGTTCATATGCATTTCACACTTGCATATACATATACCGTATTATAAATTTATTAAGTGCGATGATTGCTCATGGACGATGGATGAGTAGATGGTTGTAGCTAGTGATTGTTACGCGTATGAGTTACATTTTTCGACACTCGAAGATTTCATGGACAAAATCATTTTAAGGGAGAGAATGTAAGGAAATTTAACGGAAAATTTAATAACAAAATTAAATTTAAAATTACTAAGGGTTAAAATAGAATTTTCACAAACATCCGAATTTGGCTATGAAACTTGTACAATTGCATTCATAGTGATCCTATGAACAATTTTCATAATAACCTTTGAAATCAGAGTTAGTACGGAGAACTTATTAACATTTAAAAATTTGACTGCAAAATAAATTAAGCATTAGAACATTCTTTATTAAACATTGCCACTAGTTGGCATCGTAGGGTATGCCAATTGACATAAAGCAGTCGACCGGTCTACCCTAGTAGCCGATCGTTGACGTATGATTTTGAATATCTGGAATGGTAATCAGATGGAGACGATTGAACCAAATATTTTTCTTCCGTGCCAAGTTTCTAATGTGCGAGCAAAGATTTCCTAGGGTCAATCCAATGGTTTATATCAATATGTTACCCTTATAAATAAGCACCTAACCTAACCCTAATTTATTAGAAAACTTACTGCTATTAAAACTCTGCCAATATTTCTTGGATCAAGGAGGGGTAAGTTAATGCGTGACGACTCTCCGACAGAGTTTAGAGTCAGAGTTTGGATCCAAGGTGAGTGGGAACAAGTTTAATAAGTTGATTATTTTTAGTTAATCTTAGCATATTCTATCCGATCTAGGATGTTGTTAATCAAATTGTGAAACCTAATTGTTTAAATCTAAAATTTGAATTTGAAATTGAAATTGGTATAAATTGGCTAATATCATTTTACCCAAGTTAAACCCCTTTTTGTTATGCAATAGAACCCTGAAAATTTGGTTAACCCTAAATTAAACAAGCATAATTAAGCTAGTGTAAATCTATGGATTTGATATTAATAAAAAGTATGGTAAAATTGCAAAGACTACTAGTGTAAATCGATGCTTAGGGTTCACTGTGGAAGTCCAGAATTTATTAGATTAACATATAATTAAATTCAAATAATTAAAAATCGAAAACCTTAAAATTTACACTACGACCGATCGACCGTTCGTCCTGAGCGGTCGACCATAGGTGGTCGACCATAAGCGGTCGACAGGTTGATGACTGAAATGCATAATTTGAACCTCGACCGAAGGCCCAGGTTGGAAATAAAATTAATAGTACGTATAACTGTACTGTATACATATGTGTGTATGTTAGAAATAGCAGGGAAGCTAGTTCCGTATAGGTTGACGCTTGGACGTTACAGTGTTTGGTAAATGTTCTTTATCTAATGTGGGGTCGATTATTCGACTAGGAGCGATTCTATCATAAATTGCACTCACAGGAGGTTCTACGATAGACGCGCAACACTGACTAATGCCTGGTGAAGTATGTGGGCTCGGCACAACGATACTCCTTAGTATTCACGATTTTGAAGCGGCGTGATACTATGTTTTTGATGAATCCCGATGCGTGCAATAAGAGGTGTATACTACGGTCGAGAGATGGACACGGATGCAGATGATGAGACACACTGATGAGTCGGCATTGCGGGCATTCCTTCAATATGTAATTGGTTTACATGTATTCCTAGTTGTGAGAAATTTTAATTGTTGGGAAACCTATGTGAGATAGTTACACATGTGCGTAATGCAAGACGTTGTCCTATACGGGAGAGTTGTAGGGTGTTTCTATATTCAGTAGCTTTAGTATCGGTTTTTCTTATTTTGAGTGGCTCTAGTAGCAGTTTTCCTATATTGAGTAGCTATCGTAGCGGTGTTTCCATATTTAGTAGCTCTAGGTGCGATGGCCGATCGTCAATTGTTGAGGTTCGATTCTAGTTTGGTCCTTGTAGGAGCTTACACAACTTGTAGGTAGATGCATGTTAAATAAAGACCCTTAAGTAAAGAACCCTATAAATACATGAACACTTGTAGGAAGCCCTAGCTCGCGTAGAATAGGATTAAAGTCGACTACACGTCATCATCATATATTAAACATGCACTCATTCACCAGATTTTTGTTTGACCCACCCTTTTTTGTTTCTTTCCCCACCATAGGAGAACAAAGCAGCAGGTGATTTGGCTCGATCTTAGTGTGTGGAGAGGCAAGCTCATAATAAGAGTTACTTATCCTTTATTTACTCTCCAGTAACTGTTTATCTTGTCAGTACTTAGTATTGCTTGTATCAGACTACGAGTGGTATTTCTATGTACTATGTATTTGACTACGCACTATTTTCTGAGATTGATATTTTTTATATTTATATTTGTTCCATTACACCATGAGTTCTGAAGTGTAGCATATCTTAGATTATATCTATTTATTTTTAGTCTCTGTAGTATTATAAAAACCCAATGGCTCGTACTTCTTGACACCAACACGAGTTCGAAAGTCACCCTAAACTTTGGAATGGTGTGTCGAGTTTAGTGGATTGTCATATACACATACACAAAATATAAATCTTTTTTTCCTAAATTGTTTTGCACCAGAAAGTCATATATAAAGAGAAAATGTATCCGTTACGATATAAATCCCAACACCTAAACAACATTTACATTAATTATGTGTATTTTTTATATATTACACTAGCACTTTTATACATGGGACATTTGAAGGGCTTATTACAACATATATAATTCAATTTTTAATTTAAACCAATTTGGAACAAAAGAAATAGAATGAAGTTTTTATGCAAAATTTTAGATTAGATCTAAAGTAAATTTTGGCTTCATAGACTTAACTAAGATCAAAATGGAATAAAAAATTGAAATACACCAATTTAACTTTCTTTCGACTGGTCGAGTTTCAACATTGATATTAAAGCCAAATAGTCTATGTGGTCTAAATTAGTCTTATTATGGTCAACTAATTAAACTTACCCACTTAGTATGGTGCTAGAAATATAGTACCCAGGTTGGGTTTGGGCAATCAAGTATCTCACCCTACCTTACTACCGGCCTAGCACAAATGGTGAAGTGGCCTAAAGGTTATTGCTGATAGAAATTTCCTAATTTTAATTTGAGCCTTAGGCCAATTTTTTAAAATCCGTTTTGAAATCCAAAAGAAATTTTAAGTTTAAAAGTTAAGTTAAAACGAGATGCATATTATAATTGTTATAATATGATTTTCAAAACTGTTTAAAAAAATTATAAATTAATTTCGAAAATAAATTAATTATTAATTAGATTTATAAATTAAATAAATTAACCAATTAAATAGTTAATTAAATCATATATAACATATATAATGATATATGTTACATTTTCTTGAACTGTTTAAGGTAACGTAAGCATATATCAAATATGTGAAATTAAAATTGCTTAATTAAATGTTAATTAATATGTAATATAACACATGTATATCAATATATATGTGCATATCTATAAGTGTTATAGTATTCATATTTAGTATAAAATGTTTAATTAAATAATATGTAATTAATTCAAATGTTAATTAATTAATAATTAAATTGATTAAAAAAGATTTGGTTAATAATATTAATATAATATTATACATAATACTATTATATAAGTTTATTAAATTATAAAAGTTATATAATAGATAACAATTATATAATCTGAATGTATAATAAAAGATGGAACAACAAGAAACCTAATTAAAATTTTGGAATAAATACATATGTATAGTATGTATACCGTGATTTTAGATGTGTCTTGCACTTGAATCATGAGCATATTTCATAAGTAATACATTATCTCATAAGTCGATATTACTTAATTATATGCATATTGATGGTTTTGAATCTTTAATGTAATAGGTTGTCCTCTACCATTTATGTATCATTAACTACTTGCGTACTCCTTAGTCGCTGAGCTTTTCTCAAGCTAAGTTTGACTAATATTTTTGCCAACCTTGGAACGATACGAGTGTGTTGTGACAAGCAAAGATTGCTTGCTAATCACTAGACTTAAAAGTGAATACAAGGAGTTAAATGCATCGCTAGAAGGTAAATAACACAAGATGTAAAGTGGTTCAGCAATTCTGCCTACACCACTGCGAAGATCTCTTATTTTATATTTCTCTTAAAACTATAGGAAACCATGAAAGAATATTAAGAAAAAAGTGGAGACACAAGACTTAGAAAGCTATATATCTTAAGGACTTATGCGGTAATAAGAGCGCTAAATTATGCGTAGTATTCAGGAATATTGAATGTTTCAACTAGAGCACAACCCATTTGAAGTTGCAAATAATGGGTTATTTATAGTAACCGAATCAAATAGTGAACGGCTCATGCTGCACTATAGAGCCGATGGGAAAAGTGCTTGACCATTGATCTGACCATGGAGGTTGGATGGTTAACCGTTGTAAAGTGTGCCAGAAGATGGATGGTCGATGAGAAAGTACTCATTGCCTCTCTATACTAGGCGTGGGCTTGCATTAAATGTGCATTTAATGCTAACGGTAAGCCGTATCAGTTAAGACGCCTAACTGGGGTGCTTTAAATAGACGGAAGGGTATCTTTGTGTTTTATTTAAGTACCCACATGGTTGAGCTGGCCGATTGGCTGTCGGTAACGTTGAAGAGAATTGAAATCTTGTTGAGGACCATAGGGAGAAGACGGGTAAATGATCGGGCATGAGGCGAACGAAAGGGAGGCCTAATGTCGTTCTGAATTGGCTAGCTAAAGCCATGCTTAAAGACGGGCTAGGCTTGGGCCATTCTTACCCGATGTGTTGCTTGTTGGGGCAAGCTTGGATAGGACTCGGCCATCAGCTAATGTGATGTGGGGAAAATTGCATTGGTTTTTAGCCGCTGTTGGAAGTTCGATATAGGGGAGTCAGTCGAGACCGAGCCAGACATAGTTTAGATCTTATCTAATGTGAAGGTTGCTTTAAGGAGAAATGGTCGGGCCTCATCTCGGCGCCTTGCTAAATGGAAAGGTTGGTTTGAGACCACGGGCTTGGGCCAGTCTTCTCGGGCAAATGGCAGATCAATTGAACTTGCTTTGATTGGGTTATATTGCCTTTAATTAGCCTGCTTGCTACTTATGAAATATTTAAGCCACATTTTGCCCCTTAAGTCCATATCCGCTTGCAAGTGCCGGCTTGAAGAAAAGTCATACAAAATCTTGCGGATTGATGGCTCTACAACGCATTTAATGTGCTTTCCAAATGGCTTTGTGAAATTGGCTACGATGGTTTGTTTTCCAAACATGGCAGAGGCATGTCATGTCTTCCCATGTACATGACTTAACTTGATATAGATCTCTCTTGAACGGTTAGGTTTTTTTTCCTTTTGAATTCAATGCATGCGATTGAAGGCATGCGTATATAGCTATCCCTTCTTCTTCTTCCATAAGCCCACAAAATAGCTCTTCATGAAGAAATTTCAAAGCTTGTGAATCATTCGCAATTCATTACTAAAAAACCCGATGGTTTCATCATTTATTTCCTTTCTAAACTCTTTTGCATGCATGCATCTTTACCAAATTTAGCTAGGATGTTGAGCATGGAGAAAGCCCTTTAGTGCTTGAACTGTTGTTTGTTGATTGCAACTCAAACTATTAGCTGGAAATTTCTACCTAGGGTGGACTATGACTTGCCACTTGGATTGGACCTCTACCTACCAGCTAAGGTCTTAACAGTAGTTGAGCTTCGATTTAGGATTAATGATCTAGGTGAAGCTAGGATGCTTCCTTTCTTTGGGGCTCTAATACTCCTGGTTCCAGGTCGATTTGGACACTTCTATGCTACTTTAGAAGGCACATAGGCCATAGCCTGTACTTCTTCTACCACAACCGAAACCTTGGTTTGCTCCTTGATGAGGTTGTCTGCAACCCTTGGCGGGACTTGATGGAGAGAGTGTTGGATTTGGTAGCATACTCCTTATTCTTCAATAATTTATGGATCGGTCGAAGTATCTGAAGTGCTTCGAGGATGGAAGCTTGCTTAGTTTTCTTCAGCTAGTTCTTAATCATTTTGATCTTCTTCTCTAGTGAAGTCAGGGGCTTTCGAGGCGGCGATAAGAATGTGGGCTATCTTGCCCTTGGAAGAGCTATTGATGTGCTTCTATTTTTCTCACTTTCTTCTTTTCAACTAATTAGTGGTGATGATATCATTGTATGCCCAATGGGACAGGCATTATGCCCACATGCTCTTTTGAACTGAATGAAATAGATCTTTTGTTGCAAACTCTAATTTGAGAGATTTGTTGTGTTGCTTGATCATCTTTGTGACTAGTCGAGCAGAATACATTGAATTCAATAGTTTCTGCATTTTTTTGTAGATATTTCTTTTTTTAAGATTATGCTAACTATCAATACGATAATAAGGTGGGCTAGATATAATCATTAACGCAGCCAACTGATGGCAGGATGTAGAGTGGGGATTTGTCCAACATGAGCTAAAATGCAAATATTTTTGTAGGTTTTCTTGGGAGACAAGTGGTGAGCGTAGAGTGGCGGATGAGTCCATGACCCTAATGATTAGGACTGTGAAGTTAAACTTGGTGGCATGTCGCCATTCGTGAGGCGACCATTGACCCCGAATTGAACTAGAGTGCATTTGCTTAGCTCAAACACTCTAGTGTAAGCAAGTCGCATGATGGTGAGGCGGGCTATATACAATCAGATCACAAGGACTTGATGATGAGACGGGCTATATAGCCATTTCATAAGGAATAGATAGGTGACAAAATATTAATGCTACTACTTTTTTATAAAAGAGGAGAACTTGTCTGTAATGATGAGTCCGACCTAAGGTTGTGATGCCCCTGGCTTCCAGACGAGGCGACTAATTATGAGAAACTAGGGGTTGTGTCTAATGCCTTAGGGTCGGGGGTGGTCTTGGAAAGAACCAGGACGTTGATTGGCCCGCTGGATCTATTGAGAAACTGACCACTGATGGTAGAATTTTCTTACTACAACATGAGAACAACTTCTTTGCTTGCCTAAGGGAAGTTCTGTAACATTCCCTTATTTTTTGCCGGTTTCCCTTGATTTCGCTAACCTCATCTTAAACGGGGAACTTCATGATGAGGTGGTTGTAGGAGACAATGACATCTAACTCGATAAGCATTGATTGTTCTATTAACAAGTTATAAGTAGATCAGTAATCAACAACTACAAAGTTTATCTGGATCTTTGCAGTGAGGGGCTCCTGGCTGAATGTCATTGCGAGTGAGGTTGTGCTTGCGGAACAATGCTCATACCCCTAAAGTCATAAATGGGCAAGGCACATGGGGTAAGGCTAGAGGTAGGTAGTCTAAGAGCTTCAAAGACATCATTGGACATTTTGTTAACCAAACTGCTCCAAACCACGAAGGGCCAATACATATTGAAATTGGCAAAGGTAAGAATTATGACCGTGAGATCGTGATAGGGGAAGGATATTGCTTCCCTATCCTAAACTGTTGAACTGTTCTAGTGCTCTGGTTCTAATTGGGGAGCCTTGGACGCTCAATACTCTAATGAATAAACATGTCTGGCAGTGCCCACTTCTCTTTGATACCGGGATTGGGCCCCCCCACTACTGCCGGCCACATGTGATCCCTCGCATATGGTTAGGACCTCAGTTACGGCTTGAACCCTAGCGCTGTTGTGCTGAGGTGGCTGATTCTACCGTTCTTTATGGTTTTCTCTTTGCTCAACCAGATATCTAACAAATTCTAGGACCACTCCTTCCTAGATGAGCCTTTCAATCTCATCCTTGAGTACATGGCAGTCAATCGTGGAATGACCGTTGATTCAATGGAGCTCATTGTACACAACATTATAGTGAGGTTCCTCCTACTTTCCATCTCTTATAGTAGTGGGCCTTTGATACTACACTTGGTTCCGGTGGTGAGGTAGATGATGGTGATGTCCCTGTTCAAGTTTAGGTAATTATGATACCTAGGTTTGTAGGAAGGGTCAACCTCTGGACGCTTTTTGACGTTGGCTTAACAACCATTATTACGCCTATCGTTATTCTTGCAAGGGCCAGTTAGGGTAGGACACTTTGCCTGGTTGTCACTATTTGAAAGGTCTTTATCTTCCATTCCCATCATGTCATTCACATGTTGATAGAAGTTGGTTAGGTACAAGGTCGATTGCTTCTAGATCTCCTTCTACATCCTGAATTTGTACCTGACCTGTGAGCATAGGTCCACGACTAGGCTGCTCACGTCCATACCCCTAGCCCAGGTGGAATCTCTATTAAAGTGGTTAACATACAACCATTGACTTTTAGAAGGACCTTGCTTGATATAGCCCAGCTCGTTAGCCAACATTACATAGGTACGGGAAGTGAAGAAACGAGTCTTGGAGTCCGCACATAGTTGGGCCCAAGAATATATATTGCCTGATCGTAAGTGCGAGAATTAACCGGAGGGCGATCACGTGAGGGTGGAGGGGAAGAGCAAGCACTCTACCAAGTCGAAGAACTGTCCAGCATAGGTGATGGAGTTGAATGTTGTGATGTGGTGAATGAGTCCGCACTCCCATCATACTTGTCAATTGGTAGAAAGACATATCATCGATCGATATAAGTGTTCAAGATTTCATTAGAGAATAGTTCCTCGTTCTCATCATCAGAGAATGCCACACCTCAAACATCATGGGCTTGCATTCTATTGAGCCATTGGCGGAGAACGTGCATTTATTTCCTTAGGCTGACATCGGCCTGCTGCAGAATATTCTGGCTGACCACAAGTTGAGACTTAACCTATGTTAGGACGAAGTAGGAGTTCGGTGATGGGATAGAGAACGACAAAGTCGAGCCGGTGATCTCCCTATATGCACGGAGGGGATTTGGAATGCATGGCTTGCTATTCTCTTTTCTTTTTTTGCCACATATCTATGGAATCGGGAGTATGCGGAGGGAGCTATGTGTTCCCCGCTGATGATAGGAAGACCATAGTCGAGATAGTCAAAAGCATAATTTCATGGATAATCAAGAGCTAGTAGCCATTCCACTAATGGCAATGGCAGTGGGTTGGCCTCATAGGTGAAATCATGTCCAAGGCGAGATCGATTCGGCCAAGTATGCATATGGCATACCTGCTAGGATGGACTGGAGTGCCCATCAACGGAGTTTCTAGTACCACCCTCTTCTAGACGTCAACAGTGTTAAGGAGATTGTAACCACAGGGAGGCATTGGCCTATGAGTAGGAAGGTTGACCAAGTAGACTATTGGAGGAGTTGGTAGGACAAAGTTCATGGTGGCTTGAACATCCATCTGCATCCTCAAGCTATTTACATCGCTGGCCAATTGACCCATACTTGACAGGTGTATTAGTGTAGCACACTAGACTTCTTTATCAGAGTTAAAATTGGGCTGGGCAGCACTAATGAGAGTGTTGTCAGCAGTTTGGTGCTCGTTAGAGTTATTACCTTCTATCAGAGGAAGATTGTCCATGGTAACAAGTTAGATCAGGTCTTGCAGAGTTGAAAGGTGTGGAAATGGGAGAGCTTTTAAGGGGATGGCTCCTTCTAGTACCAAAATGTGGATCAGTGTTTTAGACAACCTCAGAATGATACGAATGTATTATGGAAAGAAGGGGTTACTTGCTAATGACTAGGCTTAAAACAGGAAAAAGTGGGGCTAAATGAGATACTGAAATGTAAATAACACAAGATGTAAAGTGGTTCACCAAAGCTGCCTAGGTCCACTATGAAGTTCTCTTAATATATATATTTGTAACACCTTGTAAAATGAACTATAAATAAATGAAATAAATCAAATAAACCATGATAAGGTAGAAAATGGAATCTTTTATAAAAGCTAGAATTTCACCACAAAAGTTATACTATTGCGTTTGTGATGAAGTTTTGATTAATTTCCATATATAAAATGCTGAAAATGGAGCTCAAACGATGAAGTTACAAGCGTTTGAAGTTTTTAGATTTAAAATAATTCGAATAGGATTCAAATAAATAATTAATTCCATAATTTGAAATTAATTGTGATTTGACTTGGAGGTTAAGTAGGGTTAAAAAATAGCAATTAATGTTAAAAGGTAATTAGTACGAAATCCATAAATAATCAAGCAATGGTAAAATAAATACCTTCCCACACTAAGGGAAGAAGTCGGCCTAGCACCTCAAGGTGTCGACCTTGAGGTCGGCCACTTCCTTGTCGTGAAGCTATTTTAATGAGTTGTACATTCCATAGTTATCCATTTTTAATCTATTCTCATTCAACGGTTCTGGTGCGTTTCGAACCACTATAAATTCGACCCTAGACCTTTCACTTTTATCGACGAATATTTTGGGAACAATAGCAAATTTCTGCCACCGTTATCTCTTCAAATTAGATTCAGAAACTCCATAGAGAATTTTGGTAAGAATCCAATCTATTTTATATTTACTTCTTCTTCCTCCAACCTATTTTTATTATATTCTCCTCCAACCATTCTGATCTAATAAATATATATACCTCTTCCCTATTGTGTGTATATATATCAAAAGAGAGAGATTCTGAAAAAGATTATGAGGCATGCAAATCCAAGGAAGGCAAAGCTAAGGCTATTCTGTGAGTGGAAACCTTTGTATTTCTTTTCAGCAATTATTTACCGCATTTCTTTTTGGATTTGAGTACGCCTTAGGGATTTTGGGATTTCAAAATTTTAATATATAAAATCCATCAAAATTCCTTTTTATTTCGATATGTCAATTCTATGTTGAGATTTTTAATTATTTACATTAATTTGATGGAATTTGTTCTGTTTATGCAATTTTTGATAAATTCATAGTCCTTTCCATCCTTCTTCTTTGGGTCAAATTGAGATTCTTTAACAAAAGATGGAGTTTAGATTACGAATCCTATTCGTAGTTTACACTACTTATTCCTATCTATTTCTTTGTAAAATTAGGGTTGAATAGAATATGAGGTTTATGGTGCAATTCTTATTTTTTAAGATATTCCATTGAATTGGTGTAATAAATTGAGTTTTTATTTTATTTCCAAGTCCGTTATTACATTTTTGGTTATGAATATTTATTCCCTGTTTTGGATATTAGGATCCCACAAAATCTTGGGAATTTGAAGGACTTGTAATAATATTCGGTTAGGGAATTGACATTTAAGGCTAGTTTAGAGCGTAAAATCCATGTGTTTAGAACTTATTAGACTCGAATATTTATTTAGCTCTATTTGCGTAACTAACATATTATATATGGCATAGTTAATCTGATATTTGTTTCCCCTATTAGGAAGGTAATTTATTTTTAGGTGGAAATAAGAGGAAACTCTTATATAGCTCGATTATTATTTTATGGCGTAATAAGGAAGATTCCTTATAAGGCCTTACTTATGAAACGGTGACATGAGCGTGTGCATGTGTGTGTATATATATGGAGAATAATTGATTTATGGCTAATTCATAGGGATACGAGGCCAGTAAAGTTACATGATGGAAGTCTACCCTTCACTTTGAGACTACCAGTAGTTATGCGCACTTTAATTAATATGAGATACCCTCATGATAAATATTTGTAATGACGCGAGGTTGGTTCCAAATTTTATAGGGGAAATCTATCTAGCTAATCTGGCTACCAGTTCCTTCGAATAGAACAAATATGAGATGTCATTATGAGTATGAGCCATAAGACGAAGGGCCTGCTTTAGGGTCTTGAGGTATTAAGTGGTTGGACTTGCCTCTTTTTCCCAGATGAAGTACTACATGTCCAAGGGGACACGTTAGGTGGTATCTCTCCAATGATCTACTTCTAAAAATAGGCTTAAATGATGGGGTCAGCTATAATTAAGGTATTAAATGACTAGAGTCTTCCTATTTTCCTCTTGGAAGTATTAAGTGGCCTCAGAGATTCCATATGATGTCAGCCAGATAGTACCATTGAGGTGCATGCCTTGTAAATAGGTATTAAATGAGAGGGTTTGCCTTAATTAAGGCATTTAGTGACCATTGTTTGCCTATTTTCCAATAAAAGGTATTAAGTGTCTTTGGGTACCGTCTCTCACATTATTAGCTATTTATGACGTATGATTGGGATATGAGATTTTAAAAACCTGCTTATGGAAATGGAAGTTATTAAGTGGTTAGACCCATCTCCTTTCTTTATAAAGAAGTATTAAATAGTTTTATGTTCATAGACATATTCTTATATTGAAATATATTGCCCAAGTACTAAAAAGGTAAGAATCGTGATTTTTATTCATCAAACACTTATTGTTCTAACTCCCTCCTCATTACAACACAAGTTAAGGATGGAGTGATGGCGGTGACGATGCTTAGAGATGGAAAAGCTTGGCTTGTGGCAGTATTTATTATTATTAGTTGCTTTTATGTATGCCCCTATATTTAGGCAATTGTTGTAATGGATATCATATTACGGTTTTTAAGGAATTTTTTATTATGACATTTTTATGGCTTTGAAATAAATGGGTACACTTTGCTATTATATTTTATTCCATCCGCTGTGAGTTCTGAAAGTTTAGTTATGGCTCTATACTGTTATTTTCTTAGTTCTACCAACAGCATACCTTAGAATGGATCTAAGTTTCTATAAGCCTTTTCTTGGTCGAAATTTAGGCTTATTCTGGGGAGGATTGCTATAATATTTCTCTTGTAACTACAGGAAATTACAAGAGAACAATAAGAAAAATGGGGTACTCAAGACTAACAAAACTATGTAATCTTAAGAACTTATATGATAATAAGAGCACCGAATTGTGCGTAGTATTTAGGATTCTTGAATGTTTCAACCTGAGCTTAATCGCTGTGAATTTGCAAAGCAATGGTTATTATAATAATTAAAGTGGATGGTAAACGGTTGAGATCGTGTTGTAGAGCTAGCGGGATAAGTGCTTGACCATTGATCAAACTGTAGAGGTGGATGGTCGATGGCTGCAAATTATGCCAGAAGTGGGGCAATGGATGAGAAAGTACTTGTTGCCTCTATGTACCAAGCGTGGACTTGCATTAAATGCATATTTAATGCTGATGGTAAGCCACATCAATTCAACCGCTCAACTGTGGTGCTTTGAATGGATTAATGGACAACTTTGACATTCACTTGAGTACCCATCAGATTGAGATGGCCGACTCAAATACATGGAAGAGACTTGGAATCTTGTTAATGACCATGTGGAGAAGATGTGTAAATGATTGGGTGAGAGGCGGTTGGAAGGGAGGCCTAATGTCGGTTGGAGTTGGCTATATTGAAGCCATGCTTAAAGACAGGCTAGGCTCGGGCCATTCCTACCTTATGTGTTGCTTGTTGGGGCAGCTTGGATAGGAATTGACCATCAGTTAATGTGATGTCGGGCGAATTGTGTTGGTTTTTAGCTGCCGCTGGAAGTTCGATATAGGGGAGAAGGTCCGAATGAGCTAGACCTAGTCTAGATCTTGTCTAAATGTGAATGTTGCTTCAAGATGAAGTAAACGGGCTTCATCTTGGTGCCATGCTGAGTAGAATGGTTAGTTTGAGACCATGGGATTGGACCGGTCTTCTCCGGTCAGTGGTGGATCAATTGGGTTGGCATTGATTTGTTAAGATTAACTTTGATTAGCATGCTGGCTACTTGCAAAAAAATTGAGCAACGTTAGGGATGTGATGTATAGTACTATTTACATATACAGAGTGCACAAGGCAAGGTGACTACACATATTTATTGAGATTTCCTCAAGGTATGTGAATTATACTTAGGCTATATAGAATGGTAGGTGCGAGTTATTAATCTCTCTTTATTTGTTGAGCTTTCCTCATGGTAAAAATGAGATTAAAACAAAGACCGCAAGGGTTAGGAGTTGTATATAATGCATCCAATAAGGAATTATCCATTATATGAGGGACTATAATTTGTTGAGCTTTCCTCAAGGTCAGAATCCCAAGGCATACGAGTCCTAACACCGACTAGTGAAGTCGAAAGACTTCCATGCTTCGTCTTAGGGTTTTGAGAAGCATAAAAGACTAGTGGGAACTTATTAGTAAAATTAAATGTAGTGCTTAACCTTACTAATATTCATAGAACATCAACTATGAATAATGTCCTAATCTACTAAATTAAAATTTGTAGAAAATGTCTATACCCAAGTTGTTTTCTGAAAACGACAAATTCACCAGAATTAACTAAATAGACTAGTTAAGGGCAATAAAGATAGCACTGATATGTGAACGTCTATGGTCCTATATAACAAAACCTTCAAAGATAAAACCTACTGATAATGCGAACCCCGAATCACACATAACTTATAAAAAATGGGTCATGAACCTTGAGATCGCTTAGGTTTACATGTCGTGTATGCTAGAAAAACCGTTGCAGAGACAAGACAAAAACATGAATGTCCATCAAATTTTCAATAGCCTCAGCAACCTCATTCCTCAAGGTATGAACTTATGAAGAATCTGTTCAGTGTGAAAATAACCAAGAGCATGAAAGTGGATGAGTGTGTTCTAATGATGAAAGGCTATATTGATAGATTTTCTTATTAGGATGTCATGATGGACAACGAGTTACAAGTGGATTTGATCCTAGGGTCTCTTACTCCTCAATTTGAGCCATTCATATTAGAATATTATATGAACCAGTTGGAGATATAACTCATGGAGTTAGTTAATATATTAAGGTCAGTCGTGTCTTCATCCAAGGATCAAAGAATGGTACTCGTGATTAAGGTGAACGCGTCATCTTCGAAAGGTTAAAAGAAGCAAAAAGGGTTAATAAGAAGAATAAGATAGTTGCTCCATCTAACAAGGGTGAACGTCATTACTGTCATAAGAGTGGCCACTCTAAAGGAAAATGTTTGGAGTACTTGAAGATTGTCAAAAAGAAGAAGTATATTAGTTATGCTACTCCTACTGGTAGATTTATGATTCAAAATTGTTTCACAATCAATAAATTATATTAGGTTTTAGATGGTGTATCTAGAACTCAAATCCGTGATTCATTATAGGGACTTAGGAATAGACGTCATGTGGCAAAGGGAGAGATGAGGCTTCATGTTGTTGATGGATCTCTAGCAGATGCAGTAGTAAATGGAGATTTTAATTTAAGTTTTTCAAATGAATTATTAGTCTTAATATTAAAAAATTAGTACTATATAAAGACTTTATTTATGGTATTGTTTCCGTGTCTAGATTGTTGGAGATTGGGTATATATTTCACTGTGATAATAATACTATGAACATTATGTTGAATGGTAGTAACATCTGCGATGACATTCTGGATAATGGCATTTATGCTATTAATACTAATTATACATGTGTTATGAGAAACTTTTATGATTTTTAACTAATAATAACTATCTTAAACTGGGTCAAATAAGTGAGAAACGACTACGCAAAATGAAAAATGAAGGTTTTCTACCATCATTTAAATCTGAATCAATTGATATTTTTGAGTCATGTCTCAAAAGAAAAATGACCAAGCACCCCTTTAGTGGGAGCATTGATAGAGTTCATGAACTCTTAGGTCTTGTACATAGTGATGTATGTGGCCCGATGCCTATAGGTACCAAAGACAATGCTTCTTATTTTTTAACCTTTATGGATGATTTCTTAAGACTATGATATGTATATCTTATGAAAAACAAATTCGATGTCCTTGAGAAATTCATAGAATATAAAAATGAGTTCGAAAATTAGATGAGCCGTAAGATTAAAATACTTCAATCTGATCGAAGATGTGAGCATGTTGGACAAAAGCTCCAACAATACTTAAAAGATAATGAGATTATCTCTTAGATTACTGCACCGTATACTCTGCAACACAATGGTGTTTCAGAGTGAAGGAACCGAACCCTATTGGATATGGTTCATTATATGATGATTTGGATTTTACAAATGAACAGTTGATGTTGAAAACCGTTGGAATGTGATGATTGTAATTGGTTGAACATAGTAGTCCTATCCAGAGAGACGGGGCGACAACCATAAGGTGCAAGTCCCTTTGCTAGAGAGTGAGTGGATTGGACTTGTATAAATAGATACCTCCTTGTTGGAGAGTGAGTGGACAAGTTAGCTAGGAAAGTAAGACCCCCCACCGAAGAGTGGGTGGATGGATTTTTTTAAACGTTAGACCCCCTCATCAGGGAGAAAACAGATTGGACCCAACATGAATATGAAGAGATTGAACCCTAGATTAGATGTTGGATGATCCAGAGAGATTGAACCCTTAACTGGATGTTGAACAATTCAAAGAGATAAGACCTTAGATTTGATGTCGATTGTGCGATCTGAAGAGATCTAGACTTGGACTTAGGATTTTAATACCTTATGATATAATATTAATTTATGATAACTTAATCCCGAGCAAACACGAGATGACCGTGACAATGATATATGATATAATAACTCCGGACAAACATAGGTTAATTATGATTTATGACTAACACTTAAGTAAGGACTAGAGTCCTTAGCTATGATGGTCTAGAATGACCGTTGATTTGCAGGAGAATCTGAAGAAACCAAATGATTCCCCACGATTGGAATCGATAGATAGCTAAAGAGCTTGACTGCCAGAGGTTAACTGCCATTGAACTTGTTCTTGAGCAAAACGTGCCTTACATTTATAAAGCATACCTTAGAGGACAAGTGTTACAATCTACAGTCTTTGAACGGACTTTAACGATTGAACTGGATGAACAAACGACTAAGAAATGACCCAAGGACTTGGAAAACAACATTAAAATTCATGAAAAAGGAAATATGAAAAAAAAGAAAATAGTTAAAAATTTGGAAAGTCGCATTTTTGGTCGGGATCCTCAGATCAGTACCGAGTTGACCTGAAGCGCGACCTGAAGCAGGTGAAAAAATACAAGGGAAATTTAACCTCAAATTGGCCTCAAGTGCATCCTAAAACAAACTAAAGATTAGCCTAAAAGGACCCATAGTTAAATTATGTCGGTCCGGACATGAATTTAAGACTTAAAATGGAAAGAGATAAATGAAAGGAGCTCTAACATGAAGAAAAAATTGGCTTTGCATGCATAAATCATGTTGGTACCGACTAGATCAGGTCGGTATGGACCTAAGTTTCTTCTCATGAGTGATATGACATAAACTGTTCTTCATGCTAGATTATTGGATCTTGGAGATTAGACAATTTCAGAGCTGGATTGCGAGATTTAAGCTGGATTTTGCTTATAAATTGCAAGCTACTACAACTTGAGGAAGACTTTTTTGGAACTTCTTTCTCTATCTTCTTTATCCCCAATACTTCTTAAATCCAAGATCTACTAGATTATGGTAGGATTCGAGTTGTAATATTTGTATTCCAAAGAGAAAACATAAGATAATAAAATTAAAGTGGATGTAGGCTGAAGAATTCACCGAACCACCATAAAAATTGTGTCTTTTTATTGTTTTTTTTGATTTGATCTGTTATATATTAACAACTTTTGGGTGTTTGGCTATTTTTTAGTGCAACACTTTTGGTGTTGCCACTAAGAGAGAACTAGATTGGAAAACCTAAAGATTGGATCTGAAGTTTGGAAGAGAAGAAGAGCCTTCTGCCAGAGCAATCATAGGGCCAAGTCAACGAGAGCATGGAGGCAACCAGGAGGTGACCTCAAGTTCCAATCCATACGTTTATGTAACCAAATAAAAAATGAAGAGGATAATGAAATATATGCAAGACAGAATAATAGCTCAACAACAGGAGATGCTAGATGGATTTTCAGATGGATGTATTAACAAAGAACAACTAGAGCAGTTGAAATTTAGAACCAAAGGCTAGAAACCAATGTAGGAGCATCTGAGCTGGAGCGGAGTAAACTAGAACAATTCCCCACCATAAAATCAGATAGTACTGACCCAAAATAAGGTCAATAACGACTTGAATTCACAAGGAGGAATTGTCAATTTGGATTTGGGATGAGCTAGAATGCCAAGAGCAGATGATGTTGGAGTTAGAGATGTGAACTAGAACACAAACGCACAACCAAAGAAGTATGTGCCACAATTTCCATGTAGGAACGGGTAGTAGGATGTAGCTATGGATCAGAGACCTTTATTAAACGGCAATGATCAAATAACTGAGATGATCAGGAAAACAGTGAGAGATGGACCTCCAGACCAGAGGTTGGAGGACATGAACAAGAATCCATTCACCCCTAACATTTGATACACGAGGAATCCACTCGATTTCAAACTATCGATATTACAACTGTACGACAGAAGGACAAATCCGACTATTTACATGACGAGATACATCCAATATATGGAAGAGTTGGGTGCTTTTGAGAAAGCAATAAGACGTTTTTTCTCATTGTACTTGATGAAGTTGGCTGCTATGTGGTTCAGGCAGTTAGAGAATGGGTCCATAAGCACATGGGCTAGATTGGTGGACGGGTTTTTGATATAGTTCAGAGTTCATATCTCTTGAACAAAGAATGTGATGACATGAAGAAAAAGGTCTAGAGAGACCCTAAGTAGTTATCTTATTAGATTTGACGCGGTAGCCGCTGCGGTTCATAAGCCGGATCCATCGGTTGTTCTGATGGCTATAGTATTTGGAGTCACAAATAAGATAGACTTCAAAATTTCTTTGGAAAGGGATCCACCAATGGATCTTACGAAGTTTTACCATGAGCCGAGAGATACTTGTGCTAGGAGGGCACTGAAGTTGAGAACGTTAGAGTTAATGTTGTAGATGATGGAGGACCGTTCAGAGTAGGTTACAGTAGAGATAAAGGAAAGCAAAAAGTTGCAGATAACTTCGAAGACCAAAGTGGCAGGGGAAGGAACCGAAATCCCCTTCCTACCCCAACCTAGCTGAAACCCCCGAGAGGATTTACTTAGTTACTAAGGGGTAGACCCCAACATAGAAGCCAACTAAGAGAGAGCCCGCGGATCAGGAAAAAAGGTTTGAAAGGTTTTGCATTTTTCATGAGATGGATTGAAATGAAATGAATGAGTGTAGAACTTCGTTATTTAATAGAGAAGTAGGTTTGGAACAGCTGGTTACAGTAGTACGTAAGGAACCAAATTGCAGTGGTGTGTCAGGAGCGGCCACCATCTGCAATGAACACGTCTGGGTGCAACCATAGAGCTGGGTTGAGAATGATAATCCCTTGATTGGGATCGACGGGAGGCAGATTCGATTCCTTATTTTTTTCCTTTTGTTTTGAATAAATAAGACAAATAATAACAATGGGATTCTTACATGTGTATGAGACCTCGATTGGCCTCTAGGCAATCTCTGAGTTGGATGTTTGGGATGGACGCTTAGGATATTTGTTTGTTGCTTTGATTAAGAGATTACAAATGAATATTTGATTTCGAAAACCACTGGAATGTGATGACTGATATTGATTGAATAGGGTAATCCTGTCTAGAGAGACAAGACAATAACCATAAGGTGTAAGTCCCATTGTCGAAGAGTTGGTGGATTGGACATGTACAAATAGCTAGCACCCTTATCGGAGTGTGAGTGGATGTCGGAGAGTGAGAAGATGGATTTGTTTGGAAGTTGGGGCCCTCACCGGAGAGCAAGCAGATTGGACTCAGCATGGATCCGAAGAGATCAACCCCAGGATTGAATGTTGGACGATCTAAAGAGATCAAATCCTCAAATGGATATTGGATGTTTCGGAGAGATCATACCCTATACTGGATGTTGATTATGTGATCCAGAGGGATCTTGACATGGCCTTAGGATTTGAATGCATTATGATATAGATATTGATTTATAATAACTTGACCCTGGGCACAAGATGACCATGATAGTGTATATGATATGATAACTCTGGATGAACATGGGTTGATTATCATTTATGACTAACATTAAAGCAAGGACTAGATCCTTAGCTATGATGGTCTAGAATTACCTTTGATTTATAGGTGAATCCGAAGGAACCGAATGATTCATCACGATTGGAATCGATAGATAGTTGGAAAGCTTGACTACCAAAGGTCGACTACTACTGAAACTCATTCTTGAATAATGCAAACCATACATTCATAAGGCGTACTTTGAAGGGAGGCAAGTGTTACGATCGAATTTTCCATAGTCTTCGAGCGGACTTAAACTAGCGAATTGGACGAACAGACGACGAAGAAATGACCAAGGACTTAGGAAACATCATAAAAAGAAAAAAGGGAAATACAAAAAAATAGTTTAAAAATTGGAAAGTCACATTTCTTGTTGGGGTCCTCAGGTCGATATCGAGTAGGCCTGAAGTGCGACTTAACCAAGGATTGGCATGAAGCAGGTGGAAAAACACAAGGGAAACTCAACCTAAAATTGGCCTGAAGTGCATCTTGAAGCAAACCAAGGATTGGCCAGAAGCATGACCCAAAGTCAAACCATGTCGATAACGACTTGATTTTGTTGGTACCAACATGAATTTAAGACTTGAAATGGAAAGAGATGGATGAAAGGAGCTCTAACATGAAGATAAAATTGGCTTTGCATGCATAAATCATGTCGGTACTGACTCGATTTTCTTCTCGTGGGTGATGCGACATGACCTGGTCTTCATGCTAGATTATTGTTTTTTATTGCTTTTTGATTAGATTTGCTATATATTATCTACTTTAGAAAGGTTTACCATTTTTTGATGCAATATATGCATAAGTCGATAAAGTCTAATCCTAGAGAGAAATATTAGATAATTGTAAAATGTATACTAAAGTATTTAAGAAGTATCATGAACATAATCCTTGTACATAAGAGTGGAGACCTCCTGATGAAGGGGTATATGGTAGGGATGACAATGGAGAGGGTCTAGGGTCTAAACCTGATTGACTCGCCAAGACCCGCCCCTCAAGATCCATTCTTAAGAGCTTCGCGTTTAGGGTCCAATCGGGGCTTGGCCGACCCACCCCAACCCGACCCGCACTACTAAGATATCATAAAATCACTCTATTACTATAACTTTGTTAATATTTTATACATGAACAACTATAACACATATATTCTAATGTTTTATTTTAATAAGTTATATGATTTTTATGATATTAAGTTGCATCACTAATAATTATATAATGACTTATGCATATTTTTCTTGAACCATTATCATGCACCTCATTTTTATTACCTTACTTATCATTGTAAACACATTGATATCTGTATTTATTGTATCACTTAGTGACAATCAAAAATAAAATAAATAAATGTTATGTACATTCATACATAATTTTGAATGAAGGGGTAAAGTCTTATTGGGTCTTGGGAGGGGGCGGTTCTACCCTGACCCATATGGGTTTTGGGTAGGATGCGAAAGTAAATCTAGGGCAGGGTTTAAAAAACCTAGAGCGGGTCCGCAACATTAAAAGCCTACCCCAACCCACCCCATTGCCATCCCTAGTATATAGACTCTAGATTTCAAAGTGATATTGATGATAGTAAGTCAGCATTAGGATACATCTTTAATATAACGATGGGGCCTTGGTTGAAAAAGTTCCAAATAGGAAACAATAGTTAATTCCACGAAGGAGGCCGAATACATCGCCCTCAATAAAGCATCTAAGGATGCGGTATGGATGCATGAGCTTATAAGTGAGCTAGGAGTGGTTTTCGACATGAAGAATCGAATGGCATTGTTTTGTGACAACAATGCAGCGATATGCATATCGCTAAGGAGCCTATATGTGACAACCCACATCTTAATAGGCCCGAGTTTCGATCGAAACTCAAGTCCATTAGAGTGTGAATCATTGGTTTTGGTAACCTGTAATAAACACAAGCTTATCCGAGAACGATTAATATTAACTCACCGTGGAGTCGAGAAATATAATAGAACATACTGTATTGACTAAGGCTTCTACCTCGGAATAATAATCCTTGGATATTTAATTTCCCTGTTAGCATCGAACATGAATAAGAAGACTTCATCATTTGTAGTTCCTATCTTGCTTCAATATCCAGTCCTTCTAAACCAAATATGTGGGTTGTTATAAAGAGGAGGTCAGAACAACATTCTGGTGATTAGAAAATACATACTTTGCATATGTCATTAATTTATGCCAATTGGTTTCCATTTAAGTGTTATGTCTATTAGTTACTACTAATCTGTTTAATTTTATTTGCGTGTACGATAGGCCTAGCCTAACCTTCCCCAAGGTATCATTGTATTATATATATATATATATATGCCTATATTCACACACACACACATTTCACTACCCAAAAATCCCGGCCACTTAATACTTCTTAAATATGAAGGAGGCAGATCCATTAACCATTTACTACCTTAAGTCCTCAAAGTGGGGCCTCCATAATGTCAATGCTAGTCAATCGGTTCCAGTTATAGAGACTGATGACCCATATATATGGCTCTATAATATAACATATAATTTAATTGTCGTACTAATAATGTAGCACAAAGACTCATCTAAGGTTGACTATCCCACCTCCGATAAAATAATTTTCGTCTGACTATCTACTTTGAGGTCTGTACGTCTCCCATACAGATTCTACACTAGTTGAAAGCGAAATCTGTTAAGCTATAGCCTAAGTCTTTGCTACCGCTCACTCGGGATTACCAGTGGTCATAGCCTATATGCCAGACCATTGCTAAACACCGATACTAAAATACTGACATAGCATGCCGACATTCCACAGCTAACATCCCTTTTAGACTAACCTAAGTAAGTCGTGGAAAATGCCTCTTTCTGTTACTTACTACCTCTTATTGGAAATTAAGCAAACCCAATTTCCTTAAAAGTACTGGGCTATTTAATATTTCAAATTCGAGGCAAAACCTCGGTGTATTTTACCATACCAATCCGCAATGCATCTCTCTCCCCACGTGTCCATTGACTGAAGATGTCTCACATCAGTAGTAAGAGTACACAACTGCAGGTAGCCACTAGGTGAAGGGCGGACTTTTATTGTGTAACTTAACTCACCTCACACCCAACCCACTAAATCAAGCCTACCACCAATAGCCTAAGTGTTGGGCTAGGCTCACTAATTTACGCTTGTCCTAAACATATAATTGAAGATATATAATTTCCTACTATAAAAATTATATTATCTTCTATGCGTATTTAATAGTATTATACTTACTTTTTCGCTACGTAATTATTCCTAATATATATGTTTAGGCTTTGATTTCCTTGTAGTGTCTAATAAATGTCTATTACCCGTAATAATTGGTCATTTATGTCAGAATTGGGCAACCATTAATCAATCCTCATTTAATTCATTTAATCTATTTACCACTTTCGAAATCCATCTATTATGCCCACTCACCCCATAAATGCCGTATCAAATTCCTTAATCGGTCCATATTTAATATCTTTTTAACTCTTACAAATTTATTGCTAATTAAATATGTAATTAACGTCTATAAATCCCAACCCTATAATCACTACGTTGTTTATAACTAATACAAATATCATCGTAAATTATTATACATATATCTATTTATTTTTGAACATTAACAACGGTTATATGTGTTTATTTATTTATTTTTTATTTCAACTAATAATTTTAAACAAGAACATTCATTTCCATGTTTTAATTTATCATAGCTACCTTTTCAAAAGAATTACCATTATATTATCCATAAATTAACCAAAAATGAGATCTTTGCTTCGTTTGAAACTATAAGGAATGATTTCTTTTCTTTTATTACAATAGATAGTATAAACTACGGAAAAGAATATCTATATCTTACACATCTCTTTCGCTTTTTGGTACATCTCTTGTTAATTCAAACAACATTCTTTTACACATATTTTGGAATTGGATAATTTATGAAATTACACGGAACCCGCTCTAAATAAATCAAAACGTAAAAATTCACATTCCAAGTTAACTATGGCAACCTAATTTTAAATCCAATTATAGATCTCAAATAAACAAAAATTACAATAATAAATATTTGGGACCGAGTTCAAATTTCTAAATTAGGTTGTACATACCATTCCTATTCCAATTACCCATTGTATTGAATACGAAGGCAATATTCCTATACATTTGTTTTAAGCCTACAATTCATCAAATCTTATTTATGCATAATAATTACATAAATTCCATTGACATAAATTTCAATGTTATAAATAGATTATATAATTCCTTCTCACCATTTAAGCTTTCCAAATCTCCAAATTTGAATCCATTTTTTTTACTTGACTCCTTTTCTTTTCTAGTCTAAAAGAATATGTATAACGAGGCGTATATATACTATTATAATTATAGACTGGAGAGGATATCTGGGTTAAGGTGAATATAGATTTATAATTATAAAAATTACCCTTTTCCAAAGTATTGATTTGCTGCTTCTCTACTTCTCTTTTATTTTCTACCCTTCTATGATTATATATTTAGATACAATATTTTATAATTTTTAGAAGTAGTGGAGAAGAGAAAATGGCATAGTTTCGCTGGTTGGATAAGAAAATATGAAAAGAGAAGTGAGGAGTTAGGCCTTGTTTATAGGCACACGAATCAATCGTAACCGTTAAATTAAAATATATAAATCCGGGTCGTTGGCCATAGTTCAAACCCTTGCCATCATGCTCAAACTGATCGACCGCTCCCCTATAAGTAGTCGACCAGCCTAAGGAGGGGGTCAACCGATGGGGTCCCATATTTAATGTTATTTATTTCCTTTTCCATTTTTAATTATTTTGGCTTTGAAAACTTCAAACGCTGATAACTTTTCATATGATCTCTGATTGTGAAACTCCAAATATGAAAGTTGCTCAAAAAATCACCACGAACACAACAATGTAAGTTTTGTGACCAAATTCCAACATCGCTCAAATTTCATTTTTATAGCCTTGTTAATCATTTATTGATTATCATTAATTTTATGGGGTGTTACATTCTCCCTCTTAAAAGAATTTTGTCCACTTCCCTATGGATTGTGTAAACCCCACCTCTATATTCATAGTATCCAATGGTACTACAGAGTAATACCGTTAGTTAATACAAAGAATGAGGCTATATGGGGTACACACGTGAATATTCCCTTAGACTAACACTGGTACATTTTAAAAATATCTGATAAATAACTAATCTATACGTACACAATATAAGTACAAAGCAATAGACACGTGTACTTCCAGGAAAGAACAATGCATAATATATAGTAAAAGAACAGAGAACATAGATTCAATTGCAGCGATAACATATAATACATACAATACATTAATGGTATACAATACAATTCATATGCCAATTATATATATACATATAATTAAACAATATTAAACAAATATCATGTAATAATCTTAATATAGAACTCCTCTAAGCCCATCGAAGCATATGCTGGTCAAGTTGTCCCTGTACCTGAAATATCTCGGATTGACCCGAGTGTTATAAAATAACACACGGGTCAGACCATGTTTAACAAGAATACATAATAATAATGGAAGCACAATAATAATCACTGAATAATAAGATATACATATATGTATATATAACCATAAAAAGTCAACATGGTATCACATTGACCAAATAACTCAAATCCATAAGAAACAATTAATACAGATTTCAAAGATGTCATCACCAATAAAGAAATTCATCGAATCATAAAATCAATATAACTGAGTGAATCATACATATCTAGAAATCGTCATCAAATCCAAAATAATTAGTGATGAGACATCCTCAAGTGAAGTTGGATGGTAACGAAGCAACGCCCACTATCTCTCTCAATCTCACATTATACAATACCATTATCAAATCTCTATACTCAATAAGAAAGATTGGAGCTAGCACATAACAATATCCAAATATAATTAATAATAAGTAGGCCGTCTGCCGCAAGATATTCTAGAACCAGATGGGAGACTGATGGCCGCATAGCACAAGATTTCTCTAGGAACCCAGGTCTACTCGCCTTCCGTAGAGCAACTGTCTATTCCTACAATCTTTAGTTACCTCGACAGACATCATGACCCCATCCACTAGTGGTTTATCTATGCGTATCTTGGTCACGACCCTGCTTTGCCCCTAATGGTAACAGATTATTGGCCTCAGCGACACAAGGCGTAACATTCCTCTACTTGGAGGCCTAAAACTAGCAGCAACGAATGCTGCAGTCATCCATAGCTATTAATCTTCGGCGACCAAGTATGGTGGTGTTAGATAGATTGATACACAGATCATAGAAATATGTAAAAAAAATTAAAGATTGATACACAGATCATAGAAATATGTAAAAAAAAATTAACAATTCAAAAACATATTTCCACATTCAAATCAAAACATTTCTTATTCATTACATAATCCCAAAACGTTACCTACATTTAGCAAAATATAATTATAACAAGTACGCCAAGAGCGACATACGAAGATGCCCCCTTGGTTGATCAGAGAATATAGTAAGGCTAATAAATCTGCTTTTACAACAAAACACACAGCGAAAAGAAAAACTCTAAATATCTATCCGCCTCCTACATGCCTCCGGAAGCTTTGTTTGTCAGAGAAGAAAACCTAAGAACCTTAAATCTCAAACTACTCAAAGTAAATTGAGTACCCGAGAGTTTAAGGGGAAAACAAAAACTTTGAGTTAGACATAAAGCCTGGTATGAATAATTGTAACAACCCAAGTTCCAATGGGTCCGAAATTTTCGCAAAAATGCTAAAACCCAAATCCACTGTATCCCGAGTTGGGTTTCTGGTATCCTGCAAATAGACAAAGATAAATATATCAGCGCTCAAATATATATCTCACGGCGAAACTGAGTAAAATACTGTAATAAGTAAATACTCACCAAGGTAGTAACACTTTCTAAGCAAGTATCTCAAAGTTTGAAAATCTCTGCCATACATCTAACCTGTGGGATGATATGAGGAGGGGGTCAGAACTAAAGCTATGGTGAATGGACAAACTATACACTTCTAAGCATAATTCTACATACACCGTTCTATTTTCATTTTTATTATATTAGGTTTATTGGGTTTATAATACTCTCATCTCTGTGCGTGCATTGTACCTATCTACTCCCTAATAGATTAAGACCTAATAACCAATATATATGTAGCCACATGCCGAAAGACCGCATCGGTCCTAGGTACTACCATAGTACCTTCCGTATCGTCCTCGAAAGGGACTCCATCGTCACGCTACTAGAGCGCACTGTAACTACATCTATAAAGGACAGATTCGTGAAGCCTACAATACAGATATTCTGTCGTCTACTATGAAAACGTGAAACTGCATCCGGATTAGCTTATACTAGTGCTCATACATCCACAATGTATCACCCAGTGCGTACCTTAAGGAGTACACATAATCGTTCTGTCTACTCCTTGAATTCCGCCAATAAGGTCTACTTTGTACGAAACTCGGTCGGGGATTTTCTATATCTGTAAAGGTCCGCTTCGTTAGGCCTATAATACAGATATTCTACTTAGTCTGTCTCTTTTCTCGTCGTGGCTATAACCCCAAGCAGCCCGACATAAACTAATCGAAAGACCTTTCAAGAGCTAAGTGGTTGTGCCCTACTGCAAACAATATAAGCATTCAATTGGTTGTGCCCCTCATCCAATTTCTCGATAGTGAAAGAATCATTGGCATGTTGGTTTAGCTCTAGCCTTTCTCGAACACGCTCTGACTGATGATGGAAGATACCCGCATGTAACTATCCTCATGGGTCATGCCCACTGTAACATACTCGCAAACTAGAGGTGTCATACGAATATCCTATTCCATCATCAACCTTTTGACTGCCTACAAAGGTCCTCTTTGTTAGGCCTGCAATGCAAATGAAGTCAAGGCATACTCTCTTGATGGAACACCTATTGACCTGCCTTCGAGGGTGCAACTTCATTAGGCCCACCCAGAGGGTCATCCTAGAGTATCCTCACGTCCCGTTGAAGTCTCATACTTCCTTTTAGTCCAAAATAACTAAGTTGGACGTGCTCTTTCTGTACTAAAATTTGCGACAAAATGCTTCATTAGGCTCTTTATCCAGATTCTCTTTAGGCTAGTCCAAACGCATCTTACCATTTTATTAGACCATACGTCTAACCTTTTATTATGCGTTTAGTCTACTGTTCTTATTTTATTGGCTACTTATTTACCGAACCAGCATGCCCAGCCCCACCCATGTGTGAGACCATTAATCCTAGACCTAAATGGGAATGCTGTCGATACAGTCCACTGCTATTTTTTTTCTTATTAACTTAATCCAAGATCTAAGTTTGATAAAATAAGCCTCTTCTATTTCTTTCTTTTTAATTATAACCTATGTGCTACAAATATACTTGCAATTGTCACTTTTATATTCTTTTCTTTCTTTTATAACCTACATGTTATAAATGTAATTGCAAGTGTCTCTTTCTATTCTACTCCGTCTTCTTTTATTATGATACTAAATTCTCTTTAGTTCTCTTATATCGTATGACAGTCTTACCACGTTCAACTGTCATAAATTACTTATCATAATAAATGCTTTATTTTTTATTCTACTATCTACACAGTAAATGCAGATCTAGTCATATTTTTTGTTTATTATTTCTAGTCTTATCAAATATCTAACTTGATTATTTCATCTTCTTTAATTTCTTTAACGCTTCACGTTATTATCTTTTATTCTAGAAAGTAGTTCTATTCTATTTGGTTGGTTACAAAAACTGTACTAAAATCCATTTCCATGTTTTAATACTAAATAATTCCATAAACGATAACTCGTAACCACAAGATATTTCTTTTACTATTTATTTAATTGTTAAATAATGCAAAATATTGTAATCTCTATTTTGCACTAATTCCATTTTTCTTGCTTTTATTCTTGCAATTATGTTTAACGTTTTCTTACAATATAAAACTATGGAAATGTATTCCCTTTTCTAAACCAACCAACTAATCTATCACTAAATTTCAAATCAAGTTATTAGATTTCTCCTTTTTATTTCATTCCCCGAGTTTTAACATAATTTACTGTAAATTTCTCACTTTTAGGCTTATTCCATTCTCTATAATTTAAGCCCAATATTACTTATATTTAATTGGATTCCTTTCTTTTTCCATATAAATAATATTTAAATATAAGTACAATTCTCTTATAAAATTTACAGTTTCAACATAACTAACTAGTAGAACTAATTACTAAATTAGTTCAATGCTTAATTAAAATATTTAACGGGAATCTAACAATATTATATATCATCAACATAAAAGATATATAATTTAAATCCACTACCCTAAAAAGAAAACACTCCAAATTTCACATCTGATTTTTTAGTCCAGTTCTATTATCCACAGCCTTCCCCTTTGCCACCCTGTTCGGATCCACAAACCAGAATTGGTATGGATTTATAAATCTGGATCTAATTGAAGAAAAATAAACAGGTAAACTAGAAAACCAGATCTGAAAACTCACCTTATACGAACGGTTTAATTTGGAAATCTCTTCTCTAGGTCTACAGTTTCTACCTTCAAATTGCAAATCAGAAAACCTAAATCTAATATATTTGATTTCTGAAGAATCAGAGGAGAAAGAAAAGTAATAGGGCTTCCGCATTCATTCAGAAAAATATGGGTTTAATGGGTAGCCCTGCACGTTTATTTATAGAGAGCCAAAGCAATGTCATCCGTTTGTTGAAAGCAATTGAAATCTACCCGTTAAAGACAAGGAAAACGTGTCAGTTTTGACGTGTCAACCATTTTGTTTTATACGTATTAATTTATTTCCTCTATTTTTAAATGTTATAAATTTAATAAACGTTAACTTTTAACCGTTGCCTATTCGTTCTAATTAATTTCCATTAATTGCAAATATAATTCCCTTATAACACATGTTTATTTTGAAATTCTAACGTTGCTAATTTATGTAAATTAATTTCCTTTTATTGTTGATTTGATTAACATTGCCCACTAATGGTAATTAATTACCTCTAATTGTTGATGTCAATTAATTTCCTTTATGGCGCGCGTCTATTTTGAAATTCAAACGCACGTTATTTCTAAATTTGTACGCGCATATATTCATAAACAAATATATTTATGCACATTTACATGTATAATTATTTTTTGATACGAAACTTTGAACATCATTAGCTTTTTCATACGAAGTCCGTTCGAGGCATATCATATATGTAAATTAATCAGCAAATCACCACGAACACAATGGTATAAGTTTATATCATGACAATTCCAAAAACGCTCATTTTTAATGTTTATAATTATTAGATTATTCAATTATCTAAAAAGGCGGGGTGTTACGTTCTCCTATTGTTTAGGAAATTTCATCCTCGAAATCCGATAAGGGCTAAACTATGTAATTCCTCACACCAAACACATCTATCTTGTGTACATCCAATTTTGCGACCATTTGTGTCCTTGTACAAAGTGGAATTCAACATAAAATATATGCATGTACATGAATTTCTAAGCGGTACCTCCTATATGAATGTTTTTCCTCTTTAAAAACTCCTTTTTAAAATAAGATTCACACATCCTAAATATACTTGCAATTTTTATATGATTGCAATCTTTTGAAAACTCAAAACATTTTTCATTCAATTTTTCCCACACTCCCACTGAATAGGGGTGTAGTTCAACAATTTTTTTTTCGTCCAAACCCTACTACACAACTTTTAACATTTGAATTAAAAAAAAAATCTAATTTTTCGAACTCGATTTCTTATGTCAGAAAGAAGGTAGAAAACGGAAACCTTACATTTCCCTATTTTAATTTTGCACACCTCTTTCTCCGTACTTGAAACTTGTACCACTATTCTATAATAATCTTTATTTACTTTCCCAAGCACAGTTCACATAATAAAAATTTTCTTTTCAAATTTTTCTGTTGACGTTTCTGTCGCTTTCTTTAAATTTTACCGTTTATCTTTTAGTTACTTTTATCCGCTTTTACTTTTTATTACAATTTACGTCCTATGTTCTTATTCTCTTCTTGTGAACATCACAAAAACACAAAGAAAAAGCATCATACTAATCATCACTGATTTACTACCATAGGAACTAAATGCTTTCATATAACTAAAAGAGAAAACAAATCCTACTACAAAGCGATACTAGATAGGTAAATATAGTAAATAAATACAACTATCATTTCAGGCTAGGAGGTCTAGGACATGTCTACCCTGACAGAGAGTGGTCCTACTCTAGGAATCCAAGTAACTCATATGCTCCTCATGCCGTCTATTACTCGTTATTAACTTTACACTGTATTACTTACGATGAATAAGATCTATTCATCTCTTCCATTCCATACTCAAAATTGAATAACCAAGACTCGTTTACTGCAACAAATAAGGATTTCAATCTATGAAGTCTCTATCTAAAAAAACAACTGAGCTTAGGGAAATTTTCTCTTTACCTTTACCTTTCATTTTTCCCCAACTAAGGTCTACCTATCCTAACCACGTGTGTCTTACTATCTTACTAATATCACTTCACTATTATTTTATAGTCTACACATATGAATCAACATTTCTAGGTTCTCACCAGTGTCCTATATACTTTATGGGAACTTTTATTATTACTACTAAAAGTAATCACTGCTATCTTCTACCTAGCCTTACACTTTTCCCATCACATGTAGGAACATATTTAAAAGTTTGGTTTGGTATTTATCATTTCATTTCAAAAATTAAAGCTTCAAATTTTTTGCAACATCAAATCCCAAAATTCTTGCATTTAGAAGTTTTACTTTGAAGTTTCTATTAAATTCAAAGGTACTTGGTTACTTAACATTTTATCTTTCTAGACTTGCCTCTTTACAGCTCTTTGAATTTAAATTATTCCCCAAACATAGAGGGAAAAATTACAAATTCTAAGTTCAAAACTTTTTCCTCTTTTCCTTTTAAATACCTTTACAACTTTTCATAAAAAAATGGATTATTAAATTTAACTGTTTACTAAGCTTTTCTCTTCCAAAAACTTATTTACTGTTTCACCAAACCATTTTTCTTTAAAACATGCCTTGCTTGTCCTTAAAACATTTTATTTTCTTGACTTTCAAAAATGTCCTCATATGTTTTTAAAACATCTTATTTTCATTGATTTTCAAATTTACAAAATCTGGAGTAGATAAGAACAATTATTTTATCAAAAATCCCTTAACTTTTTTACTCTTCCAATACCTTGGAGGAGTTTCTAACTTACAAACGGGGACTTTCTATAAAGGCAAGCAACTAATGCGCATAATCAATGGAAAATACAAAATTTCCATTGCTTAGCTTTCCTACTAAGGCTCTCTATAATATCCCTCCTAACTAACATTGTCTCTAATTATTACACTTCTTATTAAACCTAATGGTTTTATACCTTAATATATTGAAACTACTTTCTCGGATGAGAAGCCATTAATGCTAAAACCTTCTATGAATCCTTTAAAAGAGGATTTCATGTTTATGTGAATTACAAGGAACTTAGTTTAGTTTATATTTTATCGAGATAGGCTAGACAAAAATATGGTATTTTGCATACCTTGTACATCTCTTTTATGTATTCTTAAAACTTGCACAAAACATCTTTATTTGCGATTTGATTTCATTGAAAATTATATCATTATTCATTTTATTCCACCAGATTAAAGTACGTTTAATCTATATGCACTTACAATAGACATTTCCTACGAAATTTTATTAATTTCCTAATATTTAACTTAGATCTTCCTTTGGGAGTCACCTACTATAACAATAGTGTCATACTCTATGCTTCCTTTATTTTTCACGAAAACATTTATTAAAATAATAAATGTTGTAACCTACATTTTCGATACTTAACACACTCTAGGCTTTTATATTTAAAATCTTTGTTTACCTACAGTGAAACTAGCGAGCTATACATGCTCTATAATTCTTCATAAAGGATTTCACTTTTAATAAAATTTACATCGTATAAAAACCAATTTAAATTTCATACCACTTTTTTCTTTCAAAAACCAATATTTAGTTCCTTAAACATATTAACAATTATATTTTTGAACTTTTCATTTTCATAAGTTTCATTTTATTGGGCTAGACATAAAGTGGATTTTCTTCTTACTACCCTAAGAATGCCATTCCTAAACCTTACTAAAAATCTCTTATTTCTTCCAAAATAAAAATACTCTCCCTACTATCCCTAAGGAGTTTTCCCACTTTCTATAGCAAACGGATACCAATCTTCTCTCAAAACATTGCTTATTGTATAATATACATCGGCAATAACATAGGGCTCAACATCCATGGGTCATCCCAAACCCAACTAGCAAACTATGCACAAATATACTTCCAAAAATTTCCATGCGTTAAAATCTATAATTGGGGACTATTTGGATTAAGTACATAATATATTTATAGTTTATTTAAAAATATAAATACATTCACTCATATTTCCTAATTTACTTAGGATCAATTAATCTAATCTTTGATACCAAATGTAATGACCCAAGTTCCAATGGGTCAGAATTTTTAGCAAAAACGCTAAAACCCAAATCCACTGAAGCTCGAGTTGAATGTCTGGTATCCTGCAAATAGGCAAAGATAAATATATCAAAGCTCAAATAAATATCTCACAGCGGAACTGAGTAAAATATAGTAATAAGTGAACACTCACTAAGGTAATAACACTTTCTAAACAAGTGTCTCAAAGCTGGAAAATCTCTGCCATCTATCTAACCTGTGCGATGATATGAGGAGGGGTCAGAACTAAAGTTCTGGTAAATGGACAAATTATACACTTCTAAGCATAATTCTACATATACCATTCTATTTCAGTTTTTTGTTATATTAGGTTATTGGGTTTATAATACTCTCGCCACTGTGCATGAATCGTACCCATCTACTCCCTGGTAAATTAAGATCAAATAACCAACATATATGTAGCTACATGCCCAAAGACCACATCGGTCCTAGGTACTACCCATAGTACCTTCCGTATCCTCCTCGAAAAGGACTCCATCATCTCGCTACTAGAGCGTACTATAACTACGTCTGTAAAGGACAGCTTCATGAGGCCTACAATACAGATGTTCCGTCGTCTACTACGAAAATGTAAAACTGCATCCATGCTAGCTTATAATAGTGCTCAGACATCCATAATTTACCACCGGTGCGTACCTTAAGAACCATATGTAATCGTTCTGTCTACTCCCTGAATTCCGCCAACAAGATCTACCTTATACGAAACTCAGTTGGGGACTTTCTATATCTATAAAGGTCTGCTTCGTTAGGCCTACAATACAAAAATTCTACTTGGTCTGTCTCTTTTCTCATCGTGGCTATGGCCACACGTACCCCCCCTCGACTAATGGAAAGACCTTTTAAGAGCTAAGTGGATGTGCCCTATTATAAACAATCTAGATATCCAATTGGCTGTGTCCCTCATCCAATATCTCCATAGTGAAAGAATCATTGGCCTGTTGGTTTAACTCTAGTCTTTCCCGAACTCGCTCTGACTGATGATGGATGATACCCACATGCGACTATCCTTATGGGTCATGCCCACTATATCCTACTCGCAAAATAGAATACGGTGTCATACGAATATCCTCCTCCATCATCAACCTTTTGACTTCCTACAAAGGTCCACCTCGTTAGGCCTGCAATGCAAACGCAGTCAAGACATACTCTCTTCATGGAACACCTACAAACCTGCCTCTAGGGGTGCAGCTTCAGTAGGCCTACCCCAGAGGGCCATCCTGGAGTATCCTTATGTCCCATTGAAGTCTCAAACTTCCTTCTTTCCTAAAATAACTAAGTTAGATGTGCTCTCTCTGTACTTAAAATCTGTGACGAACTGCTTTGTTAGGCTCTTTATCTATATTCCCTTTGGGATACTCCAAACGCACCTTACCATTTTATTAGACCCTACGTCTAATATTTTATTATACCTTTAGTTTACTTTTCTTATTCTGTTGGCTACTTATTTACCCTAATCAACATGCCCATCCCCACCCATGTGTGAGACCATCAATCCTAGACCTGAAAGGGAATGCTGCCGGTATGGGCCATCACTATTTTTTCTTATTTTTGCTTATTAACTTAGTCCAAGATCTAAGTTTAATAAAATAAGTCTCTTCTATTTCTTTCTTTTTAGTTATAACCTACGTGTTACAATTATACTTGCAATTGTCACTTTGATATTCTTTTCTTTCTTTTATAACCTACATGTTATAAATGTAATGCAAGCGTCTCTTTTCTATTCTAGTCTGTCTTCTTTTATTATGATACTAAATTCTCCTTAGTTCTCTTATATTATATGACAGTCTTAGCTTAGGACTACGTGGAACTGTCAAAATCACTTATCATAAAGCCGCTTTACTTTTTATTCTACTATTTGCGCAGTAAATGCAGATCTAGTCGCATTTTCTGTTTATTATTTCTAGTCTTGTCAAATATTTAACCTGATTATGTCCTCTTCTTTAATTTCTTTAATGCTTCATGTTATTCTCTTTTATTCTAGGAAGTAGTTCTATTCTATTTGGTTGGTTGCAAAACTGTACTAAAATCCATTTCCATGTTTTAATACTAAATAATGCCATCAACAATATCTCGTAACTGCAAGATATTTCTTTTATTATTTCTTTAATTGCTGGATAATGCAAAATACAGTAATGTCTTTATTTTGCACTAATTCCAATTTTCTTGCTTTTATTCTGGCAATTACATTTACCGTTTTTCTTACAATATTAAACTATGGAAATGTATTCCCTTTTCTAAACCAGCCAACTAATCTATCACCAATCCAAATCAAGTTATTAAATTTCCCCTTTTTATTTCATTCCCTGAGTTTTAACATAATGTACTGTAAATTTCTCACTTTTAGGCCTACGCCTTTCTTTATAGTTTTTAAGCCTAATATTACTTATATTTAATTAGATTCCTTTCATTTTCCATAAGTAACATTTAAATATAAGTACACTTCTCTTATAAAATTTACAGTTTCAATATAACTAACTAGTAGAACTAATTACTAAAATTAGCTCAAATGTTGAGTTAAAATATTTAACGGAAATCTAAGGATATTATATATCATCAACTTAAAAGATATATAATTTAAATCCACTCACCTGAAAAGAAAACACTTCAAATTCCAGATCTGAATTTTAGTTCAGTTCTATTATGTATAGTCTTCCCCTGTGCAATCTTATTTGGATCCACAAACCAGAATTTGTATGAATTTTTAAATCTAGATCTAATTGAAGAAAAATAAATTGATAAACTAGAAAACCAGATCTGAAAACTCACATTATATAGACAACTTAATTTGGACATCTCTTCTCTAAATCTACAGTTTCTACCTCCAGATTGCAAATCAGAAAACCTAAATCTAATATATGTGATTTCTTAATAATTGGAGGAGAAAGGAAATTGACAGGGGTTCCGCGCCCTTTCCAAAAATTATGGGTTTAAAGGCTAGCCCTACATGTTTATTTATAGAGAGCCAAGGCAACGACATTCGTTCGTTTAAAGCGATTGAAATTTGGCCATTAAAAACAAACAAAACGCATCAGTTTTGACGTGTCTAGCCTTTTTGTTTTATACATATTAATTTACTTCCTCTATTTTTAAACATTATAATTATTAAACGTTTACTTTTAACCGTTGCCTATTCATTCTAATTAGTTTTCATCAATCGCAAATTTAACTCCCTTTATAACACATGTTTATTTTGAAATTCAAACGTTGCTAATTAATGTAAATTAATTTCTTCTAATTGATGATTTGATTAACGTTGCCAACTAATGTTAATTAATTACCTCTAATTGTTGATGTCGATTAGTTTCTTTTATGACGCACATATATTTTGAAATTCAAACGAACGTTATTTCTAGAATTTATACGCACATGTATTTGTAAACAAATATATTTACACACATTTACACTTAAAATTATTTTACGATACGGAACTTCGAACATCAATATCGTTTTCATACAAAGTTCGTTCGTGGCATATCACACATGTAAATTAATCAGAAAATCACCACGAACACAATGATATAAGTTTCAAGGCCATTATCTGACAGTTCCAAAAATGCTCATTTTCAATGTTTAAAATTATTTGATTATTTAATTATCTAAAGATGGGGATGTTACAATAATAATCTAACATCTTAATCCTTTTAGATATCTAGTGAGACCCCGCCGCTTAGCGCAACGGGCTTTCCTCTCACTAGTATCCTAAAATCTTTATAAAACCATATTCTATCCCCTTACATCTACAATGGTTAAAAACATATATTTTTCAAAACATTATGATGATATGCATACTTGAAAATAAATAAGATTTCCCCATTCCCAGTTTAATCTAACAACCTAACATAATTATAGTTTCTATGGTCAATATTAACCTTTTTAGTTTTCATGGATTTACTAATAACCTATGAGCTCCTGCCAGTTAACTTAATTAATTCATGGGTCCCCCATGAACCTATTAGTCATTCCTATAACTAATCACCTTATCCTAGTTTTCATGGGTTGACTAGGAACCTATGGACTTATCTAACTCAATGCACATACTAGTTTTTATGGATTGCCTAGGAACTTACTGATACTTCCATTTTCCACTTACTTATCTTAGTTTTCATGGATTTACTAGGAACCTATTGATTGATGTCAATTCTTAATCTGGATATAGTTTTTATGGGTTTGCTGCAAACCAATTAGCTCCTGCCAAATGTCCTTATGCATAGTTTTCATGCGTTTACTATGAACCTTTTTGTATGCACCAATAACTACCTTATCATAGTTTTTATGGGTTTACTAGGAATCTCTTGGTATGCACCAATAACTACCTTATCATAGTTTTCATGGGTTTACTATGAACCTCTTGGTATGCACCAATAACTCCTTTATCATAGTTATCATGGGTTTACTATGAACCTTTTGGTTTACCTCCAATAACTACAAAGTTTAGGCATCCTATATTTTTGGTCATCTTGACTCCATGTATGCAATTTTACTCATTCAAGAGTTTAAGTAATTTATATTCACTATTTGAGTCAACCCATTGGTTCTTCTACCCTTTTTTCCAAAATACAGTTATGGGTTATTATATGAACATACTCATATTTGAAGAAGTAAAACATTAATTAACAATACAACTCCTTTGGGTTTAAGGTCCTTGAAATACATATCATAAAACATTGTTAACACCTTTAACTTATATTTTTATCAAGGCATTACTTTTTCAAAATTATGTACTTAAAAACCCTTACAAAACTCTTTTATATAAGTCGTGGGTTTTCCTTTAAAAATTAGAGTATGGGTTTTCAAATCTTTTTAAAACCAAACCTTTCGACCTTGTTGAAAGGTCTTTAAAACAACCTTTCGACTCCAAACGTCTTGAAACCATTGAAACCATTCATTAATTCAAACCATTTGAAAGCATTCAACTCTTAAAATATAAACCTTTCAATGACTTATTGGGTTCAAGTTAAAATATGCGGAAGGTCCTCTTTTAAAACCTTTTGACCTAGTCAGAAGGTCTTCTTTGAAAGATTTAAAACATTTCATTTAAAACAATATACATCCGCCTTTTTAATGCAACTCCTTCGAAAGCTTGGGTTACATTTCAATTATAAAACAAAGGAAAATCATCCAAGTCGAAGGCTTTGATATCTTTCGAAAGCAACGAGAGAAGCGGCTAGTTTTAAAACAAGTAAACCTTTCATCTTCGTCAAAACAACGACTTTGAAAGGTTGGAAAAAGCGGCTATAACCTTTCAACTGTGTCAGAAGGTTTAAAACAAAATGATGATTAGTGGTAAAACAGCAGTAACCTTTTGACTTTAAAATCTTTCTTTTTAAACATTTGACCTGATTGAAGGCAACCGAGTCAAAAGCTCTAATTCAAAAGCAAAGCAGGTGAAAGATTTTGGTTTATAAAATGAACGTACCCAACCTCTTTGGCCATCAACCCTTCGACTAAGAACCCTTTAACCTTATCCAATTCATTATGTACCAAGATACTTGATACCATATGTATTGGTTTGACCTTGTCGAAAGCTATAACCTTTCGACTTAGTCGAAAGGTCTGGGCCAAGAGGTTTATTACTGTAAAAGTCCGAAACATGCTAGAAGTATGATTTCTTTGTTTCTAACTTAAAAATGATAACTTTTCAACTAACCTGCATTTGTTTATCAAATTCTCATTGGTTAATAATTCTTTTCAGGAAAATGCTGCCACAAATTTCAGAATTAGATAATAATTTTAAAATATAAAATGCCCCTTCTCCTTAATTAAATATATAAAACAATTAAGTCTCATACCTTAAATTATTTTATATATTTATCAAAACACTTGAGAAAAATCTCTGAAAATCTATTCTAATATGTTTTCCAACATATAAAAATTTCAAACCAAATAATCATTGTTTTTGCCATAAATAACTTATAACCCAATAAATCATTTTCTTCACTAGAAAATTAATAAAAATCCATATAAGCTCAGAAAAATATGAGAATTGAAACCTATCTCCAAAATCATGTTTTCTATAACATAAAATTTTCCCCTGGAATTTAAAAATCATTTCATCTCGGTTTTACCCTAAAACCATGTACATCTACCTTTTGAACAACATTGTTTAATCCATATAAATCGTAAATTAATCATATCATCATTCAATATCATAAAAATAAATTTATCATTAAATCCGAACCCATTTTATGTAAAAATCAAATTAGAGATGTAGAAACTATTATTCACCTAAGATTGGATAAGGAAATTGAAGTTTGACTGAGATTGATTTCTCTAACTTGAATCCTAAGCTTTTAAGTTGAATTTTGGCTCTCTTCTTTCATCCTATTGGCCCACCTTGCTTTCACTTCTTATGGTTAAATTTTTTGTTTTGAGTAAAATGAACGTTTATGACCTAATGAGAAAGGTATAAGGGTGGGAAGTATGATTATTTACCATAATGCCCTTTTGTTTAATTTCCTAACCATTTATATAAGTTCATTAGATTAAATAAGCATGGCCACCTAGTTTATTAATCAACCTCAATCTCCTTATCTACACCATTCTATTTAATTTATTCTAACTAAATCTCCTGAAGGTGTTACACAAGGGGCTATGGGCAACTACTAATATCATGATGCACATCAAAATAATGAATAAAACGGTGGCGCGGATCTGTGATGCAACCCTACGATCAGGCTGCCAGGGCAGATACTGGCCAATCTGGTTCACTCACGAAACATAAAGGAAGTCGGTCCAAGGTAGACGGACATTTAATGTACACAGTTTATGTGTCTAACTAGTAGCCTCCAAACATACTCATCGCAGCGAGCCACAAACAACATACCACGTATTGAATGTCATCTATGAGCAAAAGAATAACTGAATAAATAACACAACGGCATCCCATACCTCTGCATGGTACTAGTCCATTTATTCATTGCTCATACATCACACTCGTCCTTTCTTATTCCATATAACGAGACCAATAAATAACTGAAAAGTGTTACCAAAAGTCCCACACCAGACGGTATCACAAACCGTTTATTTAAATTTCTCATCACATAGAATAAATAATAATAATCAAATAGTAAGGACGCCATCATCATATCATATTAAAATCATCAATCAAATCCACATCAATAGTGAATCGCTCATGTCATCAATATCAAATAGAGAAGCTGAGAAATCAGCAACTCAATACTGATATAAAAATATATTATTCAAGTAAATGAATATAAAATAAGAAAACTAACTACTAATAATAAATCATTGGCAACTTGTAATTTTATATAATAAAATAAGTACCTAGAAATGAACGAAATACAGATTTTATAATACTGTCAAAACTGGGTAGGCATTCATCGCCAAGTATACATGCTGGCAAACGAAACTAGAGCACAATTTAAATACAACAAACAAAAGTATATAAAACAAGCAACTGTGATTCCAAATCCACTTCCATTACCATAATCAATTAGTTAGATGATGATGTAAATTGTGTTTATTTGAGTAAGTATAGCCTATATGTGATTAACATCATAGACTATCAAATTCATTAATAAACTTACATCAACATGCAACTTTCCAATAAGCACAATAAGAGAACATAAGTGATCAAAATATCGAATCTACACGATCAAGAGAGCTTCATTACCCCTAAATTAAAGGGGTTTAGTTTCTCATATTTGTTATCATGTCAACAAATATAGCACTCAACATGAAATAAAAACAAGAAGAAAATGCAAGCTAAGTAAAAAGGGAGCTAATTAAAATGAAATAAAAGCTATTTTACTTGCATAAATAAAAAGATCTACACTACTAACATGAAAGGAAAAAGCATGTAAATAAAAAAAGAGCAAGGATTAAAATTGCATTAAGAAGAAAATTACATAGAGCCTAAAATTAAACTAACCAACGAGGAGGCTTAAAGGCTAAGAGATTAATTACATGAACGTATGGGGTATTTATACATGTTTGAAAACCCTAATTATATTTTTAGGAACTACTCAAATTGCCCTTGAGGAAGTGTGGCCACCAGTTTATCATTAGCATGAATTAATCCTTCACTTAAATGTGCATGTAGCTTTAATCTTTATTCACATCTGCATTGGCTCCAAATAGGTGATCATGGTAAGTGGGTAGATGAGGTCCTCCATGTTGTATGAGTTGAATTATTTCCATCTTCATTCCTTTGTTTTCTTTTGTGCATGCATATTTTCCATAAAACCTTCATGTATTTCCATTCAAATTCCTACAAAATAACATGAAAATTTCCAAGTAAATTTTCTCAAATTAATATATGCACAAAAATGACCATTTTGCCCCTATATGAATACGAATAAGTGACGATTTGAAAATAATTTGAATTTTGGTTTAAACATGTTAAAACAACGTATATGCTCGTTTGTTTAATTAAATTCGATTAAGTATGGAAGTAAAAATATGCACATTTACGTGCACATCAAATACCCCCACAATTATCTTGTTATTCTTCATCGAATAAACTAGAACTAAGATAAATCCCTTTTTGTAAGGAGCATGATTGCATTGAGCGTATATAACAAGCCGTTAAACCTCTAGGTTCCCTAGTAGGATGAGTGTTGTCTCGTGAGGCCTTTCCGCGAATACTACCTATGAAATCTAAATGCGAAGTGTAAAATTCCCAAATGCAAGATTTATTTACAAAAAGATGAATGCAAGTTTTTGAAAATATTTACAAATAAAGGATTTACTTTCAAATTGACATGAATAAATTAAATATAAATTTTGGTCATCGTCGTGAAATTTTAGTCATTTTACTTATCAAAATTTCCAATAAAAATTAAGTTATCATAACAAATAGACTCTAGTTTGGTTAGTTGTTTCCGTTGATAACATAGTGCAACTATGAAATGAATCCATAGTTAATTATCAAAGTTTATCAAAGTGAAATTTTATTGATATTACAATATTTACATATGCCTAACTTAGAAAACTGAGGCCGGATATATGACCCGTGCACTGCCTTGCGGGATTATGTTAGGGGAATACAGTGCGTGGCGAGTGAACACACAAGTGTGTTTACCTATCGACTGCAGACATTATTAATTAAAGAAATTTTACATACATACACCTAACTCGGATAACTGAGGCCAGATAAATCAATCGTATACTGCCTTTCGAGTTACGTGAGTATGGTACAGAGCATGGCGAGTGTACACACATGCTTGTGAACACATGACTCTAGGTGTTTATAAAAATATATATACAATTTTTTTAGGGAGAGAGTTTTGCAAAATCACCTTAGCGCATTTAACTTTATTATATCCTTTTCTTCCAATCCACCACTTTTTAAACAAAGATTTTATTAGGATATACTTCATAATCATCATCTATGAACCTTCCTATATACTAGATAAACCATAGTTGCTTGTAATCAAACTTTATTTTTATTTTTGTTAAGAAAAATAAATTTTCAATTTAATAACCAAAATTCTATATTTATCCTATAGTTTTTTTGTAAAAGCAAATCAATATTCTAAAAAAAAATTCCTTTTTGGAATTTTTTTTAATTTATGAGTTCTAGAAAGAAAATGCAAAATAAAATAAACCATGAAAATTAAAAATTGAAGATGAGACTCCCCCCACACTTGATTTTGACTATGTCCCCACAGTCAACCCAAGTGTAATGAGAAAAATAAAATAAGAATAAAAATATGACATATATTTACATGAAAATGAAAAGATTATTATTTACAAGACATAAGAAAATATGCCATTAAGGAGTTAATGAAATGGCCTTTCAAAGACCAATTCATTTGTGTCGTCAAGTATGCGAGACACGGTTGGAGCTCAAAAAACCAAGCCATAAAAGATTTTGAAGTTGAATGTTGATTTGGAAAAATGAATGTCGTTTATTAAAAACTATATGAGTTGTTTTATTTTTGATGATTTTTGGGGTTGATAAAACAATTGATTAAAGTTTATTTTCACCAATTCGAAATTCAAGCTTATCATTGAAAACTTCTTCAGAATTATTGATTTCAAAATCAAAATGGTGATTTAAATCTTCCCCATCAGAATTTAACAACTCATTTTCGAAAATTCCCAAGAAATTATGTTCATTAAATTTGTCTTCCTTTGTTGGATTATCATCAAATTCATTGCATGTATTAATTTCAAAATCCAAAGTTGTTGTATTCAAAATTTCAAAATCGAAAAAAGAAAGATCAAAATTGAAATCGAGTTTCTCACCCTCAAAAGAATTGAAATCCAACTCAATTATCGTCAAATTTGGTAAAAGGTGGATCATCACTTGACTCGTCGCACGTTGGAATTTGATTTTGTTTCTCACGTTGTTTCGTACAGGTTTCAAACAACAAATCTATGTGATCATTGTAAATTTCATCCATTTTTTCAATAAAATCCAATTTATAATTATTAACCTAAGAATTTTCAATTTGAAATTGTTGAGAGCAAAAATTTTCACCATCGTTGGATCTCCCATTGCCAAAATCATTTAAATAGTTATTTCCATTTTCGTTTTGATTTTGAAATTCATTGGAAAGTTCGAAACTGAATTGGTATGGGTTATAATCGAAATCATTTGAATTTTGAGTGAATTAATATTTTGATTATTTTGAAAACTCTGACTTGAATCATTGCACAAATATAAATTACACAAATCATTTATCCTTTAATTTTGTTGCGTAAAGAGTTCAAGTAAAACGAAATTATTTCAATGCTATTTTCAAGATTTAAGGGTTGATCATCATTTTAAAAACTTTGTGGTTTAAAATTCGAATATTTTATACAATAAGTGTTATTAAAATAGCTATAAAAATTTTGAGTGAAATTATATGGATTATACTGATTTTCACAACTATTGTAAGATTCATGCGAGTAGGGAAACTCGGACATTTTCAAGAATGTTTTTTACTTTTTTTTTTGGATTTTTATAAAGGAAAACTATTTACCAAAAGGAATTTGTTTTTCAAAAGGGAAACTTGATTTTTGTTTTGTTTTTGTATTTTCAATTTTTTTTTGTTTATTAAAAGATTTTATATATGTTTTTGGATTTTTTTGTTTTTCTAAAAAAAATTAGAATTTTTTTGGATTTTTGATTTAAAAATTTCAAAAGAAAGGTTTTAAAAACTAAGTTAAGGAATATTTACAATTGTTTTGGTTTTGGATTTTGAATTTTTTTTTTAAAGATGCATGAAGTAATGCAACTAAATGAATGCAAGAGTTTAATTTCAAATTTTCTATTCTAAGTAGCTCCTAACCCAAAATTGTATAATCATAGTTTATCTTAGTTCAACAAGATAGTTTTCAGCTAGATAATGAATATGGTTTATCAGTACACGAAGAATCATCGTAGCAATGCAACAAAATGTTTAAGTATCTTCAAAGAAACACTCAGTATAATATATATGAATCACCGTAATATTTATAACTGATTATTGCTCTACCGTAGTTTAGACACCAAGAATATAAATTGTCAAAAGAGGACAACATTTTGATATACAATTAAGCCCTAGGTGAGCTCGTGACACCTTTAAAATGTCTAACCGTTATTATTAGCAAATTCTAAGATGAAATGCAAAACTGAAATTAACGTGTATTAACAATGCAATCACGAATGGATTTTGTTTTTTTTTTTTTGAATTTTTCTTCTTCTAAAAATGCAAGCAACCAACAATGCAATGAAAAATAATAACAAGTGATGAAAGCACGATACCAGAGCATGTAGAATTATCATCAAATTATTTTAAAGCGGCAATCTTTTTAAGTAAGCAAGCAACTTATTTTTAGCAACAACTCTTCTCTTTCCGATTTCCTGCTTTGGCAACCTGAAATTCCAAACAATATATACATTCATTCATATATATATATATATATATATATATATATATATATATATATAAATTAATTTTTTTAATATATATGTTTATCAAAGAAGATAATAAAACAAGCGAAAAAACCAAAAAAATGAAAGTAAAACAAATAACATCTAAAACAAGTGAAAATGACAATGTTTGTTTTTTTTAAAGGGAATATACACTTAAAAAAATGAAAATTAAACAAAAATAAGATGAAAATCAACAACCCACCCTGGCTTAGTGAAAAAGAAAAATTAATGCTTCTCAATTAGAAAACTCGTGATTCCCAAACTCAAACTCTTAATCCAACGAACAACACAGAATCGCGAATCCAAATTCATGCTTCTCAGTTAGAAAAATTCACTTCACAGAACCGCGATTTTAAAAGAACAACACGACATTCCCAAGCTCAAATTCTCAATCCAAAGAAAAATCATGTTTTTTTCTTCTTCTTTTGCTTCGTTGACTGATTCATATTTCGGGCTTTTGTTTCTGGCATGAATGGATGGATGGAGTTTGTGTTCAAGGTGAGTCGATTCGAAATTGGTGAAGTTTGGGTTGCAGAAATTGTGGGTTTCGGCGATGTTGTACTGTGTAGGCAAGAGTGGGTAGGCGATTGACAAAAGTGTGTGTGGGATTGCGGATGTTTCAGTGATGCAGAGGGTATGAAGGTAGTTGCTAGGAGTTGTGGGGTTTGTCGAAATGATGGTAAGGAGCTTGGTCGAAATGATGTCAGTGGGAAGAGGTGGTGAGGTTGGTTACTGAGTTATTGGTGGTAGCAAGGTAGATTAGTGAAGTGTTGTAGGGATTGTTAGGTGAAAGTTTGATGGGTCTGACAAGCAATGTATTGATATGAGTGGATGAACTAATAGGACAGTTTGAGTGGAACGGTAGGACACGGTAGGGGAAGGATGTTGTATAAGCAGAAGTTAGTTCAGGCAAGTGAATGGTTGCAGATGTGAGGTGGGTATGTTGTGTTATGAAATGATGTTATTTGTTGTACTGGTGATGGCAGAAGTAAGTTGTAGGCCGGGGAATATTTGCACAGTGCACTGTAGAGAAAATGGACTAAAGGGATGTCTGGTTGTGAACAGTTGTATGACAGCAAGTTGAGATGAAGGAGATGTGTGGAGTAATTCGTATGGTGAAGTGATGTTGGTGATGAAGGGGAAGGCAATTGTTGTTCCGTGAAGTGGTTTGTTGAGGAGCAGTTTGGAGATGAGTGGTTTGGTGATAAGATGGCAGTACAGTGGTTCAGTTAGATGATGTTGTGGCGGGGGACAGAGAAAAAGTGGCACTTGATGTTATGTTCACTGTGTTGGCTGGGATGAAGTGCAGTTCATTGTGTGGGAAGTAATGGTATGTTGTTAGTGGAATAAGAAGGCAGTAAGGTGGAAATTGTGTGCAAAAGCAGTGCACGAAGCAGTTTTGTAGTTGCTGTTGGGTATGTACACTGGGATGCAACAGTTTTTTGATGGGATTGAGCAATTTGGCGATATGTGGGGAAGATCAGGTTGTGGCAGAAGTATTGACTGGGAGTTTCAGAGTACAGTGAAATTTGTGGATAAGCAGTAGTTGGTGGTGGAACAGTTGGTCAGTGGTGATTGAAGTGGCTGGTTGGTGATTGTTTGCGACAGAGGCAGTGGTTTGCATGAGGGTGTGCTGTGGAAGTATTGGCAGGGGTAGATGAGATAGTTGTTTCTGCATAGATATTTGTATGAATGATTTGTGGTATGTGTACAGCGTGATGGAGGAAGATGGCCGGGCTTGTGTACAGCGTGATGGAGGAAGATGGCCGGGCTTGTGTACAAGCAATGATGGTGTCAGAAGTGAGTTGTAATGCTTGATGATGAAGGTGGAGTAGATGTTTGCAGGAGGAGGTCTTCTGGTATCGAGTGACAACAGTGGGGACAAAGGAGTGGTTGTGCTGGTGGTGCAAGTTTATGATGTGCAGGGAGTAGTTTAGGCACTGTGGGGTTGTATTTGCAGATGGTTAGTATGGATGAATGATGTTTGTTGTATGGAGGAGTGTAATGTTGGGAGATATATGTAGTGTTGTCTGAAGTGACGTAGAGGAAAGTGGAAGCTCTGGTGAAGTGGCTCTGTTGAAATGCTTGTGGACGAAATGATGGGAGAATGGGCATGTTTAAATGGTCAGATTTTGATTACTGCGGTTGTTTGTACAGGCAGTGCGCACAACAATGATGGAGCACTGACGTGCATAGTAATGTAAATGTGCACAGAGATGTAAATGCAATGTATAGATGAAATGTATTGAAACAGTGAATGAAATGAATAAAAAGAATGAAAATTTTGTTTTGAAATGTGTAACTTTTTTTTATATATGTAAAAAAGAAATGCAAATGCAAATGAACTAGAAAACAACAAACACACAATCAAAATGCAATCAAAAATCACACAAACACATAACACAAATATATTTTTTATTTTATTTTAAATGCAAGTTAACACAAAAAAAATCAAATGAAAATAATTCGAAAAATAGAAAATAAAACTCAAATCAATTCCCTGATAACGGTGCCAAAAACTTTTTTGATGACCAATTTCCTATCGGATTAGAAAATAGCCGATCAAATTTAAATTAAAATTAACTAGAAGCGCACAGCGTACAATTCTTGTGTGTGTAAGTACAGGTCGATTCACAGGGAATTCTTTAGATTTTTAAATTTCTATTCAATCCAATTAAAGCAAGATTTGAGAGTGTTAAGTTCAAAAAAAATTGTAAAAACTAACAAAAGTTAGAATGGATAAAAATATGAGAGTAGAAGGCAATTTAGAGATAAATCCACTCTTTTGATCACATAAATCAACACAAATGAAATTATGATCTCTCTTTTTGTCATTAGTGAGTTTAGTTGATATGTTTATCACAAGTATGAAATATTTGTGCTACTAATTAGCCCAATATAAATCATCAAACTTTAACATAACCACAAAATCACTTTTTAACTCTCATGAAAATGACAATGAATTTGAAAATAAAATCTATTCTAAGCATAAACTATTGATTAGGACCACCAAATTTTGATTCCACTTCCATTACCAAAATCAATTAGTTAGATGATGATGTAAATTGTGTTTATTTGAGTAAGTATATCCTATATATGATTAACATCATAGACTTTCAAATTCATTAATAAACTTACAGCAACATGCAACTTTTCAGTAAGCACAAAAAGAGAACATAAATGATCAGAAGGTTGAATCTACATGATTAAAAGAGCTCCATTATTTCTAAATTGAAGGGGTTTAGCTTTTCATATATGTTATCATGTCAACAAATGTAGCATTCAGCATGAAATAAAAACAAGGAAAAAAATGCAAGCTACGTAAAAAGAGAGCTAATTGAAATGAAATAAAAGCTAAATAAAAGCTTCTACTTGCATGAATAAAAAGATCTACACTATCAATATGAAAGGAAAAAGCATGTAAATAACAAGCATGATAAGCGGGTAGGTGGGGTCCTCCATGTTGTGTGAGTTGAATTATTTCTATCTTCGTTCCTTTGTTTTCTCTTGTGCATGCATATTTTCCATGAAGCCTTCGTGTATTTCCATTCAAATTGCTACAAATTACATGAAAATTTCAAAGTAAATTTTCTCAAATTAATATATGCACAAAAATACCATTTTACCCCTATATGAGGATGAATAAATGATGATTTGAAAATAATTTGAATTTTGGTTTAAACACCTTATATGTTCGTTTGTTTAATTAAATTTGATTAAATATGAATGTAAAAATATGCACATTTACATGCATATCAAATTGGAATGCGTTTGCCAAAAGAAAGCTATAATCAAAATTTAACAACTGGTATATAAAACACTTGACAACACTTGACAGACTAGAACACACTCAAGCAAACGCCGCTCACTACCACATGGACACACTGATATATATATATATATATATATATATATATATATATATATATTAAAGTTATGTATGTTAATATAAATATCCAAGACGGTCCTTCTTATATTTTAATATATAAATATATATAGGTTTCCAGTTATGTACAAACATAATCTTGCATTATGCCTTGCGTAAGAAATGCTCATAAACTCATCTGGTATTCCAGTAAACAAATAAAATTATAGATGCAAACTCCAGTAGAATGATGTACATGATGACTAAAATGACACAAAATATATATAATACGTGAACAAAGAAAAGATAGACTAGGCAAATGAATACAAAGGAACCCCTTAGATCAATTAAATGAAAAGATGCACAGTGCAATACAAAACAGTAGGAACACATCCCAACTCAACACACTATACACGCATTATTACTAACACCCATGCACAACTAAATATACCAGACTCACACATATATAAACAAACACACGCACACACGCAAGCAAGCAAACACACATACCCATCTATGCAAGCATAAATATAAATGACAGTAAAAACAAACAACAGGGGTACAAGCTTTTAAACACATATACATATACTCACACTGCTACACAAACTATAGCGCAACACGAAATGGAAGCAGAGGAATATCGAATAAATGGATACTCTGAGATAGAACGAGAAAAAGTAAATTTAATTAATGCGACTTCTAAGAGTTTGGAACAATTAGAAAATTACAAAAATGAAACCCTTCATTTTGAACAACAAAGAGCAATTAATCAGGTCCAATAATAAGTTTTCCAACAAACCTTAGAGGGATATATATTAGTACAAAAATATATTTCATAATTTCATTCCATTTAATTATTACTATTGAGCTTACTTATATACTGAAACTTGAAATTGTTTTATACTTACATACAAGAATAAAATATATATAGAATATAAGTATAACTGTAACAACCCGGGGTTTCGTATCGATTGATTATCATCATTTGACGATTAAATCGGTTAACTAATTACTTTCGGGAGTTTTTAATCAGTTGAAAATTCTTTTAAATATTAGTCAAGCGGTTATTCGGTCTTTAAAATTTATGGTAGCCCACGTTTTATTTTAGAGCTGCCTTATCTAAAGAGAATAATCGTTCCACTTTTTCCCATCTATCATTTTCGAAAACCCTAAACGTAAACATACGAAAGAAAAAGAATGGTGGCTCGTCTTTCGTTCGTTCCTCTTTATCAAAAATCTAGGGTTTCTAATAAAATTGAGGCCGCCGACCAAGGTTGTTCGATCGATTTGCTTTGTTGATCGATTGGGGTTGCTCATGGCCGCTTCTAGTTTGGTCGTGCTCTGGAAAGCAAGGTGAGTGACCCTCACATCTAGTTCAATATAGCAGCTTCAGCAGTTTGATTTTGTTTTCGATGATTGATGATTTTTCTGGCTTTGATTTGTACTAGTTCGAACTTGAAGTTTGCCATGGTTTTGATATTTGTCTCCGAGCCTGGTTCATGTAGTCTGGGTTCTTCACTGACCTGTACATGTTGTTTGGTCTCGTTGACTTCGCCTTTGTTTATTTTTGTTGCATTTGGACTGGATTGTGCTTTTGTGCATACTATACTTGATTGCTGAACTGGTTTTGATGCCAATCTCTACTTTGTTTCATTTATCTGGTTTGAATTGTTCGGCTTTGGCATTGTCCTGACATTGATACTGCCATTCCATGATTTGCTTGTATCAGTTCTTGGCCACACTATTTCCTTTGCTATGCCTTGAACTTGACTGTTTGGTTTGAGTTTTGCCTCCGTGTGCTTTGCATTTGTCAATTTTGCATTTCATATATATATATTTCCTGATCTTGAGTTCATTTGCATGTTGTACTAGAGTCTGCATCTCTGATTAGGTCACTATTTTCGGATCTTGAGCTCTTTGATTGTGTGATGTTACATCACTTGTTGTGGCCTCTGTTCATCCACTTGCATTCTGGTTTTGGTTTCTTCATTGTTGAGGCTGTGTTGTCACTGTAGTTGCACCTGTTTCTTGTGCAGTCCCACAAGAGCCCATGTTGTCTGGTCATCATGTAACATGCATTGTTTATATTATTTCTCTGATGCAGTTTACTTTGAATCTCCATTTGCACTCGAGCTAGCCTGTAGCACGTAGTGTTCATGTCATTTCTCTGATGCAGTTTATTTCGCATCTTCATTTGCACTCCAGTATTTCTATTGCATTGAGAAATGAGTCGCATTCATTTGTGTTGAGTCATTTTGTTTGACTGTTGCATTACTTTGATGATGATGCTTCTCGGTTGACATGTGTTTTACTCTTGATTCGACCACGACACTGTCATGGTTCGAACTGCTGCTGTTAGTCCATTGTTGTTTCACTGTTCATTGATAGTTGAAGTATTCCTCGAGTATGTGTCATTTGATTCATTGGGTGGTCCGTTCCACTTATTGTTCTGGTTTCACTCGAGTTTTGTTACAGATCTTCAGTGCACTATGCACTGCTTGATGGGTGTCTGGTTCATTTAATTTGAGTTGATGCAAGTTGATTTTGGTTCGTTGATCTTTTGGGTACATCATCACTGTAGTGGCAAGGCAGTGCACACAAGCGTGTACTGCAGCCACACGGGTATTGCTTTTATTGATATTCTATTTGCTTTTGATTTATTGATCTTTTGCGTATTCCATATGCTATAGTGGCGAGGCAGTACAAGCGTGCGTGTATTGCAGCCCTACTCGAATTGACGTCTTATTGATATTTCTTTCGCATTTTTGATTCATTGAACTTTTGTGAAATTCATCACTGTAGTGGCGAGGCAGTGCATGCAAGCGTGCACTGCAGCCCTATCGGATTTGAAGTTTTAATTGATAGTTCAATTGTTTAAATTGTTTCGTGTGTCCAATATAATATTTTGAATCGTATTTTGATTTGGTTTAATTTGATGATTTGTTGTTATCTAATTATCTTTTTGATAATTAGATTATGAGATTCTAATTATTTATTTAATAATTAGATTTTGTTTTTAATTGTCGTTTAGGCAATTCTGTTGTTTTCTAAATTATCTTCACTAATAACCCTTTTATTTATCTTCGTTGATAAAATTAAATTTATTAGTTTGTTGTTTAACACTGTTACGTGTTATATTTACCGTTATCCGATTTTCTTATATTAAGGATTGGATAGGTGAATTTATTTTGACCGTCGTCTAATTGTTATTTAATTATTATTGCTTCTGTGCATTAATAACTGAGTTTGAATTAGACTGACCCGTGTGTTATTTTCTTTTGAATTTAATACTCGGGTCAGACCGAGTTATTACATGTTGTAGATATCCTACTTTGGATTGCTGATAGAGCTATGAAGTCTTTTCATATCTTTTGGAGTAGTCGTTGTCATTTTTAGTAGTAAGTGTATTTGTATAAGATGATATATATTCATGTATATTATTCACGATAATGTACTTGTATATGTAACTTCCAGAGTCGACAGTAGTAGTTGTATCATATGTACTGTATCACATGTATTGTAACTGACATCAGTTATAAATATATATATATATATATATATATATATATATATATATGAGACTTTTGTTATCTGTGTTCATCATTAGTTTATCTGTGTTATTATTATATGTATTGTCCTAAAATATTATGAACCATCGTAGTTCGTTTTATACTGGAATTGGATACGTCGATGGGAGTAAATAAATAAGAGATGAAAAATTAAAAATATACATCACTCCTATCGAGGTAACCAATACTAGTGTAAGGCCTAACTACGGATGGCCGCTCCTATCCAGCCTTATTTTTCATAATAACAGACAGTATTTCTTTTAATACTCTTTGTTATTGTAATAATAGAGGTGGGACGTCTTAGTTGGTATCAGAGCTTGGGGTTTATGGACATAATACAAAATATAACTTAGATGGAACAAGTGCTACAACTATTTGTCGATGTTTTATTATGCATCGAGTCAAAACTAAAGTTTTGAAATTTTGATGAAATTTTTAAATAGCTTTATTTAAAAATAAAAGTGAAATTGTGTTTGATGATTAAGTAATTTATGTTCTATTTATCAGAGTGCGCAGCGGAAACAGCGAGACTGTCTTCGCTGAGTACAGTTAATAACCTTTTTGATTTAAAAAATCAAAATATGAAATTGAAATAAATTTCATTGTGTTGTTACATAGATGTGTTTATTTTGATTCTTTGAAAATTTAGAATCCGATTTGAGGATCCGAAGCGATGCAGTTATGTGATTTTGTTGTTTTGAATTCTCTTCATTGAAGATATATTTGAATGATTTCTTTGTTCATTTTGTGGTATACGTGCAAATTTGAGTTGCACGTTACTGTATTAATTTTACGTTGAACCGGTGTTTGGTTTTAAACGTATTTTGTTGCCGTTATTTTTATAACGGGGTTTTCACACTGGTGCTAAGTTTTTGAAGCACGGCGTTTTATTGACCTTTTCAATGAATGAAAATTCACTGATATTATATTTTGATGCAAATTATTTTGATGAGACTTTGACGTAGGAATATTACTGCCGCTTAGGCTTCAGTAACCGTCAAATTTTGAAGTGAATTTTCAAGCGGTTATCCCGCGATACTGATTTTGTTGTCCGTTTTTACGGTATTTTGAGAAGTGCAATTTCCTTGTCGAAGTTGGTACTGATGTTGCTGTTTTAATCACGTGTTTTAAAATTGTTTCAAAAATAAAAATTGTTTCCAAATTTTTTACAGTTTACGTTTTCAAAAGAATGAGGAAGCGATTTAAACGTTTCAGCAAAATCGAGGACTATGACCCCTTTCTTTTACTGATTCGCTTAATTCCGGACTTGTCCGTTTGAGAATATAAATTATTACTTTTATAAAATAAATGAAATTGTTTTCAGAAGTTTTGCAGTTTGCGTTTTCAAAAGAAAAAGGAAGCGATTTAAACGTTTCAGCAAAATCGAGGACTATGACCCCTTTCTTTTACTGATTCGCTTAATTCCGGACTTGTCCGTTTGAGAATGTGTAATGTTATTTTTGGAATACACAATTTTGCACTTTCAAGGAAACGATGAAGAGAATCAAACGATTTAGTAAAACTCGTGGTATGGGACATGTGCGTTTGCTATTTCGGTAAATTCCGGACTCGTTAATTGAAATATTTGCTGTTTTGATGATTTTTATGATTTTCGTATGCTTTCGGGCCACTATGTTGGACCTTCGGGTCATATGTTTGGACCTTCGGGTCAATACCAGTACTAGACCTTCGGTTCATTTGTTGGACCTTTGGGTCATTTGTTGGACCTCCGGGTCATTTGTTGGGCGCCAAAAATATAGTACTTGGTACGCTTCGGCCATTTGTTGATGCACGTGCGGCGTAGCTAAAAACTCGCCATCTGATGGGATCGATCCAACCTTTTATGTTGATTTTCTAGTTATCTTAATTGATTCTAGATATTTGTTGTTTCCAATTATCTGCAGGTAATTGTATATTTGTTGATATGAGTTCTAATTATCTTTGTTGATAATTAGATATTTGTTGATTCTGATTATCGTTTTGATAATTAGATATTTGTTGTTTCTGATTATCGTTTTGATAATTAGATATTTGTTGATTCTGATTATCGTTTTTGATAATTAGATATTTGTTGATTTGAGATTTCTGGTTATCGTTTTTGATAATTAGATATTTGTTGATTTGAGATTTCTGATTATCGTTTTGATAATTAGATATTTGTTGATTCTGATTATCGTTTTGATAATTAGATATTTGTTATTTCTGATTATCGTTTTGATAATTAGATATTTGTTGATTCTGATTATCGTTTTTGATAATTAGATATTTGTTGATTTGAGATTTCTGATTATCGTTTTTAATAATTAGATATTTGTTGATTTGAGATTTCTGATTATCGTTTTGATAATTAGATATTTATTGTTTCTGATTATCGTTTTTGATAATTAGATATTTGTTGATTTGAGATTTCTGGTTATAGTTTTTGATAATTAGATATTTGTTGATTTGAGATTTCTGATTATTGTTTTGATAATTAGATATTTGTTGTTTCTGATTACCGATTTTGATAATTAGATATTTGTTGATTTGAGATTTCTGGTTATCGTTTTTGATAATTGGATATTTGTTGATTTGAGATTTCTGATTATCGTTTTTGATAATTAGATATTTGTTGATTTGAGATTTCTGATTATCGTTTTGATAATTAGATATTTGTTGTTTCTGATTATCGTTTTTGATAATTAGATATTTGTTGATTTGAGATTTCTGGTTATCGTTTTTGATAATTGGATATTTGTTGATTTGAAATTTCTGATTATCGTTTTGATAATTAGGTATTTGTTGTTTCTGATTATCGTTTTTGATAATTAGATATTTGTTGATTTGAGATTTCTGGTTATCGTTTTTGATAATTAGATATTTGTTGATTTGAGATTTCTGATTATCGTTTTTGATAATTGGATATTTGTTGATTTGAGAGTTCCGATCATCGTTTTTGATAATTAGATATTTATTGATTTGAGATTTCTGGTTATCGTTTTTGATAATTAGATATTTGTTGATTTGAGATTTCTGATTATCGTTTTGATAATTAGATATTTGTTGTTTCTGATTATCGTTTTTGATAATTAGATATTTGTTGATTTGAGATTTCTGGCTATCGTTTTTGATAATTGGATATTTGTTGATTTGAGATTTCTGGTTATCGTTTTTGATAATTGGATATTTGTTGATTTGAGATTTCTGATTATCGTTTTTGATAATTGGATATTTGTTGATTTGAGATTTCTGGTTATCGTTTTTGATAATTAGATATTTGTTGATTTGAGATTTTTGATTATCGTTTTGATAATTAGATATTTATTGTTTCTGATTATCATTTTTGATAATTAGATATTTGTTGATTTGAGATTTTTGGTTATCGTTTTTGATAATTAGATATTTGTTGATTTGGGATTTGAGATTTCTGATTATCGTTTTTGATAATTAAATATTTGTTGATTTGAGATTTTTGGTTATCGTTTTTGATAATTAGATATTTGTTGATTTGAGATTTCTGATTATCGTTTTGATAATTAGATATTTGTTGTTTCTGATTATCATTTTTGATAATTAGATATTTGTTGATTTGAGATTTCTGGTTATCGTTTTTGATAATTAGATATTTGTTGATTTGAGATTTCTGGTTATCGTTTTTGATAATTAGATATTTGTTGATTTGAGATTTCTGGTTATCGTTTTTGATAATTAGATATTTGTTGATTTGAGATTTCTGATTATCGTTTTGATAATTAGATATTTGTTGTTTCTGATTATCGTTTTTGATAATTAGATATTTGTTGATTTGAGATTTCTGGTTATCGTTTTTGATAATTAGATATTTGTTGATTTGAGATTTCTGGTTATCGTTTTTGATAATTGGATATTTGTTGATTTGAGATTTCTGATTATCGTTTTTAATGATTGGATAACTGCTAATTTTTGTTAATTATGAGATTTTCTAGTCCCTAATTGATTCTAGATTATGTTGATTATATTGAATTGTTTTTTTCTATCTATCTCTGTTGATGATTAGAGTTTGCTGATTATGGAGTTCGTGTTTTTCTGTTTTTCTGGTTGATAACTAGTTGTTTGCGGTTTTGTGATTTGTGATTTGGTATTTTCTAATTGTCTTTGTTGATAATTAGATTTTGCTATTTTCTAATTTGTCGTATCGATAATTAGATATTACTGTTTTGTGATTTCTGTATTCTAATTATCTAATTGATAATTAAATATTGCTGATAATCGTATTTATTCAGTTTTGCTATTTTCTGAATTATCTATTGATAATTAGATTTTGTGGAGAATTTGTGAATTTCTTTTATGAAATTAGAAGATTTCTTTGGTGTTTGTGTTCTTGACCTTTATTTTTCTAGCTTAACCAGATTATGTTAGAAAAATAATTGTTATCGACACCTTTAATTATGAAAATTGCGGGGACGCAATTTTTATAAGAAGGGGAGTCTGTAACACCCGGGGTTTCGTATCGATTGATTATCGTCATTTGACGATTAAATCGGTTAGCTAATTACTTTCGAGAGTTTTTAATCAGTTGAAAATTCTTTTAAATATTAGTCAAGCGGTTATTCGAGCTTTAAAATTTATGGTAGCCCACGTTTTATTTTAAAGCTGCCTTATCTAAAGAGAATAATCGTTCCACTTTTTCCCATCTATCATTTTCGAAAACCCTAAACATAAACATATGAAAGAAAAAGAATGGCAGCTCGTCTTTCGTTCGTTCCTCTTTATAAAAAATCTAGGGTTTCTAATAAAATTGAGGCTGCCGACCAGGGTTGTTCGATCGATTTGCTTTGTCGATCGATTGGGGTTGCTCACGGCCGCTTCTAGTTTGGTCGTGCTCTGGAAAGCAAGGTGAGTGACCCTCACATCTAGTTCAATATAGCAGCTTCGGCAGTTTGATTTTGTTTTCGATGATTGATGATCTTTCTGGCTTTGATTTGTACTAGTTCGAACTTGAAGTTTGCCATGGTTTTGATATTTGTCTTCGAGCCTGGTTCATGTAGTCTGGGTTCTTCACTGACCTGTACATGTTGTTTGGTCTCGTTGACTTCGCCTTTGTTTATTTTTGTTGCATTTGGACTGGATTATGCTTTTGTGCATACTATACTTGATTGCTGAACTGGTTTTGATGCCAATCTCTACTTTGTTTCATTTATCTGGTTTGAATTGTTCGGCTTTGGCATTGTCCTGACATTGATACTGCCATTCCATGATTTGCTTGTATCAGTTCTTGGCCACACTATTTCCTTTGCTATGCCTTGAACTTGACTGTTTGATTTGAGCTTTTCCTCCCTGTGCTTTGCATATGTCAATTTTGCATTTCATATATATATTTCCTGATCTTGAGTTCATTTGCATGTTGTACTAGAGTCTGCATCTCTGATCAGGTCATTATTTTCGGGTCTTGAGCTCTTTGATTGTGTGATGTTACATCACTTGTTGTGGCCTCTGTTCATCCACTTGCATTCTGGTTTTGGTTTCTTCATTGTTGAGGTTGTGTTGTCACTGTAGTTGCACCCGTTTGCTTGTGCAGTCCCACAAGAGCCCATGTTGCCTGGTCATCATGTAACATGCATTGTTTATATTATTTCTCTGATGCAGTTTACTTTGAATCTCCATTTGCACTCGAGCTAGCCTGTAGCACGCAGTGTTCATGTCATTTCTCTGATGCAGTTTATTTCGCATCTTCATTTGGACTCCAGTATTTCTATTGCATTGAGAAATGAGTCGCATTCATTTGTGTTGAGTCATTTTGTTTGACTGTTGCATTACTTTGATGATAATGCTTCTCGGTTGACATGTGTTTTACTCTTGATTCGACCACGACACTGTCATGGTTCGAACTGCTGCTGTTAGTCCATTGTTGTTTCACTGTTCATTGGTAGTTGAAGTATTCCTCGAGTATGTGTCATTTGATTCATTGGGTGGTCAGTTCCACTTATTGTTCTGGTTTCATTCGAGTTTTGTTAAAGATCTTCAGTGCACCATGCACTGCTTGATGGGTGTCTGGTTCATTTAATTTGAGTTGATGCCAGTTGATTTTGGTTCGTTGATCTTTTGGGTACATCATCACTGTAGTGGTAAGGCAGTGCACGCAAGCGTGTACTGCAGCCACACGGGTATTTCTTTTATTGATATTCTATTTGCTTTTGATTTATTGATCTTTTGTGTATTCCATATGCTGTAGTGGCAAGGCAGTACAAGCGTGCGTGTACTGCAGTCCTACTCGAATTGATGTCTTATTGATATTTCTTTCGCATTTTTGATTCAATGAACTTTTGTGAAATTCATCACCGTAGTGGAGAGGCAGTGCATGCAAGCGTGCACTGCAGCCCTATCGGATTTGAAGTTTTAATTGATAGTTCAATTGTTTAAATTGTTTCGTGTGTCCAATTCAATATTTTGAATCGTATTTTGATTTGGTTTAATTTGATGATTTGTTGTTATCTAATTATCTTTTTGATAATTAGATTATGAGATTCTAATTATTTATTTAATAATTAGATTTTGTTTTTAATTGTCGTCTAGGCAATTCTGTTGTTTTCTAAATTATCTTCACTAATAACCCTTTTATTTATCTTCGTTGGTAAAATTAAATTTATTGGTTTGTTGTTTAACACTGTTGCGTGTTATATTTACCGTTATCCGATTTCCTTATATTAAGGATTGGATAGGTGAATTTATTTTGACCGTCGTCTAATTGTTATTTAATTATTATTGCTTCTGTGCATTAATAACTGAGTTTGAATTAGACTGACCCGTGCATTATTTTCTTTTGAATTTAATACTCGGGTCAGACCGAGTTATTACAGGTTGTAGATATCCTACTTTGGATTGCTGCTAGAGCTATGAAGTCTTTTCATATCTTTTGGAGTAGTCGTTGTCATTTTTAGTAGTCAGTGTATTTGTATAGGATGATATATATTCATGTATATTATTCACGATAATGTACTTGTATATGTAACTTACAGAGTCGACAGTTGTAGTTGTATCATATGTACTGTATCACATGTATTGTAACCGACATCAGTTATATATATATATATATATATATATATATGAGACTTTTTTATCTGCGTGTTCCGCATTAGTTTATCTGTGTTATTATTATATATATTGTCCTAAAATATTATGAACCATCGTAGTTCGTTTTATACTGGAATTGGATACGTCGATGGGAGTAAATAAATAAGATATGAAAAATTAAAAATATACACCACTCCTATCGAGGTAACCAATACTAATGTAAGGCCTAACTACGGATGGCCGCTCCTATCCAGCTTTATTCTTCGTAATAACAGACAGTATTTCTTTTAATACTCTTTGTCATTGTGAGCATAGCGGTGGGGCGCCATAATACCTTTTCTAATTTATCTAAAATAGAATATAATATGTATACATATACCGGTAGATGTAAACTCTCATATATATAATTGCATATATCGGTTGTACTCATCTATGCAAACACTATTGAAACATAGATAACGCTAGATAGATCATAAGAAGAAAATACAAAAAATAAGCAACTGAAAATCAGTTTAGCAATAAGTCATAAAGTACAAAAAAATTTATTAAATGATTAATCTACTATGATCCAAGACATGAAACTGTACCGCAATTCAAGGTCCACTATTCAAATATATAAGGTAGAAAGACGCCCATGCATATATGTATGGTCACACACTCATATATATATATATATATATATATATTTATATGTTTATATATTTATATTAACAACACACAGATGATAGCACTCACACTTGATCACCCACGTATTCACTCAACACTCTACTCAATACACTGCTTACACACACAACCATACACACACAGAGTCACCGCTGCACACATATATGTAGATTATATAGATTCGTAGCTATTTCATTCATAGCCTAAAACCCTACCTTGTCTTACCAGGTAGTGATTCCTATCTACTCCATATTAAAATTTTGGTTTAGTTCTCACCATTCTTTATAAAATAAAAATTTCACAGTCGTGAGGTATTTTGTCCAAACTTTTATCTTTAAAAATATGAACTTAGAAACTTTTTCATCAAATTAAAAAATTGCTTGGTTTCCAAAAGAAATCATTAAAAATTTCCCTTTTCTAACTAACTTAATCTTTTTAAGGACTTTCTACAACAGAGATTTACTTCTTTTTAAAATATGATTTTTAACTCAAAATATTTAAAACTCAATTATCATACCAAACTATTGTTTTAAAAGCATCTTCTATAATTTTAAATAATGAAAATTGAAGAAGACAAGGATAACTTTCATCCTATTATTTTTCTATCACTCATGTTATCTCCATTTTCACCCTTGACAGAGATTTTTATAGCACAAGAAGGGGACTTCTAAAGATATTTGTAATTGCAATATCTATCTAAACATCTATTAAAATATATGTGCAACTACTACATATCCATGGAATTTATTTACTCTTCCTATCCTAATCCTATTATTTTTATACTACGTTATTTCTAAATAGATTACCAATCATGTCCAAATGTTATTTCTACTTAAATTGTCGGGCATCCTTACCCTTCTATTCTCCGTACCTCATTTGAATCAAGTACCATTTCCTTATATCCACCCAAATAAGAATTTTAAAATGCAACTTCCAAATTTACAAAATAGGAAAAATCATCGATCGCAGCCTATGCTCTATTTACATTTATTTCAAAAAAGAAATATCCCTTTGTCAAAAACCTTTAGATCCCAACCTTTTGGCTTATTCAATTTTTACACTAAGAATTTTAAAATTGAAAAATCCTTTTTTTACCAAAAACCTTTAAATCGGAAGCTTTTGCCTCAACAGATTTTCAAATTATGAATACCCAAATTTCCTTGCTTTTTCAAAACAATTGACTTCCTTATAAACCCTTTCAAAAACCCATTCAAAACATTTCAAGGAATTCTCAAAAATCATTTTATCAAATTCTTTCACAAGGGGTTGGACTTAGAAATGGACTTTAATTGTCCTATCTTTAGGACACTCCTTCCCTGCTCATCCTTAACTCATCTCCTTCAAAAACCCGGCTTAACTTCTTGTGGTGATTAGTGTACACCTTCTTGTGGGAACTTTCTCCACTCCTTCATACCTTGCTTCTAGATGCTTGCAACATATAAGTTCTTACTTCCTATTTTTATTGATGAAATGTGCATCTTCAATTGGCAATCCATCAAAATCCATAATCATAAGGTAGTCTAGTCCCAACAAAGAAGTCAGGTATCATCCAACCTCTAGGATTCTTCTATATGTTGTGCTCATGCTCTTCTTGGTCCACTCCTTACGATTGGACCTCCGCTCGTGGGCTATTTGGGGTAAGATTATAAATTAAACTCTAATTATTTTTCTAACTCATAGTCGCCTCATTCATCTTTTTGAAATAAGGTCGCAACTACTTATACAGTTGAAATTTATAAAGTTAGGCATATAATTTTTATATATAATTATAGGCAAAAAAAAAATTCTCTCAGTTTATCCTAATTCATATGATCGACTAATCTAAGTTTTGATACCAAATGCAACAAGCCGCACTTTAATAGACCAGAATTTCGACTAAACGTAACCCGTCCATTACGGTACGGATCATTGGTTTTGGTAACCTTTAATAAACATAAGCATATTAGAGAGCGATTAAAATAAACTCATAGCGAATTTGAGAAATTTGATAGAATATACGCATTGACTAGGGCTTCTGCCTCGAAATATCATTCCTTGCATATTTAATTGCCTTATCAGTGCCGAGCATGAATAATAAGACTTCACCATCAGTAGTTCCTGTCTTGCTCTAATGTCCAGTTCTTTTAAAATTAACATGTGGGTTGCTATTAGGAAGAGGGTCAAAACAACTTTCTGGTGATTGGAAAATTACAAACTTTACCCATCCAATTAATTTATTCCAAATGGTTTCCATTTAAGTATTATGTTTATTAATTACTACTAATCTATTTAGTCTTATGTGCACATATGATATGCTTAGCTTAACCTTCTCTAAGGTATCATTACACACACACACATACATGTGCACATACACACATATATTCATATATACCTAAACATTTCACTACCCAAAACCCCGACCATTTAATGCTTCAAAATAGAGAGGAGGTGGACCCATCGATCATTTAATACCTCAAGTCCCTAAAATAGGCCCTTCACAATGTCAATGCTAGTCAATCAATCTAGTTACAGAAATCAATGACCACTATATACGGCTCTATAGTATAATATATAATTTAATTACCGTACTATTAACATAACTCAAAGACTCATCTAAGGGTTAACTAACCCACCCCCGGTAAAATAATTTTCGTCTAAACATCTACTTTGAGCTTTGTGAGTCTTCCATATGGATTCTACACCAGTAGGAAATGAAATCCGTCGGGGAATAACCCAAGTCTTTACTACCGCTCGCTCCAGATCACTAGTGATTATAGCCTATATGCTAGATCTATTGCTAAATACCGATACTAACATACTGACATAGCCCACCGACCTTCCACAGCTGACACCCCTTTTAGACTAACATAAATAAGTCAAGGAAAATGCCCATTTATGTTACTTACTCCCTCTTATTGGATATAAAGCAGGCCCTATTTCCTTAAAAGCACCGGGCCAATCAATACTTCAAATCCGAGGTGAATCCTCAGTATATTTTCCTCTACCTATCTATAACACATCTCCCTTCCCCATGGGTCTATGGTTAGAGATGTTCCACATCAGAAGTAAGTGTACACAACTGCTGGTAGCCACCAAGTGAAGGGCAGACTTCTGTTGTCCAACTCTAGTAGCCTCACATCCCAACCCACTAAACCAAACCTACCACCGAAAGCCTAAGTGTTGGGCTGGGACCAATAATTCATGCTTGTCCTAAATGTATAGTTAAAGCTATATAATTTCCTGCTATGAAAAATATATTATTTACTATGTATATTTAATGGTATTAACACTTACTTGTTCATTACATAATTATTCCTAATTTATATGCTTAAGCTCTAGTTTCCTTATAATATCTAATAAATGTCTATTACCTATAGTAATTGGTCATTTATGTCAAATTAGGCAATCACCAATCAATTCTGAATTAATTCATTTAATCTATTTACCACTTTCAAAATCCATTTATTATGCCTATTCTGTTTCCATATCAATGTCGTATTAAATTCCATAACCAGTCCTTATTCAATTCCTTTTTAACACTCTATTAATCATAAATTTATTTCCCATTAAATCTATAATTAATGTCTATGAATCCTAATCATGTACTTACTACGTTGTTAATAACTAGTATGAATATCATTGTAAATTACGCTATATATATGTTTGATCGTTAAGCGCGGTTATAAGTCTTTATTTTTTTTATATTTATAATTCTAACCATTAATTTAAACTATAACATTCCTTATCACATTTTAATTTTTCAGAGATTTCTTTTCAGAAAGGATTACCACTATAACTTTCCATAAATTAACCAAAAATGAGATCTTTGCTTCATTTGAAATTACAATGAATTATTTCTTTTCTTTTATTGAAATAGATAGTATAAACTATCAAAAAATATATTCATATCTTACGCATCTCTTTCCCTTTTTGGAACACCCCTTGTTAATTCAAACAACGCGCTTTTATACATATTTTGAAATCAAATAATTTATGGAAATTACGTGGAATCCGCTCCAAATAAATCAAAACATAAAAATTTACATTCCAAGTCAACTAGGGTAATCTAATTTACAACCTAATTATAGATTTGGAATAAGCAAACATTATATAATACTAAATATTTGTGACTGGGTTTAAATTTCCAGACTAAGTTATACATACTATTCCTATTCAATTTACCTATTGTATTAAATATGGAGGTGGTATTCCTATACATTTTTTTAAGCCTACAATTCATCAGACCTTATTTAGGCATAATAATTAAATAAAATCCAACGATATAAATTTCAATGATATAAATAAATTATATAATTTTTTACTCGCCTTTAAGCTTTCCAAATCTTCAAATTTGAATCCATTCCTTTACTTGACTGCTTTTCCTTTCTAATCCAAAAAGATATGTATAACAAGATGTATATATACTATTAGAATTATAGATCTGAGAAAATATTTGGGGTTAAGGAGAATATAGATTTATACTTATAAAATTACATTTTTTCCACAGTATTGATTCTCTTCTTCTCTTTTATTTTCTACCTTTATCCGATTATAAATTTTTAGAAGTAGTGGAGAAGAGAAAATGGCAGAGCTTCATTGCTTAGATAAGAAAATATGAGAAGAGAAGTGAGGATTAAGCCTTTATTTATGGTGCACGAATCAATCGTAAACGTTAGATTAAAATAATTAAATCTAGCTCGTTTTCCCTGGTTCAAACCCAAACCGTCACCTTGAAACAGGTCGACCAACCCAAGGAGGGGGTCGACCGCTGGGGTTCCATATTTAATGTTATTTATTTTCTTTTTCGTTTTTAATTATTTTTGCTCTAGAAACTTCAAACGCTGATAACCTTTTCATTTGAGCTAAAATCGCGAAACTCCAAATATGAAAGTTGCTTAAAAAATCGCCACAAAAACAATGGTGCAAGTTTCATGGCCAAATTCCAACATTGCTTAAATTTCATTTTTGGAGCCTTATTAATTATCTATGATTATGGTTTATTTTATGAATTTTTACATTCCTCCCTTTAAAAGAATTTCATTCCTGAAATTCCCTAAAGGTTGAATCATGTAACATGGCATGCAACCAATCCAAGCTATCCAACCAATTAATGTACAACCAATTTTGCAACCAAATGTATATAAGTGCATGGTGTATAACAACATATAAACATATATGCAGAATGACTGTAAATTGGCACCTCCTATATGAATGCATTCTTTTTGAAAATATTATGCAAACAACCTAAATATACTGGAAGTAGTATATGTATGCAAGTTTTCAAAAATCCTTTTTCAAACAATAATTTCCACACTTCTGCAAGTAGGTATGGTTCAACCAATTTTACATCTAATCCCTATCACCCAAAATCTAGCACATAATTTCAACATCAATTTTTTTTGAAAATCCAGTTTATGAATCTATACTCCTATGTCGGAAAAGGAATTCATACGGAAAATTTTATAATTCTACCCAACTTGTGGATACCTATTCCATTGTATCTTAAAACCTTCTCTTCTACCCCCAAAACTTTTCTAACTTCTCTAAGTACAATTTGCATAAGGAGTTTATTTTTGGATGTTAAAGCATAATTACCCTAAGCGCAAGTTTTTGTTTACTATCAACAAGGTATGGAAATAGAAATTCTAAAGCTAAAACGGTCTTTTCCCTTATTATTATCTACATTTTGTATACTGTCACCCTTATCAGATAGTAAAATTTATACTTACTAATACGTCGATGCTCCATACATTAGTATGTGGCATTTTGTAACGAACTAGATTTTCGACCCTCGGAAATCGGCACTAATACGTTCACTGTATCACATGCCGGGCAATCGAATGCTGGAAAACCCGATTGTTAGAGGAAAAAGAAAGAAGATAAGAAGAAAACTAAACAATATAGAATCTCACAGCGGAACGGATAATCTATAATATATCATAAATATTTACACAAAAACAAAACTGTAATATATATATATATATATGTTTATCAATTAGAGTATACTAACCTATTTCAGCCTAGACGGTTATAATAACCCATCCTCACAATTGCTGATAACACAATAATGAATACAGCGGAAAATATAATCACTTATGTGAATATGTTTCTGGGCCTCCAACTCATCTCTTGAAGCTCCAAGTATCCAAAATAATCTATAATATACTCGGTCTGACCCGACCATTATAATAAAATAACACCCGAGTCAGTCTGAAAAACCAACATGAGAAAACACACTCAATTTGAATTATTACTGTTACCAAAATCCTTTGAAACAAAGGTATCTCGTAAGACCACATCACACATCACACATAAACACGATTGCTTTTTACCTTAAGATAACCAAAACCTTTTATATCAAAATCATATGATATTATAATAGCGTCTAAGTACAAATACTTATCAAAATAGCTGAAATGCTTGCATCTCACATTTCAATGTAATTGGAAACAATCAAAACCGTACAACGCTTATTAAAGAATGGATTCCATACAATGACTATGACCACAACACTGGAAAGTTCTATAGATTCCATGATTGCTATGACCACAACCCAATGAGTGCTTTCACTTACAAGACATCACTGAGAAGTTGATCAGAGAGAGGAAGTTGGAACAGTTTGTTCGTGCGCCGTAGGATGGAGGTGCGGGCCCATCTAACCTGAATCAAGGTCAAGGCCATGTTAGGCCCGAGGAACCTATTCGTAGAAGTTGGTTATAAATTGTGACGATCTGGAATTTTCAAGCAATAAAAATCGGAATATTTAAGTGATTTTAAGTATTCAATAGAGCACTTTTAACTTGAATTCAAATATTACAATCTATTTGATAATTAAATTATTGAATTAAATAATTTGAAATGGAATAAAATATGAAATCTGAGATTTTAAGCCTATTTAAAAATAATTTGAAGGCTTATAAAATTTGTATTGATAATACTGGGGAAAATAGAAGTGTTGAAATCAAATTTAAGGATGGTTTGTTAAGTTTTGAAATTTAATATCGTTTAAATTGAATTTAAAAATAGCTTCCGAGGCGCAGTCTCGGAATTTAACGAAACCAGTTTCATTTGGTCCATAATATTGAATTATTATCGGATTTCAATTTTCGTGGCATTTGGAGTTGTTGTGTGAGCGTACGATAAGTAAACACATTGAAATTTAAATAAACTTTAATTGATCAAATCGTTGTCATCAGTGCCTTCTTGAATACGCTTCCCTTTTTATTTTTCAGCCGACTTTCTTTCTCTATCATGCATTTTCCTTCTCTGTAACTTCTTTTTTTTTCAGAACACTGCAGCAAACATTTTTCACGCGATTATGAGATCTTGCCTCCCCTTTCTTTTTTTTAAAGGGTAAACACTCCTTGATTTCAAACGAATTTTTTTTAGAGATTTCAATGGCCGTTCTTCCTTTCCCTAATCAAGTCATGCCGAATGTTTTCAATCAAAATCGCGGCCGAGGTAGGGATGCTTCAGATTGACTGATCGAAGGAGTGGAGCGTTCTCGTGTCGCGAGATTTAGGGCTTCGAGTTGCGATTGCTTGTAGGGTTCGCGAGGCGACAATGGTCGCGACTTCTGGCAAGCACGAGGGGGACGACACGGCAAGGGTTGGAGCCGCGGTGTTGGCTATTGTGGACGGTGCAGTCGAGTCAAGGCTAGGGTCGGCGAACTTTTAGGAAGGGACGCGAGCAGGTAGTAGCTTAGGGCTCGAGTGCGACCATGAGGTATATGTTTTAATTTAAAATTTAATAATACTCGTTTATGAATACATATGTATAGTAAAGGGAAATTATATATTTACAGTAAGTTATATGATAATTCTGTTTTAATAAATAGGATAATGGAAAATTTTAGTTTAGAATTTAATATATATATATAGGTATATAAGGTTTAAACGGAAAATATATGTACATATATGATGCTGAAAAGAGAAATTTTTATAGGTTGAAGAGTTTACCCAAAATTTGGTTTACGATCTATGTAGATATTTTTATAAGTACATATGTAATTTTAAAGGAATTTTTTTTTACGTATTTACATTTTGAGGCTACTAGTTATTAAAAAAAATGTATTATGATGATTAATCTATTTAATAAATTTATTTAATTATGGCAGCCACTAAATATTTTATTAAAAGCAAATTTGTTTGAAATTTAATTATTAGTTTAAAGCAAAATTATTAGTTTAAATTAAATTAATAAATGACAATTGATTATTCAATTAGTTTGGATATTAATAAAATCACGTAATATTTATTCAAGGTTTGAAATCTGAAAAGAAACAAGCTGGGTTAGGTCGGACTGCAAATAAAAGCAAAGGTGAGTTTATCTCACTCAGCCGAATTTTAATTTAAAATTAAATTGATAAATTTAAATAATTGATTGTATGGTTGAATTGATTGATGTGATATAGTGTAGTATAATTTGAAATTGGCTTATTATGTGATGCTAACGTCTGTGGATGCAGGGAAAAACAGGTTGGAGGGATCCAACTGGACCCCTCAACTTTTATTTAAATTATTTAATATTATCTGTTCTGATTATTTGATATTCTATAATGAATTATGTGGAAGTATTGAATGCTATGCCTTGGTTGATATAATTGAGTATAATGAATTACCAAAGATATAAATTTGATTTTTGGAAATGAAAATAAAAGAATTGAAATTGCAAGTAAAATAATTATAGAATAAATTTAAGAATGGCTTGGAAAAGAAATAAAGTGACTTTAAAATTCTAATAAATGAACCCTGAGAATGGAAAGGAAAATTAAATAAACAGAAAGTTAATGAATTTTAAAATGCAGTATTATTAATTAAAAAGAACAAACATTTATTTAGAATTTAAGATTTGGATTATTGAAAGAGTAAAGAAGAAAAAATATATATAATAATAATAGTAATTTGAAAATGAACCGATAAGTAAAAAGAACTTATTTCAAATAAAATAAATTGGAAATCAGTTTTGGGGAAATTGATTTAACTGATTGAAGTTGGAATTTTCTCTGGATGGCCAAGTATATGTTTTTTGTAACAACCCGATATTTTCGTCAATTTTCAAATTGAAGTTTTTAAAATTTAAATTACAAATGGTTATAAAGTTTGAGGGGCTTTGATTTTTTTTTTTAATAGTGGTTCATTTGTTTTGGTTTCGGTCCAAACTTTGGTTTTCAGTAGTTTGTTGATAAACGTTCGATCTCTGTAGAGTTTACTTGGTTTTCCATAGCGTACCTGTGAATTAAGAACAATGCTATCAGAAAGTGTGAATAATTATTATAACAATCAAATTGCACTTACTATTAAACAAACAAGCTAAACCCTTAACTAAATTATTTATTAAATATAAACCAGCCCAACCAAACTGCCTCTCCCATTTCAGCCCAAAGTACAAATCGCAACTCATTTCTCAGCCCAGCCCACAATCTCCCTTTACCTTTTCTTCGACTTAAACCCATCCCCCTTTTTAATTCATTTTTCTTATTCGTTCGTTTGCTAACCTAAAACCACCGAAACAAAATTAATGGCGGCCCCCTTTTTATTTTTTCTTCAATCGTTCGCCCCTCTTCTCAGTTCGTCTCCAAAACTTGGGGCTTCTTCGATCGATCGTCACTTCGACTTTGCTATGGCTGCTAGGGTTTGCGGCCACTTGATTTAGCTCGCCGTTGCTTCGATTCAGGTGAGTAAAGTTATTTACTCACATCTAGTTCAGACTCGGGTTCGTAGAGTTTTAAATGCTGTGATTTTTGTTTGTATGATATTTGGTTTAAATCATCTTGCTGATTTTTGGTGACTTCGGTCATTTGATTTTGGGTTTACACATTGATGATTTTTGACTTCAACTTGAATATATTTTGACTTTGGTGAAGTGGTTCTCGTTTCTGTATATTTGTGTTTCTTTGGCTTGTGCATTCCATTCTCATGAGTTCTTATCGGTAGTATATCCTGATGCTCTTGAACTAGTCTGCAATGTCATGTTTGATTTTGATGGTTGTTGCTGTGTTTCATCATGATATGCATTTTGATGCTCTTTGAGTTGCAGTGCTTCATTTCTGGTGACATGTGCATTTGTCTTTGCACTTGCATACTGTTGCCTGTTGCAGTTTGGTTACTTGTGTACATACTTTGTCGAATTCACTCGAGTAGTTTGGTTATTTGAGTTTTCACTACTACCATGTGTCACTATATATTGTTCCGAGTCCATATGCATCATTAATCTGGTTGGTCTGCAGTTCCTTGTGCCACCTCTGTTCACTTGAGTTGCTGCAGTGTGCATATAGGGTTATTTATAACCATTTCATTTTGAGGCCGTGTCATTGATGTTGGTTTGCATTATTCATTCCTCAGTAGCATTTGGATTCGACAATCTTGTTAAGTTCACTTGAAATCCCTATATGCATGTCATATGGGTTTGCTTTGTAGTACACATAATGCATGGTCCTGACATTTTTAAATTGTAAAGTGTAAAATGTGTGTAGCTTGTTCTCCCTAGCATCAAGTCCTACATACCATAACTCATGTACATTTGTTCTTGCTTCATTTTGGAAGTTTCAGTTTCATGTAGTGTTACTGTGCCTCGAACTGTTGCCATCATGTTCATATGTATTTCTAATTAAGTTGCAATCTCAGTTTCATGTAATGTTACAGTGCCTTGAACTGTTGCCATCAAGTTCATATGCATTTGCTTTGTGCATATGCAGACTATGTTGGTGTGGGTTTATGCCTTCTTACTTGTGAACTGGTCTTTGACCATTTACTTGTAGCCGACCATTCATTTGTTACATGTCCCTAGTTTTGACTTGTATTCAAAACTGATCTGTTTCATTATGGTTTCATGCCTTGTAGTTGCATTCCATTCCATGTTTATATTGTTGCATACATTCCTTACTGTCACTATGCACTGGTCCATTGTTTTAGTGAAGTCTGACTTGGTTGTGAGGTTTCCAGTGATTTAATTCCATCCTGTCTGTTCATTTTCTTACATCATTGGGTGGCACTTGCTATCCAATTAACATGTGCTCTTCCTTCATATGGTCTGTACACTGTGAAGCCTCATGATCATATATATGCGTGTGACTGGGTATACTTGTGGACTGGTCTTCATTTGCATTGTGCAGTAGCTTGAACATTTAGCTTGTTATATTGGTTATCTTACTGGACTTGTGGAGTTCTCTGTGCACTACTGCACTGTTGTTGCTGCCGCGGTTGTGTTGAGTCACTGACTTGACCTCTGCAGTTCGTAAGTGACTTAGCTTTGTAGTTACGACATGTTTCTCTTACATGTTCTTATGTTTGTGCATGTCACTATTCAATTTTTATTGCACCTGAGTTTCATATTGATTTTGGAATTTCACCTGTGTTGAATCCGTCTTTTTATTTTGGGTTTGACCTTGTGTCCGATTGTGTACATCATTACTGTAGTGGCAAGGCAGTGCACGCAGGCGTGAACTGCAGCCACACGGTATTGAGTTTTTGGGTACGACATCACTATAGTGGCAAGGCAGTGCACGCAAGCGTGAACTGCAGCCACACGGTATGGTTTTGTGATATTCTATTTTGTTTTGATTTATTAATCTTTTGCGTAGTTCATGTGCTGTAGTGGCGAGGCAGTACACGCGTGCGTGTACTGCAGCCCTACTCATCTTAATATTTTAATTGATATTTCAATGGTTTGAACTGTTCTGTTTATTTCAATTCAATATTCTGAATTGCATTCTGATTTGGTTTAATTACTGTCGTCTATTCATTATTTGATTATTATTGCTTCTGTGCACTAATAACTGAGTTTGAATTAGACTGACCCGAGTATTATTTTCTTTTGAATTTAATACTCGGGTCAGACCGAGTATTTCAGGTTGTAGATATTCTGCTTTGGGTTGCTGCTAGAGCTATGAAGTTCTTTCATATCTTTTGGAGTAGTCGTCGTTATTTGTAGTAGTCTGTATGATTGTATAGGAAGATATGTATTCATGTATATTATATACGTTAATGTACTTGTATATGTAACTTCCTGAGTCGACTGTTGTAGTTGTATCATATGTACCGTGTCAAATGTATTGTAACTGACATCAGTTATTGTATATATGAGAATTTCTGTTTTATCTGTGTTCCGCATTTATATTTATCTGTGTTATTATTTTATATTTGCTGTTCTAAACTATTATGAACCATCGTAGTTCGTTTTATTCTGGAATTGGGGTATTTCGATGGGAGAAAATAAATCAGAGATGAAAAATGAAAGAATATATATATATATATATATATATCACTCCTATCGAGATAACCAATACTAGTGTAAGGTCAACTATTGATGGCCGCTCCTCAACAGCCTTATTCTCCGTGCTAGTTGACAGCACTACACCGTAGTGTTCTTGGCTAGCGTGGGTATAGAGGTGGGGCGTCACATTTTTAAAAGGTAAAATTGCAAATATAAATTAAATGTTTTAAAGTTGTTTTTAAGGAAAGCAAGTTTTGTAAAAGTTACTATTTCTATTATTTAAAGTCTAAAGTAAGTATTTTCTTTAATCTATTCTAGCAGTAATTATTAAGAAGTAACTTAGTATTTTGTTTTAAAGGTAGAAATCTAGTTTTATATTTTATTAAATAACCTTATTTCAAATATTCATATAGTATGTATTTTTAACAAATTATTAAAGTAATTTTAACTTGAATGTTTTAAAGTATATTTTTAAAAATAAAGTGACTTAAATTAATTTAGAAAAATCTAGTTTTGTGCTTGGTGATTCCAGTGGAAATAGAAATACTTGGAATTTATTCTGAGAAAGGCAGATAGTTTTGAAAACTGTTTTCACAGGAATTTGAAAAGTGAAAATATATCTTGTGAAGATAATTTGAGGTTAATAAATAATTTGGGAAATTATTTATTGTTGATGGATGTTTATGAATATTAATTGATAGTTAAATAACCGACTATCAATATTGGCCAAATGCGTTAATCGTTTCGAAAAGACCGAGGTCGAGATTTATTTCTCGAAAACCACTTCGATCCGGTTTGTACGTTTCGTGAAAACGATTTTGGATTCGAAGATGGAGCAGTGAAGTGCAAGGGCTAGTCGCTACTAATCCTGAGGATATTTCCAAAATGGATGTAGTAGGAATAGTGCCTTCGGTTCTGTTCGAACCCGGGACGGACTTGTATGGATGAATGCTTGCGAAACATCGTCAGGTGGACGATGGGCATTCTAAGGGATTTGTTCTAAAAAGGTAACGCTTAGCCTCATGCCTCATCAAATGGGAATGACTGAAAATCAGGGGTTATGCAGCAAGGCTAGTTGGGTAGCACCCAAGCAGGGTGAGGTCATTCCAGTCTAGATGTCCCTTTTTATTTCGGTTTAGTAGGCGGTTGCTGATCCCAACCACGGGGTGATCTCACTCGGGATTATCCAATAAGGGGTAGTCCCGGTCTTGTGTTGCAGGGGAGTGGGCGTACTCCTCGGTACGGTGATCTAGGCCCCGTACTGTGACAGGTGGTACCCCAGTGCCTAGTTATTAGTTGGACATCCATTCTCCCTACGAGCCTTGTACGAGTTTTGTTTGTATTACCCACTCTGTGGTTAGTAGCTGGAATTTAATAGATGTAACAATTTCGGCTATTTTATAAGTATTTGTATATAGACCCTATTATAATATCAGAGGATTTCTATTAAAAGTGTTTTAGCTATCGTAAGATAAAAACCCGACATGTTGATTTGTGGCGTGGTCTTACGAGATGCTTTTGTTTTCAAAGGAGTTTTGAAACTTTAATAATCAATTGGGTGTGATTTTCTTATGCTGGTATTCCAGACTGACTCGGGTGTTATTTAACTATAATGCTCGGGTCAGACTGAGTATTATAGGATACATGATATGATGCTGTGGAGCTCAGTAGACAAGCTGGATGGCGAACATACTTGTTTATATATATATATATTCCGCTGTATTGAGTTGTCGTGTATCCATTTGTGTGATATTGATGTTAAGCTGTGATTGATGTACTCTGATGATGTAATATATATAAACAAAGATATTTGATGTTTGAGTAAAGAGTATTTATTATCTATTATATTTTATTCCGCTACGATGGTTAGATTCTGTTGTTGTTTTCTATTTTCTTCTTCTACCTCTTCTTCTTTAACCCAAATGGTTCGTATTTCTGTACACCTTGAGTTGATTTGGGTAAAGTAGTGTTGACTCAAGGGGTACGGATTTGCAGGCTGTTACACTTGGTATCAGAGCTTAGGTTGGTGATAACCTTGGCTCTGGTGGAAAATTACTCAATTAGAGTCCGTAGTACTCTAGAATGAGTTTGAGCGTATTAATAAATATGAGCGCGTATTTGTTAGTGAATATAAATTATTTTAATATTGTGTTGATTGATTTATTGAGTGGCATATGAACCTTCGTCGGCACAGTCTCGACAACTGTATCGAAGGGGTTTCTAAACACTTGAATAGAACAATCGACACGGTATTGTTTTAAATGTGGGTAAATGAAATAATTTTACCCAAAAACATATTTTGATATAAAGAATAGTTTTTCAAAACTATTTAGCTAATATATGGTTGCTTGGCTGTTAGAAATGATGATATTAAAGTATTATCATTGTTAAGTCGAAATTTAACTAGAAATTGAAATATAACTAAAATTTAAGGGAATAAATTCATTATAAAATGAAATTTATAAATATGAATTATAAATGTAAATTATAAATTGAAATACAATCAAATGGAAATTTGTATAAACATAAACTATACAAATGCATTATACTTAAAATTTGAATTAAAACAGAATTTGAAAACTTTAACCCGGAGATTTTGGAAGTATTTTGAAGATAAATGGTACTATTGTTGTTTTTGGGTTATTTCTGAAAGGAGATTTGTTTTAAAATGGATTTTGGAAGAGATATAGCATTGAAATCACTTGGATTATTGGGAAATAATTCTGATGATGACGGCTGCATCATCAGTATTTATTTTCGAATTTCTAAGTGACGGATTGCTACCAAATTGATTTGTTCAGGGAAACCTATTTGTTTTTGAAAACCTCAATGTAAATTTGTTGAGAATAAAACCAAGATTGGTTTAAATTTTTTGAGAAATGTGATTTGAGATGTTGAAGATTTCATAATGATTTGAAACCAAAGCCGGAAGCTTAAAAGTCCTGATGAGATAGGTTGTAAGCTTATAAATTGAGATGATTTTTAAATCAGGAAGAGAATATAAGCTTTGAATGTTGGAATTTAAATTTAAAGAGAAAAGTTAAAAATGAAATTAACTTGGATTGGGGAACAAAATTTAACTGGATTGAAATTAATTGGATAGGCTGAAAATAATATCCAGTTGTATTCGAATCAAGTTGAAATTGAATTGAGTTAAATGAAACTGAGTTAAAATAAGATTGAATCGGAATAAGAATTCAATTGAATTAATGAATGGAATTAAATTCTTACCTGAACGAATGGGAAATAAATTGGATAAGGATTGGAATTGAAGTAAATAAATTAGAATAACTTATAAAAGAATTAGAATTAAATTGCATGGAATAAAAATACGCTTGGGATATAAATAAGCATATGGCTTGAGTTAAAATAAAAGAATATATTCAAGCCTATGATAAACGGAATTGTGAAAATAATAAGTTGTGACTTATTAGATTTGAAAAGTGGGATAGAAAACCCAAAATAAATATTTTTGATGAATTGAAAAATAAAATGAAAATCAAAACTGGGATTATAAAATAATAATAATAATAATAGGTTGAACTTAAGAAAATTTGATGGAGAGATTTTAAGATTAAAATCAAGTTCTATCTATAAATTGGGGAAGAACTAATCTGATAATAAGTCAGTTAAATAAATATATAATGAGAACCTAATGTAGCTAAATAAAAGATGAATTGGTAAGTTAATATTGAAGTTTGGAAATAAAACTCAAGTTAAAATCAAATTCGACTTGAATTATTAGTGGAGAAAATATAATTGAAAGTGGTCTTGCAATTAATAAAATGAATCGAATATGAAATTGGATTTAAGATAGTAATGGTTTGTATTGCGAATAAAATCCAAATATGTGGAAATTAAATGGAAATGACCTTGTAAATAATTGAATGAGCTGAATCTAAAAAGTTAAAATGTATAATAACTAATCAAATAAATTTGTAAAATGAAATGAGCTTAAGTATAAAAAAAAGGGATTTGAATAAATTAAAGTAAATTAACTTAAAACTAAACAAATGGAAGAGTTGAGTTGAATTCAACTTAAACTAAGTTTAATGATATTGGATTGAATTTGAATCAAGTAAAAATAATTTTGGATTGAAATAGAATTTGGTGGGTTGTAAATAATATTTAAGGAAATGAAATTCATAATAGATTGAGTAGATAAACTAATTATATTGAATAAATAAATGGATAAAATAAATAAGAATCAAATGGAAGTGAACTTAAGTTTGAAGTGAAATAAATTGAGTAAATTAACTTAAGTTGAGAATAATTAGAAAACTCGACTACGAGTAAAATTGGAAGACCATTAAATTAAAGCTTGATTTGAATTAATTCGGGAATGGGTAGTAATATGCAAGCTTGGAATGGGTCGAGCTAAATAAATGGTCATGGATGAATTAAAATAAAAAGGAAATTAATAGGTAATGAAGATGAACCTAAATTGTTAATGGTTTTGAATGAACTATTTTTGGTTTTTCCGACCGTGTGGGTCGATGTATATATATTTATATCTATTGTCAAATTGCAAAAGCTCCTCCGTACAAAGGGGACTCTTCCAAAAATTTTCGGAAATTTTGGGAGTTAGAATTTTTTTGAAATTTTTGGAAAATTTGGTTAACGACAAAACGATTTCAAATTGGAAATTGAAATAAGTTAGTAAATAAAAGCTAATTAAAATAATGACATGAATTAGTTATAAATGAAAAATAAAATTTAAATATTCAGAGTTAAAGATAAATTGAATTCATATGGAAATGAAAGAATCAATTTAAATGAAATTAGATATACACTAAAGGGGTAAGGTGAAAATAAATAAAGAAGCATATAAAATGCTTATACTAACTTAAGAAAGGAATGGTCAATTCTTAATTGGAAATTGAATATTGCAAATATATTCTAAGTTGATATTTGGATGAATATTGGCATTTGGTAAGGGTGTCGATAAAATGTTTTTGAAATGTTGTGATTGGATATTAGTGCTAAGCAGGATATGCAGGCATTATAAAGGGAAAAGAGAATTGGTTTTTGATTTCAAGAAGATAAATTTGAAATGCTCGACAAAAGATGTGTTTAAATTTTTGTGAAATTTGATTGGGTTTTTGGATTGAGCCACTTGGCCTTTTGTTTTCCTTTTGGATTTGGGAGGCCGTAGAGCCATTTTGTAGTTGTACCGAGCTAGCCGCGCAAAGGAGACGCTGGCGAAATTTTTCGGGAATTCCGAGAGTTAGAAATTTTTTAATAAAATTCTGATAATTTCAAATTTGACTTAAAATTTAAATTTGAATGATTGAGTAAGTAATATTGTTTGAAACTATGGGAAAATTGGGGAAGTTAGTAAGTATGGTAATGTGTCTTTATAAATGATAATTGGTAGAATGTTGAATTGTTTGGTTTTGAGGATAAATAAATGGGTATTGGACCATTCTTCCTAACTAGTAATTTCGGGGACGAAATTCTTTTAAGAGGGGAGGAATGTGACGACTTGGAATTTTCAAGCAATAAAAATCGGACTAATATTACAATTTATTTGATAATTAAATTATTGAATTAAATAATTTGAAATGGAATAAAATATGAAATCTGAGATTTTAATCCTATTTAAAAATAATTTGAAGGCTTATAAAATTTGTATTGATAATACTGGGGAAAATAGAAGTGTTGAAATCAAATTTAAGGATAGTTTGTTAAGTTTTGAAATTTAATATCGTTTAAATTGAATTTAAAAATAGCTTCCGAGGCGCAGTCTCGGAATTTAACGTAACCAGTTTCATTTGGTCTGTAATATTGAATTATTATTGGATTTCAATTTTTGTGGCATTTAGAGTTGTTGTGTGAGCGTACGATAAGTAAACGCATTGAAAATTAAATAAACTTTAATCAATCAAATCGTTGTCATCAGCGCCTTCTTGAATACGCTTCCCTTTTTATTTTTCAGCCGACTTTCTTTCTCTATCAGGCATTTTCCTTCTCTGCAACTTTTTTTTTTCAGAACACTGCAGCAAACATTTTTCACGCGATTATCAGATCTTGCCTCCCCCTTCTTTTTTTTAAAGGGTAAACACTCCTTGATTTCAAACGAAAAAAAAACTTAGAGATTTCAATGGCCGTTCTTCCTTTCCCTAATCAAGTCATGCCTAACGTTTTCAATCAAAATCGCGACCGAGGTAGGGATGCTTCAGATCGACTGATCGAGGGAGTGGTGCGTTCTCGTGTCGCGGGATTTAGGGCTTCGAGTTGTGATTACTTGTAGGGTTTGCGCGGCGACAACGGTCGCGACTTCTGGCAAGCACGAGGGGGACGACGCGACAAGGGTTGGAGCCGCGGTGTTGGCTGTTGTGGACGGTGCAGTCGAGGCAAGGCTAGGGTCGGCAAACTTTTAGGAAGGGACGCGAGCAGGTAGTAGCTTAGGGCTCGAGTGCGACCGTGAGGTATATGTTTTAATCTAAAATTTAATAATACTCGTATATGAATACTTGTGTATGGTAAAGGGAAATTATATATTTACAGTAAGTTATATGATAATTCTGTTTTAATAAATAGGGTAATGGAAAATTTTAGTTTAGAATTTAATATATATATAGGTATATAAGGTTTAAATGGAAAATATATGATTCTGAAAAGAGAAATTTTTATAGGTGGAAGAGTTTACCCAAAATTTGGTTTACGATCTATGTAGATATTTTTGTAAGTACATATGTAATTTTAAAGGAAAAAAATAAATTTACGTATTTACATTTTGAGGCTACTAGTTATTAAAAAAATGTATTATGATGATTAATCTATTTAATAAATTTATTTAATTATGGCAGCCACTAAATATTTTATTAAAAGCAAATTTGTTTGAAATTTAATTATTAGTTTAAAGAAAAATTATTAGTTTAAATTAAATTAATAAATGACAATTGATTATTCAATTAGTTTGGATATTAATAAAATCACGTAATATATATTCAAGGTTTGAAATCTAAAAAGAAACAAGCTGAGTTTATCTCACTCAGCCGAATTTTAATTTAAAATTAAATTGATAAATTTAAATAATTGATTGTATGGTTGAATTGATTGATGTGATATAGTATAGTATAATTTGAAATTGGCTTATTATGTGATGCTAACGTCTGTGGATGCAGGGAAAAACAGGTTGGAGGGATCCAACTGGACCCCTCAACTTTTATTTAAATTATTTAATATTCTCTGTTCTGATTATTCGATATTCTATAATGAATTATGTGGAAGTATTGAATGTTATGGCTTGGTTGATATAATTGGGTATAATGAATTACCAAAGATATAAATTTGATTTTTGGAAATGAAAATAAAAGAAGTGAAATTGCAAGTAAAATAATTATAGAATAAATTTAAGAATGGCTTGGAAAAGAAATAAAGTGACTTTAAAATTCTAATAAATGAACCCTGAGAATGGAAAGGAAAATTAAATAAACAGAAAGTTAATGAATTTTAAAATGCAGTATTATTAATTAAAAAGAACAAACATTTATTTAGAATTTAAGATTTGGATTATTGAAAGAGTAAAGAAGAAAAAAATATGTAATAATAATAGTAATTTGAAAATGAACTGATAAGTAAAAAGAACTTATTTCAAATAAAATAAATTGGAAATCAGTTTTGGGGAAATTGATATAAGTGATTGAAGTTGGAATTTTCTCTGGATGGCCAAGTATATGTTTTTAAAAGGTAAAATTGCAAATATAAATTAAATGTTTTAAAGTTGTTTTTAAGGAAAGCAAGTTTTGTAAAAGTTACTATTTCTATTATTTAAAGTCTAAAGTAAGTATTTTCTTTAATCTATTCTAGCAGTAATTATTAAGAAGTAACTTAGTATTTTGTTTTATAGGTAGAAATCTAGTTTTATATTTTATTAAATAACCTTATTTCAAATATTCATATAGTATGTATTTTTAACAAATTATTAAATTAATTTTAACTTGAATGTTTTAAAGTATATTTTTAAAAGTAAAGTGATTTAAATTAATTTAGAAAAATCTAGTTTTGTGCTTGGTGATTCCAGTGGAAATAGAAATACTTGGAATTTATTCTAAGAAGGCAGATAGTTTCAAAAACTGTTTTCAAAGGAATTTGAAAAGTGAAAATATATCTTGTGAAGATAATTTGAGGTTAATAAATAATTTGGGAAATTATTTATTGTTGATGGATGTTTATGAATATTAATTGATAGTTAAATAACCGACTATCAATATTGGCCAAATGCGTTAATCGTTTCGAAGAGACTGGGGTCGAGATTTATTTCTCGAAAACCACTTCGATCCGGTTTGTACGTTTCGTGAAAACAATTTTGGATTCAAAGATGGAGCAGTGAAGTGCAAGGGCTAGTCGCTACTAATCTTGAGGATATTTCCAAAATGAATGTAGTAGGAATAGTGCCTTCGGTTCCGTTCGAACCCGGGACGGACTTGTATGGATGAATGCTTGCGAAACATCGTCAGGTGGACGATGGGCATTCTAAGGGATTTGTTCTAAAAAGGTAACACTTAGCCTCAAGCCTCATCAAATGGGAATGACTGAAAATCAGGGGTTATGCAGCAAGGCTAGGTGGGTAGCACCCAAGCAGGGTGAGGTCATTCCAGTCTAGATGTCCCTTTTTATTTCGGCTTAATGGGCGGTTGCTGATCCCAACCGCGGGGTGATCTCACTCGGGATTATCCAGTAAGGGGTAGTCTCAGTCTTGTGTTGCAGGGGAGCGGGCGTACTCCTCGGTACGGTGATCTAGGCCCCGTACTGTGACAGGTGGTACCCCAGTGCCTAGTCATTAGTTGGAAATCCATTCTCCCTACGAGCCTTGTACAAGTTTTGTTTGTATTACCCACTCTGTGGCTAGTAGCTGGAATTTAATAGATGTAATAATTTCGGCTATTTTATAAGTATTTGTATATAGAACCTATTATAATATCAGAGGATTTCTATTCAAAGTGTTTTAGCTATCGTAAGATAAATACCCGACATGTTTACTTGTGGCATGGTCTTACGAGATGCTTTTGTTTTCAAAGGAGTTTTGAAACTTTAATAATCAACTGGGTGTGATTTTCTCACGCTGGTATTCCAGACTGACTCGGGTGTTATTTAACTATAATGCTCGGGTCAGACCGAGTATTATAGGATACAGGATATGATGCTGTGGAGCTCAGGAGACAAGCTGGATGGCGATACGTACATTCGTACTTGTTTATATATATATTCCGCTATATTGAGTTATTGTGTATCCATTTGTATGATATTGATGTTAAGCTATGATTGATGTACTCTGATGATGTAATATATATAAACAAAGATATTTGATGTTTGAGTTTATCTATTATATTTTATTCCGCTGCGATGGTTAGATTCTGTTATTGTTTTCTATTTTCTTCTTCTACCTCTTCTTCTTTAACCAAATGGTTCGTATTTCTGTACACCTTGAGTTGATTTGGGTAGAATAGTGTTGACTCAAGGGGTATGGATTTATGAGCTGTTACATAAATACTGTTAGTGGTGGTCCTCATCCAGCTGATTTGAGCTGGAAGGAAATGGAGTCGTATGCCAGTTCGATCAGGCATGCGGACTTCGAATGTTGCAATAATGTTGATGATGAGGCTCCAAAAAAACAAGATAAAATGATGACAGCCGACATCATCTTATGAAATCAAGATGTTGATAGAGTCAAAACCCCCACTATCGATCTGTTGGTCATTTCAGCCCAGATAGGTCCTGCTTGGATGAAGAGGATCTTGGTCGACAACGGAAGCTCCATAAACATTCCTTTTTAATGAGCCTGTGACCAGATGAGAATAGAGGTAAAAGATCTAAAACCATGACAGTCTTGTATACATGGTTTTAATGGAAGTGTAACTATACCCGTTGGGATGGTAAAGTTGCCAGTTGAGCTAGGTATTGGAGAGCACCGGAGAGTCTGGATGCTACAGTTTGTTTGTTATATTAGACATTAATTCCCCCTATAATGCTTTCTTGGACCGATTGGCCCTCGTTGAATTCAAGGCATCAAGTGCCCCATGGTATTTGGCTCTAAAGTTCCCCACAGATAACAGGGTTGGAGTGGTTCACGGAGATAAAGTGGCTGGATGCGCTTGTTATGTTGCTGAGCTGCGGGGTGTGCAACGCAAGGAGAAGGCCAATGGCATAGAGGAATCTCTCTGCGTTTGTTTTTTGAGAATTGACAGCTAACGCCTGGGCCTAGGCCAGGAAGCCACAACAAGTTCCTTAAACATTTTGATCCACAAGACAATGATAATGAAGAGGAAGTCAGAGACTACTCAAATCTAAACAAGGCATGCCCCAAAGATAGTTTTCCACTCCCTAGGTTTGATCAACTCGTGGAGTCAACGGCCGGACATGTGCTCTTATCTCTCATGGACGCATATTCCAGCTAAAATCAAATACCAATGCACCTACCTGATCATGAACAAACCAGCTACTTCACCGACATGGGACTCTATTGCTATAAAGTGATGCCATTTGGACTTAAGAATGCCAGGGCAACTTATCAAAGATTCGTGACCCGAATGTTCGCTAACCAAATCGAAAAAACCATGGAGGGGTATGTGTATGACATGCTCGTGAAATCACGATTTTTTATCAATCATGTCAAAGATTTGGAAACAATGTTCAATATACTTCAGTAATGAAGCTCAATCCGCTGAAGTGTCACTTCATAGTTGCATCAGAATAGTTCCTTGGATTCATTATCAACGTTCGAGGAATTGAAGTCAATCCTGAGAAAATATGGACGATTCAGAATCTCGAAACTCCCAGAACTATAAAGCAAGTACAAAGCCTCAACGAGAAGGTGGCGGCCTTAAGCAAATTTTTTTCCAGATCCAGACAAGTGCATCCCTTTCTTGATCTGAACAGAAAAGGAAAGCGAAACTTTGTATGGACAGAGGAGTGTGAAGGCGCATTCCAAGCACCGGTTCAACACTTGGTGACACATCCTATTTTGTCAAAGCCGGTTGATCACGAGAGATTATACATCTATTTACGGTTTTAGCAAACGCGATCAGTGCTGCTTTGATTTAGGAAGAGGATTGAATCCAATGACCGGTCTACTATATCAGCAAGAAACTGACAGGGTTGGAGAGAAATTACCCGAAGTTGGAAAAGCTGGCTTATTGTCTCATCATAGCCTCGAGAAGGCTCCATCCATATTTCCAGGCTCATCCGATCATAGTCTACACCGGCCAACTGTTATCATAGGTCCTTACATGACCTGAGATGTCTAATAAATTGCACAAGTGGAATATCGAGTTGAGTCAGTTTGGCATTGCTTATACACCAAGGCGAACCATTCAAGGATAATTTTTGGTGGACTTCATAGTTGAATTCACCATACCGGAGGACTCCCCCGAAACAAGTGAATCTCCCAAACACATATGGACGCTATACATTGACAGTGCATCAAACGACCGTTGCTCAAGCGCTGGAGTAGTGCTCGAAACCCCAAAAGGTCGATCCGTATGCCATGCTCTAAAGTTTGACTTCCATGCAACTAACAATGAAGCTGAGTATGAAGCTCTACCAGCTGAACTTAGACCTACCAAAGTCTTGGGAATTATTGCTGTGGAGATTTACTGTGATTTAGAATTGGTCATGTACTAAGTTGGAGGAGAATATTAAGCTAGAGATCGAAGATTAGCCACCAGCCTTACTTAGGTCTAAGAGGTGTTGAATCAGTTAGACTATTATTCTATCTATTGTATACCTCGAGAGCGAAATTAGAAAGCCGATTCTTTGGCAAAACTGACTAGCATTGGCGAAGCATAGCAAATATGACTTGTCCCCATTGAGACACTTACTGCTCTGAGTATTGATTAACTAGAGATGGACGGGTGCACGAAGCAATACCCGAGAAGGAGTCGTCGATGAATCTGTTCAAAAGCTATCTCAAGCATGGAGCTTTACCTGAGCACAGAAGCGAGAAAAGGCAGATTCTCCAAAAAGCTTCACGATTCATTATCCAGAACGGAGTCCTGTATAAAAGAGGATATTTTGTTCCTTTACTTTGATTTATTGCCCACGATGAAATCAAATGAGCGTTACATGATGTGCGTGAGGGAGAATGTGGCAACCACATTGGAGGGCAAGCCCTTGCGAAAAAGATACACAGATATGGATATTACTGGTCAAACGTGTATCGAGATGCATTGTATTATGCCAAGAGATGTGATAGATGCCAGAAGCATGCTAGGATTCCAAGAGCACCACCTACCAAAATCACACAGATGGTCGGTCCATGGCCGTCTAGCACATGGGGCACTGAATAATAGGGTCTTTACCTCTAGCCAAAGGTGGTGCGAAGTACGCCATCGTTGCAATTGACTACTTTACTAAATGGGCATAAGCTGAGCCACTTACTACCATCATAATGAAGAAAGTAATCAACTTCGTTGTCTGCCACATCATTTTTTGTTTTGGCCTCCCACACACAATTGTAATTGATAACGGAACCCAATTTGATAGTGTTGAGTTTAAAGATTTTTGTCAACGCTATCACATCCAGAAGAAGTTCTCAACAGTAGCCTACCCTCAAGTGAATAGGCAAGTCGAAGCAGTCAACAAAGTAATCAAATCCATTCTAAAAAAATGATTAGAGAAGGCCAAAGGCAAGTGGGTCGATGAACTTCCCATGGCCCTATAGGCATATCGAACTACCCACAAGTTTGCAACTGGCCACACTTCGTTTGCAATTTCCTATGGCTCCGAAGCTATTATTCCAATTGAACTAGAAGTACCTTCTCACCGTGTGACCTATTATGATCCAAAGACAAATGCCATTCTATTTGTAGAATCTCTGGATTTACTTGATGAGAAGCGTGAAAAGGATGATTTGAGGGCAGCCGAACACCGCAGTCAAGTCGCCCGATTATACAATGCTAAGGTCCAACCCAGAACCTTCGAAGTTGGCGATCTCATACTTAAGAGAACTTATCTAATCCCTTCACATATAAAACAGACATAAGAAGGACCGTATGTCACCGAGCGGAGACTTGGAGATGGAACGTTCAACTATCAAGTATTGACGACCTCACTTTACCCAGAGCATGGAACAACAAGGTCTCCATTGCTATTACGCATAACTGTTTTTATTCATTTTAGTCTGCTTTACCTTTGAAATTTGTTTATGCATTTTATGAATTTGAACTTGTAATAAGGCAACTGACTTTGCCATACTTTCTTATTGTAGCAATAAAATGCAGACTCATCAAGCCAGAGTGACGATTCTTGAAATGCGCCATGCTACTGTCATGGTCCACACAAAGCTAAGTCCCATCCTATGGTAGGACTCATTCAAATAGGGAGTGATCGTGATCAGACCGATCACTTGCTAAGTGAAACCCTGAGCTCGGGGGAAAATCACACTAAAGTCAAGAAGGATTGAAATACGACAATCCTCCAACGAGCTCCAGTTCCTAGAGTGTGGAGTACAAATTCCAAATCCAAGCTCGAGGAGGATGGACTCACTCGTCCACGACTTTGCTTGCCAAATCAAGGGGGATGTGATCTGACCATCCACAACCTTGATCAACTTCTTGTTCCCAAAGTGCGAACGAAATCCAAATACATATACAAATGCGATTGACCATCTGTCGACTAACTCTAGATTCCCATAGTGCGAACTGGAGTATAAACATAATCGGGATGACAAACCACCCATCCACTGACTCTGGTCCGAAGAGCGCGAACTGGAGTATAAACACTAAATGGGCATGATTGACCACCCATCAACCAACTCCAGATTCTCAAAGTGCGAATTAGAGTATAAACACCAATTAATCCCGATCCCGAGAGCATGGACTAGAGTATAAACATTAAATGGATGTGACTGATCACCCACAAAACAAATTATGTCCCAGGAGTGCAGATGCAATCCTAAGCACTAACTGGGTGTGACCGACCATCCATCAACTGATTCTGGCCCCGAAAGCGCGGACCAGAGTATGAGCATCAAACGGGTGTGAATGATCGCTCGTACATCAAATCATGTCCTCGGAACACGAATATGATTCAAAGTATTAAGCGGGTGTGACCGACCGCCCGTAAATTATCCTATGTCCCCAAGCATGGATATGGTTCTAAATAACAAGCAAGTGCGACCGACCTCCAGCATGCAAGTTCGATCCCCAGAGAGTGGATATTGATACCAGCAAATGAACGAGTGTGATCCGACTTAACGACCGGATTCAAGTTCGACTCAGAAACTGAAGTATCACAAGTACATTAAATGGAAGTACGAATGATGAAGTATTTAAGTAAACAAACTCAGAGCTATGCTGGAAAAATAATGAAGTTTTATTTCCAATCTTCTTTGAAAAAAGATAAGTACAAAAACTTATTCAAAAAATTCCTATAAGCAGGAGCAGAACCTACGATTATACATGGCCTACAAAAGCAAAAGGAAGTCCTATTCCATCTATCTACCAAAAAGAGGAAACAAAAGAGAAAGTCTATGCCTTTGACCTTTTCTTCTTGCTTTTTTTCTTCGATGTATTCTCGCTTGTACGACCACTTGAATGTCTCTTTAACCCCTTTCCTCCCTGGCCTGCGATAGCTGATTTACCTTCGGCCAGGGGAATCAGAACAGCCTCCTCCTCGGAACTTACTGGGATCAAAATACCCTCCTTGTGTGGAACTGGAAGAATGGTGGATCCTTTAATGCTGGAAGAATAAGGCACGCCGGTGTCGAAGATGGTGCCAGCTGGAGAAACAATAAGCATAGGGATCGGGACTGGACCCGCCATGCCACCACCTATACTGCTAGCTTGTTTGGCTTGCTCTATCTCGACTTTAATTTCCGCCATTACCTCAGCCTGATCTGCATGAATCCCCATTGGCATGCTACTAATCGGGTCCGAGCAACTGTAATCAACACATCTACGTTGATGACAAAAGGCATTTCAGTGGTATGTTTGCTTTGATAACCGAGGAGTGCTTCCATTATTTGTTCATAAAAAACGCAACTGCTTTCGTGCATCTCCTCGACCGATGTGACAACCAATGCGGTCATCGCTTCCGTCATTAGTGCCCTGCTTATAATGCATTCCTTAAGTTGTAGGAGGATCAAGTGATGCAGCATCTATAACTGAATAAAGATAGGAGAAAATATTAGTGACATCCTCCAACAATGCTCCTGCATTTAGACAAATGGAAGAACTGTTCATAATACCTTCCTCAGATTGACTCATAAGTTGAGCCGATGTGCCTTCAAAACGATGTTCATGTAACAGAGATAAGCGCGGCTTGTCTGGGTCATATGCCAAAACAGCTGGAGGATCAATTGTAGAAGTAAGCTCAGGTTGGGTCGTTGTAGGGGTTTCAGAACATACTTCATAATGCTCAACTCCAGATCCTTCTCCAATGTTCGAATACTTAGCGACGAGCTTTTCCTTTTCGAGTTCGACAATGATATCATGAAGAACCTTTGCCTCATCTCCAACTAGTATATGATTTTCCAGTTCGTATTCATCAATAGTTGAAGTGTTGCTGGCCACTTTCTCATCTTCGACCAAGCGACTCCAAGCCTTATACAGATGGAAGGGATAATCTTTGTGCCAGCCGGGGTTGCGGTGTTTTAAGATGTTGATATTGTAGGTAACCGGGAGATCTTCAGTCGCATTTTCCTTCCTGGCCTCTGCCGCTTTAACTTCCCCCTCAATCCTCGCCTCGGCTTCCCGAGCCTCTAAAATTGCCACATCCCTTTCATCCTTTAGCGACACCGTCTGCGCACATGCCTCCTGAGTAGCTTTATTAGCATCATCCTTTTCCTAGACGACTTCAGCAAACTTCGCCTTTAACTCATTAAGCTCCTTCAGCGCAACACCATAACAGTGGTATTTCGATGGCCCATCTCCTCAACTAAGGAAAAATGTGTCTATCGTATCCTTTCCCTAGACTGATTTTCCTCGTCGGCTTTCTTATTAGCCTCTATTTTTGATTTCCTAAAATATTCAGCCTCATTGTTAAGCACTTGTACATTCGTCCTTCTGAACGAGATCTTTCTCCAGTTTCTCGATTGTTTTTGCCTGCTCAAAGGCCACCGTTGAAGCTTTCTCTACAGTTTTCACTCACTCCCATACTGATTGTAGACATCGTGCACGTAATTGTGAACCGTCATTTCTGCATCATTAGGGATTTGCTTCATATTTGAGGGAAAATGGAAGCCATTGAAGTAGATACTTGGGAAGTTCGTTTTTAACTTAGCAATTCTGATGGCTCCTTCCCCCGTGGGCTTCATAGCAGTTTGTGCAGTGACAATGGGAGTTTCTGCGTCTGTTCTACGGCACTCATCGTTGGATGTCAAAGTATAGGGAGGCACTATTTGGCTTGCAGACTCAAAAGGTTTCCTACCAGAGCCTGATGGTTTCGAGGGACCTCTAGGTGGTGGAGATTGCGACCGGGAACGATGCCTACTTTTATGTTGCCTCTCCCTCTCCTTTTCATAGCGATCATGCTCCTAGCTGTGATCATGATCTCTTTCGGATTCACACCTATGGGATTCGAAATATGAGCTGGAAGAATGTAGCGTAGAATGAAGACTACCGAGCATCGATCCTTGTCTCACCACCGTGTCTGTATAATGAAAAGAGAAACTGAGTAAGTCATCTCCAAAGATCAAGAAACATATGATTAGAAGTTGTGTGGTGTCGTGAAGTGTGTTCATGCATGTGCAAACCCCCCCAACCAATTGGTTGTGACAGCCATGCTTGTAGGAGTTGGCTCCCCTATATCTAAAGCACTTTGAAGTCTCTCTAATCCAAGATCTTGATATGACGATAAGTCGTCTGGAATGGGGATGTTTGCCAATCCTTTCAAAGAACTCTCCATTTGCCGAGGAGAAGTCTCAGGACTTATAGCAGTTGTTACGGGTGGAGATGTCAAAATAGTCTTGCATCTCGTGAATTTATAGGCAATAGTCTTTACTTTTCTTTTCAACTCTGAAGATCGAAGACTCTGCGAAGGCATAGCTGTAGGCTCATCTTCAGCTGGCACATTCTCATCATTACCTTGTTTAGTGATAACGACTATGGGAGCTCTTCTCACTCCATGCCTTACAGAAGCCATTCCGAGAACTCCCCTCGATCCAATGCTTTGGCCTCTTTCTGTAAGCCCAATAACAATCAAGTTTTAATCAGTGAGGACTCCATCAATTTCTCTGAACTCAGCTGGCACCGCTTGGAGAACCCTTACTACTTCTTTAAATTGGGCTCCTTCGGGCTGCGGAAATGAAGCTATAAAATTAACCAAGTATTTGATTCAACATCAACTTGTATTATCCAGTTGGTCGACGAAGAAGTTAGAACACTTATATCTAACTAGCCACTGTCTGGCAAACCCTGGTGGACATCGAATAAAGAAACCATTTAGTTTTTAAGCAACTTATCTTGCTCCAGGCTCCTGCCACTACTTGGGCAATTTCTAACTGCTTCAAGGAAGGTGAAAGAAGGATTATCCTCATGACTTTTGACGTTGAAAAGAAACCTGATCTCCTCGAGGTCGAAGGTCGAAAGAGATGCTCCATGAAGATGATGAATAGGCTATTGAGAAAAGCATACCCGTTCGGATGAAATTGGGATGGAGCAATCCTCAAGAAAAGCAGCATTTCGTGAATAAATTGATTGAAGGGAGGAAGTGTTCTAGCTAAACACATGAACCTATTGCAAGCCGTATACCCTTCTAGAGGATTGGGGGCTCTATCTTCCGTGCCTGTACCAAAAAATCAAGTAGAGATAGTCCGTGCCTAAGGCAAATCCTGCCTAACATGTCTTCAGAGATTTTAGAGTGGACAGAATCCCGTGGATTCATGATAAAAGCTACACCCGACATCTTGTCCGGAGCTGGGCTTATTACTTCATCAGTAATCTCTGGCATTTCTATAGCTGGAAGTGGAGGACTTTCGATATCATACGACTCGGAGCTTCCGTGATCCATAGCTATTGACCTCAGTAAAAACCATTGTTAGATAGCAAGAAACCCATGTTCCCCCCATGGTTGTAAAGTGAAAGGCCGTGTTGTGCATTGCAGTGCAGTGCTACATAATACTTTAAATTTCTTCAAGTTCAATAGATGATAAAATGAAAAGACTTCGAGATTCAACAGGAGTGACTATCATCGCTGACCGTCACAAACATGCTAACCTGACTTAGGAAAATGATCCATGTTAGAATTCATGAAGTTTATCGAGTAACAGTTCCATCGATGAGCTTCGATGGGAGGCCAAATATGTAGTCTAACAGTTAAGTCCAAATATGCAAGGCTAAAGCTCGTCGGAGTCAAATATTCGAATGTGCAAAGCTTTCGTATCCATCAAAAGTTCCAAACTTGGGTCGTTCCATAAAAAATTGGGGTTTTGTATCAATCACAAGAAGATCAGTTCATATCAATCCAAAACCTTCGGTGCCGTATCAATCATGGGCTGCGTCTTCGTGTCGATCATCAGGTCCAGAACTTCATATCGATCGCTCCAGATCAATACGAACTCCCACTGTTTCCAACCGATACAAAGTAGCTCCCTCCATCCATCGTTTTCGGATCGATACGGTCCTCCATGTCTCAGGTCGATATGAACGATGCATCCTTCATCGATATGAGATCTAAGGCAAAGCTTCTTCCAATAACTGTCTCGTATCCATTAGTAGTTCTTCTTACCCAAGCAGTATAAACGCCATTACTCTCTCCTCGACCTCCCTCCGACCCAACTCCGGCATCAACATCACTGAAATCGGCCATGACTTTGGACGAATTGGCATTAAAACTCGGATCTTATCGTTTTAGTGTGGAATTAATTGGTTAGTTACCTAAATTAAAGGATCGATTTGAGGGATTAATGAGTTATGTTGATTTAGGAAAGAAGACAGTTTCTTTTTTCTTGAGTGCTCAATCGATACGAAGGCGGAAATAAAAATGGCAGCAGGTGAAATTTTTCTAAGTCCGATTGTATTTATGTGGATTCGAAACAAGGAGAAGACATTTCATCTCCCAGTGGTCAAAACCGTTTGAAACGGTCACTAGTTCCATCGATATGAAGAACCATCTTCGTATCCATTTGCCCAGATCGATCTAGAATGAAACAGTTCATATCCGTCAGTAATCGGTCTTCAAACCCATCGATACGAAATGCACTACAAGGTTATGCATCGATCACTTAGTTCCATCGATATGAAACGACAGTTTTGTATCCATCCATTTGAAGGCTACAAGAGCTCGTATCCATCGATACGAATCATCTCCAAAGACTCTCTATTTCGTATCGATAACCATTGATACGAAGCATGTATACCAACTTCTCAAATCGAACTAGGAGAGGATCGATACGAAGGGATGACTTAAAAACATCCATTAAACATTGTTACAACTTGAATTTCACATCCACCCAGAAGAGGATCAATACGAAACTCGATCCTGACCAAATATAAAGAACTTGACAACTACCCGTGAACGTGCAAATGTGAACAGGAGTCAAGTTAACATGACGAATTAACATTCAATGTTCATAATGAAAAGGAATTGAATGCTCACCTGGTGACGATCAAGACAACAAACAACAAATTGCTAGCACTCAGTTACAACAAAACACTACATGATCATTGGCAGTCAACAGTTCAATATTTGTATTATTGGAAATCAATCAAAGGTTACATCTCTTGATGAAAAGGCATGACTATTCGATGAAACAGATAGAGCTTTTTCGAAGCGAAGAATGCAGCTTTTCAAAGCACGTCATGTTCACACACGACGTACTTTGGGGGTAAATGTTATCCCGCCTTTTAGCAAGGCTGTGATACCAAGAACTTGACTCGAAACCAAAGATAGACTGTCTCGACGATCGGTTGTACATAGGTTCACTACGGATACTGGCAAATTTGGTCTAAGTCTGGATCGAGCTACAATTAGCATGGTATGTCAAACAAAGCTATGGAAGGCAGAATTCCAAGTTTTTGGTAAATCGTAGTTCGTATGCCCTAGTTGTGGATCGATCAAAATCAATGAAGAAGGTGTTTGTTCATATCCATCAAGAACTACCCTCTCTTCATATCCATCCTTTCCTTCATATCCATCAAGTGCCGGCATTTACCAGGGTTCATTTTATTGGCACTTGACGCTCTTCTTATCGATCCTCCTATATACAAATTTCGTATCAATCTGCCAATGATCAGTACGAAACCAACCACCAAATGATCGATATAAAAGACACGTGACAACATCGATATGAGAGGAACTTCCAAGCAAAAATACGAAGAAGGCATAGTCGACAAATGGAAATGGTCATGCGGCATAAAAAGTGGATCTCCCCTAAGTCATCGCTCCACCTCATCATCACACACTTGATCGATACACACAAGACGATTCGAAGTTGATCGATTCGAAGGTGTCGATATGCACAGTCCAGCCAATCTACAAAGTGAATCTTGGATCGATCCCAAATAACCTTAGATACTTTCGGTGAGCCCACTCACGTGCGAGAATCGGTATCCAAAGATCTATGCCAGATATTTCCAGATTGCATCAATAAATAACACTCCAATGCCAACAGAAATTGGACCTTTTGATGCTATTACGCCTTTACTCTACCGAAGATCCGTCGTAACTTAAGTGTTTGAGTTATTCTCTGTTGTAATCAGTTAGCAATCGACAATAAATACCAAATCATTCAAAGTGGACGTAGGTTACAACGTCGGACCACTATAAATCCCTGTCTATTTCTATTATGTTTGCTTGAATTGGCTTGTTTGTTAGATTAGCCTCTTTTTACATTTAAATTCTTCATTTTAATATCTTCAAATACGTCCGGAGTGTTGTGCCCAATTTTGGTACAAACACTTTGCAACCCTTTTGAGATCTCATGCACAACCAATCCATAAATATATGGATGTAGGGTATCTAGAAAGGAGACAACATACCCTAATAAGTGCGACCCACTTAGCCTTGTTGCATCTCCCCTGATTTTCAGTCATTCTCGGTTGATGAGGCTTGAGGCTATGATTACCTTTTAAGAAATTTACACTTAGAATGCTTATCGCCCTCCAATGACAATGTGCTGATACCATTCATCATACAAGTTGTTTCGTATCTGAACAAACCAAATCTCCAAAATCACCGTCTTTATTATCTTCACGATATCACAATTTGCAATGCTCAAATCAGATCGAAGTGGTTTTTGGATAATCACCCGGTCCCTTCGAAACGATCAACGAAATTGGCCAGATTTGATAGTCGGTTATTTAACTATCAAATTTCACACATAAGTAGTCACTAGGCGATATTATAAACCCTTCAAACATTTATCACAAAATATCTTTACAAATATATATATATATATATATATATATATATATATATATTCAAATCTCTTTCAATATTTCAATATTTAAAAACACTTTCGAATACTTATATCCATAACAGGATATTTCCAAATCATACCAACACATAGAAATATTTCCAAATCCAACTTATGATTCATTTCTTAGAAAAATATTTCTATCTAAATCATTTCATCGTTAAAGTATTTCCAAAACCTTTAATCCCAATACTTAGGAAAATATTACAAGTCTATTTCCCAAAATCACTTTTAATATCCATACTTAGGAAATATTCTATACTTATCTTATAAATCTCTGGAATTTTATTAGTTCCCTGTACAATTCCTAAAAATTATCGGTTATACTTATTTGTAATCCAACTAACAATTTATAACTCCTTTATTAAATTCAGACTCATTTTTAAAGTTCCCATATCAAATTTCTTTCTCATATTTTCTTAAGTTCCCGAATTCCATCATAAGATATTCTCTTATAAAATCACATCCATTAAGTAAAACACGGTTCACAAATCTCGAGGGCATTTATAAATAAATTGCAATCACTTAATTTTAAACTATATATATAATAACAATATATTTCAAAACATAGTTAAATAATTAAAATATCAAAGCACTTTTAAAATAAACGCCAATAACTAATTCCAATTCATTTATAAAATGTCTAATAGATTTACAAAACTTGTTTATAAAACTTAAAATTCATTTCAACAAATTTAAATATTTAAATAACCAACTTTTTGAAATATTTCATCCCAATTAATAGTTTAACCTACATAGTTAATAAATAAAAATCCTTTTTTAAAAAAATATTTTTTTAAAATTTCAATATAACCAATTTTACATTCATAAATCTCTCTCGATTTATCACAAATCTATTTACGTTCCCAATTTCATAACTCTTTTCCAAATTCCAAAATAGAATCGACTATATCTATCTAAACCGATTAGCATATCTTATTATAAATATCAATGTGAATTTATATTTCCAATTTACCAAATGATAATAATTTCACTTTATTTATAAACATTGTTTATAAATTTCATAAATCTCATTCCCAGTTTATAACAGGTTCATATCACAAAAATCCATTTATAAATCGACTTCTAATTAAAATTCCATTATTAATCTATTTCTTAAATAATCTTACTATATTCCAAAAACCATTCAAATCTCAGTTTCGAATTCCATTTCGTATTTCAAGAATACTATTTAAAAATCCATTGTTTAAAATCCCTAATTTGAAATTCTCTATTTGAAACCATTTTATGAATAACTAAACAAATATCTAAAATATAATTTATTTATTTTATCTAAATAAAGTTCCTTTTAAACAATTCCAAAATTCAATATAATTATTTTCATTTCCAAATCGCCTTTGAATTTCCTTTTTAAATTCAAAAATACTATTTATAGTATTATATTACCAAAATTAAGGCCAGTGCTACTATACCATTCAATTAATAAATCATAAAATAATCCATAACAGATTATTCCATCACATCATATATCACTATATATGAAAAATAATCAATATATTTGAGGAATCCAGTTGGATCCTTCCAACTTGTTTCCCTACATCCACATTTGTTATATAGCATCAAATACCAATCCCGCTTCGAGGTGGGATATCGCGGTAATATAGGGTCATCCGCTATTATGCGGGGCGCATAGTGTCTCATCCGCTCCAATCGACATACTACTAATATATAATATAACATCCAATTGATAATAATAATTTATCAATTTATCCAAACAACCAATAAATAATTTTTAACACTTTAAAATAAAACCAATTATCCAAAATGTGTGAGATTTACTCACATTTATTTCTGCCATCACCGAACGTTCCAGTTTGGAACTAAAACCGAATGACGTCCGATTTTAGCCCAAATTTCCATTGTTTCTAAATTCATTCAGAAAATTCCACTGCGAAGCTCTCGTCATCACGATCGCAACGCAAAAGGTTTTGTCCCATTCGGACCTCGTATGAGAGAGTTATGCGATATAAGTTAAACGATTTTTAAACTAATAATAATTTAAACAAATTATAATTAACTACTTAACTATATATTACCAAACTGTCCTCCTCTATACCTTCTTCCCTAAATCACCATCCTCCTCCTATACACGACATAAATGTGCACAGCTGTGCACCAAGTATGCCCCTCCACCTAATGATACTCCGAATTGAGCCTGCCATCCTCCTTCCCATTGAAAACCACACCTCCCCGACCCCACAAAAGTCAAACTCAAGCCAATACAGTAAAACGCGACATGCACCTTCATTGTGCTTTTAAACATGTTGCGACTCCCCAAAATCCAGCCAAGCTCTGCTAAATCACCACCCGAGAAGCCATTTTCCAGCACGAATCCAAAACAACCTCCATTTCATGAATCGATATCGAGATTCTCAACCCTAGTTTACTAAAACCAATATGTCACTACCCAAGCATGATCGAACCACTCCAAACCCATACCAGATCGAAGATCTTGATGAAATATTATTTTTAAAATTCATTTGAGAATTTTTTGTTGGATAAAATTTGAATTATAATTTTTTGAAGCTTTTAATTTTTTCTTCACTACACAGTTTCATTTATATAGGAGGGAAATGATGGAGATAGCATAAGGGTGGGGTGGGCTTTGTTTAGGGGTAGGGTGGCTGAGATGTGAAGGAAGGTGGCTGCCTAGTCAAATCAGTGAAAATAAATTATTTAAAAATCCAAAATATCTAGCTATAAATTTGAGATCCCAATCGAGGCGTGCCGCCTGGCGTTCCTAAGGTTATACTCCTATTCCGGATGCAATGAAACATGTTTCGAGACCTAATTCGATCGTATGGAGAAGATAGCTTTTGAACCCAATTATAATATTAAATTTTCGATATGAAATTCAATACCTTTCTACCCCGTATGACCCAACGATATGTCCGATCGCTACAAATTTTGACGGCGTATTATAATTCACTATTGCGAACCCAATGACACTGGTTTCATCGAAATCCGAGACTGGGTCCTAGAAGGCTATTTTTATTTGTTAACTAAAATGAGTTATTTTCAAAATCGAGTAAATCACTTTTAAATCAAATTTAAAAGTTTGTTTACCTTCATTCTTATTAGTAGAAATTTAATAAACCTTTAAATCATTATCCAACTTAAAAATCCAAGATTCAATTATTTACACAATTTCAATTATTAAATTTAACAATTAAATTATCCAATAGTCACTATTTTAAAATTCAAATTATTTAATCTATATAATTAACTTTTAAATATTTAAAATCAATTAAATATTTCAATTTCAATTAACCAAAATTCCGGGTCGTTACACATTTGAAAATTAGAAAATTTTCTCATTTCAATAGAAATCTTTTAACCAAATTTTCAAAAGAATTTCCAACTTGCAAAACAGTTTTGAAGAATCAAATTCCCAAAAGTATTTGCACACCATATATATTATATTATATTATTGTTATTTTTTCAATAGCACTTGAATTTTTTTTCCAAAAACATTTGAATCCAGCTTCTCAAAAGCATTCAAACAAAAATACTCAAAGCTTTCAAAGGCAATTTCTTTCAAAACATTTGTCGCTCAATCCTTAAAAAAATTAAGCCATATCTTAACGTAATTGTAACTTAGTCAATGGATTAATTCATATGAATTTACCTAGTATTGTGGAATTAATCTTATATTTAGTGAACCATTTTATTTTATTTTTAAAACAACAAACTACCTACAAGCATATTTATAAATTTTAGATTTTAAGGCATAGGGATAGTCACCCATGCATAAGGATAGTCCTTTATTTGCTAAAATTTATTTTTCCCAAAATTTTGAAGTTTTGGGATCTAAATATTCTTAATTTGTAGTTCCTAACTTAATTTCATAACTTATTTTATAATCTTTCAATCTTACTTACATTTTATCGCTAGTCAAGTGTCTTGTGAGATCTCCTTATTTGCACTGTTTTCCAATATATTTATATATTTATATAGTGGTCTAATCCTATTCATCAAATCAATACGGTGATAAAACATGAATATATATTTCATGTCATATTGTATGCTCTTCTAATAACCTAAGGGAGATAGCTAGCGATTACAACCCAAAGATCCTAAAAGAAAATTTTGCTGGAAGCTGCCATTCATCATCAATTGGTGTTAATGATGTTATAGCCCTAATACTCCTTGCTAAATTAAGATGGATATTACCAGTATGTAATTCAACTATCACCCACTTTCCTTAGCTCTCCTTCTTGGCTTCTAATAAATGCGGTCCATCTATTACTTCAATTACTATACCCGATTATGGGATAAATTATGCATCTCCACACCATAGTGGGTAAAAAATATGAACTATGCACATTGAAAATAACTCATTAGAAATATTGGTTTTGGTGGAATAACTTCCCTACCACCTATCTTGCCTTTGAGTCAACCAATGTCCTTCCTGTGTGTTTGACACTCACTACTCCCATCTTCAACCATTCTACCATCTTCTCTAAATCAAATTCTCTTGAAAGTATCCTTAAACTTTGGTATTTACTTTCTCTACATCCTTGATCCTTCATGCGAGTATACCATGGGACTCGCAAAATTGTACTTTAGTATCCTTCACCATTCCTTTGATGTTTCTTCTCTTGGCTTCCACACATCTCTAATAAAATATTCCTAATTTCATACCAACATACCTTATATTCAATGGAGATTCCTTGTTGAAACTCTATGAGCATTTGTAACTATTTCATTCATAGCCTAAAACCCTACCCCATCTTACCTAAGTAGTGATCCTTATCTACTCCATATTAAATTTTGGTTTGGTTCTCACCATTCTTTATAAAACTAAAACTTCATAATTATGAGGTATTTGGTCCAAAACTTTTATCTTTAAAAATATAAACTTAGAAATTTTTTTATCAGGTTAAAAAATTGGTTGATTACCAAAAGGAAACATTAAACATTTTCCCTTTTGTAACCAACTTGGCCTTTTTAAGGACTTTCTACGATAGAGATTTACTTCTTTTAAAAGTATGATTTTTGACTCAAAATATTTAAAACTCAATGTCATACCAAAACCCTTTTTTTAAAAGCATCTTCTATAATTTTAAACAATAAAAAGTGGTGGAGACAATGATAACTTTCATCCTATTGTATTCCTATTACTCATGTTATCTCCACTTCTACCTTTGACGAAGATTTTCATAGCACAAAAGGGGGACTTTTAAAAGATATGTGTAATTGCAACATCTGTTTAAAATATATGTGCAATTACTACCTATCCAAGGAACTTATCCATTTTTCCTATCCTATTTCTATTATTTTTCTGCTATATATTTCTGACTAGATTACTAATCTTATATACATATACATATACATATACATATACATATACATATACATATACATATACATATACATATACATATACATATACATATACATATACATATACATACACATACACATACACACATACATACATACACATATATTCCTAATGCCATTTCTATCTAAATTGTCGGGCGTTCATACTGTTTTATTGTCTATATCCCATTTGAATCAAATACCATTTTCACTTATCCACCCAAAAAAGAATTTTAAAATGTAACTTCCAAATTTAAAAAATAGGAAAAACAATCGACTGTAGCTCGCACTCTGTTTGACATTTATTTCAAAAACTAAATATCTTTTTATCAGAAATCTTTAAATCCAAACTTTTTGACTCAATCAATTGTTAAACTAAGAATTTCAAAATCTAAAAATCCTTTTTACCAAAAACCTTTAAATCAGAAACTTTTGACTCAATTTTTTTTTCAATTTATGAATTTTCAAATTTGCTTTCTTTTTCAAAATAATAAACCCTTTGAAAAACCCATTCAAAACATTTCAAGGAATTCTCAAAAATCATTTTATCAAATTCTTTCATCTGGGGTTGGACTTAGAAATGGAATTTAATTGTCCTATCTTTAGGACACTCCTTCCCTACTCATCCTTAACTTATCTCCATCAAAAGTTCGGCTTATCTTCTTGTGGTGATTAGTGCACACCTTCTTGCGGGATCTTCCTCCGCTCCTTCTTCATACCTTACTTTCGAATGCTTACAACATCTATGTTAATACTTCCTATTTGTCTTCATGAAATATGCATCTTCAATCGACAATCCATCAAAATCCACAATCATAAGGGTAGTCTAGGCCAAACAAAGAAGTCAAGCATCATCTAGCCTAGGAATCTTCTTGCATGTCGTGCTTATGCTCTTCTTGGTCCACTCCTTATGATAAGACCTCCACTCATAGGATAATCGAGGTAGGAGTATAAATTTAACTCCAATTGTTTTTTCAACTCCTAATCGCCTCATCCATTTTTTTGAAATATGGCCGCAACTACTTCTATAGTCGGAATTTATAGAGTTAAGTGCATAATTCTTTTATATAGTTATAAATAAAAATTCAAAAACGTTCTCTTGGCATATCCTTATTCAAACTACGTGCTTTTATATATGTTTTGGAATTGGATAATTTATGGAAATTACCTAAAACCCACTCTAAATAAATCCAAAAAAAGAAATTCACATTCCAAGTCAACTATGACAACCTAATTTACAACCCAATTATAGATCTAGAATAAACAAACATTCTATAATAATATATAGTTGGGACTGAGTTCAAAATTTTCGATTATGTTGTACATACTATTCCTATTCCAATTACCTCTTGTATTGAATATGTAGGCAATACTCCTATATATTTGTTTTAAGCCTACAATTCATCAGATCTTGTTTAGGCATAATGATTGAATAAAATACAACAATATAAATTTCTATGTTATAAATAAATTATATAATTTTCCACTCATCTTTTAAGCTTTTCAAATCACCAAATCTGAAGTCATTCCTTTACCTGACTCCTTTTCCTTGCTAATCCAAAAGAATATGTATAACAAGGCGTATGCATACTATAAAAATTACAAATCTGAGAAGAGATTTGGGGTTAAAGGAAATATAGATTTATAATTATAAAACTTACATTTTTCAATAGTATTGATTTGCTCCTTCTCTTTTTCTCTTTTATTTTCTACACTTCTACGATTATATATATATAATATTTTATAATTTTAAAAGTAGTGGAGAAGAGAAAGTGGCAGAGCTTCGCTTCCTATATAAGAAAATATGAGATGAGAAATGAAGGGTTAGGCCTTTATTTATAGGTGCACGAATCAACTGTAAACGTTAGATTAAAATAATTAAATCCAACGCGTTGTCCAAGGTTCAAACCCTAACCGTCACATTCGAATCGGTCGACTGCTCTTATATAGGCGGTCGACTGCTCTTATATTGGCGGTCGACCGCTTCCCTATAGACAGTTAACCAGCCTAAGGAAGCGCTTGACCTGTGGGGTTCGTTATTTAATGTCATTTATTTTCTTTTTTATGTTTAGTTATTTTCACTTCGAAAACTTCAAACGCTGACAAATTTTTCGTTTAAGCTCGGTTGCGGAACCCTAAATATAAATGTTGCTCAAAAAATCACCACGAACATAATGGTGTAAGTTTCATAGTCAAATTTCATTTTTGAAGCCTTATTAATGATTTATTAATTATTGTCAATTTTATGGTGTATTACACTTGAGCACACAAGATACCGTGACACATTCTTTGAAAGTTCTACCTAATTAAAGAATTTGTTGAAAAGAAAGAAGTCGTGATACAAAAGGTATATGCGAAGGACAACATAGCAGATCCATTCATGAAGTGACTAGCTCAGTTAATTCTTATCAATATGATCGAAGGGATGAGATTGAGATTCCATCATTACTCGGTAATTTATTGCAAATTATTAACGCAGTAATGAAAATCTTGTTCAAGATAAAAGGTATTTTTTCTCTATTATATACTTGATATAATACGTTATATTAATTAATTGCTTAATTTAGGTATATTTGATAGAAAATCCATAAATGCTATGTTTTTTGATAGTGATTATAATGTGTCATAATCACGAGCAATTTGTTACAGAGTAATAATCATATCATTTTAAATATTCTTAGTTAAGATGTATCGAGACTAGATATTGATACAATTGCTAAGACTATACTACATAACACTCTCCAAATACTAGGCATTTATTACTCATGGCTACGGGGCCACCAAAGGATTACGTACTGATAGTTATTGATAACCATGGATTGAATCACTTAAGAGTTTTCTATTGATTAATCAAACAAAGGTCAAACAGAGAATCTTGAAGTGATGATGTTGCACAACTCTCCTGACTTGAGAATACTATTGAACTTTAATGTGGAAAATCCACTTCGATTATAGTTAAATCATAGCATGGTATCCACTGAACGACTATAGTTGGATCTTGAAACATTGGAAGTGAAACATTATTCAATAAAGAATTTATCTCCTTGGTTATATAGAGTTAGTATCACGGTTAATTATAGTCAACTCAAAATAAAAATCTCTGGCCAAAGTTATGCGGTTAGTAATAAATGTATTATTGAACCAAGAACTTTATTTTTGGACTTACGAAGTTGAATGTGGATAATATTGAAATTTCAACCAAAACCAAATTCATAAGTCATAATGTGATATAGTTTTAACGAAGAGAATTAGTGTAAACAAACATTACTACCAGGGACCCCTTATAATAAATAAAATTGGATTTTTACCAAAAGATGTGTAATCGATATATTTAACCAAAATGCCACACCACGAGCTAAGGTGACGTGTGAATGTTAATATTTGAATTTTTCAATATCAATCGCTGACTAAATTCACACATTTGAGTCATGTAATCAAAATGATGAATATTTCGAATGAACCATGTGATTTAACTAATTTCAAATCATTGTAAATTAATTAAATTAATTAAATTTATGAAATATTAATTATTGAATTATATTTGGTTTGTTTAAATACCATTAGAATTTAAAAACTTGTGCATATAAAAGTTATAAATGCAGTATCGATATATTATGTCGATAGAATATTTAAAGTCAAGTTCAATAGAATAAATAATAAAAAAGGCTTTAAATAAATTAAATCAATTAATATTTGCAAACTGTTAATTACTAAAATTTTATTTGATCTTTTTGAATACCATTAGTAATTAATAAAGTGCATATAAAAAAGTTATAAACATGCATATGGGTATGCGATATTAACAAAATTTAAATTGGATTTAAGTGGATTAATACTAGCTGGATTTTGGAACATTTTGGGCCTAAAGAATCGATGTTATGGTCAGCTACGGTTTGAGGGATATGAGGAGTCCTTTGTTTTTTAAATGAAGAGGCAAATCTTAATTAAAGGAAGGTAAGTCAATATATTTACATCTTTATTTCCTCCTTTATTTTCATTTGCCTCTGTTATTTGCTCTCCTTCTGACATCTCTCCAAGGCCAAAAATTCTATAGTGGCTAGAGTTCTAAAATCTATGTCTAAATCATAATAAAATAAAATAAAAAGGGTGGTTATCTCTTAATTTTGGCAAGATCTAGAGATTAATTTATTGAATCTAAGAATCCTTTCATCATTCAAGGTGTTTCTCTTGGTTATATCTCAGGATAATACCATATAAAATTCATCATGTCGCTATGCTATTAATCCTCCACCTCTTATATCTCTATCACCTATATGAATTTTGGAATATGATTTAGATATGCAATTTTTCCCTTGAATCGGTTGTATTCATTTCTTGTTAATGTCTTAACATCTCCTTGCCCTTCTTATTAGTTGTTCATATGTTATCTATGTTAATAATTTTAGATTCATGACAACATTTATTTGTTTGTTCATTCCATGTCTTATTTAGATATGGTATCACGAATTTATATATGCCTAAGTCGTCTATTTCTTTTTATTTCAGAAATTATCGTTAGAATAATTTTTTTTATTTGAAAGCAAATATATTAATAAATTAAATTTCATATTATAAAGGTAAGAATTGAATGCTTATAATGCATGTTGTTTTGAAAAAAAATTAGTTATTGTTTACATCAAATTATATCAATTTAAAATCCACAAGTTGTTTTCAAAAAAAATTAGAACTTTTGATTCCTTTATTAAGTTAACTATTGGATCTAAGCCAGATTAATTTTATTATTTGTAAGTATGTATTTTAAATGATAAATTAGTTAAATATATTTGTTACGTGTTGTTTTGTTTTACAATATTGATTTAATTATTGTATGCACACATTTGTATATGAACATACACATACATACATACATATATATTCCTAATTCAAGGTTTAAAAAATGGGATTTTATGTAAAATATTGTAAGTTAGTTTCTAAACCATCTTTTAAATATTTAAAATTATCTACTTTAGCTTTAATACATGTCACGCTAACAATGTATATTCTAATGTAAACAGGTATACATATTTCTGTGTGTGTGTATATACATGTACATATGTATATACATATGTACATACATATATATATATATACGTGATATAAATATTAACTAAAAAAACTATTTTGGATGAAAAATGCATGCATAAAGGGAAAATGTGTTCATTGTGGTGTAAATCCCAACCCCTAAATAATGTTTATATTAACTATGTACACTTTTCACATGTTGCGCTTACACTTTCACACATGGACGCATTTGATGCACTCAGTACAGTATATACAATTTAAAACTAAACTAAGCTAATTTTAAACAAAAGAAATAAAATGAAGATTTTATTCAAAATTTTATATTAGATCTAAAATAGATTTAGGCTTCATAGGCTTAACTAAAACTAAAATAGGAAAAAATTGAAATTTAATTATTTAACCCGCTTCGACTGGCCCAGTTCCAATAATATATTATACGACTAAAAAGAATAATATGTGTATATTTGTGTCCTATGATATATAAAAGGGAATTTCCAAACAATGTAAATTTTGAAATTCAGCATTTAACTAATATATACATATGTATGTATGTATGTTTATGTTTATATGTGTACTTGTGTGTGTGTCTATATATATATATATTTTATTGGACTTAGGCCATCCCATAGTTAGAGTAATGGGTGAATTTCATTTTTTTTTATTTACCATTTTGGATCTTTATTGGGCCTATAAAGTTTTAAAACATTTCTAAATTTCTTTTAAAGAAAATCTTTATTTTATTTAAATTTATAATATGATTTTATATAATTTATGTTATATTATACATATACGTGTATCATACACACATATATATTCGTATGCAAGTGTAACATATCAATCCATGTAAGGTATAAAATGTCCATGTACAAATTCTAGGATTTACACCACAACGGACATGTTGGCTCATCTAGTATACATATTTATTATCTGAATGTATGTTTATATACTTTATATATATATAATGTTACAAATGCATACTACACATATACATATGTATAAACTATATTTTTATTTAAACAATTTCATATAAATATTTATATATGTACAATGTATGAAATATTAATATTTTATATATTTAAAAATATGTATATATATTGTTATCCCACCTTCTGTTAAGGCAGTATACAAGCGGATTTAACCCAACAGAAACTCGATTATCAAGGCCGATGAGTGCAGAGCGACGATTGTATGACTCGAAAGTCAAGTACAAGTAATAGCATGAAGCCAGAGTTGGATAGAATTAGCAGATAACCGATGTAGGGCGCTTGAAATATGGATGTTAGTTTGGAACCCAAGGGATCGACATAGCATATGAGGGATCGACATGCCCCTATAGCATAGGAGGGATCAGTATACCTCCATGGCATAGGAGGGATCGGCGTAGTTTCATGAAGTAGGAGGGATCGACATACCTCCGTGGCATAGGAGGGATCAGCGTAGTTTCGTGAAGTCGGAGGGATCGACGTACCTTCATGGCATAGGAGGGATCGGCGTAGTTTCATGAAGTAGGAGGGATCAACATTGTTTCATGACATAAGAGGGATCGACGTACCTTTATGGCATATCAGGGATCAGCGTAGTCTCATGAAGTAGGAAAGATTGGGATAGCGTTGAGAAGTAGCATGGATCGGCATAGCTGGTTACAAATGGATCGGCATGGCTGGTTACATGAGGGATCAACAAAGACGAAGCAAAGTATGGACCGACATGGTTGGTTCTAGAGGGATCGATATACTTCATTAGCTTGGCAAGATGGAGGGGTCGACATGGTTGGACGCCTTAGATCGGTGGACTTCATTGATACGGGTTGACACTTATCAATGCAACAGGTTCATTCTTACATTCAACAATTAATAACTTGACTCCCTTATTCCAAATGACGTGAAACTTGGGGGTTAAGAATATTTCATCATGAAGAATCCATCATAGGAGTCGCTGCCCAGGAATCAACTATGGAAGGGATCAGTATCGATCACTCCTCATGTAGATTTGGGCCTAGTGACCCCTATGGTGGGCCCATATAGATAAGAAGGACCTATAGCCGAAGTTTCCCCTATAAATACAGCAGGCATGGCATCAGAAAAGGATATTCATTCTGCTTCTTTTCATCTTATACCTAGGCAATACTCTGCCATTTTTATTCTTGAATTTCGCAATTTGTAACCATAATCATCAGTTTAAACTAATAAAAGAAAAATCTTTGGAGTGGACGTAGGCCGAAGTTAGCCGAACCACTAGAAATCTGTGTCTCTATTTACTTGGTTTTTAATTGTTTTAATTTTATTCTTCATTTATTTCTCTTCACATTTCTGTGACTGGATTGGATATTGGTGCCTTCGTATAATTGAGTGTCGGCAGTCAATTTTGACCACACTATTTTGGTGCTTCCACTGAGAAAACTTGCACCCGGTGATTTGGAAACTTGGATCTAGAAAGCAATGGCTAGGCAATCAACAAGGACAGTGCTACCGGGAAGGAGCACCATAGAGGGAGTCAGGAGGCTTCCTCAGGAGCTGGAGCTAATCAAGCATCTATCTACATCACTAGGGATGAAATGGAAACGATGATGGATGCTATGCAAGAGAGAATGTTGAAAAGACATGAGGAGATAATGCAGAATCTAATCCAACAAATCGAAAAGGCTGGACCCATAGGAGCTGCTGGAATGCAAAACCAAAATGCGAACTGGGAGCATGGGAATGGAGCTAATAGACAGAGGATAGGAATAGAGCAGTCGTGGGTAGTCCCTTGCCATCCAAGAGGGATCGGTACCGATTCCCAAGGGCTGCAGGGCATGCCCTGGGTCTAGTTGATCGTGATGTCGGAGGACCTGTGATAGACTCTTCGAAGCTTGGTGCGAATCAGAATGTGGATGGGCGTTCGAAGGAGTACCTTCCAAAATTCCCTCGTAGACTCGGGAGGCAGCATCGGTATGTTGGTAAGAGACTACCGTTGGGAGAAAATGACAGGCTTGCAGAGATGATAAGGCGAGCTATGCATGGGGGATTTGTGAACAGAGATCTCAAGGATGTAAATAGAAGTCCATTCGCTCCAAATATCAGGCAGGCTAGGAATCCACTGGAGTTCAAACTACCAAGGCTTGAGACAAATGATGGAAAAACGGATCTCGCTGTTAATTTAACGAGATACATGAGACAAATGGAAGTATTAATGGCATCATAGAAAGTCATGGCATGGTGCTTCCCCTTGTACTTAATGGATATAGCTGTGCAATGGTTTAGACAATTAAAAAGCGGATCATTGGCATGTGGACGGAATTGATCGAAAGGTTTATGAGGTAGTTTCAGGTTCACATCTTAAGACCTAAAAATGTGATGAGTTTAGCAACACTGAAACAGAGGACTAAAGAGTCCCTAAGGAGTTTCCTAACACGGTTCAATTCCACGACGACATCGGTGGATCGTCCAGATCTATCCATGATTTTGATGGCAACTGTATCTGGAACTATCGATGGCACGGAATTTAAGGATTCATTAGTACGGGATCCACCTATGGATCTCGAAGAATTTTATCATGAAGCAGAAAGGTTCATATGACAGGAAGACGTAAAAGCAAACAAACCAGATGTGAATGCTGTGCAAGGTGGAGGATGGCTTTAGTGGATCGAAGCATCCACGAAGGGAATCGAAATTCACCTCTTACACGGAATTGATTGAAACATTGGAATGGATATATCTAGATACTAGGGGGCAGGTTCCCTATCGAAGGCCAATGAGGAGAGAGCCTACAAACGATGAAAAGAAATCATAAAAATACTGTTTGTCCCATAAGCTGAACGGGCATAGTAAAAATGACTATAGGCACTTATGGGATGAGTTTGAGGGACATGTCCAGAACGACGGACTGTTACAATATGTGAGAATTCGGACAGCGGCAGTGGAACAGGAGCAATCACCATCCGCATCGAATGGAAACTGCCTAGGATCGAGGCGTCAACTTGTCATCAATTGACCGGAATGTCAAAAAATAAGTCATAAAGTCCATAATAAAACAACTAAGTCACTTACACATGTACGGGATCGAGAATGGTCTCTAGGCATGCTCTGAGATGACAACGAATCATTGTACCCTGAGATGCATGCATTGTAGTGTTCATTTTTTATTTTTGTTTCTCTTTTGGTACTTGGTTATAAAACTCACTCGAACGTGAAATCTGACATCGATAATTTTGAGTCCCATCCTGAAAATCGCGTTTCGCCTCGAACAACAGTCGATCTTGAATGATCACATTTCGCACCGAACGTCACTCGATCTCGAATGATCACTTTCGCCTTGAACGATACATGATTTCGAACGATCACATTTCGCCTCGAATGACACACGACCTCGAATGATCACATTTCACCTTGAACGACATACGATCTCGAACAATCGCATATCTCCTCCAATGGCATACGATCTCGAACGATCGCATTTAGCCTCGAACGTCACATGATCTCGAACGATCGAATTTCCTCTTGACCAGACACTCAATCTTGTGTGATCGTCATTAGCCTGGGACAGCTACAAATTTGATTAACGGTCCTAAACGTTCATTACTAACAATCATGCAAGACATTAATTTGTTCACAGGTCATCAATGGGCTTCAGACTTTGGACTTAAGGCAATTCAAAACATGCCTTCCTATCATGAGGCATGTTTTGGGGGTAAAATGTTATCCCACCTTCTATCAAGGCAGTATACAGGTAGATTTAATCCAATAGACTTCTCGATTATCAAGGCCGATGAGTGCAGAGCGACGATTGTATGACCCGAAAGTCAAGTATAAGTAATAGCATGAAGCCAGAGTCGGATAGGGTTGGTAGATAACCGATGTAGGGCGCTTGCAACATGGATGTTGGCTTGGAACCCAATGGTTCGGCATAGCATAGGAGGGATCGACATGCCCCCATAGCTTAGGAGGGATCGTTATACCTCCATGGCATAGGAGGGATCAACATAGTTTCATAAAGTAGGAGGGATCGGTGTACCTCCATGCCATAGTAGAGATCAACGCACCTTCATGGCATAGGAGGAATAGACGTAGTTTCATGAAGTAGGAGAGATTTGCATAGTTTCTTGGTATAGGAGGGATCGGTGTACCTTCATGGCATATGAAGGGTTGGCGTAGTCTCATGAAGTAGGAGGGACCGAGATAGCGTCGAGAAGTAGCATTGTTCAGCATAGCTGGGTACAAAGGGATCGGCATAGCTAGTTACATGAGGGATCAACAAAGACGAGGTAAAGCATGGGTCGACATGGTTGGTTCCAGAGGGATTGGTATACTTCATTAGCTTGGCAAGATGGAGGAGTCGACATAATTGGATGCCTTGGATCGACGGACTTTATTGATAGGGACCGGCACTTATCAATGCAACAAGTACATTCTTACATTCAACAATCAATAACTCGAGCTCCCTTGTTCCAAATGACATGAAACTTGGGGATTAAGCATATTTGATCATGAAGAATCCGCCACAGGATTCGCTGCCCACGATTCAACTATGGAAAGGATCTCCTCCTTATGTAGATTTAGAGCTAGCGACCCCTATGGTGGGCCCATACGGATAAGAAGGCTCTGTAGTCAAAGTTTCCTTTATAAATACAGCAGGCATGACTTCAGAAAAGGGATCTTCATTCTTCTTCTCTTCATCTTCTACCTAGGTCACACTCTGCCATTTTTATTCTTGAATTTCATAATTTGTAACTGTAATTAGTAGTATAAACTAATAAAAGGAAAATCTTTGGAGTGGACATGGTTCGGAGTTAACTAAACCACCATAAATCTGTATTTCTATTTATTTGCTTTTTGATTGTTTTAATTTTGTTCTTCATTTATTTCTCTTCACATCTCTGTGACTGGATTGGATTTTGGTGCCTTCATATAATTGCGTGTTGATGGTCAATTTTGACCGTAACACACACACACACATATTAAATCATTTGCAATAATTATAATTTTAATATTTTTATAAAACCGAAAACAATACATACATACATACATGTAAACATATACGTATATATTAAATACGCATATCTATAAAAATAATATATATATATATATATGTATTAAATATTTTGAAAATACAAAGTATATATTTTAAATATGTATATACACTAGGTCTTACACATGGCACATAATTTTTTTAATTTTAAAATATATTTTATATAAATATCCATATGGATATTATTAAATTAATTATAAAAAAATATCAAAACTTGATTTTGAATTTTAAACTTTTAATAAAATCCTAACAGATATTTTGTAATTTTGAATATTAATATAAAAAAATTTATGATTTAAAATTAATTTTGAAATCTATTATAAATTCTCGGTTTATAACTAAATATTTTAAAGGGGAATTTCACTAGAAGGACAAACTTTGTAGTCCAATTAGTTTCTAGGATACACATCCACAAAAATTAATTTCAAGGCCAAAGTCAGCAAAATAATTACTTTTAAGGACAAAGGCCGCAGTCCAATTACTTTCAAGGACATAATTTCATAGGTTTTTAGGCCTTAAAAACTAATTATTTTGCATTTTGTCCTTAAAAGTAATTATTTCAGTTATATGTCCTAGAAACTAATTGCACTTGCTAAAGAGGCCCTTGTGGCTAATTTTCTCTATTTTAAATCATAAAAAAAAATTTAGTTTATTTTTAGCCGAAAGTTTGTTAGGTGATAATATAATTTTATAAAATATAAAATATAATTTAAAATATATATTAATATAATTAATTTATATAATTAATTGATTTAAATAATAATAATGATATATAAATAAAATATTTCGTTTACGTCGTAAATATTATAACTATTAAACCTAATATATACAAAATTATATAACTATGACTTGCATAAAATATGATGTAATATTTTAAATTATGAACTACATATATATATTCTATATTATATTATATAAAAAATGAATTTATTTTTGAGCTGAGCTGAATATAGGTGTACACATAACTAATTTTTAAAATAAATTTAAAACTACAAAGTATATTGAAACATACAACTAATCTAATTGTGACAATATATTTGTATACCAGAATCGTCACCTAAGTAAAAATACACACACACAAATATATATATATATATATATATTTATATAATATAAACATTATATGTAAACATTAATAATCATAAATTAGATAGGAATGTACCTTACACCTAGCGGCTGAAAGTACACCTTGAAGTGATGAGATTTGCTCCTTGAATCGATTTCCAATCCAGTAGAGTGCCGGACCCTGAATTGATAACCACCAGCTATCGAATAGAACTGTATTTGATTTGAACTTGAATTGGTGAAGGAAGATGGAGTTAGGATTCAGCTAAAAATGATGAGGTTTTGGAGGCTTCAAAGGTCTTTTTTAAAGTGTGATTTGAGATGCTTATATATGGGAGAGTTTAGAAACAAATTAGGATCTGGATCCTCCTTTATCTCTTACTACTTCTCTTCCATCTTCACCATCAAAATCAAACCCCTATAACCCACACATAGCCACCCTTTCTTTTTCCATTATGGATGGACCAATTAGTCCCCTATATGAGCTTTAAACCCATTTAAAGCCCGAATAAAATATTTACATTTAAATCCAATTTAAATGCTTATCGATATCGTATATTGATTAATATATTTATAACTTTATAAATATATTTAAAAATATTTATTCATTAAATCAAAATCAAATTTGTAATTTATATTTCATAAATATTAATTAATTAAATCATTTTATAATAACTACAAATTAGTTAAATCATTTTGGTCAAAAACGTAGTCATCATTTTGTTTGTTTGACTCGTTAGGTGTAAATTTGAGCAGCGATTAATATCGAACATTTAAATATTAATGTTCACACATCACTTAGTATGTGGTGTGACATTTTGGTCAAATTTATCGCTTACTTGATTTTGGTAAAACCTAGTTTTACTTTATTAACTGTTAACCGACTGTGACTATTATTTACACTAATTCTTTTCGTCAAAACTATATCACTTTAGGCTTATGGAATTTGGCAATTGTTAAAATTCCAATACTGTCTGTATTTAACTCCATAGTTCAAATACAAAGTCCTTGGTTCAGTAATAACAATTATTATTAACCGAACTACCTTGTTTAGAGATTTAGACTTTGAGTTGACTTAAGTTGACTGTGATACAAACCCCATATAACTGATGAGACGAATCATCTCTTGAACAATGCTTTACTTTCAATACTTCCACTCGTTCCAACTATAATCACTCGATGGAAGCTATGCCATGATTTGATTACAATTAAAATAGAGCTTTCATATTGAAGATCGACAGTATTCTCAAGTCGAGAGAAATGTGTAAATCAGTCACATTGTTATTTTTTATTTCACCTTAGTTATATTAACCAATAGAACTATCAAATGAGTCATTTCATAGTTATCCAATAACTATCAGAAGGTAATCTCATGGTGCCCCTAACAGTCATGAGTAGTACACTGTCCAATATTTGAAGAGCATTACGTAATCTAGTCTTATCGGATACATCAATATACGATCTCGATGTATCTTGACTAGGAATATTTAAGATGAAGCGTTTATTATATTATGATACCATACTCATGATTATAACTATTTTTAATTACTATCACAAACACACCATTTATGGATTTTTTGTTAAATATATTTTAGTTAGACATTTAGGTTAACACATAATAACAAATATATAATATAAACAAAACATCTTTAATACAAACAAGATTGATTACAGAGCTAATTAATTTACAATAAATTACAGCATTGCCCATAGGGCAAACCCCTAACTCTATCAATCTCTCACTTGAACTTAGGGCCAGTTATGGAATCTCAATCCCAACCCTTCAATTAGCTCCTCGAGTGCCGACTGGGTTAGTCCCTTAGTGAATGTATTTGCTATGTTGTCCTTGGTACCTACCATTTATATCACGACATCATTTTTCTCAACAAATTCTTTAATAAGGTGGAACTTCTAAAGGGTATGCCATGACTTCTTGAGTACTCTGGGCTCCTTTGTGATCTGCATCACTACATTGTTATCACAGAACAGTGCCATAAGATTCTTGGTATCAGAATCACTCCGAGTTCACTTAAAAACTTGCGCATCCATACTGCCTTTTTAGATGCTTCATTGAGAGCGATATACTCGACCTCCAACGTAGAATCATCTATCATTTATTGTTTGGAACTTTTTCAACTAATGGTCCATTATTAAAGGTAAAAAAATAACTGGATAGCGATTTACTATCTTCTATATCACATTGAAAGCTCGAATCTATATACTTCTTCTTAAGGAGGTATCCTTTCTCTTATATAAGGAATAAGTCCTTTGTATTTCTTAAACACTTAAATATATACATTTTACAACCATCCAATGTTTTTCTCTAGGATTATACTAGTATCCGCTTACGTATCCTAATGCGTATGCCATATTTGGTCTAGTACATAGCATAATATACATTATGGATCCTATAACTGAAGCATAAGGAATCCTCTTCACACGCTCTTTCTCCTCATCAGTATGAGGAGCATCCTTTTTAGAAATGATGGTTCTAGACTGCGTTGGAATGTTTACATGTTTGAAATTATGCATACTGAACCTCTTCAGTATAATGTCTATGTACAGGGATTAGGATAATCCCAACACCTTCTTAGATCTACCTCTATAGATATTTATACCTCGTATATATGATGTTTCTCCCAAATCTTTCATCGAGAAATTCTTTGAAAGCCAAGCTTTTAATGATTATAACAACAAAGTGTCATTACCAATAAATATTAGATCGTCAACATATAGCACTAAAAATACGATGGTTTTGCCTTTTCGTTTCTATATATGCACGCTTCCTCCGTGTTCTCATAAAAACCAAACTGTTTGCTTACCCTATCAAAACACTTATTCTAACTCCTTGAAGCTTGTTTAAGTCCACTACAAGAAAATGGGTATTTGGTTGCAAAAAGTAGCAGCGTTTCAATTCTAATTGCATCTAATACTATTTTTTCCTATGTTGTAAGCGTAACCAAATATTTCCCATACATCCCGCCGTATGAAATTTTCACTGCTCCAAAAAAATTTCCCTATCACATTTTCCTTCATGTCAATGCTTAGAACAAATTTAACCCTCCCTTTCTTCCTCTTCAATACTTGAATTTTTTTTTTCACTTTAGAAAAATTCAACTCATCCTACCTCTATTGTCATCGTCTTGCTAGCGCTCTCCATCATCATCGTCGCGCTGGCCCTCTCCGTCCTGATTGACTATTTCAATCAGATACCATATATAATTGCTGGAGACTTCTACATAAATCCTAAATAGGTATGAATTTTATATTTCAATTGGATTTGAATTAGAGTTAGGATTTGATGAGATTCGGTTACGTTTTGATTAAAAAATGGAGAGAAATGGAGTAGGGTTTAAGATTTAGGTTTGAGAGGGAGAAGAGGAAGAAGATGTTAGGGATTTAGTTAACTAACGTGTAACTGATAAAAGATTTGTAAACTTTGTTGTTATAGAAGACCTTTTTGGTTGCTAATTTTTCTTTACAGTAAATCATTTATTGATAACGGTGAGTGTCGATCTAACAGGTCAGTTTTAAGATAAAAATCCTAAACCAAGTAAGATTAAAAAAAATCCAAGCATGATGACCAAATTAATCTCAGTAAATAGGTCGATTTTTTGGCTTAGACAAACTAAAAGAAGTGTTATAATTATTATGCTAATCTTCTATGTACTGAATGAGAAAATATTATGGAATCTATACGTGGTGCAATTTTATTGTAGGTACTATGTGAAGAACTTTCATGCAATGCTGAAGAAATAATGGGATTAGAGCTAAATGTCTGTGATACACAATCAAGTTGTCTTGGAGGCGGAAACAATGAATTTGTATTCTCTGACATACTTGATAATCTTGCTTCAAGCTTTTGTACACTGAGATCTCTTATAGATTCTTGCAAAGAGGCGGGTGACTTGAAGAATGAACAAGCTATCAGAATGGTTGCCCTATTTGACAACGAAGAGGTAACTTTTTTGTATTGAAAAACTATACATTCCATACGCATATAGATGGGGAAATAGTAGAATTAATAAACCTCAAGACGCACCAGATTTCATGTTGATTTACAAGAACATAACCATTTAGTTTACAAATTTTCCTTTGATATCATTAAAAACAACCAATTTATAGTTGCTGGCCGATATTAATATTTAAAGTTACTTGAGACCACTGATTGAAATTTCAGAAGATATTTACTCAGACGGTCAATGTTGTTATTTCTGTATATGTATGTATACTGTATATTACTTAAATAAATATATACATGTATAAATGTACTTATATATGTACACACACATGTTTATATATTGCCTGTTCACTTCTTAATTTACTTATTATGGATATTGGCTTAGATCTTGTAGATATGATGTTTTATCATGTAGATCATCTTCACAATTTTTTCGAACAATCTGGGACATTTAACCCTCTCAAAACTACATTTTTTTTTTTTGAAAACATGAGTGATACTTTATCAAGCAGAACATTTTTTTATGTGTTGGAGTCTCGAATGCACAACCCGAACTTTTGTCTCATGCGTCATACCTCTAACCATTTGAGCTAAAGGTCTTTTGACCTCTCAAAACAACATTGTAAAAGGCCAAAATCAATATTTTCATCGACTCGCATTATTACAAGTCTTGGAATGACCTAAAAATTATGAAGATGATCCACATCATAGATATATCATGTCTACAAAAACTAAGCCAAATCTAAAATATTTATATCAATAAAACTAATGGAGGAATTTCATAGGAATTAAGTGATGAGGGATCTTGATTCTTTTTCATATTTAAATGTATGTGCGTGTGTGCTCGTGTGTATGTTAGTCTTTTTAATGGTATTTAGTATAAAAGTAATCCGACCTATCCATATATGAACAGATATAGGTCCAAAGTTATTTCTTGAAAGTCATATTATATTATCAAGACAATAAAATGTTATGACAAGTGAAAATAAACTTTAGATAAGCGTATTTATTATCTCTTTAATCATGTTGTAAGCAATTAGTAGAAAAAAGGCATCCTATATGAACTACGACCCACCAAATTAAAATGTCAAATATGAATGTGAGCTCTGATCTATGTTCTATTCTGGAATCTTAAATTTCTAGATTGCGGGAAAATTAGGAAAAGACAAGTGCTAGTACGTTGTCTCCCCAAATATCAGAATAAGCTTTTTTTTTCCATTCATTATTTAGTCAAGTTATTGAGTTGTAAAACTGCACAGAAGCAAAAACAATATTTGTAGTAGTCAGTTATATCTGATTGTTACAACTGTAGTCCACTATAATAACTCAGCTTAATGTGTATTATTCCTGTTACTCCATGATTTTTCTGATATATATATATACACATATTACATGTGATATTGTGTTAACATGATATAACATACGATAGTTTTCCTTAATTTTATAGGTTGGATCAGATTCAGAGCAAGGTGCAGGAGCACCTACCATGTTTCAGGCTATGAGACGCATTGTTGATTGCCTAGCTTGCAAATATAGGGGTGAAGGTGCTTTGGAGCGATCAATCCGCTCATCATTTCTAGGTATTTTATAAATTGCCTAGTAACCTTTTAAAGTTATTCATTACAATTCAGAGAAAGCAAACTCATGAAATGAAGAGTACCATCAACAAATGGTAATAGCAAGATTAGCACACTGCACATTTTGTAAGCTATGTTGAATATTGTCATCGGCAAAACTAAATATTGAGGGTCATAAATGAAAGAATTGAAAAACAGTATTTGTATTTGTTCTGAACATGAACAATATATTTTTTATGCATTGGTCTGAAGATTCTGAAAAGTTACTTTTATTGAACTTCACCGGGCAAAAAAGTAATAAAGTAGTATAAGGCATAAAAATGCAAACGAAGTTACATTGCACAAGTTTGTCTGCATATACCTCACCATTGTTTATGCTGTTATCTTTTTTCTTAACAAAGGTAGCACTGCTTAAGTTGTTATTCGATGGGGAGTTTTTTTAGTGATAATGCAATTTTCTTTAGAATACATAAATCTGTTTTATGAAAAGGGAGTCTTATGTGTTAAATATCACTTTATATTATTCACAGGGAACAAAATACAGCGTAGCATCTTACACACACATGCACATACATACAAACACACACGTCCACGCGCGTGCGCGCACACACATGTTTACTTCATGGTACAAAACTGAATTTTACAGCCCAATTAATAAATTAAATAGATCTTAGCCAAATACGGTTGCCCTAGGAATAATTAAATTTGAACGGCTGAGATGGGTTTGATAGAATTTCTTTGAGACTAATTCTGTGAACTATGTTTGCTCCTCTTAGGAAAATATATTGACCAAATTTCCCAAGAAAAAATCATCTCTGCATATTCATTAGATTGCAGACTTGAACTTACCTATATTTCTGCTTTGCTCCCCCTCCCCCCTTTTGGATGCACAATTTAGGTCCAAAACTCTCATATAGTATTTTTTTTTTGTTAACTTCAGAAGTGTTTCCAGTAGAAACAGATTTAAAGGTTAGTTTTCTTAGTGCTTTTGGGCTCCCCATTAGTATCCAAACAGTAGTCGAATTTCTTCTTGTGAAAAGGTTAGTTTGTAAACCGAGTTAGCAAACACCATCGCACTTAATTAGCTTAATTTTGATTACTTATTGCGTATCTATAGCATACATTCACTTGACCAACTCTCAGTATATGTATAAATGCAACATACACACTATCAGCTTAACTGTTGTAAACTCAACGTCTGTTTTTACATGCAAGCTAATTCAAGAGCTGTGCTTGAAACCCAAAACCTATGAAAATGTATTGCCTTACCCTTTATTTATATATTCATTCTTTTATGACGAAGGACATGAGGACATATTTTTATTACTCAGAATGTAATTTATATGCGGGCTACGTGTTTTATAGATACTACCTGAGCGGAGTTGACATATATGGCAGCTTATTATTACATTCCAGCAAAAAAAACATTTTCAGTTGGAAGTTTATTTTTGACCTTTATCTATATTTTCTATTGAATTTTATATGTTATAGGTATATTTTTTGCAGTGTCTGCTGACATGGAACATGGTGTGCACCCAAATTTTGCCGATAAACATGAAGAACACCATAGGTCAGAGTTACAGAAAGGCCTTGTTATTAAGCACAATGCTAATTAGCGTTATGCAACGAATTCTATAACTTCTTTCTTATTTAAAGAAGTTGCTGATAACTACAATCTTCCAGTTCAGGTAATGGTCTAACATCATGAATTTTATTATATTTGTCATCTCTGCAAAACCCATCCAATGTGATCCTTTCCCACTTGGCTTTTCATAGTTGAAAACATAGTGTGGGTTGGATTGTAACTAATGAAGGCAATTGAACTCCCTAGTCCACTTTCTTCCTATTCACAAATACCGACCCTTTTTTCCATTAAAACGGCGAAGTGAAAAGGAAAAAAAATTATACATCACTTGAACTACATAATTATACCGAACCTATGTATATAAATCAAATAATATTATATATTATATGTATAAATCACTTGAACTACATAATTATACATCTGTACAATATATTTCATCCACTATTCGGTAACCCCAAGTCAGGCATACCAAACTATACATATGCCTAAATTGCATATTGATAAATCTTGTCGAATTACCATTAGCTATTAAGAGACCTATTAAGAGCCACAACTATATTATGGGCCCCCCTAAAAACCAACACCTCAAAAGAAGTTAGCAAGTAGGTCCTTTCGCATCACCCAAGATTATAATGGAACGGTATATGACATATGTGCGGAGCATTGTATATATCCAGCTGACTTTCGAATTCCATCAAGTGATCATCTGGATCAGTTGCAACGTCTTATCTAATAGACATAATTTTAACATAAAAAGACAATGGTACAACCATAATTCTTTCGGTGAACGGTGCTCCCTTAAAATTATTATTGACTTTAGGGTCCATCGTTCTCTTTCCCTTTAATTCAGCCATGTCCTTTTTCATCTTATTAGCCATGTCCCTGAAGTAAGCTTCCTTGTCCTCGTAATTTTCATGCTTCGGCTTATAATGCTTTTGCGAAGCAGAGCTTGTAGACTATAATCTTGAGCTTTTATTCAGCCTTTGAGTTAGGAGTCTTTATTCCTTCTTTTACGGCCCTAAATTGCTTTTCCCAATATTCTTACTTCTTAATTTTGATTCTACTGCTTTTTTAGGTGAAGGCTCAACTTCTTATTCCTCTGTCCCTTTTTCTCTCTTTGATGAAGATTTTTGTGCAAATAATGCTTCAGTAAGTTCGTGTATAGCTTCTAATTTCCTCTTCATGACTTGAAGTTCTTCCTTCACCTTTGGTGTCTTTTTAGGTGTAGAAGGTTGTCCTATTTTCATATTTTCCATATCAAACTGACGGGCACCTAGTTTTTGAGACAACATGGTGTACCATTTCTTCCTATGGTTGGACTCCAACTTTCATGTTTGATTCTCCTATTATGTAAATGCTATTGTTGATCAATTCTCAAGTGCCTTGAGCTCAAATTCTCATTGAAAGCCATTATGTGATGACAATCAGAGACCTTCATGATGTTAAGATAGAAGTTTCGTGGAGCAACTTACAGTAGCTTTCACATGATGCCTTCGAACACCAAAAAGTAAAGCGACCGTGATATATTAATGAGAACATCAAAGCCATCGTAAAGTTTTCTATACTACCATCATATTGAATCATGAGAAGGGAAGTTGAGCCATTGTGGGGAATCATATGAAATCATTACAAGGCTTTTATAGTAGTTATGATACAGTTCTTGGGGGTGGTCGTGAGATAAATCTATAAAACCATCGTGGGAATTTCAATAGGGCCATTGAGCACTTTGTTTAAATAATGGACCAAAGCTATTTTGGGAAGACCGAAAGAGCTATCATGGACAATGCTATAATGATGTACTATGGTATTGTGAGGAGTTTGATGTAGACATCGCATGTTATCTTCAAATGATGAATTAAAGCTATCACGGAAAGTTCAATAAAGTCATCGTGTATAATTCGGCTAACATATACTATCGTGAAGAAACATCTAAGGCAATTGTGAAATAAGGCCACTAGGCCATCGCAAGGAGTTCTATGATGCCTTCGCATACCATCCTCCGTGTGATAAGTTAAGCCATCATAGGAAATTTCATCATGTTATCACATTAGATGGGTTAGAGCTTTTGTGAGAAGATCCAAAGAGCAACTGTAGGTTATTGTGAATGATTTTGGAGTAATTTTAGCCGTCATGAAGATTTCTAGATCATTACTTAGTTTTTTTATAGCATTAAATTAAGGCTGTGTCATTTCAAAATTTAAAAATCCTAAAATTTCAAAATCAATAAAATCGCTTGGGTTTACCATTTCAACCATAACGATTTTCTCTAAACTATAATATCGTTCGGGTATGTATCATTTCAACCCATAAGGATTTTCTAAACTAACAGGGAACTTGCAGTGTGAGAATAATAATATAAATAACATACATATCAAAGACGAGCATATGTAATCATTAACAATTAAAATTTAATGTATATACTAACAGGTTATGGAGTCAAATGTCAATTAACATAGGAGAACAATTTTAAATATTAACACATCATATTCAATAATTAAATAACTAACAATTCAAGTTTAACAACATATTTCAGGTGAATTTAGTTTACAAAATATAAGAATGTTAATCGTGAGTGATCGCTCACCTTTCGAGGCTAGAGAAACAACGGGATTGAGAAGCAACTGACATGGATATGCACACGAATACGGGCAGACACACAAAGAGCAGCAATAAGCACAAAAGCAAGACTAAGCAACTGGATTCAAAAATCAAAATATATATAAGTAGACTTATATATAGGCTTAGATCAAAGGAAACAAATATATATATACATCATATATATATATATATATATATATATATATATATAACTTTCATATATATTTTGCATATTTATCAGTAAATGTATTACATATCTACTGCGGTGATAAACAACTAGCATTGGGTTGTTCGGTTGCATAGGTTTGCTCGGCTACTACTTTGGTATAGGGTGGGTTTGGGAAGATGAAAGATGGTGGATTAGTTCCGTGAAGGGGTGGAAAAATATGGCACGACAATAGTTTGGGTGACTATAGGCAAATGAGCAGTGGGTTTGTTTTGTGACTGGAAGGCGTGGCCAAAAAAAGTGGGTTTAGGTCTAAAGGAAAATGAGGGTGGCGATGTGAACTAGGTTGGCGGAGGTAGATGTTTGGGTCAGTAGGTGTTGTAGAGAGGTGTCGGGTTGGTGGATGATAGTGGAGGAGTAGGCTGATGAAGGGAAGGCTTCGGCTAGGTGTTGTTGACTCGGTGCAGGCATTTGGATCTCTAATGGTGTTATGCAGCTATGTCTGAATGAGGGAGGGGAAAACTTCTCGGGTTTAGGCGATTAAAGGAGGGGCAAGTGGCTGTGTGTGTGCTGCAAGCGGGGTCAGGGGATGGAGTGGAGATGGTCGGTCGCTGCTATGGGTTTGGGGTTTTGGAGATGCAGATCTGGAGAGGGGTTGGGGTTGCCGAGACCTGGTGATGGAAGAATGAACGGCTGGAGCATAGGCGAGCTTGTATGCATGAACAATATATGTGAGAGGAGGATGGCCAACGTTCAAGGCATGGGTTTGGTCAGGGGTAAGAGGAGGCGGATGGTGGCCGAGATGGAGACATGCCGCATGAAGGGAGTTGGATTGGTGGATTTGACTGGGTAAGCATAGAGGCGGAGAGATGGGATGGCCGAGCACAGCAGTGGGTGGCGATTAAGGATAATGCTGAAATAAAGAGAAGATGTTAAGTTTCGGCAAAGATTAATAGAGATAAATATATACGAATGCTTTATTTTAAAAATATTATTTTTCTTAGTTGTAGAACGAAATAAGGAAGAAAGCATATGAAACGATCGGTAGATATATGGAACAAGTTGGAATAATAGAAGTCAGGATGTTGAATTCAGGAAGATATTAATAGCTAGTGTCCATTAGTTTCAGTTGATAGGTAAATGAATGGACACAGAATACTATAGAGATTCAAAATGAGTACTGGTATGGCTAACCGTTTCGCAGATTTCGCTGCGTATCAGACTCTGGAATGCACAAATGAATATACTATGGAATCAGTATGACGAGACGAAAAGAATGGTACACGTATATTAAAGATATGACCATCCTACCAAAACTCGATATTCGCTGCCAAAACGCGGAGAAATTAACATAAACGGAGCTAGAGCAGTCCAAATTTGGTGAAACGAAATACGACGTCTTCCTCAGAAAACGTTCAATCTTTTTATTATATAAAAATATTCGGATTTCAAAAATATTTTATTTCTAGCATTTTAACTGATTTTAAATTTAAATTTAAATTTCACAACCAAATAAGCTTATATATTTCTGATGAAAATATGACACTTGTTATGCTTCTATAGACGCATACAAAATATCAAAATTTCATTTCTAAATTTATTTGTTTATTTTCAAGAATTTTTTTAGTTGATTACGTTATTAAAAATCATTAAAATTCCCGGGTCGTAACACTCTTCCATGCTCAAAATTTTTCGTTCCCGAAAAGGAATGAGATTCGAGAATAGAAGCAGTAAAAAGGAAAGGTAGATTCGAAATACATACTACCAGATACAACAATCGATTTAAAACCATATAAATTTCATTTTATTTACAACATTTCTATTAAGCAAAATTTAGTTTGAACATTTTTATTGCCTAAGTTTTCTCTTGTATAACCTTAAACTACATATTCACATTTTAACTTTTTGAATATTTCGGGTAAGTTATATGTATGTTCTGGAATGAAATTTAGTATTATACAAATAAATTTTATCCCAGTTCAACTGTTTCAAGTTATTTCAATTCCATTTCTCATTTTAGCACTCTAATTATTCAAAAATTTTGCTAAATTTCAATAATTGAGAACCATCACTTAACATAGGATTTAGAAGTTAAATTTCTGGTTTCTCTTCAAATTATTTTGAAATAAATATATACATATATATTTGGCACATCAAATCGTATTCAAGAAATTCAAACCAAGTCCATTTTTCAAAATAAAAGTGTAGCAAAGCTACTGAGTGATCTCTCCACTTTGAGACTCGAAAATGTATGTCGATGACGCTGTAGTCATCATTGAAATTATTTTCTAGCGACACAAGAAGAGAGTACTAACTTACTTCTTTTAAAATTCTTTGGAAACAATTTCCATCCGAAAATATATACAAATAATATATTTTTCTTCAAAACTTTGAAAACCAAATTTTGAAAAGTATTGAAAATTTAATTCTCAAATCCTTCATTTAAATTCATTTCATTTGCAAATCAGATTTATAAACCATATTTATCAAATTTCCACTCCTAATAACATACAACAATAGTTAATGGTTAGGAATGTTAACTAAACAATAAATGATAATCTGCTACTACCATATCTAACAACCAATTTATTTCACCATCTAATTTCAGAAAATTATACTTTATATATAAAATATATTCGTACATAAAATCATTCATTTACCAATTTCAAAAATAGTATTGTTTTAGTTTGCTCTATTCAAGTGTTTTGGAATTCCTATCAATAGCATTGGCCAGACAAATCGATCGAAATCCAAAATTCAAATTTAACAACTCAAACAACACAATATAAAACATTTTGTATCAATTACAAATACGCTCCAGGATGATTCGAGAATGGATTTTAGAACAAGGATAGAGATTCAAATTTAGAGGAACCATAATCAAAGAGAATTCTAACTAAGAAGATAGGCTTGAAAGGAAGATAAGATAATTAAATTACAAAAGAGGAAAGATGGATAAACTTATATTAATCATGATGACCTAATCGAGTCAACCGAGGCTCCATTTTCAAAAACAATGTGCCCAAAGAATCGGACTTCATCCCTCCAGAAATGGAATAGAAAATTTGGCTTTCAACTAATGACTCGTAGGAGTTAGGAGAACATAGCTTAAATGAGACTCATGCTCCTTTTCTGACTTAGAAAAGACGAGAATATTAGCTACAAAACAAGGATAAACTTGTTGAGAACATCGTGGAAAACACGATTCATGAGATCGATGAAGAAGGCAGGAGCATTGGTTAATCCAAAGGGAATGACTGACCATTTATAGAAACCATTTTCCATTTGGAAAGCTGTCTTGGGAATGCTCTCCTCAGCTACACGAAGCTGGTGGAAACCGGTAGCAAGATCGAGCTTTAGGATAAGATTGATGCAGAATTCAATTTTCCGCTTAGGAGGTAGAGAAGTGACTTTACCCAACATCAGAATAATCCCTGACTATTGGGGTGGAGTTGAGACCACTAGGCTGAGAATCAGGAAAAAAGATAAAACTGCCTGCAAAAACCTGAGGCATTCGACGCATGATCACAAGAGAATCACCATGGTTGTCTTCTAAGGAAATGGTTCAGGCTTTGCAAGAGAAAATAGCATCATAACCGAGGATGTATAAATCTCCAGTGAATCGATGCCTTTTGTAAAGGACTTTCAACCCTTTACAAATCATATTAAGGTTGGCGGAACCATCGATGGGATCAGTCACACATAAAGATGAAGTTTCCAATTAAGGTTGCAAGTTATGCTCAAATTTATTTCAGAGATCAATAGAAATGAAGCTATGGGATGCTCCAGTATCAAGAAGAACACAAACAGGAAAAACAAGAATGGATTTTAGAACAAAGGGGAAAGTTCCAAAATTCAAAAGGAATCCTAATCCAGGAGGATCCTAACAAAGAATTTTAAGCTCGAACGAAGATGATTCTGTAATCAATTTTACTCATTCTAGGGTATTGCTACTCTATCTCTAATGAGTTTTTACTCCATATGCTAAGTTTGCCGAGAACTAGAGCTTTGATACCACATGTAACGACCGGCTATTTCAAACCATTCAAATCGACAATCATATACACACATTGGACTTGAATTGATCAAAACAACAGATTGTTAATTTACATTAGGCAAAACTTAGCATATACAGTAAATAAATCAATCACAGAGTCATAGACACAGAGTAATATAATAATAAGCAACGGAATAGATGAATAGTAATTCATGAAGCTTCTACAGAATATCAGAGTCATATACAATAGAATTCTAATACAAAGTAGTCTCAAATACAGAAGCAACTGACAAGACTGTACATAAACAACTGGAAACAAGTGAAATAACTGAAAGCTGAATAGATAATAGATAGATCTCCCAACAAAGCTCCAAGCTCCAAAGGTAAGTCTCAAATGTTGTAACACTCAGTTTGACTCGAGCTTTAAGCAAATCACAAAACACTCGAGTCGGGATTAACATTCTTATCCAAGTAAATCAACTCAAGTGGAATGTCCAAGTGAAATGCAATATAACTTATAGGATGTTTGGGATTCCCATCCTTTAAGGATTCATGAAACCATCTACATACATAGTACAATACACTGCATAGATAATGTCTACAGTAAAGTAAAATATTAAAATTACATTAAGGCGTTACCCATATACCCCTTAACACATTTTATATGTATTCTCGTAGTCTATACAGATACTGTAAGCTCCACCAAACTGGTGGGATACTTGGTGCGTACTCCATAGGTGTTGTACAAACCAAACTCATAGTGGGTGCGACAAGGCATGTGACAAGGCATGGAAGGAATTGCCTAGGGTAGGATTCTACCATTTTGTAGAACTGAGCTGAAGGTAACACATAGCAGCTACTACCTCCCACCTCGAGAGACACTCCCAAAATCAAGTGTGCATCCAATCAAATCACAAAGTAATAGAATGGTATCAAAGAAGCATGCTTGATCAAAGGTGCGCCCTCACTTGGCCCAGGTATAGCTCCTGTTTTAGTCACATCAAGCTGACTCGTGGGAGTCGGGGCTGCGTTCATGCCTCATATAGACTTCGCCAAACCATCCTACCTCGTTCTGGATTCTCCACCTCGCGCACAATTTTTAAAGTGGTTTTTGGTATTGGTAGAGAGTATGGCAATATCCGATCTCGGTCACTTTAACAACAAAATGCTTATTTCACACTGTGGTCATTTTCATTTCAAATAATTCATAATTCATATCAAAATATCATATTCATTTCAAATTCATATCACTTTCGAAATCATATTTACTTCTAAAGTCATAACCACAAAGTAGTTTAAATTACCATATCAAAATAATTGCATTTAAATCCATCAAATCTAAATCATAACAGTTCCAACTTAAACAATTTAAACGTTGAAAATAGTTTATATATATTGAAATAGTTACAAATTAAAAATAGTTTATATATTTAAAAATATGTTATAGAATAAAATAGTTTATATATTAAAAACAGTTTATATATTGAAATATATATATTGAAAATAGTTTCAAGTTAGAATTGTTTCTTTCAAATTTCACAAATCAATTCAAATCAACTTTAATTCCAAAATTAAATTTAAATCAATCTCAGTTTAACATTCGAGTTAAAAAGGTTAAAGGTTCAATTCAAATTCTCATTAAAACCATTTTTAATTTATATCGATTTCAAATTCAAGTTTGAGCTACAAATTTAAACCACTTCCAATTCAATAGGTTTCAAAGTTGAAATATTCAACAATTTACCATAACTTAATTTCATAAATTTCATTAATATTTCAAAATTCAACTATAAGTTTATTTAAATTTGAAAATATTCACTTAATCATTTTAATAACCATTTAAATATAATCCCAGATTTACAAATTTAAATCAAAATTAATTATTCAATTTCAAATTTTTTTAAAATTTATAAATATTCATTTAATCACCTTTAGTTTAATATTTAAATAAAATCTCAAATTATAAATTTAAATCAAAATTAAATATTCGAATTCAATTTTATTTAAATTTAAAATATTCACGTAATCCTCTTTAATCAAAATTAAGTTATCAAGTTATAAAAACATATCTTTAAAATCTTAAATCAATAAGTTCCAAATCAATCTTTTCATTTTAAATTCAATTATTAACCTATTTAAATTTCAAGTCAACTTTAATTTATCCTTCCAAACTCTATTATTAAAGTTATTACAAAATCTATTTTTAGAATATTAATATAATTTTAAATAAATACATAAATATATTATATATATTAATTAACTTAATTTTATTAAATTATGTTAAATTAAACCTTATTATTAAATCTATTTTAAATCCTAATTTATATATTTAAAAGCAACAATATATAAGTAAAATCTTAAAAATTACCTTTTCAAAACATAACTTATAAAATTTTAAAATCTCCGATTGGTGAAATAGTCTCTCTCTCCAAAAAAATATGTTTTTTTTTACCGACGCACAAAGAAAATATTTTGTTGCGAATGAACAAGATATTGAGGAATTGTCCATATGTAAGATCATCATTATGGATACGGGTCGCTATCCCCACTCGGACCAAGACATAACTTTTACCAAAAGTTTTTTATGGGGATTATA